>JAMAJQ010000004.1:1260-601260 GCA_023628975.1 Wickerhamiella pararugosa | reverse complement strand
GCATGCAGGTCGAATTTTCTGTAAATTTTTTTTGGAGAGCCCTAGCGCTAAGAAACACACAAGTTTATGATATTCAACAAATTGTGAAAAGATCAATATGACGCGTGGCGCAAGAGGCAGCGGTGGCAATCGCTGATAAGGCGTCAACGAACCCAACGCGACGCGCGACTAGTGCACTCCAAAATTATAAACTCCAGCCCAGATCCGCCCGGAATAGAGCCGCTCCCGGCCAGGGCTGCCAACAAGGTGGTGGCGTAGAGCCGCCTGTGACTAAGCGCAAGTGGCGGGAGCAGAGAAAACGCCACTTGCCACAGTTCTCCAGCTTCCCCACATGGCCGACAAGTACGATGACTTGGACGACTTTCTAGACGAATTCGAACAGCAGGATGCGATATTGAAACCGAAGGAAACCCCCAAGGTTGCCGCAGAAACTCCTGAGCAGCCAGCAACCGCAGATAAATCGGCAACCCCCACTACTGCCGAGGAAGCCGACGGGCTGGGCCAGTTGGACGAAGAATTCATGAAACAACTTATGTTGGATACAAAAGAACTAACCTCGTCGCTTGAGAGCGATCCTGACGCCCAGAAGGGGCTCGAGGCACTGCTGAACTCGCTGGGAGTTGGAGGCCCAGAAGGGCAAAAGCCCACTGCTGACGATTCTAGAGACAAGGCAATGTCATTTTCGGACACTATTCAGCGCACAGCCGAACGGGTGAACGAGTCGAAGGCTAAGGCCTCGGCTACGGACGCCAACAGTGACGACTTCCTCGAGAAGATGCTCTCTGAGCTCCAGAGCGCAGCCGGGGCCGGCCCTGGCGGCATGGACTCGATGCTGGCATCGCTAATGGAGGAGCTGTCTTCCAAGGAGGTGCTCTACGATCCTCTCAAGGAGATGCACGACAAGTACCCTCAATGGCTCGCCGAGCACGAGGCCGAGCTCGAGCCCACGGAGCTCAGTCGCTACAAGAATCAGCAGCAGATCATCGCCGAGATTGTGCTCAAGTTTGATGACCCTAGCTACAGCGACAACAACAAGAGCAGTCGCGAGTTCATCAGTCAGAAGATGATCGAGATGCAGGAAAGCGGTGCTCCTCCCCAGGAGCTGGTAGGGGATCTGGCAGAGGGCGTGCTTCCCGGTACGGGGGCTCCCTCAGACGGCCCCGGTGACTGTCCAGTGCAGTAGTACATAGATAACATAGTTAGCTATTCTGTTTATTGACGATGTTGAAGAAGCTCGAGTAGTTCGTCTCGTCAGGATTGTCGGAATTGACCACCTGCAAGGAATACTTGCCGCTGGGGATATTCTTGGGGATAATCCATGCAACGGTTCCCTGGTTCGTGACCTCGCCCACAGACACAACTGGCTTGAGGTTGCCTGGGTTACCAGTCATGAGCGTGAACTTGACCTTGGAGCCTGAGGGCTCTCGCCACGCAATCGTCTCGGTGTTGCCGGCCACAAAAGTGTCTCCCAGCTGAGGACGAGTGATAGCATTGCTGGCAGCAAGTGCCACTGCGATAAGGCCCAGGTAAAGCATGCCTCGCTAGACGCACAGGCATGTTTTAACCATGAGGCAGCCATCCAAATCGGGCACTGGTAGTACTGCCAGCCTGATCAGTGTGCCTACAGTCTCTAAAATCTACTTTTATTTATGTGTACTAATGCCAAAAACCACCAGCCTCTGCCTCACCCCAATCAGTGCCGTCACTAATCACCGCAGTAAGCCTGACTTAGCGATGCCGATTACTATGGGTAAGTGCGCACAAAAGAGCCAAAGAGCAAGCTAACAAAGATGCTATTCTACGCAAGAATCTGGCTGACCGACTGTACGAGAAGCGAAAAGTCGCTGCTCATCAGCTGGATCTGATGGTCAGGGACTACATGCAGAACGGTCAAACCGATAAGGTCCAGGCAATAATTGACGAACTCACCAAGGATTTTGCCTACGCAGTTACTCACCCAAACTATAGGAACGGTGGCTTGATCGGATTGGCTGCAGTGGCCGTGGCTCTGGGCCAAGTGGAGCTAGCAAAGTACCTGGACTACATTGTCCCGCCAATTCTGTCCTGCTTCGGTGATGCCGACTCTAGAGTGCGCTACTATGCCTGTGAATCCCTTTATAATGTGGCTAAGGTGGCCAAGGGAGAGATTTTGCTGTACTTCAATGAGATCTTTGACGTGCTCTGTAAACTCATATCGGATCCAGACGAGACCGTTCGCACCGGTGCTGATTTGGTCGACAGGCTCATCAAGGACATTGTCGCCGAGAAAGCTGCAACATACACATTCCTAATTAGCAGAGACAAACCCGAGGTCGCCCCGTCTATCATCGAGAGCGCTGACGGCACCTCCCCAGCTATTCAGAATGCCCCACCACAGGAAGCCAACTCGTTCAGCTTGAAGAACTTTATCCCTGTCTTGGTTGAGCGTCTGTACGTGATCAACCCGTCCACGAGGATGTTCCTAGTGCAATGGATTGTGCTACTAGACTCTATTCCTGACCTCGAGTTGGTGTCATTTTTGCCAGAATTCCTTCCAGGACTACTGCAGTTCCTGAGCGACAGTACTAAAGAGGTGAGAGTGGCCACCAAGGCTGCTCTCGATGGCCTGCTCAAAGACCTCATAATTGTTGCCAAAATGCACACCGAGAGCGCTGACAGCCCCAGTCCCAGCCCCAATCTGGCCGACACTAGCACCGATACGGTGAGCTACGCTGCGGGCCTCTATATCGTCGGTCAGGACACGTTCATCGACTACTCGCGAATCATGACGATCGTGCTAGACAGCCTCGACTCCCCGCACGAAGAAATCAGGTTCGTAGCTCTCTCGTGGCTTAATGCGTTTTTGGAGATCAGCCCCAGCGACGTGAGAGCCAACATCCCCCGAATCATCACCGTGCTCCTGCCCACTCTTAGCGACACTAATCCCGAGATACGCGACAGCGGCAAGGACTTGTCGGCCCTTTTGCTCAAGTACATCTCTGGTCTCGATAAGAAAGAACTGGACTCGGTATCGATTGCGCCCGCGATCAATGCGTTGACGTTCCAGTTTCTCAATGAGCAGGAGGTCACGCGGCTTGCATGCCTAGACTGGCTCATCGTTCTTCTGGGCATATCCGGACAAGAGCCGAGCACCTCGGCGGTCAATGCCATGCTCAAGCTGTTGGGCGACCCCAGCGATGCGGTAGTGGCCAAGGACATTGAGGTCGTGGTTGAGATACTCCAGCATGCGTCCGATCAGAAGTACACCCAGTACTTCACGAAGCTGATCGGGCAGTTTCAGATCGACCGCAAGCTGCTGGCTCAGCGAGGCAAGTACGTGGTGTCTCAGCTGTGCCAGCTCATGGACCCGGAGAAAATATACCGCACACTCAGCATCATTCTCAGGGACGACAAGGACAAGGACTTTGTCTCGTTGCTGGTTCAGAACGCTACCAATATCCTGCTGCTCAGTCCTGAGCTGTCGTCAGTGCGGCTAACGTTGAGGTCTCTACACACTACACAGGGGTCCTCGTTATTTGTATCACTATTCAAAACATGGAGCTACAACGGCGTTGCTGCGTTCAGCCTGTGTCTGCTGGCCCAGGCGTACGAGCACGCGTTTGCGGTGCTGCGTATCATTGCGAGCGATGATATCTCGGTAGCGATGCTCGTGCAGATCGACCGGCTGGTTCAGCTCATTGAGAGCCCGGTGTTCGCCCAGATGCGTCTGCAGCTGCTGGAGCCCCAGACGTACCCGTTTCTGTATAAATGTCTATATGGGTTGTTGATGGTATTGCCGCAAAGCTCGGCGTTTACTACACTACAGAATCGTCTACAGAGTGTAGCAGCGATCGGAACTCTATCGATCCCGAAGCCCGCCCCAACCAACATCCTGCGATCGTCGATTCATATTGATTGGGCAGACTTACTTGAATGGTTCCGGAAAGTGCAAGGGAAGAAATGAGCGTTATGATAGTCGTAAAATGAAATAGAATTTTAATGCAGAAAGGTGGAAATTCTTTTCACCATGTTTGGTCTTTTCGAGGTCTGGTCGTATGGGTTGTATTCGCGCGGATGCGACCCAATCACTTCTAGAGTTTTAGATACGCCTACTTTGGATCTGCGCGCATAACGGTGCTCGAGCTTACGCGTCTCCAGCTTGTTATTGATGCGCTCCATCAAGAACATCTCGTAATCTAATTGAAAGCCGCATTGGCAGCGAGCATGTATATCCTCCTCATTCGTAGGGCAGGGGTTCACCAGATCGGGGACAGTCCTTAAGTCACCCCGCTCTTGATCGCAGCGCTAATAGGGCGAAAGTGCAGGGCCGGGTTAGATAAGCGTGTCTATTCGTGAATTGGGTACAGCGGCGCGCGTGCGGGGACGATGCTGCAAGAATCCATGCACTGTTTTGGTGCCCAGTAAAGGTGACAAAAGTGGCTACCGATGGCACGTGATCTGCGTCGGGGTTCCCTCATCTGATCTCGGCAAGGGCCCGGGAGAGGTCACGATTAATAATGGCTCGGTAATAGGGAGACTGTTTGCTGACTCGAATGATGAGTCATGTTGGATCCATCGACTTCTGCACTGCTCTGAAAATCCGCATGGTGCATGATTCGTCTTGGGCGGCTCGGGTGAACAGGGCTTCTCGTGGCATACCGTATTTTGCAGTGTGTGGAAGTCCCTAGGGGGGATTTCTTTGTTGTCACGCTGAGGCGCTGTGCGCAAATCCCTTCGAGAACCGAGTGCACTCAGTCTGCAGAGAAGATGCGGCATTTCGTCCCTACGCGCACCTGGAGAGCTAAGAATATTTCTTTAGTTGCTTCCGTGGTATTGGAGGGGTATCGCGCTTTTTTGCGGCCACACGGTCAGCGAGCGTGGTACTGGCGCACGGGCAACCCACGAGTGCCAGCCGGAAATAGCCACAACCCTAACCTTTTAGGAGAAATTCTCCAGCGGATTCTGCGATTGGAATGCGGTAATGAGGCTGAGAAAATCTTTACTTGAGTTCAATCTGTATTTTTCTTGTTTTGGATTAATTTTTTTTGTTTTTCCTCATAATATTTTCAGTATTTATGCCAGCCATGCATATTGACACCTAAACGGCTGCAGCCTGCTGCGTCTCGTTTTAGAAAATTTTCCGGGAAACATAGCTATAAAGGGTGCCCAGGGCCAACCGTCCACCAACAACATGACTGCTGCTTTCTTCTACACCATTGGCAACACTTCTGCTTTGAGCAAAGACCACGAGAAGATGTTTGAGTCTGCAATGAGCCCTTCCTGGTCTCGCACCTCCAAGTCCTACGATCTTGAGCCCAGCAAGAGCACTTCCTCCGTCAAGAGGGCCGCTAGCAAGCTCAAGTCTATCTTTCGCTAATTCCCTTAATTTCGTTCCCAATCCACTGCGCTCGGGAGTGCACTAACTTATTACATAGAAATTTAATTGAAGTATTGGGTTCCATTAATCGCGTAGCTGTATATTAGCATTGATACAAATCGTCACCTCAAGTACTGATCTGGTTCGTTAGTCATCACTCCTCATGGATTTCAGTCAAGTAAAGCCAGCAAATAGAGATCGGGCTGCTGCTCACACTCACATTCGAGGACTTGGTCTGGATGATGAGGGCAATGCCAAGCCTATTGACTCTGGCTTTGTTGGCCAGCAGCACGCTCGCGAGGCTTGCGGCCTAATTGTCGATATGGTGAAAGCGAAAAAATTCAGTGGAAAGGCGCTGCTATTAGTTGGCGAGCCTGGTACTGGAAAGACTGCATTGACTCTTGCGGTTTCTCAAGAATTAGGCACCAAAGTGCCTTTCTGCCCCATGGTTGGCAGTGAAGTGTACAGTGCAGAAGTGAAGAAAACTGAGGCTCTGATGGAGAATTTTCGACGAGCTATTGGCATCAGAATCAAAGAAACTAAAGAAGTCTACGAGGGTGAGGTCACTGAGCTTATTCCCGAGGAAACTGAGAACCCACTGGGTGGCTATGGAAAGACCATCAGCCATGTTCTGATCGGCCTCAAGACTGCCAAGGGAGCCAAGCAGTTACGCCTGGACCCCTCAATATACGAGAGCATTCAAAAGGAGAAGGTCGCTATCGGTGATGTTATTTATATCGAGGCCAACACTGGTGCCGTCAAGAGAGTGGGCCGTAGCGATGCCTACGCAACTGAGTTCGATCTCGAGGCTGAAGAGTACGTGCCGCTGCCAAAGGGCGACGTCCACAAACGCAAAGAAATTGTCCAAGACGTCACTCTTCACGACCTCGATGTGGCCAATGCCCGTCCCCAGGGCGGCCAGGACATTATGTCAATGATGGGACAGCTCATGAAGCCCAAGAAGACGGAAATCACCGAGAAGCTGCGTTCTGAAATCGACAAGGTTGTGCAGGGCTATATTGAGCAGGGTATCGCCGAGCTCATCCCGGGTGTACTGTTCATTGATGAGGTTCACATGCTCGACCTTGACTGCTTTACCTACCTGAACCGTGCTCTGGAGAGCAACATCAGTCCAATTGTCATTCTTGCTACCAACAGGGCAATGGAGAAGATTCGCGGCACTGACATTCTTAGTCCCCATGGCATTCCAGTCGATCTACTTGATCGTGTGCTCATCGTTCGTACTCAGCCCTATTCGCTTGAGGAAACCAGGGCTATTATTGAGCGCAGAGCCAGTCTGGAGTCTTCTCCTTGTGCTCCCGAGGCATTGGATGCGCTAGCCAAAATTGGTGTCGATGTATCTCTTCGGTACGCATTGCAGCTGCTGGCACCTGCATGGGTGCTTGCAGGCCTCAGTGCTAAAAGTGCCATAGAAATTGCCCAGCTGGACGAGGCCAAGTCCTTGTTTTTGGATGCGCGTAGTACTGAAAAGCTGCTGGAGGCAAACCCTAAAACCTATCTCTAATTTACTTAACGCTACATATTGAACTGCCATTTTGGCCCGATTAATCAGCGGATGATGAATCTTGCATGTAATTAATGATCTCGGGAGTGCTTCGTAATTTGTAAAGGCCATCCCATTGATGCTCCCAGGTTATACAGAGACTGTGGTTAACGGCAGGAAGATAATCCTCGACGAAAATGGAAAACCTTGCCGCACCTGCAATTCTTTGCAGGAGCTGATGGCAGCGGCCTCGGGAGTGCCTGCTACCGCCCAAACCACCCAGAAACCGGCATACGAACAAGATCCCCCCGATAAGACTGAATTGGGTCGAGGCAGCTGGACGCTATTGCATACTTTGCCCAAGTTTTATCCCGAAGCTGCCGATGCGTCTGAGCAGAAGAAAATGAAAACATTCCTGTCGTTGTTTGGGGAGTTTTATCCTTGCCCCCCGTGCGCCGCAGACTTCCAAGACTACCTTGAGGAGCACCCTCCTCGAGTTTCTGGTCGTGAAGAGCTTGGGCAATGGCTCTGCGAAGCACACAATGAGGTGAATGACAAGCTTGGAAAGCCATCGTTTGACTGCAAAACCTGGCGGCAACGCTGGCTCGACGGCTGGTCGAAGAAATAAATATGTACATAATGTAAATAGTCTAGTAGATCGACAGATCTAGAGGCACTGTCGAACCACGCCCACTGGGATATTTCCGTATCGTATTCTCAAAATGATTGGGAGGAAGTCGACGAGGAGCCGGGAGTTCTTTTTGCTCGGCAAATGCGAACCTCGAGGAGGTGATTTCGATCCTCTGTCCATGCGATTTTGCGGCACCGTTCTGAGCAGGAGGGGGTGGAGGTGCCCTTCTGTCAGAGCCCAGAGATGGACCACTTTTGACGGAGCTACCTGGTGCTGGGGCTGGCGGTGGAGGTGGTGCAGACGGATGGGTTGGCGCAGACGTGTGGGGAGGGGCGGGCGCCGATGGGGGCGCGGGCGCTGAAGTTTTGGGCAGGCTCGGCGCTGGGGTAGCGGGAATAGACGGCGCACGTCCCGACGGTGCCCCTGGTGCATGACTTGTAGGAATCGCAGGAGCCGCACCGGGAGGGGGGCGTGGGGCACCGCCAGTTGGAATCGAGGGAGCATGATTCAAAGGTGGTCCTGTTTTCGCACTCGAGGAGGGCGGCGCTGGCGGAGCGGCTTTGGGATCGGGAGCACGAGCCTGCATGCCCGGAATTGCCGGGGCTCTGAGACTTGGGCCAGTCTTAGCGCTGGAGGATGGTGGAGGTGGAGGCGCCCCAGATGGTGTTGCGGACCGGGAGCCACCACCTGGCACTGGAGGGGCGCTCAGATTTGGGCCAGTCTTGGCGCTCGCGGACGGTGCACGAGGAGGCGCTGAGCCTGGTGTTGAGTGATTCCCGCTACCTGGCACGGGAGGGGCATTCAGAGGGGGGCCGGTTTTGGCACTCGAGGAAGGAATGCGGGGAGCGGCTGCCGATGGTGCTGAAGAGTGGTTCCCGCCGCCTGGCACGGGGGGAGCGCCCAGAATAGGGCCCGTCTTTGCGCTCGATGATGGCGGCGCAGGAGGCGCGCTTGGAGGCCCAGACGACATGCGTTTTGGTGCGTTCCCTGGGATGGGAGGCGCAGATATCGCGGGCCCCGTCTTTGCAGATGAGGGTGGAGGCGGTGCTCCAGACGGGGGACGTGGTGCTCCAGAAGGCGCTCCAGACGGAATGCGAGGTGGCCCAGAGGAAGGCGCTCCAGAAGGAATGCGAGGTGGACCAGAAGAAGGCGCTCCAGATGGAGGACGTGGTGGCCCAGAAGATGCTCCAGATGGGGGTCGAGGTGGCCCTGAGGAAGGTGCTCCAAATGGAGGAGGTGGTGCTCCAGAAGGAGGCGGTGGCGCGCCAGACGGGAGCCTATTCCCCGATGGCCCTGATTTGGGGATCGCAGGAGGGCCACTTGAGCGGGCCGCTCCACCAGGGACCGGCGGTGCAGGGGGAGCTGAAGGGGGCGCCGGCGACGATGGGGGTTTTGGAGATGCAGGCAGCTGGTTGAAACTGTTGGTGGATGAGGTGCGTGAGTGGGCGCCGAACTGCACCGACGGCTTGGGGCTCGCCTCGTGATGCCCTGGTTTTGGTTTGTTGAACTGGGGTTTCGGCTTGGGCTTGGGCTTGGGCCTGTTTGACGGGCGAGATGGCGCCCCTCCGGGCACAGGCGGCGCTCCGAACGGGGGAGCTGGTGCTCCTGGGGACGGTGGCGCTGCCGGTGACGGCGCCCTGGCTGATGCGTTAGAGGTGCTTCGAAGTCGAGTGTTCATGAACTCAGCCGCCAGGTTGTTGGAGTCCACGTGGGACTCTGACACTGAGATGGACGGTGCCGGCGCTGGCGTCGGGCGTAGGGATGGGGGCCGCGGGGCAGAGTTGTGTGGCACCGCTGGCGCCTGTCCAGACGGCGCTTGTCCAAACGACGCAGGTCGCCCAGGAGGCGCGCCACCAGGGATCGGGGGCGCCCTGCCCCCGGGAGCGGCCTTCCCCGGCACTGGGGGAGCGCTGGGGACCGGGGCGCTCGGCCCATTGTTGGCTCCGCTGGTCTTGCGCAATCGAGCGCCCAGAATGTCCGCCATCATTGGATTTGCTGCTGCTTGCGGTGGAGGCGGCGCAGACCCCGCCGATGGGGCCGGCCGCGGGGCGCTGGCTTTGGCTTTGGCCTCTGAAGCGTCGAGAATTCGGCCACCGGTCTGGGGGGCTGATCGGTCGTTTGTGACGGCTTTGCGCAGCTTCTTGCCGCCCTGGATGTCGCCCAGCAGAGCGCTCATGCCGCCTCCAGCGAGTGGATTCGGCGCGGGTGCGCCCTTCGCCATTGGCGGTGGAGGAGGTGGTGGTGGGCCAGGCATGGCGTTGGGAGAGGAGGTTGGTGCTCGCAAGCTTGGGGCTGAAGATGGCGTAATGTGGCGGAGAGAGCAACCTGTGGCTACGGGGATAGAGGTGCACGACGGCTAAATTACAGAATTTATTCATTAGTGGGCTGGCAGTACACTTTAGACCAGTTTCGCGATACATTGTATGCTAGGGCACTCATGAGCTGAGGCATGCTGTTTGACGCAATAAATAGTTGGCTAATGTCCGAGCCGGGTTTGGCGATGTTCATCGCCAGCTCCATGATTTTCTCGGCGTTCCTGGGGTTGAGCCGCTGCCCTTGCTGCATCACCTTGAACAGCTCAAAGTAGGCGAATGGCACGTATGTGGCCCGCAGCCGCTCTTGGCCGCGATTCTCGAGGTACCCGCCGAGCTTGAGCACCTTGTCGAACGCCACTTGAAACAGGTCCGCTGCAGTCTTCTCGGTGGCCCCGTTGCAGTCGTCGATAGCCTCGAACGTCACAATGAGGCTGCGGTGCTGCTGCAGCTCCGCCATCACCTCGACGTCGGTCTGCGGGGGGAGCATGTCCCGTATTCTGCGAATCGAAATCTCGGAAAACAGGTACTGGGTGGTCCTGAGGTAGCCCTTGCTGAGCAGGCCTCTCACGAGATCCAGCGTCTGGTTCGCTTCCTCAGACCACATGTGTAGGAGCTCAAGCCACTCAATAGAGCAGCAGGCCTTTTTGTCGTCGTCGCTCGGGGCCGCTTGCTCTTTGGGGTCGACGTCGGGCAGCGACTCGAGGTACCGCGACAGCAGCTTGGAGACCGACTCGGACACGAACGGCGACAGCTGGACCTCGCACTCCTGTGCCCGCTCGACCAGCTCCTCGCGGGCTGCCTTGTCGTGGATTCGGGCAATGATGTCCACGAACACCCGCCGCTGGGCCTCGTTGGAGCAGTAGCGTCCGTAGATCGGTACCGCATTGTAGGTCCTGCTGAGACACAGCTGCTCGATGTACGCTTCAACCACAACCTCGGTCTCGGGGGTGACGCCGACCAGGATCGCTAGGTGGGCGATCGTCTGCAGCAGCACCGCGTCCTGGAGAATGCCGGCCTCGCCAGCGCCCGACTCGATGTATGCGTTGACTTTCTCTGCCTGCGACTTGATCAGCTCGGGCAACTGCCTTGCAATGACCGCTGCGAAGAGCTGGTGCCACGGATTCGAGTCTGCGAGCACCTGGAGTGCGGGCTTCAGCGGGGGAAAGTGCGTCACACTGCCCGAGCCAAACTCGCTCTGCTTGATCTTGGCATTGAGGTAGCAAATGCACTTGGCGAGCCAGTCGTCACACAGCGAGGCGACCGAGTCGAAATCTCCGCACAAGAACCCGTAGATTGCTCGGTCTTTGGCGTCAAAGGAGGGGTCCATGGTGATCTTTGCGCTCGTCTCTCGGAGCAAAGGGATGTTGTTGAGCTCCACGGCGCTTTTATACGTCCATTCGTTCGCAGCCGCACACTCTCGGCTGGCGGCCTCAGTCTGGCCAGACACCAGGAGAAGAAACAGTTTCTCGGCAAAATCGGTGCCTGACGCCAGACGGGGGGATTTGTACCAACTCTGGAGCAGAGTTAGAGCGTTTTTGTCTCGGCTGGCACTCGAGTCATGCAGAGTAGCAATTAGGGACCACAGTTGGTGAGCCTTGGGGTCATCGTGCTGGGTAATATAAGCAAAACTCTCGAGGGCGTTGGCGACATTGAACTTCTTCCGCAACAGGACGCTGGCAAACTCTTCTGCCTGTCTGCTCATGTGGCTGATCTGAGGCTAAGGGAATGAGGCTGAGAGGTGGCTGCAGGCAGGTGCACAGGCTGGTGTTTCTGGTCAACGCTAATTGGCTCGAAACAGAACCGGCCACGATTACTCGATAGCACAGGCAGGGCCGGTGGTTTGTTGTAGTGCGTCCACGTGCTGATCAGGGATGCTTACTTGGCGACACACCTCAGCAGGTGCTTATCAACGTGCTCATGCATGTCGTAGCGGTTTCGCTGCACAGATCTGAATTCCGATAAACGATTTCTACTGAAAAAATTCAGGGTTCTCTCCCTCAATTAGGCCGCAGAATTCAGGTGCTGGTGGTTACATTTCTCGCACAGCTCGCGTACATGCCCCTACTGCATCCCCTAGACAACCCTACGCCCTCCTCGTGTGGTGGGCATACTATTGTGAACCAAACGATTAGTAAAAGCGGGATTTGGAGGAGTCTGACGGATCAACCGCAACTGTGGAGAGCAAAAGATCTATCTTTGTTGGGGCTGGGCGATAAAGCACTGCCAGCACTGCCACTCCCAGGCCATCCTAATTTAGTTTTCGTTATTCTCACCAATTAATTTACAATCTGTAGGTGCCTGCAGGTGTGCATCTCTAGCATATATAAACGAATGTTCACCTCGCCATGTCAGCATGGAATCAGCTGCTATCACTATAGTTAGCTTCGCTACCAACAGCGAGGAGCTGTTCAAAGCCACTATTGAGTTCTATGAAAAGCTTAACTTCGTGGTCAATACTCAATTGGGTCCCAGCGAGGAGAGTGCTTCCTTTCGCCGGGCCCTGGAGGCGACCCATGAGGTGAGACTGGTTCTCGGCAGCCACCTGTCTGGAAAAGAGAGTGCAGTTAACCTTCATCTCACTACTCGGGGTATCGACGCAAAGGAGCAGGCTCAAAAATCCAAGGAACTCAACAGCGAGTTCGAGTCGCTGGATTGGCGATCGGTTGCCAATGCGTCGTACTTTTTGGTCGATGATCTCAGCCTCTTCCCGCTCGACAAGTTCACCCACCAGCAGATGCCCAAGATCGGCGACCCAGACGAGGTCTACGTCGTCGACCCATTGGGCAATCTCATCTGCTTCACATCCCATCTCAACGCTGTCAGTGACATCCCAATCCAGGCTCGACCCAAGCTCGAGACTGCCCCCAACCAGGGCGACATTCTCCCCACCGACTCTGATACCGTGCCCGCAGACTCGTTCAGTGGTATCGGCGTACGCAAGCGTATCGCAGTGCTGACCTCCGGTGGAGACGCCCCAGGCATGAATGCGTGCGTCAGAGCGGTGGTACGCACCGCAATCTACAACCAGTGCGAGGCCTATGCTATCTACGAAGGCTACGAGGGCTTGATCCGTGGTGGAAACTACATCAGGAAGCTCGAGTGGGACGATGTGCGAGGCTACCTGGGAATTGGCGGTACCTTTATTGGTTCTGCTCGCTGCATGGGTTTCAAGGAGCGTGAGGGTAGGCTGACAGCCTGCCACAATATGGTCCAGCACGGTATCGATGGCCTGGTCGTGTGCGGTGGAGACGGCTCCCTCACTGGTGCTGACCTGTTCCGCGCAGAGTGGCCAGATCTCATCAAGCAATTGCTCGACGACGACAAGATCTCCAAGGAGGAGTATGAGAAGTACAAGTATCTGAAGATTGCAGGTACCGTGGGCTCCATTGACAACGATATGGCACACACTGATGTGACTATCGGAGCCTACTCATCCCTCGAGAGAATCTGCACCAACGTGGACTGGATCTCCGCTACCGCAGAGTCCCATGCTCGTGCGTTCGTTATCGAAGTCATGGGCCGTCACTGCGGATGGCTGGCATTGATGGCTGCTATCGCCACCCGCGCAGACTACTGCTTCATCCCTGAGCTGCCTCCAAAGGCCGGCGAGTGGGCTGACCAGATGTGCGAGATTGCTCAGAGGCACCGCGAGAGGGGCCGTCGTCGGACAATCGTCATTGTCGCAGAGGGCGCAATTGACAGCGAGCTCAACCCTATCAAATCATCCGATGTCAAGGATCAGCTGTCGCGAATTGGCCTCGACACTCGTGTAACGACTCTTGGTCACGTCCAACGTGGTGGCTCCGCTGTGGCCATTGATCGACTACTGGGTACCCTCCAAGGAGCTGCCGCGGTTGACGCTATTCTCAAGGCCACTCCCGACACCCCGAGTCCCATGATTGGCATCAAAGAGAACAAGATCATTATTACGGATCTTGTTGAGGCAGTGCGTGACACCAAGAAGGTCGCCAGCGCGATCGAGGCCAAGGACTTTGATGAAGCCCGTAGCCTGAGAAACACAGAATTCCAGACCCATCTTGAAAACTACATCACTCTCAGCAAGAGTGATCGCAAGAGCCGGACTCATGCAGCAAAGACCCCTTTGAATGTGGCCATCATCGCAGTTGGCGCCCCTGCCGGTGGAATGAACGCTGCAATCAGTGCAGCCGCGTCGTACTGTTTCAGCAGAGGACACACCCCCTATGCCATTGGCAACTCTTGGAGTGGATTGGCACGGCACGAGTCCGTGCGCGAGCTGACCTGGTTGCAGGCTGAGGGAATGTTCACCGAAGGCGGCTGCGAGATCGGAACCAACCGCTCTCTGCCTGACTGCGATATTGGCATGATCGCGTACTACTTTGGCAAGTATCGTTTCGATGGTCTCATTATTGTTGGTGGTTTTGAGGCCTTCAAGTCCTTGCACATGCTGGACAGATACCGCGAACTCTATCCCGCATTCCGCATCCCCATGGTATGCTTGCCTGCAACTATTTCCAACAATGTTCCTGGCTCTGAGTATTCGCTTGGTACCGATACATGCCTCAACGTTCTCACAGACTATTGCGACGTGGTGAAGCAGAGTGCTGCCTCGACTCGTCGTCGTGTGTTCGTTGTTGAGGTCCAGGGTGGCCGAAGTGGCTTCATCGCTTCGTACGTGGCGCTGGTATGTGGTGCTCATGCTGTCTACACTCCTGAGACTGGTGGATTCTCATTGTCTCAGTTGTCTGCCGACATCAAGCACCTTCGTGAGTGCTTTGCGGCCGATGAAGGGCGCCAACGCGCTGGACGACTGGTTATTCGCAACGAAAAGGCTGCACCGGGCTTCACCACCGAGAACCTTGCGGCCGTTTTTGAGGCAGAGAGTAACACTCGTTACGATGCCCGTGAAGCTATCCCTGGCCACTTGCAACAAGGCGGCCAGCCCAGCGCAAACGATCGTGTTCGTGCGACTCGTTTCGCCATCACCGGAGTCCACTTCATTGAAGAGAATCAGAAAGTCAACTACCGCGAGCCGTCTGAGCGTGAGGAGGCAGCAGTGGTCATTGGCGTAGAAGGCTCCAAGCTCAGATTCACCAGCGTCAGCCATCTCTGGGAGTACGAGACTGAGAGCAAGGAGCGCCGCCCCAAGAGGATACACTGGCAGACGTTACTTGACATGGCCAATGTTATGACTCGCCGGCCAATGGTCAAGCTGAAGGCTGCGTCTGTGGTGAACACTCCCCAGAGTGCCTGATCAGCTATATAGAAACATTCGACGTAATCAAAATAACTACAATGTCCAGCGAGTGTGACGAGGGAGCCTCGAAGGTCCGCTATCCCGCGATATCACCCGCTGATAATGATACAGCACTAAAGCTACTAATAAATATTTTGTTCATAGTTGGGCCTGCGTCCAAAGAAACTCCACAAGTACTCCACCCATTGCTTGGCGAGGCCGCGTCTCTTTTTGGGGATCTTCATGTTCGGATTCGCAGTTGGCAAGACGTTGTCACCAGCAGTCAGGCTAACAAATAAAAGAAGAGGAACGAACCACACCAACAGCCCGAGGAAGGACGCAATCTCTCGAAACGGGGGGTGTGTCTTGCCGTTGAAGCCGTAGATCTCAGACCTGGCGCTGTACGGCGGCAGGGAGTCGTTACTGAAATAGGAGGCCCAGAAAAAGTGATTGATGATTGCACAGACGCACCCCAAAATGAACGAAATGTCAGTCAGGTGAATCATGGGGAATCTCCGCATAGTCTGCAAATACACCGAGTTTGCAATAACCGCAAACACTGTTTCCCAAAATGGAAAGCCATCGAAAATCATCAACAGGACATGGGCTGCGATAATTATGCAAATCAGCCGGACCATGATCTTCTTGGAAAAAACAGTGTTTTCCTCGATGAATTCCGAGGTATAGTACAGCCCTGCGGAAATGGTGAACACCATGAGCAGGAACCCGAACACCATCCCTACATAGGAAATAAGTTGAAGGATCATGACAAACCGCCACGTCGCCACCGGGAACATCGATGCTTCCATGCAGAAATATAATTAGGAAAAGTAGCAGCTGACTAGCAAAATCTCGAGCGGCTCAAGTTTCGAGTCGCGGCGGCCTGGGGTAATTTCTGGGCTTTGAGGGGTTTACCGAGGCATAGCAGGAGCAGCTACTTGGAGGCCAGAATAGATGGAAGCTGAATTCAATAAGTTACAGTAATACGTATGCTATTAAACTACTGGCGGTATGGCGGAGTGTTGGGACGGGCTGGAGCAATCAAGGGCTCAGGTATGCAGCTGGCGAGTTATCTCCAGTGGTCCAACCTGCGGCGAGCAAAGACGTAGAAGAAGAGAGCAAGGAAACTAAACTGTTCGCGGATTGTAGCAATAGAAATCATTGTGGAGAAACGCCGCAGACTGAGTTTATATGTGCGCTCCCACCATGCATATGCAGGTACAGGGCTTTTACCAAGTGGGCTAGTAGCACCGCAACTGAGCGACTCTTAGTTGCCCGGCTAACGGTGACGCCAAATGTAGTCCGCAGGCATCAGTAATGCACGTGAAACATGTCTCGCTGATAGACGCGCGGGCTTGCTGTGAGCAAGGTTGCTCAAACCGCGGAATCACCAGCGGCACTCATTCTTCACCGCTTATTCGAAGCGCTCGCAGCGCCAGCGGAGCAAGGCCGGCAGCAGCCAATTGTTGGTGCCACCCATGCAACATGTGACGCCACCCCGCCACACTGCTCTCATCACACCACACAGTCTCGCGGGGTACACTGACGGGAATTTGGATAGAGATCGACAGTGACTGGATAAGTGAGGTGAATTTTTGAAGAATATCCAGTATTCAATGACATTCGACCGTCGTAACAGCCCACCGACCGACGATTCGACCACGGGCCCCAGGCTCTCTCGAACAAAGAGCTTGCCCTCAGAGGCACCAGGCAAGCACCGCTGGCTCAGTGGATTTAGAAAGAAGTCTAAAGAGACGGAGGACTCCAATGGATTCACTCGAATGGCCAGGACATTTTCCCGATCATCGGAGTCGACCACTGAGGAGTCTTTTGTGGGGAAACTCAAGGATAAGCTCAATCGGGGCCAACGTACCGCATCCCAGACCGACTCTTTGGACTCACAGTCTGTTTCCTCGCTCCCCATGCGCCACAACTCCCTGGCAACGGCCACCCTGCACCACGAGACGCACCACGATAAGCTGCCTCCGTTGCAGACCAGCAGTGTGTCGGATAGCGACTCAGTGTCTCCTAATGACAGTCCCGTCGAGCGAGTTGCCAGCCACCATTCAGCAGCCAAGCCGGAGACCCCATTGGGAGAGCTCAAGAAATACCACAAAATGGTCCGCAAGAGAGTCGGATTCGCCGCCTCAGTGTTCCAGAACGACCCTCCCCAGCAGATCCCCCCTCTCAAGCCCCACAAAGGCAACGTAGAGATCACCAACTCTGGCGAGCTGTTTGTATCGCAACAAACTCGGCCCCGAGACTTTACCTTTGCTCCGTACCTCGAGCAGCAGCACGCGATTTTGGCCAGAAGTGCCCAGAACAAGGCCCACGACAGCGCCACTAGACTGCATACTTCCCTGACCAGACACGGGTTCCTCAACCTGTTTGGAGGCGAGGAGGACGAAGGGCCGCCTGTCCACACTATATCCCGCAAGCTCGACATTGACGGCTCCATGATCATGGCTAAAGACAACGATGAGCCTGGACAGGACGATTCTCAGACCGAGGAGGAACCTGACAAGGCAGATCAGAGCCCAGATGCCATCTACACCAGATGTTGCCACCTGCGGGAAATCTTGCCAATCAAAAGTATGCTCAAGCAGCTCAAGGACCAAATTGCTCCCATTCCTGAGCTACATATTGTCAACGTCAAGCCAACAATGATCGAGGTGCTAGCGTTCACCGACTTCTTGCGGGTCATGCCCGTGGTCTGGGTTCGCATGGATGGACTAGAGCTGGAGACAGAAATGATCCGCATCCTGCTAGCCTCTCTCAGTAACAGTCCTCAACTCTCCCGATTGTCATTCAGAAATACCAAGCTCGATGATGTCGCGTGGAAGTACTTGTGCGCTTTCATCTCTAGCAACAAGTCCTTGATCAACTTGGATGTGTCGTGCGACCCTGCCCATTGCCGCATTACCCCATTCGACCGCAAGGACGTTGACTGGAATCTGCTCACAGATGCGCTAGAAGTCCGCGGTGGCATTGAGGCCATCTCACTCAGAGGAACTCACATCCCTCTCAAGAGCTGGCAGGATTTGGTGGCTCGTGGATTCGCAAAGGGAAACTACCTGGATATCTCAAAAAATGGCCTCGATCGCAACTACCTTGAGAAGATTGTCGAGTGGATCAACAGCCCAAATAGCAGCCTCACAGGGCTCGATATTGGCGGAAATGATCTGCATGAGTCGTATGACCTTCTGCGGCACATTCTGTACAACGCCAAAATCCGCAAGCTTGCTGTAGAGGACGCGAACCTCTTGTTTTCTGCAGACTTCACCCGCCTTTTCAACAGTGAAATGGCAATGCAATCTAGTATCCGGTCGCTGCAGATGAGCGGTAATGCCGCTCTGTTTCCTGATATTATGGATACCTTAATAGAAATGCTTCCTCAATTCCCCAGTCTTGCCCGATTCGAACTAAACCGCTGCTCCCTTGATTCTGGGGACGTGGTTAAGCTCTGCGAAGCGTTTGTGCAGTGCAAGTCTCTGGCTGAGATTGGCCTATTGGATAACAAGGAGATTAATGATACTGCAGCAGCTGCCCTCTGCGTTGTTGCTCACACATCTAACTCGGTTGTCCAGGTCAATGTGGACCAGTCTCGGTGGTCAGAGGGCTTCAAAGCTAGTCTGGCAAAGTATTGCCTGCAGAATTACTCGCAGGCCGGAACTGGTCAGGTCAAGGGTGATAACGAATCGTTGGAGGCCAGAGATTTCAGTGGCAATTTGGTGGCCTTGAGAGAGGAGATCCTCAACAATACTGCCGTGGAGCCTCCCGTGCACGTATTGGAGAAGATCGCCGAGTTACGCAAGAACTACCGCGGTAAGATTGCCGAGCTGTTGGAAGCTCGTCGCCATGCTGCTCTCAGTGAACAGCAATACGAATCGCTCATACGTTTGTTCTTCTACGACCAGACGCTTGAAAGACTGATCAAGCAATACAAGAGCCTCCGTGCCGGCCCTAGAAGAGAATCCCTCGCCACGCCTATGACTGAGACTGTAACTAAACTCGACACTTCTCGTGCGCCCCTGAGCCGCAATGCCAGTTCGGTGTCCGTCTCGAACCTCAAGCAGCAGGAGAAAGAGGAGGGTGTTTTCCACAAGCTCAATACATATCTTATTGGACAAAATGAGGCACCACCAGCTGTGGCAGACCTTAGCGGAGACGCACTTCGGGAAGCATTGGAGAGCACTGATACCGACAAGACTGAGGACATCATCAAACACTTGAAAAACTATACATTCAGCGACTTGCAGAGAGAAATTGAGCCTAAATAATGTGCCTAACGTACTTAATTAATTATTTATATGCGATTTAGGTATGAACCTCTGTATGGGGTACAAAAGAGAACTGGGCCTGCATAAAAACGGCTACTTTACAATAGCAGTCAGCATGTTCGACGACACACATGGCGACGATTCTTGGCGCTGCAGTGTGCCTCATCCGTGCCTCCCCTTTCGTAATATTACAAGAAAATTATGATCTGAGCAACTGAAACATCATGTTCCGACAGGGGATCAGTCGCTCCCGAATAGCCGGACCGACAAGGTTCCATCACATGTAGAAACCCCACTTAGTTGCCACCGAATGCCACCATCAGGGTTCGGGTAGTAGTTGTATTTATGCACAAACCCCCGCAGTTTCTTCAATGGCCGCTAGCTCTAAACAAGCTGTCCCTTATGGCAAGCCTCGGGAAATTTTAAAGGTACTCAAGCTGATCTTCCTCCTTATTTGTGGATGCGGTAATGGAGTGCTCCATGGCATCCTGTGGCTGCTACAAAAAAAACGTAGAGTCCTAGGGCTTCGTTTGTACATGTTTGCCGCTGCTTCTCGAACTTTACTAGCACACATGCATCCTGCTGATATTCAGGCTTCTGTTGGTCTTAATCGTATGGAGGTTGACCTCAACAAGGTGTTCTACTACAAGCTGCGTGGTAAGAACAGCTTCAATGAGCCTTTGAAGGGAGCTCAGGATACTCGTTGGATTTATCAAGTCGAGAATCGCACTCCCCAAGACCCAGTCATCTACTATATCCATGGTGGAGGCTTTAACCTCACTGTAACTCCAAACCAGATCTTTTGGGCGGACGGCCTCGCCAAGAAGCTCGCACATCACAGGGTAAGCGTTGTAGCTCTGAACTACTCGGTGGCTCCATATGCTACGTGCCCAACCCAGCTCTCTGAGAGTGTGCATGATTTCAAGGCTCTCGCTCAATCCTGTGATAGAATTATCTTCATGGGAGATAGTGCGGGAGGCCATTTATGCATCACGACTCTTCTTGAGACAGCTGGTACGCCTGTGCACAAGAAAGCGTTTGGATGCGTGTTGATCTCGCCGTGGGTTGAGCTGCTGCCCAATAGATTAGCGTCTCCCACTAGGAATTCCCACTCAGACTGGGTCCCTCAAGATTTTGGTATTACATGTGCTCAGGCGTTCACTGGGCTTGAAGTTAACCCGGAGACTGAAAAGCTTGTGGGAGTTCCTAGCAACAAGTACGATATCGCTCTTGCAACGAGCAGCGATCTCAAAGCGGCACTGCCTCGGAATACTGTGGAGGTTTGGAGTGCCAACGAGCTCTTGACAGATTGCGACGCTGAGTTCGCCAAGAAGGCGGGCATTACCGATACTTTTGCAGAAAATGGCGTGGTGCACGACATCACCTACTTCGGCCACAACAACCAGAGCACCCGTCACATCCTCAACAGCATCCAAAACTGGTGCGATCAATATGCCAGTAGCAAGATTGCGTAAATATAGATACCTAGATAGCCTGATCAGTACCTTTTACTCTGCCCGACCCGGGGTCCATCTTGGCCGACCGGGCTCCAAACTGTATAGCCCGCTTCTTTTCTCTACAGACCTCGCTAAGATCCAGCAACTCGGCCACCTTCCTCAGAAATATTTTCGTATCAGTGCTAGTGGCTTTCATATTGATGTCAACAGCGAGGGCCAACTCGACCACTCTTTGATCCAGGAATGGGTATCGCACCTCCTTGCCCCAATCCGCACAGACTCGGTCATCTCTGCCCAGGTTTCGAGACCCGAGGCGGTTGAAGTCGAGTTCGAGCTCGGAGCTCAGTCTCTCAGGCCCGTGGCTAGCACTTCCCATGTGTCGCGAGTATCCTCCGAAAAGCTCATCAGCACCGAGCCCAGAAATCAGAATTGGTGTTCTGCTTTCGTATTCACTGCCTCTACCACTAGCCGCGCAGTAAAACGCCAGCGCTATACTCAAGTCCATGACTGTAGTCTTTGGGTACATCAAGTCTTTGATTTTCGGGTACAGCTTTAAGGCTTCTTCGTATGGTATATCAATCTCCACCAACTTGAGCTTCCTGGTAGTTAGTTTTTGAAGCTCGTCGAATGATCGCCGAGCCAAGATTCGATCGGGAGTTTCAAACAGCTTACTAGTGCGCTTGTTTTCAAATGCAACGTTGAGCAGATCAATAGACACATCTTTGTCCAGTACCTGGTCCATCAGCCTCGCTAGTATCGTACAATCCAGCCCACCGCTGAACAGCACCGCAACGGTATTCAGATCTGCTGGACAGACCATCCTTCTCGAAACAGAGTCTCGCAATATTGAGACGAATTCGTCAATTGACGGTCCTCCTTGGCCTCTATTCACCGTAAGCGTGGGTTTGAAGGATCGCTTCTCGAGCCCCTGGTTCTTGTTAAATTTATAGAGAACACCTGCCTCGCACTCTACCATATTCGGGCTGCCTACTGAGCACACATTCAGCCCATTCTCCTCGATAGAATAAAGCAGGCTCCGTCTACCGATCCAGTCTCTGCCAAAGTAGAGGCTCTGTCCGTCGTAGAACACAAATGCGAATTCCCCATCAGTCTCCATGAGCTTATCGAGGTGGGAAAAAGCGAATTCGGTGTCATTTCCATCGATCCCGTAGATCTGGCCATTGAAACAAAATACTTTGTTCTCTCGAACTATAGGCTGGGGAGTAAATGGAGGTCGTAAAGACAGCAGAGAGGACTCAAAAGTAAATTCAGATTCATGAACTCTGTGGAGATCTGGTCCTCGGTTTTTAATTGCATCCCGCAACCAAGCATTTACTGCTGGTACAGAATATACCAGGATCCCACACAGTTTTTCAAAATATGTGGCGTAGGAGCCTCATGTCATGTGTTCATCAATACAGGTCTCGTGACCTACCTGCTCCTGAAGGATGTCTGAAGATCTGAGTGAATTTGACCCTCTGGCTCCGCTTCCAGTGAAGAGGTCTTCAAGGCAGCCAAAGAAGGTCGATAAAATCCCCGAGCAGAAGGTCGAACCGCCACCAGAATCCAGCGATCCTATCCAGGAATCATTGCCGTCGGGGAACGCTGTGGAGCCAACCGAACAGCCTGAACCATCTCAGACAAAACCTGATAGTCAGCCAGAATCGAATCAGCAAGATGAGAGCACTAATAAAGAGTCTGAGCCGCTCACTCGCATACCGAGTTCATCAGGCAAGCCAGTAGCCGAGGAGGATAAACCATTCGACTTCCAGGAATTTCTCAATCAGATGAGGACGAAGCAGGCCGACCCCATCGCTCGCTATGTCAAGTCGTTTCTGAACGAGTTCTTGAAGAAGAACTGGACGGCGAAAGAACAAGTCAAGATCATCACTGATTTCGAGACATTTATTCGAGCCAAAATGCGGGAATGCCCGCCATTCGCTACCATGAATGAAAGCGACTGGCAGAACTCTCAGGAAGGGATCGAAAAACTAATTATGAACCGCCTCTACGTTCGGACTTTCAGCCCAAGAATGGCGCCGGCATTGCGAAGGAACGACCACGAGGAAGACCTGCTACGGGACAAAGTCCTCTCTGAGAAGCTGAGAGTTTGGCATTGGGTCGAGCCTAGGCACCTGGACATTGATGCTGCATCGCTACCAGAAAACCAGCGGCTATTCGTCGAACTTGCTTGTAAGGAGTTGAACAAAGTAAACCATTATCGTGCTCCCCGGGACAAGGTGATTTGCATTTTGAATTGCTCCAAAGTTATCTGGGCACTGATCCGTCAGGCGAAGCTAGAATCCAATGCCGACTCGTTCCTGCCGCTATTGATCTATGTGGTTCTCCAGGCCCGGCCGACGTTCTTGATATCAAACCTGAATTATATCAATCGGTTCAGAGGTAACATTCATGGAGAGACCGCTTACTATCTTAGCATGGCTGCCAGTGCTGTTGCGTTCATCGAGGGACTTGACAAGTCAAGTTTGACGATCGGTGACGAGGAATATGAAGAGAAGATCGAGGCCGCAGTGAAGCAGGCTCGCGAGGAATCGGCCGAAGCAGAAGATCCAGCACTAGATGATAGTTTGGCTCGTGAGTCGTCCGCCACACCGAGCTCGGTCTTCAGTACCAGTGCCGGCCTGTTCATGGACAGCTTGAAGTCGTACGCAAATAAGATATTCGAACCCGATGATGTTGAGACGCCTCCTCGTAGTAGCACACCTCAGCCTAGCCAGCATTCCCGACAGCCGTCCCAAGATCCGCAGGAGCTGGCTGCTAAGCAAGCGTCCGCCGAGGACTATAGGGCCCAGAAGATTCAAGAGCAGGAATTCTCTCAGGTTTCCAAGACGCTTCGGGAGATGTTCCCCACTCTCGACAAGGAAGTCATTGACGATGTACTCACGGAGAAGGGGGTGAGGATTGGCGCTGCTATTGACGTCTGTTTGGCTCTTGTTGGAGAAGAATAGAGTTTATGCATTGGTGACGTATTTAATTGTATTAGACTTTGCAGGCTTAGGAGCCAAGATCTCTACGTTATCTAATTATAATTCGTAAGAAGCTGGGTTCTCATAACTTGTTCGACGAGTTGATCAAATGAATTCTGTTAGATTTTAATCATTTATTATATGCCCATACTCTTGTCGGATGCTCGTCAAACTGGTCATTGACATTGTCTAAAATGGCTTTCAATATGCTAGTTTAATTAAGTAAGAACAAACAAATCAGCGTCAAATGGCAACAACCGTGCTCAGAAGGCGTGATCACCAGCCCGGCTACTTCACGTGACTCAGCCACATTATTAATTATTTCAACGCGAAGCAGACGCGTCAATCTCATGGATCTCTCAGACGCACTTCCAACATACTATTCTAACTACTATCCTTTCCAGGACTTCTTCAGATGGCTTAATCACTCTTACACACCGACAAAAGACTTTACGAACCGGGAATTTGCCTTCACACTCGAGAACGACGCCTACCTTCGATATCAGTCATTTGATTCGGCGGAGGCTTTCAAGAGAGAAGTTCGCCGATTGAACCCATCACGGTTCGAGGTTGGCCCTGTCTACTCGTCTAATCCTAAACTTCGCAAGACTGCCACACCAGGAACCTTCAAGCCTCTCAGCAAGGAGCTGGTGTTTGATATTGATTTGACTGATTACGACTCTGTTCGTACATGCTGCCATGATAAACAGATCTGTATAAAGTGCTGGCAGTTTGTCACGGTAGCCATTGCAATTATGGATTCTGCACTTCGGCAAGATTTCGGATTCAAGCACATTTTATGGGTTTATTCGGGTAGAAGAGGAGCCCATGCGTGGGTATGCGACAAGAAAGCCCGCGAGCTCACTGACCAGCAGAGAAGAGCGGTAGTGCTTTATTTATCAATACGGGGCAAGAACGGGAAGTTCTCGCTACCCCGTCCTTTCCATCCTTACCTGGAGCGTTCATTCGAAATTCTCAATGGCAAGTTCGTTACCAATATTCTAGTTGATCAGGACCCTTGGGCTTCAGCAGAGGGTGAGGAAAAGCTCGTCAACTTCTTCAAAGAGCCACTCCGCTCGGCACTAGTTCAAAAGTGGAGGACAAGCAATATGAACAGTGTTGAGAAGTGGAAGAGCATTCTTGAAGTCGCAGGGACTGTCCGCAAGCTCAATATTCAGAACGTGAAAGAAACTCAAAAGGACATCATCATCGAGTACATGTTTCCCCGCATCGATATCGAAGTCTCAAAGCATCTCAATCATTTACTCAAGGCCCCTTTTTGCGTCCATCCTGGGACCGGAAAGGTGTGCGTGCCCATCGATACTAAAACATACTCGACGTTCGACCCTAAGAACGTCCCTACCATCCAAGACCTGCTAGACGAGCTTGACGACCAGGTCCCCAATTCAGAGTCGGCTCTGAAGCCATATCAGGCTAGTTTTGCACAGTTTGTGAGTGAGCTGCTCAAGAGCGCGAAGCGGCCCCGGGATACTTTAGACTTTTGATACTTCTGTAGCGTGTAATGATAATGTGTCCTTAATCTGTATGCCGTGCTTGACGTATACGCAACGTGCCCACTAGTTTTCAGCAGGCCGGGAAGAAAACCAAAAAGGCACGTTGTATCAAAAGGTTCAGCGGGAACAGACGTAGAACAGCATTTTCGAAAAGACTCGTAGACTGGGTGGCCCAGTTGGTTAAGGCGTGCGACTGTTAATCGCAAGATCGGGAGTTCGAGCCTCCCCCTGGTCGTTTTTTGGACGCATTCTACATAACTTATATTTAATACTGAACTATTCTGTGAGAACAGAGCTTACTCGAACTCTCTGATGCGAGATTCGTTCGCACCTTTGCGAGACAACTCGGTGGCACGAGAGATTCCGTCAGAGCTGGTGTCGTGCTCAACGGTGACCTTGAATCCCTTCTGCTTGGCCTCGGCCAAATCACCTCTAATTGCCTCAATGGAGACCTGGTTGTGAACTGGAGTTCCGTCAGCGTTCTTCCAGTCATTATCCTCCCACTTGTCGGCATCAATAGTGATCCAGTGAACAGCATCCTTGGAGTTAGTCTTGATGACCCATTGCTTGTCGGCAGATTGCTCCAAAATGACCTTCAAGGCCTCTTGGATTGCGGCAAGATCTCCAGTGTTTCCGTCCTGCTCGCCAGGAACGGGACCACCAGCGTTCAAGTGGCTTCCCTCGGAGAAGTAGATACCCCAGCCATCTTTATCGCCAGATCCCGATCCTTTAAGATCAACACCGCTTGTGAAAACTTCCTTTGTAGACATACTGAAGTACGGGGGTTCAATGGCCCCTTATATAGTCATAAGCAAATATACGCCCGTGATATGTTCTTGGCCGTACGGCGCTGTGAAACAAAGGAATATTATCAATTTCAGGTCCAGATTCTGGGAATCTGTTTAATTTCCTCAAAATCTTTTTTATAATTTGGCACTCGCATGTTCACCGACATCCTAGAACCTCCCAGGATCGCATCATCGGACCCTAAACCTTGCAGCGACATTAAGAAGCGAGCAACTTGCAATTGACGGCGGAGTGTGTGATTAGTAGTAAATTTTTAGATTAGTACATTTTTTAAGACTATTTACTGCTCGTGTTGCTCCTTTGCGAAAGCAGTAATGCGAGCCTGGATCTTCTCCTTGCGCTCGGCTCTGGAGATCTTCTTCTGGAGGTATTTCTTGCCCTCAGCCTTGTAAGCCTCCTTGTCCTTCTTGGTAAGGACACGCTCAGGGTTCTCACGGATCTTCTCGTGCATGCCAGAGTAGATGTCCTCAAGGGTCTCGGGGGTGAAGTCATCCTTCAAGTAAGAAGCAAAGATCTGCTGGTAACGCTCCTCATCATCGTCAGCGAGCTCTTCCATGTACTCAGCGATGTGACCACCAACAATGTATTTCTGCAGAACCTCAGCGTCGAGCTCTTCAGTCTCGATATCGTAGCCGGGGAAGATCTTGGGGGAGTGAGGGATGTAGAGACCACCGTCAGAGGCACCCTTGAGAGCACCAAAGACACGGGCACCGCAGGTGGTGCGCTGCAAACCAACGTCAAGGAAGACCTTGAAGGGGCGGGGGCCATCCTCAACGGCCTCAGTGATGGAGAACTCACCAGAGTGCTCGTCGTCACCAGCGTAGGTCTCGTCAAGGCCGAGCTTCTTCAAAGCACGACGGGCGACCAACAAACCGGTGGCGTAGGCAGCGGACCAGGAGGCAAGACCGTGCTTGAGACCATAGCCCTTGAGCTCGTGAGAGTAGGCAGAAGCGAAAACAACGTCGCCATTAAGCTGGGAGGAGATGATCTGGCAGGTGATGTCCTTGTTGGAGAAACGAACCACCAAACGGTACTTCTTGGAGGCGTATTTGGCCTTGTTCTGCTCTACGAGACGGCGTCTCTGCTTGTAGTCAGTCTGACCGGTTCTACGACGGCGGAAAGGAGTCTGGTAGCGGCTGGACCAGCTGGAGGTCTTTTGGATCTTGTGGAAGGCCATTCTAGTGATGGAAATTTGGTGCACACTGAAATATCAGCATGAGTGGGAGAATTTCGAGGGTTGAGCCCTATACCATTAGTCAGCACACCGCCTACCCCTTAACCTCGCGCCCTGACAAATACTCTAACCCGATTCAATCTGTAAGTGATGATACTTTGGTCCGTGTTTCAGAGAGAGGATTAAGACCCCTCATTCTAGCATGCTGAATACCAAGAACTGAATTAACCTAGAAGATGTCTCTGAAATTGTAGCGAATACCTATCTAGTGAATAATAGTGAATCATCACGGGCATTGAAAGTTTTTCTCACTGGAAATCAAATGCGAATATAAAAAAAATAAAACAAAAACAATCACTACGTGAATACACTATGCTCTGTACTAAATAATGAGAATCAGACAATATAGGTGAGTTTTCCTACATGAGTGACCAGGTGAGCCGAAGGAACAAATTCCGGTCACACTGACCGTTCGGACTGGTGCACAGCAATTGTTCATCACATTCTCGGTACGACCTACTTCAAACCTTTGAAGATGGCAGGACACTGAAAAAGATTTGTAACCAGTGCTTAAATACACCAGTAGGGTTACCCTGTTGTCCTCTAGTTCTGGCCTCTGACCAGTTCTCGATTTTTTATTACTAGATTAGTCTATAAACGAGGTCTAATGCACTGCTGGCACAGCCTGAAATTTACTCAGGCGAGCTCGGTTCTCCGACTGGAGCCTTAAGTTGCCGGACACTATTTCGTATATTAGTTATAGCAGTTTAATTATTATACTCGTTAGCACACCACGTGCTCGTGGCGTGACTAACTCGGAATTAGGTAGTGACTAAATAAACCATCTCCAGCAATTATTAACTAATGGTTAAATATTTCAGTACTAGGTCGTCAGACAAGACCGTCTCCTTCGAGGAAGCTGTGATTGAGGGGCTGGCCCCCGACGGAGGGCTCTACATCCCCACTGAGATTCCCCGTGTTACATCGGAAACTCTGGACGCATGGAGTAAACTCGATTTTGCCGAGTTGGCAGTTGAGATCTTTTCGCTCTTCATTGATACCAAGGAGATTCCCCGTGCGGATCTCGAGAAACTAGTGAAAAAGAGCTACAGCACCTTCCGTGCTACAGAGGTCACTCCCATCACCGATCTCGGCCCCAACTTGTCTCTGCTGGAACTCTTCCACGGCCCTACGTACGCATTCAAGGACGTTGCTTTGCAGTTCGTTGGAAATCTTTTCGAGTATTTCCTTGTACGCAGAAATAAGGGCCTCGCCGAGGACGATCCCAAGCGTGAACGCATAACCGTTGTGGGTGCGACCTCTGGAGACACCGGGTCGGCTGCCATTTACGGTCTCCGCAACAAGAAGGATGTCAGCGTCTTCATTCTATACCCCACCGGCCGTGTGTCTCCTATCCAGGAGCAGCAGATGACGACTATCTTGGACGGGAACGTTCACACCATCTCTGTGCCCGGCACTTTTGACGACTGCCAGGATCTTGTCAAGCAGATGTTCGCAGACCGGGAGTTCAACGACAAGTACCACGTCGGAGCTGTGAACTCGATCAACTGGGCTCGCATTCTTGCCCAGATCACCTACTACTTTGTGTGCTACTTCAAGATCGCCCACTGCGCCCAGAACCAGAGACTGAAGTTTGTTGTGCCCACTGGAAACTTTGGCGATATCTTGGCCGGCTTCTACGCCCGCCGTATGGGTCTCCCCATCGACCTGGTTATCGCTACCAACAACAACGACATCCTCTACCGCTTCATCCACAAGGGAGACTACACCAAGAGCGGCGATGTGCACTCTACTCTGTCTCCTGCTATGGACATTCTCGTGTCCTCTAACTTTGAGCGTTTCTTATGGCACGCTGCGCGTGATACCATTTGTGGTTCTGACGCTGCTGCAGGAGAGGTTGTGAGGGACTGGATGAACGAGCTCAAGACAAAGGGATCATTCACTGTACCCTCTCACGTCCACGCCAACGCCAGGTCACATTTTGAGGCTCACCACACCACCGATGAGGACACTCTGAACACCATCAAGCATGTCTACACTACCCTGACGTCCAAGTACATCCTTGACCCCCATTCTGCGGTGGCTGTGAATGCTGCTCTTCACAAGAAGAAGGAAGACGACTCCAAGGACTCGCACTACGTAGCGCTGTCTACTGCACATCCAGCCAAGTTTGCCGAGGCTGTGAACAAGGCCCTTGATGGTCTTGAGGGATACTCGTTCGAGAAGGACGTTCTTCCTGAGGAATTCAAGGTCATGATGAAATCAAACACGAAGAAGATCATGGCTCCATCCACCACCAAGGCCGACATCAAGAAGATCATCATCGAGGAGTTGCAGAAGGAGGGCAAATAAGACAAAAATAAAACAATCTAAATCATATGTAATCAAAGTATTCAACTGCTGCCACTTTGTGTTCTCTAGTTAGGAGCGATTTTTAGAGCCTAAGTACTCTTAAATAAATAAATACTAGCCTAGCGGCGCTGCAGTGTTGGCACTCAAATTAAGGATGTGCGATACCCGCTGCTTCAGTGCTGGGTTCGAGCACTCGACCGACAGGTCTTCGAACGTAATCTTGGCGACTATCTGATCGATGGTGATAGTTGCACTCTTACGATCGTCAGCCACCACAAGGGCGTCGCCGAACTGGGGCCTTAGCAGCGCACAGATCTGCTGTACAGGGTCGCCGGACTTGTACTCGTGCATGTGGGTGCACTGCTTGGAGCTGAGCTTCACTGAAGCCTTGGATGTGTCGACACCAAGCAGAACTGCAATTACACTGTCCGCAAGGGCATCGTTCATGGCAGACGCTGTCCACTCCACCGAGTACTCTGTGTCTGCGTGGGTGACCTGAATCTGATCGAGGATTTTCCAGCCGTTTTCAATCTCTTTCACATTGCCAAACATTCTTTCCAGGTGGTAGAGAACCAGCTCGGGGCCCGCATCCACCGTAAGTGTCTGCCGCTCCATTATTGTCGAAGTGTTCAGCCCAGTGTACTCACGAAGGTCTTGAACCGTCACTAGACTGAGTGCAAAGTCCTTTTCGACTAGCACCCCCGAGATCAGGGTTCCCTCCACAGGGTTAGGGTTGCTTGTGGCAAGAGTCCCCACCATGCGGGCGACCTTCTGCTGGCGGAACTCCAGAGAGACGTCAACACAATTACGAGGGTTGTATATTTTGACTTCCTCGGGGCTATTTCGCAGAGGAGCGTATTTTGACAGGAGGGCACTCTTGAGACGGCCCATATTGTTCGTTTCGCCATGTACTAGGATGATTGTTCTTGCTCCAACAAGGTCAATGAACTCGCTATTCTCCTTGAAATCCACGTGGGCAGCGAAGCTCAGCTCCTCGACGCTCATTCTTCGGGGAATCCGAATATCTGGGTTCTGCAGGGACGGAATATCAATCGGTTCATTGAGCACTTGCTTCGCCATGGTACCCTCGACGCTGTATCCTGTGATGATCAAGGCATTGCGAGGGTCTGGGGCCCACTTCTCGAGGAGTTGGCGGCTAACGCCGTTTTGAAGCATACCGGGGCTAGCGAGCATAACGCAGGGCCCGATATCGGTGAATTTATCGAGGGAACGGATGGACTTGATGTGCTTGAAATGAAATGGGTTGGTTTTGGTTTCGCGGAGCTTCTTGCGGATACTGTCGTTCATCATGTTGATGAAGGTCTGGTACACCGCCATACACTTGCGAGCCAGACTCGATGCGTAATAAATGCTCACGGACTCGAGCTCTGGGTGCTGGGACCAATACTCGTCTAGAATGAGCAGCAGCTCCTGAGCTCTTCCGAGGGCGAAAACAGGAAGCAGGCACCTCCCGCCTTTTTTGACCGTAGAGTGGATAAGGTTCTTGAGTCTCTGCTCTTTTTCAGGTCTGGATTGATGGATACCAGTCCCGTAGGTACTCTCGCAGATCAGGACGTCAGGCTTTTCTGGGGGAACCTGGGCCTGGTGCAAGTGGCGATCAACCTCGCGGCTGAAGTCACCAGTGAACAGAATCTTGACTCCTGCAATCTCAATAAAGTACATTGCAGCCCCCAGGACATGTCCTGCATGGTATGCAGTGAATTTGATGCCGTCGACCTCGATTGTCGAGTAAAAGTCAATGGCCTCAATTCGCTCGAAGGATTCGTTCAGATCTTCATCGGTGTACAGATCTGAGTTATCTGCTTGCGACGCACCAGAAACACGGACAAAGTCGCTCAGTAGCCATCGATAAATGGCCTTTGTGGGATGGGTCATGAACACTCTGCCTTTAAAGTTGGTGTGACACATGACATATGGAAGCGAGGCTGCGTGATCCAAGTGGAAATGACTTATTAACAGAATGTCAATCGTACTTAGATCATACTCGTCGTAAAACGGTAACGAGGCGATACCAGTGTAAGCTGGATGCACACCGGCATCTAGCATGACAGTCTTGCCCTTATAATTTATAATATGGCAGCTGCGGCCCACTTCCGAGCCACCGCCGAGAGCTACGAACTTTAATTCATCATCTTTTTTTGACATCACAGGGTCCAGTTACTAAGTTGTCAGGCTCAGAAATACACAGTTACGTAACTGCAGGCTATGAAGATCCTGATAGTAGGGAGGCCTGATTCGGGGCAACGGCAGGTAGTGGAGAAAATATTGGGTTCCAGCTTAGACGAATCAGCATCGCTAGAGGGTTTGGTCCTTGAGCACACTATCGAAACGAGGTACTTCAAGCAGGAGTGTGGGGTATGGGTCGATCAATACGAAGATGCGCAAGAATGGCTCGAGGCATTCACTTCTGATGAAGCCAAAGAGGTTCGTGAGGTTCTCATGATGGTTATTTATACGGTTGGCGATCAAGTGGATCCACAACTCGCCGAGTTCAAGAAGAAACTGCAGGACGAAGACTGGAGCGGCTACTTTTGTGCATACTCTAAAAAAGAACTGGGACAGCTAGAGCAAGAGCAACTGGAGGAGACCCTAGATATGGACCTAGTGTCATTGAGCGAATTGAAGAGTCTGATTGAGAGTGCTCTCATCGACTTTCAGGAGCCCGGTGATGACTCGCATCCCGACGTCACAGGCCTTGGCGAGCCCAGAGATCTGCTCGAGCCCCTTATAGAAGCGGACTTGGATGAGATCATGAGCAGACTGAAGCTGGCTCGGGATTCCGACATGACGGATCAGGAGAAGTTGGAGCTGGCCGAGCAGATTGCACGGGAATTGGTGCCATAGTATTACGAGTATATACAAAAAAGCATTTGATCTGAGTGATCAGAATGAGACAATTTAACGGACTTTTGAGATCACGAGCAGACTGAAGTTGGCACGGGATTCCGACATGACGGATCAGGAGAAGATGAAAATTGGCCGAGCAGATTGCACGGGAATTGGTGCCATAGTATTACGAGTATATACAAAAAAGCATTTGATCTGAGTGATCAGAATGAGAACAATTTAACGGACTTATGAGCAACAATCGGGCAAAAAATCTCTCGAGTGAGAATCGAACTCACGGCCTCAGGATACCAATACAACATTACAGTCCCGCGCTCTAGCCAACTGAGCTATCGAGAGTTATTGAGAACTGGGAACTTTGTTTCAATATATCGTCTCCAAGATCATGAGCTAGGTATCATGCCGTATCCTGCCGTATCCTGCCGAATGTAGAAGCGGCCATTGGAACGAGTATCTATGCGTGATGACTAGCCTATACACTACACATCTAGTATCGTACTTGCGTTCACGCTATATGCCGAGTCTTTGAACCTTGCGAGTCCTATTTAACCTTGCGAATCTGATCCTTCTTCATGAACTTGGCACGCTGTCTCCACATGTGAGTGTAGAGAACGTAGAAGCTAGGTGGGTAGATCAACAAGAGGCCCTTGAGGAACAGATTGTACCATGGGCTGACGAGTTGAGCATCAGGCAGAGCTCTGAAAATGAGGATTGCCTCGGAGCTGGCACCAAGCGGGTACAAAACAATGAAGGTATTGTAGCGGAGCCACTCCAAGAACCTCGGGATGCGGTTGTTGAGAGCAAAGTAGTAGTAGGGGTAGCGAACTGTCTCGGTGATGCCCCAGGCCACTACCATTGTGGTAAAGGCAGTGACGTTGGCAACATGGGGGAACGGTTGCACTATTCCCCACACCAAAACAATGCGGGAGGCCACTTGCATCAGCGTGGTTGTGACGGGCGTACGCACTAGCCCGAGAAGAGCATGCACGACCTCGAGAAGAGCCAGCGACTGCACCCAGGTGACAAAGTCGCCCATCCCTTCGCATACAAACTCAGGTCCAGTCAAGACGTAGAGCACTAATGCCCGAATCAACACACACAGCCACAGAATTCCACTGAACACATTATAGGCCTCGAGATATCGCATGCTTACGTAGACGTTTGCAGCTGGGGTTGGACGGTGAATTTATAGTTGATAGTTTGTGGGTGGCACATATAATTATACTGGAATGAATGTACTTACACCAGTGAGGTTGAGCTTTCCCAGCTTCCCACTGAATGCATTCAAGGTAGTGGCCGAATACATCGACCCCAACTCGCTAGTTCTGCTATCGCACCTAAATAGGAGGTTTAGAAAGGAGGCTCTCGACGAAAAGTACTGGGTAACTTGTGAGAGACTTTTGGGCACCAAAAACCTCAAGGAATATGTGGCTCTGTTGGGCTCTCTGCAGCCGTACTTGCAAGATACCGACAAAGTGCTTGAACTCAGTGTTTCACAACAGGCAAAGACGCTCTCGCAGCTGAGAAACATCAAAAAACTTAATGGACAGAACGATGAGGGTCTCCACAGGGTCAATGCCCTTATAACCTCTCTGCGTCAACGAGCGATGAGCGACGCTATGGCCACCGTGCGATCAGGTGCCACTGCGTCGGCAGGTCCGCTGATTGAGGCGTTAACAGAACTCGGTGAGCAAAAGGGGTTCGTCAACATGTACCTGGAGCATGCACTCTCGCAGTCCATTGCCTCTATCGACATGTCGAGTATGGACCCCTATGTCTATGTTTCCCATAAAGAATTCGACAGCGAGAAATTCAACATCTTCCTTCACAAACTCGAGCAGCAGATACGCGAGCACGCCCAGCAGGTATTCATGGTGTTTCCGTCCAACGTGTACTTGGAGGTGTGGAAGGCCCTAGTGCAGAAGTTCGACAATGACATTTTGTACAAACTTATCGGCCATTTGTGTGACATCGAGATTAGCTTCGTGCCGAGGATGTTTGTTTGCCTCACTAATTATGCGGACAATCTCGAGAAGGAGCTGCCGCAGTCCCCTGACTTTAATGTCAAGGCGCTAGTTCTGGGCCCCTTGATTCCACTAATAAAGGACTGCATCGCCCAGACGGCAGTCGAGTTTGATGAGGAGGCACATCGGCGGATAGACCAGTGGGAGCGTACTGTCGTCGAATCCCAGCAGAAAACCGAAGACACTCTGTGGAGCAGCGTCACCAAGTCCGAGGAGAAATCCAACTTCCTATCGTCCTTCAAAAAGGTATTGGTAGGTGAAAGAACGCCCTCAGCCAGTACTCCGGCATCGCCATCGCTACAGGTCGACAGCACGCCGACAACCGAATTTGAAGCTCAGACGGCAGTCCTGGTTGCAAGAGTCGAGGGCATCAAGAATCTGTTTGATCTCCAGATGGTGCTCGCTATCATCGACTATGCGAGGTCTGCATTTCGAGACCTGCAGATGTTTTCCAGCCTCAAGTCTGTCTATCCCGAAGCCCGGGAGCAGATGGTAAAGATATTTGTCGACTTGGTGCAGATAGTTGGCAAGGATCACGTCGAAGTCGGATTTGAGCGCGCCCTCAAGACACTGGGCGAATACGACCCCAAGAAGCACGGTCGCATTATCCTCAAAAACGAGACGCAGCAGGCGGTCGAGCCGCTGGCTATCTTTGCTGAGCTGGTGAACTTGGGAGATCTCATCCAGCAAACAATCCACTTGTTTTTCCAGCAAGAACTGGTCGCCAACAAGCTGATAGACCCCAACGATTTTGGCTCTCCTGCAGTGAACGCCAAGCGTAGATTTGAGCAAATGCTGGACGATAAAGTTGGTGAAGGGCTTGGTAGAGGCATTGACGTGCTCATAGAGCAGATCGACTTCATCCTAATGACCGAGCAGCTGGGGTCTGATTTTGATCCATTGCCGGGGACTCTGCCTGAGCTGGGCCCTACTCAAGCCGCAAAGGATGTGGTGTCTCTAATTCAATCTCACATTGACTTAATTGGCCCGTCAATTGATCAGAGTTTGTTGGACTTGTTTGAACAAGAAGTTGGAATGCGGCTGTGGAACTCCATTTGCAAGCATATCAAGCGATGCTGGATAAGTGTAGATGGAGCAATCACGCTGATATCCGACATCAACTGGTACCATGCGTTCATCCTGAGCCTCAAGCAGAAACAGCTGTACCCGTATTACGACGCACTGAAGCAAGTTGCCCAGCTATATTTAATTAGTCCTGAAGATGGAAAGCAGCTAGGCATTGCTCTCAGTGACTTTAACCGATTCAAAGGCGTTATTCCTTCGGATGAGCTCATGCAGTTCATGCAGCGAAGGAGAGATTGGAACAGAATCCGCAGCAAGGTCGAGAAGGTCATGTACGGGTTTGGCGAATGTATTATTTCGTAGATAATTTATTATGGACATTACTGGATTAGTTTGACGAGGTTGGGAAACTTGGCTCGGTTTGTTCTCGAAAAAGGCTGAAAGCCTCGCAATGACAGCTCGCACAAGTTCTCGGCACCATTATGGAGCGGGGTCCAGGTAACGGTGTGGCCAATATCCAGATGCAAATGTAAGCTCGTGAGGGTATCAGGGGGATTGTGTGTCTCGAATTGGAGTCTCTCGCTGAACGAGAACGGGTGGAGTGGGCGATCAAGAGTGATGCTCAGATGCTTGTAATCGCTGATTTGCGTCAGGCTCATGGGATAGTTCCAAATGCAGTTGACGAGCTCGATGGAGCCCAGATGCTCCATCTTGGTTTCAGGCGGCAGCAGCAGGAAGTTCACCAGTTTTATTGATTTGAGCTTCGAGAAAGTCTCGCCTATGTGATCGAACTCAAACAGATGCACCCCATCACCCTTGGCGCAGCACTCGAGCTCCAAAGTCTCTATTGGTAGCCCGTCCATGTACTTGAGCCACCCACTCGACGAACCAGAGCATTGGAGGCTCAGGTGGTGCAGATTCGCACAGCACCATATCCAATGACTCACTAGCCCGCTATACCTCCATTCGCCTCCGAGAATCTCGGGGGAATCGGCACGCACAACTAGATGCCTCAGGTAGCGTCCCAGGAAGTCGGGGAATGAGGGCACGATTGACCAACTGGCGTACACTTTGGCATAGATTGTCGGCATACTCAATTGGTAGCACAATTTACTTGCTAAACTAAACTCGAGTACATCATCAAACTCGAGATACTCTAAAACAACCAAAAGCACTTCTGGGGGAAGCCCCATAGTGTGTTAGTAACCGGTTACGCCTCCCCAAGTCTCCGTCTGGATGAGCAACATTTAAATTAATTTTTAGTTGCATTTAGTGCTGTTGATTTATGTAGTGTCGTAATTTCACGCCTGCTCAACCGCCAGCACGTCATGCATCTGGGTAGGGGCACTTGTATTTCAGCCTGCACTAAAACACCTCAACTTGACAATGAGCATCAAGCGGATCTCTGCTGAGGAGCTTCACTCTTTAATGAACAAGAGCACTCCCCCCAAGGTCATTGATGTGAGAGATTCGGACCACATTGGAGGCCACATCAAGAAGAGCGAACATGTCCCGTCGCAGAGTTTTCCCGACGCAGTGAATGGGCTCCGCGAGCGTCTCAAGGATGAGTCTGCAGTGGTCTTCCACTGCCAACTTAGTCAACAGCGAGGCCCTTCTTGCGCTGCTGCTTACAAGCGTGCGGCACCTGCTGATCAGCAAGTTTTTGTTCTTGACGGCGGGTTTCAGGAGTGGGCAAACGCATATGGGAAAGACCCCAATTTGACTGAGGACTTTAAACCAGATCTTTACTAGTACACGGCCTGGTGCTGTCAAATAGGCGATATTTCAAGTATCTGTAACTGTCAACCTCTGCCTAGATCCGTCACATGCATCTGCTCTTGACAGCCTAACATGGTAAATATTTGTTGCAATCTCTACCGTCTGGGCAACTGTTTCGGCGAGCTGAGTCAAGCGTGCTCTGTCTCACTTTTGGCTACAATGTTTACATTGATTGTGCACTCAAAAAAGGGGCATCTCGCAAGGTGCGAGGTGAGACCGCATTCTGTCTCGTAAAATTACAGAATACACTTCTGTTGCTGCCTACTCCACGAGCTCCGGATTATTGTGCGGTTCTGACTATGCAGGTTATCTCGCATGATCCTCGCATAGGTCCCTCCTGCAGTTTGAGAATGCGCTGCTTCAGGCACCGATTGTGTAAGCAACAAGTTGAAACCAGCTCGTGCGCAAATCCTCGGGAAATTCGAGCAAGATTAATCGATAAGCTCGATTTATCACTGATGCTGAGTTTCTCAACCTTCTCAGACATGCCTGGAACATATCTGGTCCATATCTTGCAGTGGTCCCTAAGCTGCAGGATGAACGGCCATGCAGCGAGGGTGAGACTACCCCATGGGCCAAACGGCGCTTGATCATGATATTCACCGGAGTGAAGATCACCACGTGCATTCCATCACAACTTCAAACATTGACCTTGTAGAATATGCTACACACGGCAAAGGCTAATCACGTATAAATGGACCCTGAGGACTCGTTAATCTACATCCAAATGGTCTCCTCTAAACTCATTCTTTCCCTCGGTGCTTCTACTGCTATCGCTGCTGCACTTGCAGACGCTGATGCCTCTACCCCCGAAGTCTTCAAGCGCACTTTCACTTGCTCTGAGGCTGATGTGGACACTTTGATCGCTACCCTTGACGGTATCTGTGACGCTATCTTGGGCGAGGGTGGAACTATCCTCAAGCTGCTCACCACCCTGTCTCCCCTTGGCGGCGTTATTGGCGAGCACTTCCAGTGGCTCTCCGGTAACATCACCGTTGGCGGCGAGAGCTGCCTTGACAGCAGCGTTAGCGGCCATATCCAGCAGGTGATCAAGCTCTTGTGCTAGGACATTTAGTTATATAGATAACGCCAATACCAACAAAACTTCCCAGGTTTGTAGACTGCAGATCCTAACGCTATAACTCAGTGTTTGGTCTCTTCGAGTTCTCTACTATAGTCTCTTCGAGTCCTCTACTCTAAACTCACTGGGAGTATAAATTAAACGATGGAGCTATGCAGATTCTCTTATTTAGGCAAGGAGGGTTTCTTGTAGAAGTATTGCTTGTGAACGCGACGGCACGATCTCAAACCGCGGCCACCCTTAGATTCCTTGAACAATGCAAGACGCTCTGGATCAAGGTCAAATTCTGGCCTGTAGTAGTACTCCGATTCGAGCGGTTTTCCGAGAGCGTCTTTGCCTGTTCTGTGGATTACTCCAATGCATTTGATACCATCCAGCATTTGTGAGATGATATATGCGGGAACGCTTGATAACAAGCTACTAGATTCCATGAGCTGTGTCAATGGGGTAGAGTTCAATCTGGAAAAGGCAACCTGGTTGATAGCAGCGTTGCGCATCTCCTCTGTGATCGTTGTGTTCGCCCCTGCCTCTGCAGTACTTGGGGTCACACTGACTTTCTGTGTTGTGTTTTCTTCCTTGGGCGTAGGCTTTGCTTTTCTAGGCTTACCGCCAGGTGAGCTCAAGTTATGGTCAGAACCTGCTGCCTTTATCGCATCGGGCACGGAAGGTGCACGACCGGACTCAGTGACAGAATCAGTGGCTTCCGGGCCACGAACGTGTAAAGACACCAAGACTGTTTCTTTAGGAGTAGGTGTCTCGGTCAAGGCACCTTGATCTTGGGGAGCGTGAACTGAAGATTTGGGCACATGCGGTTCACTTGCCTCCACTGACTTTTCCAATGAACTTTCTGGAGTGCTAGTCACAGGTAAATTCTCATCGCAGTGAGAGAGCTTCTTGGGTGGCGAAACAGTTGTAGTGTTGGAAGGGGACTCTAGAGCTTTCACCCTGTCAACTGCAACGGATTCAGAAAGATCAGCCTTCTGAGGTTCCGCAGCAGAAAACTCTACAAGTTGTGTTGTAACCTTGTTTGTGCCATCTTGGAGTGTGATCTCAGAGTGACTCAAACTATCGTTGGAGCTCTCAGATTTCTCAGTTTCATGAATATTACGCTCAGTTGAGCCCTTACATTCCTTCGTTGGTGGAGTGATTGATCTCTCGATGGTAAGTGGGTTGGTAGTCACAGTGTTTACTGTCTTTTGGGGAACCGAACTTCCCAACTCGTCAGCTTTCCTTAGCTTGGCTTGAGCAAGCTTCTCCTGCAATGTGACCTTCTTGACCGGGAGACTATGCTTGGTTTGCGGAACCTCACTCTTTGGTACCTTGATGGGGCTTTCCACATGCTTTGGAGAGTCCTTGGGCGTTGGATTCCTGCCTAGTCTTAGATCTTGGAGGAGCTTAGAAACAGGATATTGGTTGGATCCATGGTTCACACTCTTGTCCGAACGCGTAATTTTCTCGGCAGAATCAATGCTGGATTTTGTCACGCGACTAGGCTCCTTGCGTCTCTCTGGCGTCTCAAAGTTGTTAGCAATCGCAGGAGCCGCAGGTTTTTCATGGCTCAATTTCACGTTTACATCGCTGGTTGTCACCTCCTTCTCTTTAGGTGTGATGTTCTCCTTGATCTGGAATTTTTCCTCGAGGGTATTGTTCTGACAAACGGGAGGAGACGCTTCGATGTCGCTGACACGTGCAGTCATAGATTGCATGGCAGCCTCTCTCTTCCTTTTGAGTTTGTTTGTCAGTTCAATGCAATGGGAGCTCTCAGGCTGCTCTAGCGCATGAAGGCACAGCTTTTTGGGTGTGTCAAGGAATTTTGTAGCCTGCTCGAGAAGACTGGGTGATTTTCCCTTCTTAGGGGTCAGTGTACCCATTGCCATGCGGTTCTGAGGGGTCGTGGTGGCATATTTTGGCTTCTTAGGACTGCTCTGTTCCAGGTTCTTGGGGGTATCATAGATTTTTCTCTTCTGGTCGTCATTTGAAGATCCCTTACTAGGCATGGCGGTCTCAGAGGCGACTTGTGCACGGACCTTCTTGCGGGGTTTCACGCTCTTCTCGACATTTTCTCTCTCTGCGTCTGTTGCCTCATCTTCGGTGGTGTCGCCCAAGCCGGCAGAGACAGCTACAAAGGTGCGAATATCGCAAATGAGCACTTCAATTTGAACAACCCGTTCGATGTATATGGTTTGGTTGCGAATGACGTTATACTCCTTAGAGCCGGTCTGAGTCGGAACTACCACGCGGAGTCCATTCCAGCCAAGGCACTCGACGACAATCAAGTCTGTGGACGACTCATAAGTGAGCCGTGCATGAGTGCGAGATACTTGCTTGTTTGCGGAATCCAAGACCACCTGACAAGTTCGGGATGATCGGCCAATATAAACAGGTCTGTCGGGAATCAGCTTGAGCGTTTGTATAGCACACAGTGGCTTACGAACGGCATCAGGAGGGCTGCTAGGTTGCTGCTCATCACGTTCTGAGGTGGGCAATGGGGTGGCGAGCTGATCCTGGTATATGGAGAACCTTTTACTATCAGCTAAGCTCTTCAAAGATGTTTCTGCTGAAGAGGTAAACCCAGGGAGCAAGCGTGGAGGCGACGAAGGAGGGCAGTCCATGAGGAGGAAGGACGTTAAACGCGTTTGGTAGGCCGGATTCCTGCAGTGATCGAAAATATGCAAGACACGCATTGGCATGCGTCTATAACCTTGAGTAATATCGACGATGCGGAGGGATAAGTCGTTTACGAAAATGTTAGTTCACTTATTTCGGGCATTCACTTCATGAACGATTTTTAAATGTTGCCATGGTGGCACTTGCTCTTGGCAATTAGCATAAAGCATATGCACTCTATTGCCATAGCAATAGCCTTCCTTCGTATCCAGCGCAACGTCGCGTTGAGGAGACGCGTCATTTGCCGAAAATCGGTCATTCGATTTAGACATGTGATTTTAATTCGTTAGATTGCTTTATAGGGCCTACAATTTTTGGTGCTAAGATATTGGCTCATGCATACGTCATGCAGGCCACATTCCGCTCGGTGAGGAAAATACTGCGCACAAGAGGTGGTTTAGGATAAAAAGCACATATATGATTCAGGTATACGCGTATTTGCCATAAAACCCTAGTCTTTGGCCGACTTTTCGGTCTGACGCGCCCTACCTCTACTGTGGAGTTTATGGGACATAATTTAGTTGCATAAACGATCCTGAGGATTGGTGAAACATATGGTACAAAAATTTCCCAAGAAGTATGGATATTTTTAGAGATAAAGGCACAATATAAGGAAAAATGGCTAATATCATTGTTTTTTGAGGCGATATACACCCGATAAGACTGTGAACATTAAAGAAACTCATCAAAGACTGCCCCCTCAAAAGCATGTTTTCTTCAGAACCTTTTCACGACTCTAATTCACTAATGTCAATCGCGTTGTGCGATTGTTTGCGTAGCAGTCGTATTTCACGCACATGAACTTCTCCCGCCTTTCTCGATCGACCAGCCACATGGTCGCGAAAAGGTCTGACATTTTCGTCTGCTCAGTTTGCTCTTTAATATATCCGGTGTTACCTGAAATTTTAGTGTAGCAATGACGAATAATCGCAACAATGCATCATGAGTACAGTGTCAGCCAGAGGGTTCATCTCAAGCCATAATAGCAAATTTGTAGTACATACAGCAAGAATTGCCTCAAGAGGGGTGTGGGGTCAAAATACTCCACTCTGCACTGCGTACCTGCACGCTAATTATATCGTTGGTCAGTTCCCAACCTGAGTGCAGATGGTGACTGACAATTAAGCGTGTGCTGTCAAGATTGGGGCACGTGTAAAGAGGTGATTCAATTTACAAGCTATTTACGTCTCTGTTAGGATTGTTCATCGAATTGGGCGGCGCAAGAAGGCATATTTGGCACATAAGAATTAACCCAACGAAAAGGCTCCATACAATTGCTTCCGCTGTAATATCATTATAAATTCATTATCATTATAAATTCACGCTTTACTTCTAATATTCGCGCAACCAACTCTGCCCGATGCGCGATGCCATTAGTAATACGTTAGGGTTTTCACCGGTCACGTCCCAACGCAGCACTCAGACGACCCACTAGAGTGAAAAGACCACTCTTTGAGTTTCAAGTTTAATTATGAGTAAAGGTACACCCAGTCAAGGTAAGCGCGGACCTTCCCCTCATTCACACGGATCCGTGTGCAAACGCTGCAACAAGCGTTCCTGGCACTATCAGAAGCAGCGTTGCGCTTCTTGCGGATACCCTGCTGCCAAAATTCGTTCCTACAACTGGGCCCTCAAGGCTTCCCGCCGCCGCACTACCGGTACTGGTCGCATGAGATACCTCAAGACCGTCAACCGCAAGTTCAAGAACGGTTTCCGCACTGGCACTGCTAAGCCCAAGGCTACCACTGCCTAAACGGATCCCATAAAATATATAATTAACTATAATGCATATCAGACATTATACTCTAGTTTTTGCTGTCCGCATTAAATAGTTGAACTATGAAAAATCCCTGGCCTTGAGGTTCTCGAAGCTTGAAGTTTCAAAGTCTGGAACTGCACGGTGCATAGCTAAAACAATCGAGCCGAAATCCTGATAATGCGACTGAGCTGGCAGGGCCACTGGTTCAAAGTGGCGGTGGTCGTGTTTCTCCTCGTCTCTCGCTCGCCTAAACGAAACCTTACTGAGCACCCGTCGTAACGACGGTACTCTATCAGCCGGTTTTGATTTAGCAAAGGACAATTCAACCTGTTTAGTATTTGAGCGCCAATTGTGTGCCATTGTGTGAGGAAGAGTAGATAAGCCGGCTGGAATGTAGTTATGCATGTCAGTGGGTCCGTCCTGATCAGGAAAGATCGCGCAGACGTCGATTTCTGGGCAGTTCTGGGTAAAGCAAACAGTTTTGAGCGACTTCTCTTTGTTCCCTGTATGTCAGGCTGAGGTCCCATGCATCAACTCAAGGTTCCTGCACATCGACAGGGTACCCCTGCACTACCAACGATCGTGAGAAACCACTACCATATGACGCAATATCTCTGACATTGGCTGTGAAGAGGGCAACTGGGTGAAAGAGCTCTGCTTTTCGCCGCGTCTAGAGTCGCAGTACCCGTGACGTTTCGCACATGTTGAATTTGGATCAGGCTGGTACCTGTTTGGGCGTATAAGGAGGCATCTACGTGGACTTACACATCTCAAATTACTTCATGGCAAACCCCCGCGATTGGCCACCAGGAATCAACTGACACTTCGCTACTGCCAAGTCAGGTCGGCCTGCCATATGCACGCAGTGAAATTTCAGTAGTCAGCTTAACTTTTTCTCCTACAAGTGAATAGGGACATTATGCCATTTTTATATGATATTGACAATTAAATTAATCTACTCGTCGATGACAGTGGTCTCGAGACCCTTGGGGTTAGCAACGTTGACTGCCTGAACGTAGGAGAAGAGCTTCTCCTTAGCGTTCTCCTCATCGTTACGCTTGCGAGAGATACGGACACGGACACGGGTGGGGACACCCTTGATACCGCGCTGCCACAAAGCCTTGTTGAGCAAAGGGTCGATGCGAACGTCGCTGGTGCCCATCTCCTTCTGGGCGAAGGCAGAGACAGCCTTGACGGCCTTGGGGGCACGCTTCTTGAACTGAACACCGAATACTCTCTTTTTGAGGTGGATGGTGTATTCACGGGTGACAACGTCGTTGACAGCACTGCGCTTTTGTTTGCCGGCCATTTGAGAGTTTGTCAATGTTCCGTCCGCTTGGTCGATGTGAGTGGGTGCGACGACGAGAGCCCTACGCCCTATGTCATTAGTAAGCGTGCACCCCACGAGCGGAGATGCACTCGCGTGCGGGGACCGCGGCCGCGGGCGGATCGGACCGGACTATCGAGCTACACTAGTTTAGTGGAGCAATATTTCAGGCAGATTTTCCCGTTCGTCGGCATCGTGTGCGCCACAAGTCGCCACCCTCTACTGGGCCCATGCGCATGGCCTGATTACCTGGAGCCGACACTAGCAATGGCCAAGTCGCAAATGGTAACTCTCAAGGTCCCCGGGGCCAAGCTCAAGTCCATTGTGCCCAAAGGGCCCGAAGACAAGAAAGAGGAGAAAAAGGAGAAGAAGCCTGCTCGCAAGAGGACTTCGGTGAAGAAACCAGTTGGAGACGACAGTGTCAATGAGTCCAACTCGTCTCGCCCAATTCCAAAAGCAAGTTTGGGCGCAGTAAACGCTTGCTTGCGGGCCCTCGACAAGAGCGGAAATCCCTGCCGACGCTGGACGAGGAAGCCGATCGAGCTCACTTCATTCACAGGCTACAAGTTCAAGCTCGATTCGTGGGTGGGCGAGCCCGACGCTGCTCAGAACGGAACCGAGACCAAGGCCTGAGCCATATTTATTACTGGGCTGTAAGCTATCAGCCACAATCAATTGGTAAACTAGCTATTTACTTGCATCGCATGTAGAGCAACCGCTTGAACTCTTTTTCATCGTCCCAAGTGTTAGCGGCTTGGACATTAAGGGGACTGGAATTGTTGGGCTCACCGAGAAGGGATTGCAATGATAGGAGGATCGTTTGAACGTTGTAGACAGCTGACCACTTCTCTTTGAGGATATCGAGACAAATGTTCCCTGCAGTGTCTACATTTGGGTGGAACATAGGGCTAACAAAGCTGATTGTGGGGGCCTGATAGGGATAGTTGGGAGGAAACTCGATGGAAATTTTGAATTTGAGGCCCTCGTAATAGGTGCCCTCGGGCCCGTCGATGGTACCAGCCCACACCAATAAATTAGAATCGCTCTCGGGAAAAGCAGAGATCCCTGCAGGTCCCGAAACCATTAAATGCATTAATTCATTCTGAAGTCTTTTGGTTACTGAGTTTCCGTCTCCGAGGGATTTCGATGAAAGAGCTGCAGTTGCCATGAGGTGTAAACAAACAATGTGACAGCTCTGAGGAAGCTTATTAGGGGATAGTGTACCGTAGTAAGCATGCTAATTTAGGTCTACATCTGATATTTTCTTTAGATAGAGAATTAATATATACTTGTTTGTGTTTCTCTGCAAGGGCTCTCAGATGGTGGGGCGCACATGTGGCGTAATAACAACTGATTTAGAGATTAATTAGATGTGATTCGGTGCATTGGAATATTCGCAGAAATCTTTCCGGTTGTGTTTGGTCCGGTTGCGAACTCTCGAGACTAGCCCGGATGTTTTCGCCAATTCATACACGTGCTCGATAATTGTATTAATTGTGCCTCAATATGAAATTACATACTTGATTTGTTCAAATTGTGGAATCTCATTCACGCACCACTGTGCACATTATTAATTAAGCGGCACGCGACGCGATGGACAAGCTTGCGAGGTTCCAGCCGGCCGGGAAGCGAGCCAAATTCTTCGACAGCTACCAAAATAAAGAAATCCAAGCTCGGCTGACTGCAATTCTCGGCAAAGTCCCTCCGGACGAGCTAGACAGGTTAGTATCAGTTGCCTCAGAAAACTTCGAAGCAGCCGTAAACTTGTATTTGGACAAGACCGGAGGGGTAAAGCAAGAGCAAATCGAGAGCAAAAGTCCCGATCTGCCGCCCAAAAAGTCAATCGAGTGGGACAAGCGATTCGTTGGTAGCTTTCAGGCTTCACTATGGTGCACGCGCACCTCTCATAAACTCGAGTTTGGCGACAAGCTGGATATCCGGAGGCTAAAACGCACTCGTCCGGCCGGAAGACAGGCTAAGCCCTTTTATATCGTGCGTGCTTTCCGAGAAGGATCTGAGGTCGCTAGGGTTGCTGAAGCAGAGGCACGTTTCATGTCGGCACTCATTGATACTAACGTGTGCAGTTTCAGTGCAGAAGTAATTTACTCTGAAGAGCCATTGCGTACTGGAGATAGCATCATCGTTCAGGTTGATGTGTTTCTTCTCAAGGAGGCCTTCTCGTCAAACATAGTGGACTATTCGCTCGATCTCCCGGCAAAGGACATTATTGATGAATCAAAAGAGTCAGAGGCTGAGAAAACAATGAGTATGCGGCAGCATGCGGTCGTGGAGCTCTTTAATCGCCTGAACTTGACAAACGAGCGGTCAGCCAGTCCCCAGTCGCAAGCAGCAAACCCACAGCAAGTCACAAAGGATCAGCTGGACTTGCTTTATCGCCAGGCAGTCAAGGCTGAGCTCGAGGAAGTGGATCCTGCTCCGACATTCTCATTCAAGTTACATGGATACCAACGTAAGGCATTATATTGGATGAAACTACGGGAAACCCAGCCCCCAGAAGACAAGGAACAGTCTCAATTGCACCCAATGTGGAGAGAGTTTGACTGGCCAGATTCGGACGAAAAGTTCTATGCAAACCTTAATTCGGGTGAGTTTGGACATGACCGACCTGGAATCTCGACTTCTAGCATGGGAGGTATTCTGGCCGATGATATGGGTCTCGGAAAAACTATTCAGGCGCTCTCTTTGATTCATAGTGGTAGACCGTCGCACGATGGTCCTACATTGATCGTGGCCCCAATGTCTCTGCTGTCTCAGTGGGAAGCTGAGGCGAAAAAAAGTGCACACACACGTTACGACCTGAGTGTCCTGGTATACTATGGATCATCGTGTGATGACTTGATAGCATTCTTGAACAGGCCGGGTACTGACATTCGAATTGTAATAACGAGCTACGGAATAGTATCGTCAGAATACAAGAGCTTTACTCGTTCTAATTTGGAAAAACCCACTACAGGACTTCTCTCTGTGGATTTCTATAGGGTGATCCTCGATGAAGCTCAAACTATCAAAAATCGTAACACCATCTCGGCCAAAGCATGCATGGAGCTGAAAGCAGAAAAACGCTGGGCCCTTACGGGAACTCCCATCGTAAATCGCTTGGAAGACCTGTATAGCCTAATCAAATTTCTAAGGGTTGAGCCTTGGAACAATTTTTCTTTCTGGAGAGCTTTTGTGACTACACCTTTCGATACACCAGGTGGAGCAGAAAGGGCCCTCGCCACTGTTCAAACTATCATTGATCCTCTCTGTTTACGCAGAACGAAGACTATGCTTTATGATGGGAAACCATTAGTAGACTTGCCTGAAAAGGTTGTTGAAATAAAAAGACTCAAGTTCAACGCTCATGAAAAGGATGTTTACGACTTCTTTTTCACTCATGTGCGATCAGTGGTACAAAACAATTTAGTGACTGGAGAGGCCAAGCACCACTACGCTCAAATGATGACCCAAATCCTGCGATTGAGGCAAATTTGCTGCCATCCTAATTTGTTGAAGCAATCAGCTCAATCTGAAATGGAAGACACGGAGGAAGCCGAACCGCTCTCGAAGGAGTTGGAGTCTCTAATGACGCACTTTCACAAAGTCAAAGATCCGAGATCAAGGTTACTGAGCTCGTATGGGAACAATGTGATTGAAAACGTTTGCTCGCAATCCGAGTCTGCAGAATGTCCAATTTGTATGGAGCCGATTCCTTTGACTTCTCAGGCTCTCACGCCTTGCTTTCATATGGCTTGCTTCAACTGTCTGGTAGAGCATATCGAGCATCAAGAAAACGTGCGCAGACGGCCTGCCACTTGTCCTATCTGTAGAGAGCCTCTGAAAATGGATGAGATACTCATTATCGATAAAATCAAGGACAAGATTGTCCTTCGAGAGTACGTTGAGGGGCGGCAGTCTTCAAAAGTTCAGGCGCTCATTTCTGAGCTCCGCACCAATCCCGGGAATGGCAAGAACGTTGTGTTTTCTCAATTTACATCGTTTCTCGATATAATCCAAAGAGAGTTAGATTACTATGACATGAAGGTGGTGCGAGTTGACGGAACTATGAATATGAAGCAAAGAACTGCTGCTTTGCAAGAGTTTACTGACTACCCTGGTGATTGCGTTCTACTGCTTAGTCTCAAAGTAGGGGGTGTGGGCCTGAATCTTGTTTGTGCGCAGCAAGCCTTTCTAATGGATCCTTGGTGGAGTTTTGCTATTGAGTCTCAGGCAATTGATCGCATACATCGAATGGGACAGGAGTTGAATATCCGGGTAGTGCGATTCATCATGGAAGGGAGTGTCGAGGAGCGTATGCTGCAGATTCAAGAAAGAAAACAAGCTCTGACTGTAGTCGTGAGTGAAGAGGAAAAGAAAGCAGACAAGCTCCAGGACATCAGGCTACTATTTGATCTGGATGATTCATATCATGTGCAAGCGTGATTATTATTTATTATATGTACAAGATCAATGAAACGTTATCTTAGCATATCTATGATTGGTATCAGGTGATGTGAAGACTGTTGATGCAGGAATACATGCACATCATAGCCACTTAGGATTAAGGGGGCAGGGTGCATAGTATGCAGTATTCAAGATTCATCAGATAAATATTATGCAAATAAATATATTAACTAACCAAAGCGAACTTACCATCGCTTAGTTTTAGCTTTTCTTCGGTGACCATTGCATGGAGAAAACGCTCAAGTTGTTCTTTAGTTTTGACATAGGGATTCTCTTTCGGAACAAACATTACGAGGAACGAGTGGATCTTGTCCACCGGTAGCGCACCAAGATTGGTTAGCATATGCTGGATGTAGGACCAATACATATTCATATCCTCGAATGAGTCTTCCTGTAAAACTGCCATAGCCGGTTCGTTTCCAACATGAACATTATTCACTTCTTGTGCGACCTCCAGGATGCAATACTTTTCATTTTCGGAGCCTATTACTCCCTGATCAATCCAAAATCTAAGGGCGCTGAGAATCACTGGTTTGGACAAACCGGTTTCCAAAAGATCCTCCGTACTCAACTGGCCATCGGCATTCTCAAAAGCTGCGAGAAGAATTGCTTGCTCGGGGGTTACCATGATATCGATGGTACGATCCTGCAGTTCAACAGTGATAGAAACCCTTCCCAAATTGGGAAGCCACTTCACTTTACGATCTTTCCTGACATGTTCGAACTCCTTTGCGTACTCATTAATAAGAGGTTCTACTTTTTTGGGGAACTGTAGAGCCGTGCCTTCCACGTTAGGCCAGTAGAGCCGGCTCAGCACGACTGCTTGGATGGGTTTGAGCGACGGCTGCGTCTGATGGATTCTAGCATTGAGATCATAACTCGACGATATGTCTTCAATCATGACGTCGATATGATGCAGTTTGCGCTCGCTGAAGCGCTTTTTGAGCAGCTCCGCCTTGAGTTTGAGGTGGCGAAGATCCTCTCTGGAAGTCACTTGAAGCAGTCGCTCACTGAAAACCTGCGTCAAACGCTTGATGAGAATCTCTTTGTTATCATAAAGGGAAAGCAGCGTGGAGATAACATCGGCAGTATGGTGTTTTACAAAGTCGGCAGGGGCGTCAATTGGATCTGGCACCCAGTTGACGTCGTTGAGGTCATCATTCGAGTAACCGATCGAGCTCGTGTCGACCGTAAGCTCGTCTTCCAAGAAAGCCAAAGGAGAATTCGGACTGCCCATGAGCCCATCTACGAGCAGAATCACTTCGTCAGGCCTTTCTTTGAGGTAACGATGGATGGGTCGCTCGACTTTATCCAGTAGCACGCCTCGCGGATCAAGCAGTGAAAACGCTTTCAAACACTTGAGGTAGCCCAGAAAGATATCAACGGTATTGACTCCTTCGTTCAGAAGTCTCTGGCTGCAGCTTTGTTGGTACGTGGACACCACCGATGCCCGCAAGGCAGGCGTGGTCATGGTATTTTTCAGGTCAATCAGCCCAGGCTCTGAGGCGGGGAGATTCTCTACCATATCGAAAATCTCAGATATCCTCAACTCGGCGAGGCTCATGTTGCATTCTTCAATAAGCCGAGACTCCAGCTCGACCGTAATGGCGGTCACCTGCTCCAGCCCAGGTATATACTCGTGCTTTAACCACTGCAAAACCTGGCCCTGTGTGGAGATCTGCCATTTTCCCTTGCAGAATTGATGAACGTGTTCTCTGATCTCCAGCGGCAGCAGGTTCGCCACGACCTGCCATGTTTCGATTCCCAGCCCGAGTCCAGTGAGAAGGTGAATAATTTCTGAGCCCGTGGCACTGAATAGCCTCGTCGACTTGAGGAACTCTGTCAAACTGACCCCGAATTCCTCGCCGTCCAAACTCGAGCGAATCAGCGCCGCAAAGGCGTCTTCTACAAATACAGCCGAGTCATTTCCTAACAAATTTTGAAATGGCTCCAGAAAAGAGAAGCGTAAGGCCGTCAATTGCTCGGCCATGTTCATGATATTTCCAAACACGCTCAGCAGAGAGTCGTCGCAGAATTTTTCATAGTATTTTCGGCGTATCTCACTGATATACCAGCTAATTAGCGGAGTTTCTAACGTGTCGAGAAACGCGGTGGCATGCGAGAGCACCTTGCCGGGGATCTTCTCCCCATTGAGGGATTTCTTCAAGATGAGCCAAGCGTCAGCAGTCAATGGATCGTCGCTGAAATCTTGCAAGTCTGGCGCCTTGAACACATCTTGAAGGAGCATAAATAAACAGAATGAATATGATTATGTAATTAAGGGTCAGGATCATATCCGTCGGTGGGCATTCCAGCGATGGGCATTGCCTCGAATAAATCAAAAGCTAGATAGAAAGCAGAAAGTTAGAATAATAGATAGGGCCGCGAGTGCGCTCAATGTGCGTGAGTTACCCCTCGCGGTGATGCCAACTGAGCTGCAGTTAGGCGCAAGGAGATAGCTCTCTTCGTCGGCCTGTTGTAAACGGGCAATACTGTTGAGCGCTCTGTTGTCGCTCCGCTCGCCAGAGTCCAGCTGGGCACACTCGATCGCGATGAACCGCTTGGCGTGGGGGCTCGTGTTTATATGATAGTCTTGAGGGCAATTAATGGCCTCAATTAACTGTGCGCACCGGCAGACCATGTCCTGCGGACCACATTGAGCTAGCGAGTCGGACGTGGGCGCTCTGCGTGGTTCGCCTCGATCGTGGGCCCCGCCATATCGCTCAGGAGCCATTGCTACGCCTGGGAAAGGCTCACAGGCACCTAATTGAGCCTGGAGAGCCCAGACAATGTATGCGATTCGTACGAGCATAGCCGAGACTAGTCTCAATGTTGCACATATCGCCAAACAATGTTGTGCCAAGCACCCCGCATTGTCTGCATCGAGTTGTGAGTAAATAAACGAGCAGTTCCTGGTGTGCCAGGATCGAGTTTAGATCGAGTTTAGACGATGCCGCAGTTTCTATATCAACAGGGTGGCGCTGATCTGTGGCGCCCCGTTCTGTTCCCACATGCCAGTGCTCATAATAGGAGGAGGAATTTCCGCCATCACAGCAGCGAGAGAACTCACAAATAAAGGAGTGACTGTGCGGATAATCGAGGCTCAAGATCGGCTCGGGGGTCGTCTCAAGACGATAAGGCCTTCTCCAACAAGATGCTACGACCTGGGAGCATCGTGGATGCACGAAACGTTGACGAATCCGCTGTTCAGGGTGGCTGTGAAGGAGAAGATTCACATGGAGTACGATGACGGGCTCACGAAATTTTATACCTCCAAGGGGCCCTTATCACCGCGGCTCAAGACTTCGGCAGTAGCAGAGGACATCATGAGCCAGATGAGAATTGACTACATGCTAGGCAAGTTTCGCAAGCCTGACATGAGCATTAGAGATTTCTCGGTTGAATTCGTGAACGAGTGGCCGCTGATCTCCGAGGAGAATAAGCAGCTGGCACCGAGATATATTCAGTTTTTAGAGCATTGGTCGGGCCAGTCGTGGCTCGAGGGCCCGGCATCAGGGGCACTCCTGGATTTCCTCGGTCGGAACGCTTTTGTGCTTGGTGGATACGACAGAATATTCAAGTGGGTGTATGATCAGGTCGATTTGTCTAAAGCTCGCATCGACACTAACACGCCAGTGAGATCTGTTGCGAAACAGGGCGACAAATTCATTGTAAGTACCGACACTGAGCGAATCGAGTCCGAATATGTTATTTGTACCATCCCTCTTGGAACACTCCAGGCTAGTCACGAGTCTCTGTTCTCTCATGATACAATCCCTGAAACCTTAAGAAAAACAATATCCAACGGTAAGATGGGAAAGCTTGGAAAAATCGTAATGGAATTCCCAGAGCGCTTTTGGGACTATGAGACAGATCAATTTCAGGTGATAGTCGACCAAGACCCAATGAAGGACGCGCAGATGGAACCGGGCAACTTTTTCCTAAGTTTCACCAATGTTTACAAGGACGAGGGTGATCCCCCTGCTCTTATCGGCCTGGTTGCCCCTCCATTGACGGAATATCTAGAGGCACATCCACAAGAGGCGTTTCGATTCCTCAAACCAGGGCTTGAGGTCATCCGCAAGGATACGAACAAAGAGGTTCCTAAACCCCTCAACGTCTGGGTCACCGATTGGACGCAGAATCCCTACTTCCAAGGATCATATAGTGCCTTCGGCATCGGCGAGGACTACGAGTCCACCGTTCAACCCTTTGTAGATGGGGCGGGAAATCTTCGTTTTGCTGGGGAGCACACTGTTTATGATGGTAATGGATGTGTCCATGGGGCGTACGCAAGTGGGATTCGAGAAGCTGGCAACATTCTAGATGCTCTTGAAGAACACGATTCAGCGATCTAGAACCTACCCCAATTGCTACGTACGGGCCTGAAACCTTCGCATCTGTCCTCAGAGTCAATTCAGTGGGTACAGGAGTTGCTGCATGTGATTTTGTCGTCTAGGTGTGGTATAACTTTATGCTGAAAAAGAAATCGTCTGCACAGGCGTATTATTTCTTAAAGTTTAATGACAACACAGCATAAAATCACTCCAAATATAGTACTCGCAGCACGCATAGAGTTACTCTAATAATACGTTAATTCACTAACTGCTGAGCCAAGCACTTGCGGTATATTGAATACATAATTGCATGTCCCAGCACGCATCTCACTCAATTCCTGGACCAGAGATGCCCCAACAAGTTCTATAGCTAAGTAATTCCGTTTACTTTGTTAGCTCGCCGATGATTTTCCCGAGCTTTCTGGCCATAGTTAGCCACATTTTGCCACAGTATTTTCATGAAGCTTTCCATCAGGAGAGCTGCTGCAAAAAGTGCTGAAAATGTGCTTCGAAAATTCCACACAAGTCCGTTTGTAAAATATTCGGATGATCTCGAGAATATTACCTCTTACATGGAGTCGCATTCCACTCCATCGGCCAGTATCCTCGCTGAGGTGGACTACTCGATTCCTAGTGCTTTGTTCAGCTCGTACAAACAGCAAAAACGAGATCAAACCGGGAGATTCAAGGATGTGGCGATTGTAAAACTCCGATCTGGCGACGGTGGCGATGGCCGAGTCTCATTTCTCCGAGAATCTGGAAGATCTGTTGGCCCAGCGGATGGAGGCGATGGCGGTGCCGGAGGAAACGTATTTATTCAGGCAGTGGAGGGCCTTAATAGCTTGCATCACATTAGGCATATATACAAGGCCCAAGCAGGTCGTCCTGGAGGCTCGACTCAGCTGAATGGAAAACATGGAGAGAACGTGATCCTCCAAGTGCCCGTGGGAACACAGGTGCACTGGTCCCCGGGACTAGACACGCTGAAGCGTCTTTACTACGAATCTGATGGAGGGCACGAGGAACAAATGCCACTAAAAGTGCCCGTAGTACAAAACCGAAGTCGATTCGACAATGATGGCTCGATTCAACTCACGCGAGACTCTTTCAGGGACGGTGACGGGTGGGTGTTCAAGGAGAAAGAGGAAGAATTCTACCGCGAGCAGCCGTATTTTCGCAAGTTACTACCAAAGGTACGCTACTTTGATCTGATTGCTCGCCGAAAAGAGCAGGAGCAAGACACTTTCCCGTTCAGTGGAATTGATTTGAAAGCTCCAGGAGAACCTTACAAGCTTTTGCAGGGTGGAATGGGCGGTTTGGGCAACATGCACTTTCTCACTGGTGACATCCGTAACCCTCGTTTTGCAAAAAGAGGTCGTTATGGTATTGAGGCTACATTTGTCCTTGAGCTCAAGTTGATTGCTGATCTTGGTTTAGTAGGCCTCCCCAATGCTGGTAAAAGCAGTCTGCTCAGAGCGATTAGTCGCGCTCGGCCTAGAGTCGGCGACTGGGAGTTCACGACGCTAACTCCGAGCATAGGAACAATTAGCCTGGGCATATCCGAACCGTCATTCAGTGTGGCAGATATACCAGGAATCATTGAGGGCTCGAGCGAGAATAAAGGTCTTGGTCTCGGGTTTTTGCGCCATATCGAGCGGTCTGGTGGCCTGGTGTTTGTCGTATCACTTGAGAGACCAGACCCGGTTGCTGATCTGGGTATTCTTCTGCGCGAGCTCGGTCCTGAGCGAACTGAAGGCAAGAAAAAGCTGGTCGTCGCCACCAAGGCAGATCTTCCCGACACACAGGCCAATTACGAGACGCTCGAGCAGTATCTTAAGGACCAGGACGAGGAATGGGACATTGTTCCTTGTAGTGCTCTCGAGAACGGGAACATTGAGAATGTGATTCGAGCCATGGGAAAGACTGCAGGAAAAATCAATTAGGGCCTTCGCTTGCAGAAAGCCCACATGTACATAGACATCTAGAGAATACGTGGAGAAAACTATAGCCAATCTGTCTGCACAGTTTGTTGGACCAGTCACTAGTCAGGTATACCTTGCTCGTCAACATCTGCATGTCTCACACACGGCGTAACGCTGCACTGGCTCAATTTGTTCTGGGTTTCACGGCACTAGGGTGTAACGAGGAGAATGTAAATAGTTTAAAGAGTCAATAAAAACATAGAATGCATGTCTATTAAATAAATTAGTTTTGCGCATACGCGGCTAAGGAGTGGAAGGAATGTGACAACCGGGCCTTCTCAGCCTTCCAGATTCTTGATAAATGATGTCGCCTGCGCTCAGGCGTTTGTGACACGGGAGTTCTTACCTCGTGGTTAATGGACGCTAGCGAGGACGACGCACTTAGCAGCGAAGGAGGCGTCTCTGGGGTCGCAGCCTGTGAATAGGAAGAGATGTGTCTGCGGCTGCGGTAGCTGGGCATAGATGCCACGGGGGAGTAGCGGCTGGGAGAGATAGCCCCGGCATCGAGATTCTGCTTAATAGGCTCGAGGAAAGGAGCGAAATGGTCCAGGAGATCATTGGTCGAGACTCTCAAATCCCAGTCGAGGAGATGCAAAAATTGCTTCTCCATGAGGTTGACCTCCTCAATTGTGAATAATCCCTGTGTGTATTTGGCCCAATACTTGTTCTTGGGGCTCGAATCGTTGAGGTTCTTGGCCGCCAAGATCAAGGCGGCGAGGAAAATTCTGTGGCAAGTGCAAGCCATGCCTCTAGCGGCAGAAGGCAATCTATTGCGAAGGCGGGCCAAATATACCAAGGAAGTCATCAACGTGGGGGTCTGTACGTTTGAGCCATTTACGAGCATGGCAATGAACGAAATGAGCGACGCCTGCGTCGGCTCAATATGTGGAAGCCCAGTGGTGGAGGGACTTGCCGGGGGACTGTTATATGCGTTTTGGCCAGATTGGCTACAGTCAATAACAGTGAGGGTTGTGCTAGCAAGATACTGGATCATCGCTTTTGATACAGGTTGGTGAATGAACACATCCAGCGCCTGTACATCCAAACTCATGATGATCACTCTTTGGTACGGATCTTGCTTGGATATATATACTTGTCATCTGCGGCGGGTCCTTGTCTCTATTAATTAAGGGGGGACTTCCCTCATGCAGGTCTGCGCAGCCTCCTGGGTTCTGAGCTACCACAAGGGGAAAGGGTTTGGGTTGGTAACCAGCCAGACTGTGAGTGGCGGGTTGCCCTAGCCAACCACGCGGAATTTTCTTGCTCATGTATACTCTCTTGTCAGTCTCAGTAGTTTGGAGGCTTTTGAGCGTAGTTTTCCGTGTATTTTCACTGGTTTTGCTGTTACCCGAGTGGCATGCAGGGTCGCCCATCTTGCAGATCAGATGCAGTCTCACCCTGCCGGGCCTAAGATTAAGGCGCGGGACGTACCGCTCACAAATGCAGCTGCAGATGCAACCGCGTCACTCTCAGCGGGCCGCGTCGTGTCTGGGGAAGGGCTTTTTCAGCATTTTTAGAATCCTGATTTGCTCAACACCGGTTTCTGTGGGGCTCATGTGTGGTTCTAGAGGTTTTTCACTACTGTCGACTCCTTTATTCTCCATTTGCCCCTTTAGGGACTATAATTTTGCATACACACGCACACCCCCCAACCCTGATAATTTAATTGAATGTTACGTAATGAAGCCATGGCACGACGGATGCTTTCAGCGCGGCGGCTCCATCAATTGAGTACTTTTGTAAACATTCAGCCCCAGTCAAACGGGCTATTTCGTGTGGGCTGAAGTTTGTTTATTTCGCACTGCATTTACCCTCAAAGTGGGTCCTTATGGGTAAGGGCCAGTCCAGTCGGACGCATTTCCTGCATGAGGTTTGCAGCGAAATCAATCAGAAAGCCAGGGTGAACGCACAGTGAATAAGTGAATTAATGAGGTTCTGTTACTGTAACTGCGATATGGATAATTCTGTATCTAGTGATGCTATGCAGGCGTGCGGCTACAGTAGTTTGCTACTGCCAATAACGTGACAGGACGAGTCAGGCCGTCTATTTTAGGCATTGACTAGACAAAAGAGACTGCTGTTTTGCATGCAGACAACAAGAAATAAATAACACTGCTTTATGTGGTTTTCAAAAATACATAGTGCTCAAATCAAGGAGAAGATTATCTATCGCGACGCGTCTGGAACCACCATAATTACCCTTAAGGGGACCGTCACCCCTACATTGCGTCTCATGTAAATAAGTCAAGATTCACGCGTTAGCCATTGAATAAACCGTATGCAACGCGCGATACAGAAAATATCTCTGAATTATTTCTGCCGTTTTAACGGGTGTAAGCTTATACACCTGCAGATGAAACGACTTACCTAAGTTGGCGAGATCGTATCAGGCTAAGGCACTGACACCACGGCGAAATTGGTGGGGCGATTCCATGCGTGGATCGCCAGAGAAACTGTATTTAGGGTTCACTTCGTGCGACTTTACAATCACTGCGAACTTTGTTTGACAGTCGTCGATATTACGTTCGGCTCTGCCAAGCCTTGCAGATCGCCACATTCGAAACCCCAGACTGGCAAGGGTGCGATTATGCGATCAGCCATTGAGGACAATCCGCCGAGCATGGGGATCTTCCACGAGGCATCACGCCTCGGCTGATCAAGCTCTGTTATATGCTCGAACTTGTTTTTGGTGGCTGGGTCCCAGCGGCTGGTGCATCTAGGTTGGAGGAATAGCTTTTATTTTCACTACGCATGTCTCGATTCTATTTGCGTAATTAGCAGACTTGTATCATGATGAGGGTGCAGCGTGGGCGATGCTAGTTGGGGTTGCGGGTATCGTTAATTCTACTATTCTTACAGAGCGCGGCATTAGTTTTTTTTCTCGGCGCTGCTATAGAGGAAGGTGGCCCCAATGACCGTGAACGCACCCAGCACGAAGTTCATGTGGATAGAGGTGCCAAACACATAGACGCTCGCGACCGCGGAGATGATGATTGACATTGAGGTCGCAAAGTTCTTTGCAATGTTGTCGGCGTACTTGACGACCAACGCGACGATGATTCCGCCGAACGCTTGCAGCAGGATCACCGTCACCACCACGGGGTTGTAGCCGACGAAGAATCCGTACTGGCGGATCTTGTCCATGTCCTTCAGGAGCACGCCAAAGATGAGCGCGGGCCACACCGAGAAGAACGAGAGCTGGACGTTTCTGACCCACAGCGAGACCTTGCGGGAGTCCTTGAGCACCTTTTCAAAGTAGATGCCGGCGAGGCCGCTGAGCAGGCAGGCGATGGTCACTGCTACGATGCCGGTGAAGCTCGAGTTGAGCTCCTCGCGCGACTTTGGAGCGGCCTTGAACGACACGCCCTTGGTCCAGATGTCGTCGGGGAGCTGGACGAGCGCCACGCCGCCCGCGAGCAGGAACAGGGCGCCCCACTGGAGCCCCCTGAGCCGCTTGTGCAAGATCACGACCGCAAAGAACGCCGTGGTGAGGATCTTGAGCTGGTACGTGACCTGGAACGTCGCGGCCTCGAGGTTCGACGCCGCCACGTACTGCATGCTGTTTTGCATTGTGTAGAGCGCCGCTGGCACCGCCATTTTCCAGCTGTCCTCGCCAAACACCTCGATGACGGTTTGGCGGACCCCGATCTCGCGGGCCGAAACGGCGAAGCAGAACGCCAGCTTGATCAGCTCGTTCAGCAGAACCGCTGTGGAGGTTAAATAGAGCACGTCGCCGCCGACCACGCGCGAGTAGCGCATGGTGAGAATGAGCAGACTATTTTGCACAACGAGCGTGATGAGGGCAGCCCGCTTCGCCCCGGGGTTCGTAGGCGGCGCTACTGTCTTTTTCTCCATGTGCGATGCGGGTGGATTCTCGGGGTGTCAGGAACGTAACATCTTTATATAACAGATCATATGCAAGGCATGCAGAGTCAGCAAGTAAAATTCCGGTCCATGTTGGTCGTAGGGGGCAGAGATTGCGCTCTGCTGTTGCGATAAGTGGTGGTGGTAGTCCGCGAAAACCATGGGCCGCCCAAGCGTCCCTGGTCTCTGTGTTTTGCTGCAGCGCATAGCGTGACGCCCGAGAAAATTGTTGGTCAGCATTCGTGCGCTCGTATGCTCGCTAAGAGCTTGGCAATTTTTTCAATCAGGCGCAGCGGCGGCCGCCGGTCCCGAACCCAATTCTGCTGGCGTATCGGATCCAAAGTTTGCGCGAATCGAGCCAGCGTGCGCTGTGATCCTCATGCACGCTAAAAATACTCCTGCAAAGTTCATGCATTGCAGTGGGCAGGTGCCGGCTGATCAGGAACATGGCGAACGCGCTGTTCCGCGACGGTGCTGCGCTCGCTGCGCAATTGCCCAAGATTCAATTCTGCGTCGCGCCGGCAATCTGGTCAGCCGACCACGCTGCACGCAGGCTCGCGGAGCTAACGTCATAGTGGCGCCTGCGCGTGCAGTGAAATTCCTGTAATAATCTATTCTGCTATGTCCTATAAATCTGGGTGCACAGTAATTCCTAGTGCACCAGTACACTTTTGTAAATCAATTGCTCGATTTGCAACCACGGCGATTGGCTCGCCAGCGATGCATACACGAACTGATGGCCAACATTCTCTCGATAACGGACTGTACGCGAATATGCCTGAGGCGGCCGCCATGCAGCTCGGCTGTGGCCCCTTTCTTCGAAACAGGCACGGTGCATAAAGACCCGATAGACTTTATATGATGTCAATCATGTCGTCGTCCTCATCATCGTTCTCCTCGTGCGACTGGGACGGCGCTGGCGGCGACTCGTCCTTGACCGCAGAGTTGGCACGTGCGTTTGCCATCTGAGCGTTGAATGTGCCGGTGTTTTTGAGCTGTTTGAATTCCTGACGCAGTCCATACTTCATGGCGTACGGGCCCTTCTTGTTCAAAATCGCGATCTGGTCCAGCACCTCCTTCAGGTACACCTCGGGCTGCCGAGTGCGCTCCTTAAGACCCTTGAGGGTCCAGTACTCGTAATCCTCAAAGAGCTTGAACAGCTTGTCCAGCAGCTCGTCCTTGGGCATACGAATTGCCTTGCCATCGCCGTTCTTGTACAGATCCCGCTTCGTCTGCTGCTTGAGCAGGTTGCCCTGCGATCTCATGGAAGCACCGTACTTGAGTCCACCAACGCCAGCAGTATCCTCCAGCAGAGTGACCTGGCGGTCTGGCTGAGATTGCTCCAGCAGCTTGCGCTTTGCGATGATGTGCCGGTAGTTTGGGTCCCGGAAATCGGGGTTGACGACGCACTCGTGGCACGCCTGGCCTATTAGCGCAGTTTTCTTCGGCACATTGCGCACAATCGGCGTATAGTCCCGGTAATCGTCAGATGGAGCCGTCGACGCCGTCACCACATTCTTGGGACGGACCTCCTTGGGGATCTCCGTCTCCTTGAACACGTACGTATTGTCCACAATCTGGTGCACCAAAGTGAGGTCGTAGTTGTGCGGCAAATCGTGCGTTCGCGGGGTATCGTCGAGCACAAGTCGAACCTTCCAGGGCTGCTCAGTGCCGGGGGGAGCTTGCCGAATCCGCACTTTACCCAGAGTTTTACCACTGAAATAGTCCTCGTCTTGCCATTGATCCATCAGGAACTTTGGCATTCTCACTAGCCAAACTTTCGAGTGCGATTGAGAGGTATCAAGATCCAGGGCGTCCTCGTACTTGTCTTCGTCCTCGTCGTCAGCTTTTATGGGAGAGTTGGGGCTCAGGCTCACATCGTCTTCAAAACCAGGCGATTTCGGCTCGTCCTTGAGGCTCATGCGTGCAAAGATGTTTCTAAGCCGGTCTATGTTATGTAACCACACCCACTCTGCTTACGCTATCAGGTGGCCTGCTCAACAAGCGTACGAAAAGTCGGCCAGGAAGTCGTCAATGCTATAGATTTCACAAATTGGGTCAATGACTAAATCCGTGACCCCACTTTGGCCGAGACGCCCACATGTCGAAACGTCCTTTCTATAGAGCCCAGAGGATTGTAGTCCATAACGTATATGCTAGCAATTGTATTACATGGTCGGCTGCATCGTTCGTACGCTAACAGTGTTAGCGAATTACCCCACCCTCACGTTGGGACAAACCATGCAAGTGCCGTCTTGTGACCTGTGGACGAACCGTGTCTGCCAGCCGTCGCACTACCAGAGCACGTTGTGGCATCCCAGTGTCCGTAAGCGATCAGTCACCGTAGCTTTTGGTGCCATAAAGTTCTTGGCGGGCCTTCACCAATTAAACGCCCAAGAAGGTGGTACATTGCCGAAGTGTATCGCATATTCCCACATACGGCCTGTAACCAGCTTTGTGTGCAGCGGCTGTAACTGCAAATGTTCGCTCAAAATGGCCAAGTTCGGAGCTTTTCAGTGATGCACGCAGCTGCCCGCTGCGACAATACCAAGAAATCCTAGAACCATTTATCCGGACGTATGCAAGAAGACCCGAGGATACTTGCATAAGCTGCATGCAGGAATCGTGAGTCACGCCCCATTTGATCCGGAAAGCGGCAGGCAGCCTGCAAAAACGAGGGGTGATCGACCACAGCAGCATCTATAGTGTACCGCAGAGTCTCCAAAATAAACCAAAGTGTCTTGTGAGCCCCCATGTGTGAACTCCCAATGAAATTTCGGCTTTCCCCGCGTTCTTGACGTGTGTAATCTTTTACGTTCTCTGACACATCCGCTCACGCAGCCGAGATCGGCAGTCCCTGGGCAGTATTTCTCGGCAAACGTCATGCTCGGCATTATGGTCGACAACTGAGGCGAAAAACGGACTCGTGTCTCTCATAGGATCTCTTACCCCCCCACTTTTTCCTTTCGGCTCCATCAGACCTCGCAGGAATTTGCTGAATGCAGTCACCACATTTACCCCGCATATCGGAAGGCCTACATTTACATGCATATCCAGTATAAATTATCACTACCAGCCCCAGCACACACCTGCTCATGTCTTCCAGCGTTAGCTTGAATTCTGTGGATTATGCCACTAACAAGGAAAGTAATTTCACTGACCCCCAGCATACGGACTACTTTATGGCCAAACCTAAAAGCTACAAGGAAACCAACGCTCTCTTGGCAGACTTGGCAGTCAAATATGGCGTAAATCAGAGGTGGTTAACCCTCAAGCAGGACCTAATCATTATCCCACCTATCTGTCTCCTGTACTTGTTGGCGTTCTTGGACCGCGTCAACGTCTCTAATGCAAAGGTCTACGGCATGGAAGCAGATATTGGCATGGATCCTAACAGTAATCAATGGAATATTGCCCTGTGTATCTTCTTTGTGCCCTACATTGTGTTCGAAATCCCATCTAATTTCTTCTTGAAAAAGTTCAAGCCATCTATTTGGCTCTCATTCTGCATGGTATGCTTCGGAGTGTGCTGTATGTGCATAGGTTTCATCCACACTTATGGGCAGTTCCTTGCCCTGCGTTTCTTGCTAGGTTTGTTTGAAGCAGGTATGTTCCCTGGGTGCTTCTATTTGCTGTCTTGTTGGTTCCGCCGCGAGGAGGCTCAAAAGCGGTACTCTTTCTTCTTCAGCTCCACCTCTTTGGCAGGTGCATTTGGCGGTTTGATTGCGTACGGTATGCACACTATTGACGGTAAGCGAGGTTATGAAGACTGGCGCTGGCTCTTCATTGTTGAGGGTGCTATTACCGCCTTCGTCGCCCTATGCATGGTATTTATTATCAGCGATTTCCCCGAACAAGCCAAATTCCTCTCTGAGAACGAGCGCCAGTTCGTAAAAGAGAAGCTCGCGCTTGACCAGGGAGATTCCGCTTTCGACCAGAAAGTAGAGATCAAAGACATGATCTCGGTATTCAAGGACTGGAAGGTCTGGGCGGCTGGAATGATGTATTTCGGATGCTTGGTTCCCTCGTACGGTTACGCCTATTTCGCCACCTCTATCATCAAGACATTCAAGTACAGCGATATCAAGACCCAGGTTTACTCGATCTTCCCGTGGATTTGTACGTTTGGCAGCGGCATGATCTTTGCATTTTTCTCTGATCTCTTCCGTCATCGTTATCTGTTCACAGTTCTCGGAGGGTTCTGCAGCATTGCAGGATTTGGAATTCTGCTGGGCACCGAAATTGAGGATGTTCATGCTCGTTACGCTGCATGTTTCCTTATCTGTCTTGGTATGTACGGAACAATGCCTATCATTGTCTGTTGGTCCAACATGAACTTCTCTGGACACTATCGTAAGATGGTTGCAAGTGCATGGCAGGTTGGTTTCGGTAACATCGGAGGTATCATTGCCACATGGCTGTACGTAGCCAAGGATGCACCCAAATACACAAAGGCTAACGGTGTAGCATTGGCTTTTGTATGCCTTTCGATGATCTCGTGCCTAGCCTACTTCCTCGGCCTCAGATACGAAAATAAAAAGAAGGGGACCGCTCAAGCGCAAGAAGCGTTTGATGCATTGCCCCATGAGAAAAAGATTCTCGCAGGTGACTTGAATCCCATGTTCATCTATCAGTACTAATTGGTTATTTATTAATTCACTAATTCAACTCACTAAATCAGTGCAAATTGGCTGCACGCAGCTAATTGATATGTACAAAGTATGGCTTGAGCTGTTGCTCAGTGACAGCGCTGGGGCTTCCAATCATAGGGTCCGCACCAGATATAGTTTTGGGGAACGCAATCACATCGCGAATCGACTTGCGGTCGCAGAGCATGGCTACGAACCGGTCGAGCCCTATTGCGAGCCCGGCATGAGGGGGGCATCCGGATTCTAGGGCTTCCAGTAAGTGTCCAAACAGCTTGTCTGGATTTGGTATTTTCAGTACGTTTTCGAGGATGTACCGCTGCACCACGGGATCGTGTATACGTGTGCTGCCTCCTCCGACTTCAACTCCATCGATCACCAAGTCAAAATGGAAGCCGTGGCAACTCAAAGGGCTGTGTTCAAGTTTTTCAAAATCTTCCAAGTCGACCATTGTGAACGGGTGGTGGGTGGCTCGAAGGGAGTTTTCATTATAGATTGGATAGCCATCTTTGATTTCAACAACGTTGGGCTCAAACAGTGGGAACCGCTCCACCCAGAATGCAATTGACTCTTTTGGATCCGTGAGCTCGTTTTCAATGTACAGCTGACGCAGTCTGCCGAGAGGAGTGGGGTTCTCATAACAGAACGGAGTTTTTTGACGGTCGCTCAGCGCGATGATCTGGCCAGGCTTGCAATCCTTGAAGGAGTGCTGTGCCACGTCCCAGTCGTCCACCTGGTAGTATTTCTCGAGCTCGTTCTTGATCTGGTTGAGCGATTCAAACTCTACTATCCTTGGTACTCTACTAGTATAGAGTTCAGAGTCGAGAAACTTTTGTAAGAATTTCTCAGAATCGCATATGAGAGCTTCTACGACGGGAAAGTCTGGACGAGAGGATACTCCGTTTACGGTGGCAATCTTGATGGGCAGCCTCAAGTCTGGTTTATCCACTCCGTAGAAAGTAATAGCGTCTTCGTAAGTGAGTGTGTCGAAACCCTCGCCGTCTGTAATGCTCCTTAGTTTTGTGGGTCCGAATTTAGTCCACACGGTCTTTACGACATTCTGGACAACCTTCTTGACATCTTGAGAGTTGGCGAATCCCATCTCGAGATCCAGCTGGGTAAACTCCGGCTGGCGATCCACTCTCAAGTCTTCATCACGGAAACACTTTGCCACTTGGTAGTACTTGTCAATTCCTGATGCGATGAGGAGCTGCTTGTACTGCTGGGGGCTCTGAGGGAGTGCGTACATGAGCCCTTTCTTTCTTGTAGGGACCAGGAACTCACGAGCACCCTCTGGGGTAGACTTGAACAGGAGCGGCGTCTCCACCTCAGTGAATCCCTCAGCAGAAAGGGTGTCTCTGCATGTTTTTATGATGGCTGCTCTGCTGCGGAGCACGTGCTGAGACTCGGGCTGGCGAAGCTGGATGTAGCGGTACTTTGCAGGCCACTCCTTTGTCTCAGAGCTCAGTTGGCTCGGGACTACATTGGCTTTGTTGAGGGCCTGGGCTGTATGGATCTTCAGCTCGCCGTCGCTGAGCGAGCCCTTGACGCTGATGATCGAGTCGGGCTTGAGCTGCAATTCCTTCAAAATTGAGGGGCTATTGCCGTCCACAAGCTGGATGATCTGACCTGTAGGGTCTCGCAGCTGGGCGAAAGTGAGGTTTTTCGACATTTTCTTGGGCTTTCGATGGAGCCAGCCATTCAGGACTACTTCGCCATTCGGTTTCTCGCTCAGCAGCTGTTTCACAGAGTGGGTGGCCCGAGGAAACACAAACTGGCTCGACACCTGCTTGAGATTCGGCAGTTTCATGTCACGTGAGTCGCTGGCCGGGTAGTAATAAAACTGAGTGTCGACGAGCGATGAGCTCTGGCGGCTGGTCGCGCGAGGAGCGGCGTTTGCGTGCACCACAGCGCCGCCTCATGCAATTGAGCCAGACGCTCGGATTCGCGGTCCGCATGCAGGGTCCCGGTCCGGCCCTCTCAGCGTCGGCACCGCCGGCTTGCTCTCCAAACGGCTCCCTGCCGCCTCGAGACACTGCAATTATTGTTGAACCTTGCCAGAATCTTCTACCGACCTCGCCCCGAGAAAACGTGCCCGCGCTGATTAATGCTGACTATTTACTAAGCCAAGAGTCAGCAGTATAAATACCCAACCAACCGGCACCTCGACATTGTAATAATGCCTCGTTCTCGTGGAAGATCAGCCCCCGCATCGCGCCCTCAGGCCCGCTCTGCGCACACAATGTCTGCTCCTACGCAGCACCAGCAGCCTCACTATCCCCCCGCCGCTCCTCCCGTAGCGGCCCAACAGCAGAGACAGCCCGGCATGTTCGCCCAAATGGCGTCCACCGCCGCTGGCGTTGCCGTCGGTAGTGCTGTTGGCCACACCATCGCCAATGGTGTCAGTGGCATCTTTGGTGGCGGTTCGCAGCCCGCTCAGGTCGAGGCCGCACCGGTCCAGCAGCAGCAGTCGAGCTGGAACAACGAGCAGCAGAGCCGCTGTGATCTCGACGCCCGCAATTTGACCCAGTGCATGGAGCAGAACAACGGCGACATGCGTGTGTGCCAGTGGTACATGGACCAGCTCAAGTCCTGCCTGTCCGCTTCTCAGTAAACGCAGTCCAGTGACATCAGAAGTGTATATAGCATATAGTTGAACATCGACTGCCCTCCACAGGCCTGCTCGGTGAGCTCTAGATCAATTTTGTGTTACGCTAGTTCTACGGGCCTGTTCAGGGTGTTGTAGTTGTTGGATGGTTTCTAAAACTGTTCTAAAGTTCTACGTTTTTGCAATTCACTTTTGGTGTGCTTCCTATATAGCCTGCGTAGTTAACATGCCAAGAACCTAGCCAGGAACTAAGAACCTGCATGGTCGATCAGTGGTCCTATAAACACACAAGAATTGTATTTAATAGAGTGCTGCAGCCTCGAGGGTGCAGAGTGAGCACTACAGGGTGTCAGTACCCCACAAAAGCGATGTTTGACACACTATAGAGAGCAAGCATGAAAGTACCCATGTAGTGGGGTGTTAATTAGTCGTGTGAGAGGTGGCTTTACACAAGTGAATTTAGATGCATTTTCTTGATTGAGAAACCCGGGCGGACGTGATTACGTGCCGTCGCCAGGACGAGCAATGAATTGGCGCTGCTACATATGACATGTTACTCGCAGTGACGCTTGAGTCACAATGAAACCCTACGAAAGATAAAGTTATTTTGCCAAGCCAGTCAAAATATGACGATGACGATATCGAGCATTTGAATGCTCCAATTTAGGCATGACATGCATTTCTCGACGTAGGCTTATGTGGTTTGTGACACAGACTTCCGCTTTCACTCGCAGGATCTGAAACACGTTGCATGGCGCGTCTCCAGATCGGTAAACAACCTGCTGAGGTGACGCTGGGGCTCACATAGACGAACATATTGATACCTAAAGACAAATGGCGCAGCGAAAGAGTGTACTAAAAACCCCAAGCCCAAGTGTATTAATAGTAACTAAACTATACTCCAGATCCACTGGAATGTATATAAGAGGCAGTACACTGGAAGCCATCAATGCACGCTATGCTCGACGCTTTTTTTAGAATCCTTTATTGAATTCCTCCGCCAAGCTCATGCCTTAAAGTTTCGTGCATGCACTGCAGAGAGTACAGATTTGTATGCAGGACGCGTTGAGCACGAAGAGACCACCCGCTAAACCCTGCTAAGCTAAAATTGCCAAGCACAAGTTCCAAACAATGAAAGTACATTTCGGATAAAACGATAAACATCGTTAAAGACAAGCACGCGGTATTTTACGAGAATTAACGGATTCTGAATACGTTTAAAAGAAATGACGTAAAAGTTACCATCAGCACTCACAAGGGTAACACCTTGAGACAAAACATCTTGAAACCTCGGCCCCATAGGTAAATACAATTACTCAGAAACTAGAGGCTCTATAGAATGTGAAACCCTCAAAACAAGAAACGCGTGACTTTGATCATTCGAGTGCTCTATGCATTCACTGTCGATTTGACTGTGGGATATGCATAGGTGCACGGACCCGAAAACTAGCGATCTCCCAAAGGTCCAACACCTGGTCATAACACGCGCCCAGTATTAAATTAAAAGAGCCGCACACGTAGGCCTTTGATAGCAATACAAACACTCAGTAAAAGCGCGTACGACATTCATTCCAAGTGTTTCATTCTTGAGACGTGGGAAACCCTAAATGCATGCACGTGCGTCTTTGTTGCAAGGTGCTGCCTGAGTCTCATGCATTTGACATGCAAAGTAAGATAAGTTTGTTTCGGAAGAATTTGAGTTGGAATATATAATCGCACAAGATAATTGTGCGTAGAAAAATCATCCCTGAGTATCCAAATGCGGGCCAAGTCCCTGGGAGTGCTATTGTTATTGGGGGCCGCCAATGCCTTCACTAATGATTACTTCTTTCAAATTTGCAATTCAATTATAATGACCAATGAAGCAGTGAGCGGGTGCACTAATGGAAGCAGAACACTAGCTGCTCTAAATACAGGCCAACACGAATGCTTGTGCAATAGTGACGCCTATCTCAAGTCTATGTATAACTGTGTGGAAAAGGCTGGCTCCTTGGCTGCAGTTTCCAATGCTGCTGTACAATCTTGGAATGCGCTCGATGCATCTTGTCGGAATTTCACTGGGTCCCCAGTGGCGTACGATTATGATACAATGGAGTACATATGTGACTCCAACCCCGTGAATGTGTCGTTTGCAGTTGCAAATGCGACAAAGCAGGGTGCATTCACCTGCCCAGAGGAAATGCTGAGCAAGGATGTCATTAGAGCAGGCCTAGCGTACAACACTAATGTGTACATTTCCAACGTTTACGGGGGCCTCACAATTGCCTATGTTGGTGCAATCCTCACCTTACAGGCACTAGGGAATGCGATGCAGCATTTCATGCCTACGCTCTTTGGCATCATGGCGAACTCGAGACTTTGCCGAGCGTGGCGCAAACGTATTGTCCTTCCTGCGTTGATCGGAGGCCGACGGGCTCAACCAGTGTCGATTCCTCTAAAAATAGCCGAGTGGGATCTTTGCATTCCCCCGCGAATGCACAGCATCCTGATGGTGGGGTACATTGTCTTGAGCTGGACCTTGATGCTTGTACGCTACGACTTTGTTATCACTGAGTTTTCTTACTCTTGCAAGCTCGAGGCCGTCACCAAGATGATTGGTTATCGGTCGGGCTATTTTGCCATGTATAAGCTTCCCCTATTAGTTCTGTTTGCCTCAAAGAACAACCTGTTTATTTGGCTAACTGGGTGGTCTTGGGACACTTTTAACCACTGGCACAGGCTACTCGGCCGGCTGTTTCTTCTCGACGTGGTCATCCACGCTGGTTGCTACAGTCGCTGGGGACAATGGGCTGGTGTCTATGTGCTCAAATGGCAGACGTTCCCTCCTTGGATTGCTGCACAGATAGCAACGATCTGCACTGGTCTCATGTGCCTGCTAGGCAGCAAGTCTATCCGCAAGAGGTGCTATGAGTTCTTCAAGGCCACCCACGTTATTATGGCCGTCATCATGCTGGTCACTGTGTACGTGCATATTTCGTACTTCCAGCTTGCGCTCGCCCCATTCTGGGTGACGGTTGGTCTGGGTCTATTTGACCAGGTGGTGTGTCTTTTGCGGGTGCTCATGAATAGTAAGGCCTCATATGCAAAAGTGATTGAGTGCGGCGACGAGATCATGAAGCTTGACCTCAATTATCCAGAGTTGTGGGTACCATACGGGGGAAGCTACATCTTTGTGTATTTTCTGAATTCGTGGCGATTCTTCCAATCTCACCCCTTCACAGTGGTCAGAGGTGCTGATGGGCGGACTCAATTATATATCAAGGCTCGAGAGGGTCGCACCCGTCAGTTGCTGGAGCAGATTCGTGCCAGCTACGAGAAGTCTATTTACGTACCCATATGGATTAATGGGCCGTATGGGTATGACTTCCCCAAAGACCATTTCCATGAACTGGTGTTTTTTGCCGGGGGTGTAGGCATCACAGGAGCGTACTCGCACCTCGAGTCGTGCCTCAAATTTGGGCGACGACAGATGCTGTATTTCTATTGGGTCGTTCCTGATGTCGATTACCTCGAGACCTATTACGATCTGATCCAGGAGATGGAGAAGGCACCGCAGGTGATCCTGAAAATATTTATTACTCGCTCGAGTGTTGACTGGAAGACGTCCCAGACCATCTGCATGGGACGGCCAGACTTGAATGAGATTGTAGAGAACCACATGTTCAACAGTGCCGGCCCGATCTGCTATTTTGTGTGCGGGCCGGCGGTGATGTGTGACAGCATCCGCGGGGCGGTTGCGAACAACATGGACCTGACACGGTACTATTCGCAGTTCTACGAAGAGTGCTTCTCGATGTAGTTAACCAAACAGCACTTGCGTCCAAGTGCTTCTATAGCTAATTAATACCCAACAGCATTTTATCAAGTCAAAACCGCGAGTAGCGTCATTGGATTAGTCTGCGGCTGCAGCCCATCTATAAGTCATGTGTATATACTAATTAATTGGAGAAGGTAAAGTCCTCGTCGGGGGTGCGGCCACGGAAGAATGGAGGGTTGGTGCCTGCGACGTAGGTGTCCATGTACAAAACCTTACCGACATTTTCGGGGAATGCCATCTCCTCGGCCTTCTTGACCTCGACGTCGACGAGGGCGCGGGCCTCCTTGTCGATGGCCTTGAGTTCCTTTTCGTCGGCGACGCCGTGCTCGATCAGGCGGGTCTTGAGGCCGGTGATGGAGTCGTGGTGGGAGCGCATGTTCTGGACCTCCTCGCGGGTACGGTAGGTGGTACCGGGGTCGGACATTGAGTGGCCACCGTAGCGGTAGGTCTCGTACTCAATGACGAGGGGTCCCTTGCCCGAGACGCACCACTCCTTGGCGAACTTGGAGCCGATGTAGCACGCGAGCACGTCCATGCCGTTGATCTTGAGGCCGGGGATGTACTGCGCGCGCTTGTAGTACTCGGTGGAGGCCGAGGAACGGGCGGCGGAGGTGCCCATGCCGTACTTGTTGTTCTCGCACGCAAACACGACTGGGACGTTCCAGAGCTTGGCGATGTTGAACGCCTCAAACACCTGGCCCTGGTTCGCGGCACCGTCGCCGTAGAGGGTGAAGCAGGCGTTCTGCTCGTTCTTTTGCTGGTGCGCGAACCCAATGCCGAGCCCGAGCGGGATCTGGGCACCGACGATACCGTTGCCGCCGTAGAAGTTCTTTGCGTACATGTGCATTGAGCCTCCCTTGCCGTGCGACACTCCGCCGGCCTTGCCCAGCAACTCGCCGATAATCGAGGCAATCGACGCGCCACGGGTGTAGCAGAAGCCGTGGCAGCGGTACGAGGTGATGATCGAGTCGTCGAGCGTCAGCGCGCACTCCATGCCCACCGCGACCGCCTCCTGGCCGATGCTCAGGTGGCAGAACCCGCGGATCTCTTTGGCCTTGTACAGGGCGTCGGCCGCCATCTCCATGCGGCGAATGATCACCATCTCGCGGTACATGTTGATGAGCTCCTCCTTGGTGAGCTTGACGTCGAGATCAAGCGTGTTGTCGAGCTTGTAGTAGGCGAAGGACTCCTCGGGGATGGAGATTGTGAATTCCTTGTGGCCGTCGTCGACCTTCTTGGTGAAGGGGACGTGGTCCGCGTACGAGCGCATTGCCTGGATTCGCGCCACGCGAGGGGCAGTTCTGACCGCGCGAGCAAACATGTTGAGAAGATGTTGGGTGCGATCTGATCTGGTCACTGCGAACCCTAGCCCTGGAGCAAGTGGGCGCGCGGGGAGATTGGGGTGCGCTGCGTCCCCGGGGCGACATTGGGGCGATTGGGGCTCGGGAGGCCTGTGGTGGAGGGCGATCTGCGGTCGCGGCCTGGGGTCGTCGCGCCGAGACTCGGGGAGCTGGTTGCGGGGCGCCCGCGCGCAGCTCGCGGCCGTGCACAGTGGATTGGGGTGTAGTGAGCCCGTGCGCGCTGGCGGCGGGCGCTCGGGCACTGCGCTGGAGCTCGCCCCGAGCCAGACATGGAGGACACGCGGGCTGCTGGGGCGCGCATAGGCGATCACGTGTGCAGCAGACCACTGTGGCGGTTGCCAACGAGAGGAGTTCGTTTCCTAATATGCTGGTCGTGGCCAATTGCGCGCGGGTTGTCGGTGCGCTCGGCGTCGCAGCGCAAAGAGTGATAGTCTACCTATGATATATGAATGAGTGCTCAAATGTCGCCGCAGTCGTCGCAGTCGTCGAAGTCGTCGCCATCGTCGCCACCGCCGCAGCCACCGCTGTCACCGCCGCCACTGCCACCACCGCCACCGCCACCAGACTCGCTCTGGTGTGAACCGTCGACGTAGCCACCACTGGACCCGGGGGCTGGCGTTTGGCCGCTCGACGAGGGGACCGGCTCGTTAGTGGTGGTTCCTCCATTGCCACCAGAGGCGCCACGAGCGGTCTCAGGAGTCGCAGGTCGAGGAGGAGGCCGCACTGGGGGGTCTACAGGAATGCCCCTGGCTGGAGGAGTGTTGGTTCTGTGCTTTCGCTCGCCTGGGGTGCCAGTCACCTTGAGCGTGGCAGTTGAGCCCCAGAGTTGAGTGGCGTCAGGAGTGTCCTCGGGCCTCTCTAGAGTAGTGGAGGAGGGGCATTGAGCCCAGCTCTCGTGGCGACTGTGTTTGTCGGCTGGGTCGTCGTCAGAGTGCTTGTGTCGTATCAGTGAGAGTATTCGGTGGAACACAGACGCGCTAGAATGGCTCTTCATTGCGGTCAGTGTAGAGGGCTGGCCTTTTATAGCGATCATGCACGGCAATTAACCCTCGCCGCTCAGGTTTCACGGACGTCATGGAGCCGATAAGCTGCATTGCATGCGCACATCACATTGCCGTGTGCATCAGAGTGCAGGGTCGGGACGAAAGAGCTGCGTGGCAAACAGCGTGGCCGTTTCAGCTGCTGCGTTTGTATTGGTGCCCCGAGCGGTGAGCGGCTTGCGCGTTGCCCGGGGGCCACGTTATGGGTCTCGCCACAGCACACACGGAGCTGTCAACTGCATTGCAGGCATTAAAGATACGCAATCTGCGCGCGGGTGCATAAGCGATCAAACATCTACAGAGTGCATGTCAGTCGATTGCCGCTACGAATTGGCACCCGAATGCCTAATCACTCGAGTTCTCGTGCAAGGGCCCGGTACCTGCAGCCTCGAGATCACAGAACGCGAGAGTCAGCAGAGCCACTGCAAAGCAGCGCTACGAGCTAGCTTGTATGAACGAAAGTGATATTCTGCATATGTATCTTGATATATAGGTTGATGGACGGCTCAGCAGCATCCTCCACCGTCTCCGCCGCCTCCGCCGCCGCCTCCTCCGCCGCCGCCGCCGCTGTCGCCACCTCCGCATCCACCAGAGCTTCCACCAGAAGAGCTGCCACCACCGCAGCCACCACCGTATCCGGTAGTTGATGTGTATCCAGTAGAGGAGGGAGTAGGAGCAGTGCTGCTGGAGGCCCCGCCGCTGCCGCCAGAGGCGCCGCGAGAGCTCCGGGAAAGAGGAGATCTGGGAGATGCAGGAGATCTGGGAGTTGCGGACCGTGCTGGACGCCCTTGGGGGGGAGTCCTCACGGGAGGTGGGTAGGGCTGGTTCTTACGCTCTCCAGGGGTGCCAGTAAGCTTTGGCGCCGCCTGGGGAGTGTTAATGACAGTACTAGAGACATCGACATCAGGATAGCTTATGATCTCAGGCTCGTCACGAAGCTGGAAGGTGATGCTGGGAGGGGTGCGGCTAGATGAGCTCACACAGCGAGCAGGCTTGTCAGTTGACTCATCGTCAGAGTCCTTGCGAGACCGAACTCGAGAGAGAATTCGATTGAACATGGATATGCTAGATTGGCTCTTCATTGTGGTGAGTGTGTAGGGAGCTGATCTTTTATAGCATTTATGCACGGCAAGTGCACGCGATGAACCCGTGGACGCTCAGGCTATACCGCGGTCATGGGAGCGATAAGCTGCATTGCTTCGATCGCGTGCGCACATCTAAACGTCACACGCATCGCCGTGCATAATCAGGCCAAAATCCAGGTAGTAATTATCCGTTCAATTGACAACAACACGGCCGCTCAAAATTGCTGCCTTTGTTTTGGTGCTCCTGATCGTGCATATCGCTTAGATGACGTCGCGATGCTTCAAAATATCAGTGCGGCAAAATAGGCTACTCAATCATCTGTGCACACTCGCTATACTTAATTGCGTCCCTGTGCTCATTGCTGTTTCGCTGTGGCCATTGTCAAGCTCCTGCCTTGTTCGGGATTCGATCATAATCTGCGACCGGCATCTGCCGACTGGTGGCGCGCTTTACCTACATGAGATATCGACGCTACTGCTTCAGGAGTAGCCCAGAAATTACAATTAGCAAAGCACTAGCTATTCTACTGAACAGAGCACTGCTACTCAAATGTATGACTTCATCGGGACGTTCTAACGAGTCATATGACGTCAGAATTTGGACCTACATTACTAACTGGCTACAGTGGCAAAGAACTGGCCAAGCCGTCACACGGGTCAATAAACTCCTTGCATAGGCGCCGACTAAGCAGAAACACGATGCGTGGCTTATGAATCAACACTGGTACCTCGGCCTGCACCCCCTAACAGCACCACCAGTTCGATGTATTGAGCTTTAACAATTCAAAAAACATCTAGAGACCATCATAGCAGCCCAATTGAGTATACAATAATATTTATAGAGTTTTGGACCCCAGAACGAGAGTCTGAGGGCCTGACCTCTGAGCATTGTGAAACCGTAAACCCTACCGCAGGTAGATCCTATGGTGCTTGCATTACCGCGCCGGCGAAGGGTGGGTTCTATGCTTGGCATGTACTTCATTTGTCCATGCACTCCTAATGTGGGTCTAGAGTGGCGGTACGGGAGGTTCATAGAAGAGCACCATAGTGCAACTCGAGTAAAATAGAGGCTATCTAGACACGAGTGGCTTACTAGCTCTGCGGTTGCTCCTGCCTTTTACGACAAAAGCAGAATGACATCATCATGCGCACCGGTGTGTAATATCATGCACGTTGCCTTATCGATAGCGACTGGCACCACGGCCTGATGCCTCCAGAGTTATCTGGCAAAGCGATACCTTGCAACTAAGGATACGTAGAGAGATGATACAGTTGGAATATCGATAGATATACTTGCAAATGACACCGTAGTTAGTAAAATCTCTTAACACAGAGGATGGCGATGGAGAGCCTGGTTAGCATCCAGCACTCAGCCAATGCCTCAAGAGCTAGTTAGTAAACGATTCATTCCAACCAAAGAGACGTAAAGAGAGAACAAAGATAGTTTAAATAACGCTAGATATACTTAAGTGAAACGATAGCTACTAAGGAGCTCTTGAGTGGCTCCACGGATGAAGGAGATGACGAGCCTATTTAGCTTCCACCACCACCTCCACCTCCACAGTCTCCACCGCCGCCACCTCCACCTCCACCGTCTCCACCGCCGAACCAGCCGCCGCCGCCGCCGCCAGTGCCAGAAACATCGCGTTGTCTTTTACGAGCTTTGGCAGGCTTAGATTTGGCAGGCTTAGCTTTGGCAGGCTTGGCTTCTCTGCGCTTTTTGCGCTCTTGGAAATGACCTTTGATGTTGTCGATAATTGACAATGACATGCTTGTACCAGTTGAGTGTACCCAACCAAGGTATAACCCCCGAATTTATACCTTTCATGCATTGCTATCTTTATGGCATGGTGGCAATAGTATTAGTTGCCTAATACCTCTGAGACCCGCGGGATATCGAGCTGCATGCGCGTCTATGCACGCTTACCTGCAAACACCCCTTTGGATAGGTTACGAAAAAGGCGTAATTGATTGGAAAAGTGAACTAGTTCAATTCGAGTCGTCGATGTCAGTATTGTTGGTGCACCTGCAGCTCGCTAGTGCGATGGACGGGTCCTCAGGCATATGCACTAAAATTAATACATGTGCTGGGGCATCTGAACCTGTAGAGACTATGAAAGATGAGAGAACAGTAAATCGCATGAGCAGCTAACCCTCGAATTCTCGATAGTTCGTTCACTGACTGCTTATAGCCAACTGCATGCTGCAAGTATCTCTCGGCTCCTGCAACCCTCACCCTCCATGAGTCTCTGATTCTCAGTGGCGTTCCTTTGCTATCAATAAACAGGACTGACTTGGCCAGGCCAACTCGGGTATCTAGTATATAGTTGCCGGCCTAGTGCTCGAAAATATCAGAACTAGTAGTTTGTGACTCTTAGCTCGGAAAAGTCTTCATCACTTGATGCGACTGACGTCACAGGGGTGCATACACATACACCTGGGGCTTGCATATTCGACATCACTAATTCCCTGCTCCAAATCAGACCATACGGGTTTCGGCGGAAGGCATATTGAATACCAGTGGTGACACGATGTGACTAATTGCTCCATGACCAAGAAAGGAAACACAATCCAAGGCCAGAGCCGTGCATTGATAAAGTCCACATTATTAGCGACATGTACTTACGATCCCCAAACAAGATCACAAAATGAGGCCGCTTGGCCTGATGGTGTGCATTCAAGAGCAGGCGTCCTAGCAACTCTAGATTATATAGAGATTAGTACTACCGCGAAGCTTCGTTCCAAATCTACACTCAAGTGTAAATTATGAAAAGGCTTACTTTTTTAATCGACTACTAGTATATCGAAGGGAACCATTCTGTGTTTAGGCTGGCACCGACCGCTGTCTCGCCCACAAGGGGCACCGTGTGACCACCCACTACAACGCTCGCCTATCAACAACTGCACATCAAGGGCTTAGCAGCAGCATGTGATGCATTAGTATGACTATCATGCTCTTCGTCAACATAGTGCTACTGGCGACTCGATACCCGCGTTGAATAGTTATTCATCGAAATTGTAAATTGCATAATTATATAATTGATAGCTAGTCAGTCGGTCGACAGCCGTTCGAGCGCAATGCCTAGTCATGGAGCTTGAAACTGTACCATGGATAGAGCTCAATCACAAGGAGGCTGGAGAACCACTTAGCAGCATCCACCTCCACCATCTCCACCGCCACCACCACCGTCGCAGCCGCCGCTATAACCCACATAACCGCCGGAGCCTCCACCGCTGCTAAAATCGTAGCGTGAACGTTTACGAGCTCTACCAGATTTAGCTTTCCTGCCCGACCTGTGCACTGTATAGCGAACTCTAATGTTGCCGAGTAATGACAATGACATGCTTATACCAATTGAGTGTACCCAACCAAGGTCCAACCCCAAACTTATACCTTTCATGCATTGCTATCTCTATGTCATGGTTGCAATAGTATTAGCTGCCTGATACCTACGATCGCAAGAACGTCATTCTCCGCAAGGATGGTGTCGTCGAATAGATGCATGAAATGTCTCTAGGAAACTCTGGCATGGCCCACTTTGGGGATCTTCAGTATTTTCCCGAGAGATCTTCGTCATCTACTTGCGTAGACGAAACAAGTTGCTCTCGCTGGGGCCTTTTCCATCGTCTCACCTCCCGGGCTTTACGCCATATGTCCTCATCAAGTATTTCGGGATGCACGTCCCATAGAATACTACTATCCCGCGTTCCCTCCAGCGCAGCGATTACCAAATTTTTTCTCCCGAGGATAACGCGACGATTACTCTCTTCCATACAGAGTACCTCGTAGTTGCCATGGTGTGCCCGAAGAATCTCTGGAAGGAACGACACCATGTTGATCGCAAACCCGTACCGGACCTGCCAATGGGAGTGATAGTTGAAAGCACTTAGTAGTGGCTCGAGCTGAATTGATTTCCGCACAATCGACCTGTTTGCTTGAACAAAATCCCTTCCCGCAAACCACACTGCTCTCGGATCAATCTTGCATATTGCATTATCCTTTGTGAACCTAGGCTTATCCATTCCGAACTTCCCGATTCGCACCCGACCAGGTGCATATCTGTATGCGTGTGGCCAGGTCACTACAGCAACTTTCATCACTTCAAGGTCATCCCACAACAACGGGAAATTGTGTATCCATCGGCCACAGGACTCTACTGCAATCAGAGCCAGTTCTTGCGTTTGCAAAGCCTCAGGAAAACTCTTAAAACCGGGGTGCCACCTACTGGGCAGTGTTTGAGAGAAAAAGTAATTTGGTTTTCTCAATGCTTCCTTGAAACACCTCAGAAATCCTGCATCTGTGAATATTGACGCATCGCAATAGTGTAGTACGCCAGGATTGTGTTCAAAAATCGACATTACCAGAGAAATGTCTCTACGAAACTCTGGTATGGCATCTTGCAAAATCTCGCACCTGTTCTTCGCTACCGACTCGAATATTTCCCTATCAGTTTTGAACCGAGGAGGAAGCCGTGTGAAGCACTGGAATTGTTTCAAGAACGATGCCCCGATACCCGGCTTGGCGACCCATATAGGGAAGCCAATTCTGCATAACTTCTCACAGAGTTCCAAGTCAAAAACCCTGGGATGACAAGATTTGACAAAAACCCTCGCTGAGTCGAGGTAATAGGGTGCAGAGCCAAGTATAAACTCTGGGTCACTGCAGGGTTCTAAGCGCGAAAAAATGCATGTGAAGGCTCTAGGGCATAAAGTTAGCATTTGTTTCCTGAGGTCATAGTCCTCCCAAGCTGAGAAATGCTGTGTCCTCGCAGATATCCATGCTATTGTAGAGTACCGCATCGCCAATTCACAGTATCCAGGGTTAGAGCGCACATACCGAGAGCTATCTCTGTCTGACTGGTCGTAGTACGTATCGTATATCCATGGGCTAAAGTGTAAGGCAGTGACCATAAATTTTCGACTTTGGACACATCTGCCGAAAAGATAACTATACTTTCTAGGACACGTATATCGATGATTTATGTCCTTGATGCCGACGAGGTACACATGTGCGGTATGACCCAGATGTTCCTTGTAAGCAGCTAGTGCAAACGCAGTGTCATAATCTTTTCTTTCGAATGGTACCTTCGGAAAACAATCTTTCGGCGGAAAAGACCCCGTCCAACAGCACCTGATGATACAGCGATTATTCTCGGTCGTGGAGAGTGCACCCTTAATGAATGCTCTATAGGATCTGCCTTCGCATTCGTATGGTATAAGAGTCTCCCAGGCCGAGTCCATCGTAGCTCCACGGTAGCTATTTCGGCAGACTTCCGCTAATCTTAAAAGTAGTATGGGATTCTCATAGTACCTTGCCACACAATTCCATACCTCAGAGGGAATATACAGGTCTTCCATTTCGGCGAAGTTGACCACGCAAATTTAGGTTGCAATCTATTCGCAGAATATAAGGTTGATAGTGTTGCATACGCATATTGCCAAATCTAGAAATTGCCCACTTTGGGATCTCCAGTATTTTCCCGAGAGATCTTCGTCATCTACTTGCGTAGACGAACAAGTTGCTCTCGCTGGGCCCTTTCCACCGTCTCACCTTCCGGGCTTTATGCCATATGTCCTCATCAAGTATTCCGGGAGGCACGTCCCATAAAATACTGCTATCCCGCGTTCTCTCCAGCGCAGCTATTATCAAGTTTTTTCTCCCGAGGATAAAGCGACGATTGTTCGAAAACAACTGCACCTCAAGGGATTAGCAGCAGCATGTGATGCAATAGTATGCCTATCATGCTTTTCGTCAACATAGTGCTACTGGCGACTCGATACCCGCGTTGAATAGTTATTCATCGACATTGTAAATTGCATAACTATATAATTGATAGCTAGTCAGTCGGTTGACAAGTCGTTCGAGCGCAATGCCTAGTCATGGAGCTTGAACGTGTATCATGGATAGAGCTCAATCCCAAGGAAGCTGGAGAACCGATTAGCAGCATCATCCACCTCCACCGTCTCCACCGCCGCCACCGCCACCGCCACCTCCACCTCCACCTCCACCGTCGCACCCGCCGAACCAGCCGGCAGCCGGCACCAGCACCGCCGTCGCCGCCGGCGCCGTCGCGATCCACATAACCGCCTGAGCGTCCAACGCTGCTAGAATTACAGCCTATGTAATTAAGATCTCTGTCAGATTTGCCTTTCCTGCGTAATTTGTGCACTGTATAGCGAACTCTAATGCTGTCGAGTAATGACAATGACATGCTTATACCAATTGAGTGTACCCAACCAAACCAAGGTCCAACCCCCAAATTTATACCTTTCATGCATTGCTATCTCTATGGCATGGTGGCAATAGCGTCAGTTGCCTGATACTGCCGAGACCCGTGGGATATCAATCTGCATGCGCGTCTATGCACCTTTGCCTACAAGCACCCCTTGGATAGGTTATAGAGAAGGCGTAATTGATTGGAGAGGTAAAGTACATCATTATGGGTTGTCGATGTTAGTATTGTTATGCACATGCAGCTCGCTAGTATGATAGACGGGTCCTCTAGCATATGCAACAACAATAATCCCTATATTGTGGCACCCGAACCTGTAGAGACTATGACAGACGAGAAAGCAGTGAGCCACCTCCAATAGCTGACCGTTCGGTTAGCATTAACTGCATGCTGCAAGTATCTCGGCTCCTGCAACCCGCACCCTCCATTGTCTCCGATTATCAGTGGCGTTCCTTTGTTATCAATAAAGAAGACCGACTTTGCCAAGTCAGGTCAGGTATCTAGTCTATAATAGCACTGCTAGTGCTGAGTACATTAATAGAAGTTGTTTGGGACTCTAAGCTAAGAACTCTTGATTTACTTCATGCGCCTGATGTCCCAGGGGTGCATACACCTGGGTCTTGCATATCTGATATCACTAACTCCCTAGTCCAAACCAGACTAGACGAGTTTCGGGGAGGGGATGTTGAATACCAGGCGAAATGATGTGACTAATTGCTCCTTGACCAAGAAACGGAACACAACTCAAGAATAGAGCCATGCATTCATACAGATCACGTCATTAGCGAGACGTACTTACGATCCCAAATCCAGATTCCAATGTGAGGTTGATTGGCCTGATGGTGTACACTCAAGAGCAGGTATCTAGCACCTCTAGCTTACGTAGAGATTATTGTTATCGTGATAGCTTTGTTCGAGACTCACACTCAAGCGGCACCTAAAGTGTACTAGGCTTGAGTTTTCAATCGACTACTAGTAGATCAAAGGGAACCAATCTGTGTTTTCGTTGGCATTGCGGTCTCGTTCACAAGGAGCACCGCGTGATCACCCACAGTCAGCATTCGGCTATCAGTAAGTATACCCTCAAACGCTTAGCAGCAGCATGTGATGCATTAGTATGCTGTCAATATAGTGCTGCTGCGACTCAATATCTACGTTAAGTACTCGTTCGTCGAAATTGTGAATCGCATTAATGTATACTTGATAGCTAATCAGTCGCTTGACAAGCTGTTCAAACGTGGTGAATACTAACGGAGCGTGAATCTGTCTCGTAAATAAAGCTCGATCGGTGGGAAGCTGGGTAACCGATTAGCATCTTCCACCATCTCATCCGCAAGCTTCACAGATTTCGCCACAGATATCCAAGAACTCTATGAATGCAGTAAAGCCTTCTATGAATGCGCCGACAATTTCATAGTCTATAAGTCTACGACGGGACCCGTCATGGCTGCATAATTTGTGGAGTGTATAGCGAACCTTGATATGGTCGAGTAAGGACAATGACATGCTTGTACTAATTGAGTGCTCGGCCAAAGTCCAAACCCCAAATTTATGCCTTTCATGCATTGCTATCTCTATCCATTGGTTGCAGTAGGGTTAGTCCGCGGTACCCGCAGGATATCGATCTACCTGCGCCTTTGTGCACCTTCGCCTGCAAGCACGCCTAGGATAATATTACGAAGAAGGCGTAATTAATTAAAAACGTAAAATATATTAACTTAAGGAGCCGTCGGTAGAAAACTCTTGATTTACTTCATGCACCTGAGGTCGTCTGTGATGCATGTACGTGGGTCTTGCATATATCTCTAACGTATCACCGTCTCTAAATGAATCAGCCAGACGGATTTCGGCGGAACACATCCTAGATGCTAGTGACATCACAGTGTAAATGATTGCTCCATGATCAAGAAGCGTAAGAACACCCAGGGTAGCCGTGCTTGAATACAATCTATATATCTCGAGACACGTACATGCAATTCAAAAAAGAGATTGAAAATAGAGCGGATGAACTCTATGATATAAATTTGTGGGAGGACACGCTGGGATCCCTGGTTATGTAGCGGTTTTTACCATCCTAGAGAATCATAAATAGCTCATACCTTGCGAAGGTGAAGCGCATTATAGAGCAACTTAGGTCAAACAAATAATTGTAACACAGGCCATTTTACTGGGCCCGGGTGCTCCTGCCTTTTACGTTGTAAAGGCGATCCAACCCCACACGCGTGCAGCATTCATGCAGCGTGCCTTATCGATAAGGCCCAGCACCACGAACAGTAATTCTCAAGAACTAACTGGCACAGTGGTGCGTTGCAACCGATATATTCAAAATGATATATGTAAAGAGATAATGAAATTAATTACACTAACGATGGACATATCTGTAAAGAGGGAAACAGAGTTAGCTATTGGCGGCTCCAAAGTGAAAACAGGAGAAAAGAGGATGGAGGAATATGGTTAGCCTCCACCATCTCCACCACATCCACCACCTCCACCGCTTCCACCACCACATCCGCCGTCACCTCCGCCGCCGCTGGAGCCTCCACCAGGATTACGGTCTCTATATCTACGTGTTTTCTTAACCTTGACAGTTCCGGGTTTCTTCCTCACTTGAAAGTAATTGATGATACTGTCGAACATTGACATTGACATACTCGTGTTGATTGATAGTGCTGAGCCAAGGTCGAATCCACTCAATTTATACCTTTCATGCATCATTATATGTCTTGGCGGCAAGCATCAATTGTTAATTACTATCGGAACCCGCGGGATTTCGATATGCATGCACGTCCATGATCTCTACGATGGATCTCTGCGATGTGGCCGTCAACACCCCCAAGATAGTTATTTGAAGAAGGCATAATTAATTGGGAACTCGCATAAATTAAATGGGGCGACCAGTGCTATGTTGTTCGTGCAGCTGCATCTCGCTAGCACATAGACGAGTCGAACATATGCAGTAAAAGTCGCTGTTCTGAGACACCTCAACCGCTAGAGAATACGGGGGTCGAGAACACAGCAAAAATTCTTCAGTACTCGCATACAAATATATGAATATCTGCAAGCACTGCCCAGAGATTGACCGCATGCAGTTTTCGGCGGATGCGTGCGGAATACTAGTGGCAAAATAATGTGATCAACTGCTCCGTGACCAAGGAACGTAAATACATCTTTGAGAGAACGCGGTACTTAGATATAGTCAATGTAGCTTAGGACATGTGCTTGCAATCTCAAGAGAAAATCACAAAATACAGCCGATGGGACCTCAAGATATGCATTCGTGGGCAGATATCCTATAATTCCTAGATGCACAGTGATTTCCGCTATCGCGTCGACTCAGTTCGAAAATCATCCTCAAAATGTAACAACAAACCCATTGCGACCAAGTGAATACTGGTACATTGAAAACAACTCCACCGTGCTACTGCCATGGCAACCGCTATCTAGCCTACAAAGTGCACTCGTGATCACCCACTGTCAGCGTTCGGCTATCAGTAACTGCACCTTGGAGGCTAAGTAGCTGCACATGATGCATGAGGGTCATGGTCACGCTCTTCACGCACATAGTAGAATTATGGCTCTCGAATACTCGCGTTACACAGCCAATGGTAGTCTGAAATTGTTAATTGCATAAATACATACATAATTGCTAGTCACCCAGTTGACAAGCCATTCAAGGGATATGTCCATGGATGGAGTTACGATGTGTTCCATAAGCCGAGCTTAATCCCCACATCGCCACCCGCCATCTGAGACCTGCTATTCAAGCTCCCCTTTCTGACAAGTTGTATGCTTCAGATCTGGGTGACGGTGAAGAGATGGAGGTTGGATTAGATTCCACCGCAGCCACCACCACCGCCACCACCACAGCCGCCGCCGCCGCCGCCGCAATCACCGCCACCAAAACCGAAACCTCCACTACTACCACTACTACCGAAGCTACCAAAGAATCCACCACTTGAATGTGAGCTGCTTCTGGACTCACGTCTCCGTTGATGTCTCTGATCCCGGTGATATCTGCTTTTCTTAACGAACATGGTAAGATTATCAAGTATTGATGCCATTGTAGTAATAGATTATACTGAGCAGAGATTCAATCCACCAAATATATAGCTTTCATGCACCTGTGTTCTTGCGTAGGGTGGCAATTACACCAAGGTGATACTGTGGTGCCCCGCGACGTCATCTATGCACACTCATGCATTGTCTTGAAAGTACCTCCAACATTAAAGACCAGAGAGCACAACCAATGACGCGACAAAAACCAGAATCGAGTCGTCATATTACTAGTTGTGTATAGCGGCTCACCGATTCGCTAGATGGGCCTAAGAGCATACATAAAACCCACATCGCGCGAACGCATTTCTAGTAAGGATCTTGGACGATACATATACCAGAAACGGGCCAGGAGTTGACTCACAAACTCCCGATAGTACGCGAGTAAAGCACTGGCCAATACTCCCGAACCGATACTCCCAACTGCACCCCACATGCAGGTACTATTGCCACTCAGTGTCGGTGGCGTTATGTAGGTATCGATAAACTGGACTTGGCCTCGCATGACCAGTTTTAGTATTCAGCCAATGTTTGCGAGGCATAAACACAAGCCTATAGCGTTCAATTGCCAATTCTGGGGCGGAAATCGCCTCTGACTTGAGTGACTGACGTCATGGAGCGCATATACTGCTTGCATGTTACATCACTCACTATTGATTACAAGATTACATGTCGGAAATATACGGGGGAATCCGGAGGCAAATAGATTACCAATGGCAGACCATTGTGACTAATTGCCGGTGACCAAGAAACGTGAGCAGCATCATCTAGCAGCGTATATTTATACAGCTCATTGATAACATCTACTCTAGGGCCCCAAAGAGGTGGCCAGATAACAGAGCTACGTTGCTTGATACTAGATTCCTCGACTGGTGCGGTTGCACTTTCGATTTGATAATGGTGTGGCTCCTAGCTCACTCAATTGAACATTAGCACTGAATATAGGCCACTCGTAGTTCAATTACATGCTGGTTTGAGGTATCTTTGCAATCGCAATTGCTGTACTCCCCCACAATTAGCACCGCGTGACCCTCTGTTGTCAGCGTTCGGCTATCAGCGACTGCACCCTAAAGGCTTAGCAGCGCATGTGACGCATGAGAGTAAGGTCACGCTAGTCATAGCATAATGCTCATGAGACTCCTGACTATACTCTATTCGCCTGAGACCATGAACTGCATATATTACATACTTAGTAGCCTAGTTACTGACCAGACAAGCTATTGAAGGAGTGGGCTTGAGTGGTGCTCGTTGTGGAGCTAGTCTCCACCTCCACCTCCACCACCATCTCCTCCGCCTCCTCCACCGCTGCTGCATCCTCCGCCGCCGCTGTTTCCTCCATCGCCGCTACATCCTTCAGAATAGCCTCCTCCAGAAGGACAGCCGTCTCCACAGCCGTCTCCGCTAGATTTACGTCTCCTAGAAGGTTTCTCTCGGCGATCGTCGTGTCCCCTGATGCGAGATATGATTGATTCGAAGAGTGTCATGTTGTCTTTAGCCATTGTGCTAGAGCTGAGCAGTCGCCTCTTCATATACTTCGCGGTGCATAATATGTAGTCATGCTGCGGGGCGCTCCTCGATCTCTGTGCATTTGACGAGCCGAACGCACCGTGCATTGGGTATGTGGGATAGCGCAAGTATACTTGGGCCCGTATAGAATTACAATAAAATACCAAACTGGCCGGTTTCCTTGCAGGAGCTTCTATCTGTGTAAACGCCAAGGCTTGAGTAGATATCGTGCATTCAGCGCTTTCGGTAGGCATCTGCGCTGCAACGTCCATTGAAGCCCCTCCGTTTCTTGAACAGGCATGGAGACTGTACTTGCTTGGACGTAATTTCTGAAGCCCTGCAGTGGCCATTCACGCTCTCTTGTACCCACAGCTCGTGTCAAGAACATCCTCCAGTAGCCGCATGCATGATCTTCAAGGGAAACGCACGTGTACGCAAACATGATTCACGCTTTTAGGACCTAGAAGAATGTGCTTCAACACCAGTCAACATTACAGCTTAATACGAGTGCGTGCATCGAGGGATTCCGTGGTGGGGTTAGCTAGTGTTGGTGGCATGATCTCTCTCACCCTCTAGGCTAGAGAGACTGCTCAGACGCAGTGCAGTCCACAGGACATTGCTCTTTCCAGGTATTGGAAATTCTACTAGGATTCCACCTAGAGATGGCACGTGCGAAATTAGCTCTCAAGGGTTGACCCTAAGGCACGTAAATACCTCAACATACCATTGTAACACAGCTCATCCCAGCAGTGCTTTTTCAACAGAATAAAGGCCAATTGAATATAATTACTGACAAAACCAAAAAAATCTACAGTACCGAATGTTCTCGCGTGGTCTCCCACCGCAATACTTTGTCCGGCGATTCGATGCTTATCTATGGCTGAGCGGACGGGAAGCCGAGTTTTCACCGATCTATGACCGTAGACAACAAACTTGTTCTGGACTCTGTCTTATCTGGAAAGTCAGATTACCTACTTATTCGACGAATTTTTGCACGAACTTTGAAGTCTTTCTGCGATGAGAAATATTAAAGGAAAGAAATAAATATTGGATATATATAAGGATAGAGAATTAGATAACATTCTGCTCGTCATTATCAAAAAAGAGTCCGTCCAACGCAGAGAGTCGTGAAAATGATCTCTTTGAGCGTAACAGCCAAATAGCATGGGTTACGAGAGGTAGAGCAGATTGAGTTTCTAGTTCTTTCAACAGAATATTGACTTCGAACTCCAAAGCTGTGATCAGGAGACTTGTTTCAAGGTAGTCATTGCTGTTGGGATCCTCGAAATCCTCACGAATGCCGGCCAAGAAACCACCTATTAAATTTTGGGTCTCTTGAAGCTTCGTTAATACCTTATCCAAGAGCGACTTAGCATTGCTAAAAGTCCCGCCTTGGATGTGAGTGAAAACAGACTCCAGAGTTGCCGCCGCGGAAAGGGATACCAGGTCAAAGAATGTGGAATGGTCAGACTTGAAGGTAACCGGAATCTGAGAATGCAGGGCAGCAAAATACTGGTTTGTTCTTTCTCTTGGGGATTGGGAGAACAAGGTACTGATTCTGCAGATATTGCGATCACCCATGGATACTGAGGAGTTCGTGACCACGCCACTGACACATGCCTCCAACACTTCTATTCCGTTTCCGGATATGAAATATTTGAGCATACTGGCATCAATATCGACCCCAACAATCACTGAGCGAGGTGACGATTCATGAATATTACCAAGACTCACGGTCGCATGTCCGAGCTCATTCTCTGAAACCTGTATATGGGTTCCAGGGCCGGTGCGGTAACCACAAACGTTGGAAATGCTTCCTACCCGAGGTTTTAGCACCAATTCAACCGACTTGTGGGTCAAGTTACGTTCAGCGAACGCAGCCGCTGTTAGGGGAGACACCACATTTTCCGAGCTCTCGACATAAGAATATATGCCAGATGTGTTTGCGGCAATATCGGTTAGATGAATAGGGTTGTGGCTCGAGCCTACTCCGATGGTGTTGACGGTAATCCCCAAAGCCTGAAGCCTGCTTGGAATCGTATAGTCAAAAGATGGGCGGTCGCAAACCAGAACAATCGAACTCACGGCCTCTGTCCCAGAGTCGGCTGCGGCATTCGACAGCAACAGCTCGGCACTGGAAAGTACCGATGTGAGCGAGACCTTGTCATTCGAATAACTCTTTGGACGAGGGCTTGCAGAGAAAAGCTTGGCCCAGCCCTCCCAGGATTGGCGCTGGAGAGGAATGTGGGTAACTCGAGTGTCGTATAACACAATTCCGAGTCTGTCCAAGATCTGCATCCTACCAATAATCTCTGCTGCAGAACTGAGACTGATGGAGGAGGGCAAGCATAACACTGTATGACAAGGGGCTCTGTAGGGACAATCGCCTCCATGGAATGGAGACAATAGCAAAGTCATCTCCTTGGGTTTGGAGATAGGGAAATGAAGGTTCTGGTCATTGAGTGCAGACACGAACTGGTAAATCTGCTCTCTATTTGCAGCACTCAAGTATACGTTGGGATTGCTCCGATTGTCCAAGATGAGGCGCGCACACACTCCTGCGTCGTTGTTATACACGAGATTCAGTCCTTTGAGCTCCTTATGAATGCAAACAGAGAGGACTGGAATGCTGGTGAAACCCTCACATGTGCTTGATGTTGGAGAGTTTGTGACCAGCACAATATAATTCTCGAATAAATAACCTGTAACAGGGGCCCAGTGCTTGCCTTGGTCAGATGAGTACTGGAAAGGCTTTTCCAAGCGGAGCGATCCAAGGTTCGCTAATGTGATGCCAAGAGACCTTGAAATTGCTGGGCAGATCCTATCGCCATAGTCTCTATCGCGCGAATGGAAGGTGTAAGAATAGCAGTGCTGGTTTTGAGGTTGGCTGCTAACTGTCACCAGGAACTCCACATGGGCGGCTTCGGAGGACCGTGTACTAATCTCCAGGTCATGGCGAACTGGCGTAACGTTCACACGCAAGGGAATCCGAGCTTTGTAGGGCTCAAACTCAAGCTCTCGAGGCAACTCGGAATAGCAGCTTGATGCAATGGAAACAGGCCTGCGTATCGGTCCTCTGAGTCTAGGAGGAGTTACTGGTAGCTCCTCGCTGGGAGGTGTACTTCTTGGGGGAGTTATATATCCTGAGGACTTTGCGTTGATCACTGTTCGAATGTGGCTGTTAATCAAGACGTCCTTGGGCTTTGCTGGATACCTGCATACGCAGCAAAGTGGATGTGAATCGTAGTTATCATTGCTGAAATCGGCCGCTAGTTTCTTCAGGCATGCAGGGTGAACAAAATGCGAGCAGACTAACTCTGCAGTTGCCGAAACTGTTGCAGGACCTCTGCAAGCCATGCATTGGACCAGCTCTCGCTCAATAGTGGGGTTCCTCCGTCTGGTGAAGATATTGAGCGGAGAGACCGAGAACTCTTGCTGGGGAACGGGCTTTCGGTGGACTCTCCTTGCTCGGGGTGGGGGCGAGGGCGGTGTGAGCGGCTCATTAGGGCTTGGGCCAAACACAAAGCTCTCTGGTGACTTTGGGATTGGTCTTCCAAAGGAGATGTGGAAGGAACTTAGCAGAGGCGTGGTAGGCTCTTCCAAAGTGGTTCTGGCCATGCTCTGGATGATGTACGATTGGCAAGCAGCGACCTTTATAAACGCATATGCGAGTTAATGAGATCCATGCATGGGTCCCACCCAAGTGTGCTCAACCAGGGAGGAAAACTGGGGATTACAGAGCAAGATCGAGCCACATTGCGGTGAAAATTGGCTGTATTAGTGAATATGAGTGATGAAACAATATTGAAATCCTAGAAATCCTCGTACCCGTTGGCGACAGGAAATGTCTTTGATGCGGTTAGAAACTGAAGATGCATATGCAGGTAGATGAAGGACCGATGTATGCAGTACCGATAGAAAGCTACGTCCGATATTCACGCGAGGTCATTATTCATTATGCGTATAGTCGTATCCCACTTAAATACTGAACTGGTCGTTGCAGAGACAAAGAGCTGGTGCGTCTAAATGTAGCCCTAACCCGCGCCAGTAGAGGGAGGACCTCAGGACCCCCTCATCTATGTACTGGCCCCGCACTGACCGGGCCGATTTGCAGTGTCCACGAGACCGTGAGTGGGTTTACGGCTGTGCAAGAATCGTGGTGTTGCTCGCGAATAGCTGCCAGATAAGACATTCCAATTTGGTGTAGTAGATAACCTAACCACCTTGCCTTGTTTCAACCTTGCATCAAGTACGTGATTTCTCTATTGGGAAAAACCAGAGTTCGCATAAGAGGGTGTTTGTGGTGCCTCAATTAAAACAGGGCGGCGGTTTTTGGGACCAGGATTATTCTTTGAAAAAGAAAATTCCAGTGAAAACAACTGAGTGCCGGTATCTGCAAGCAACAGGGTTTAATTTAGTACCCTTGTTTAAGCTATACATGGTGGTACTCAACGCAACATTCAGCGCTAGTGACCATGACGTAAGCAACCGCTACTGGGATCTGACAATGCAAAAGAGAACTGTGGCGCCGCGCGCCACATGGGCAGCGTTTTCTTACCTCACCTTCACACTGGATGGCATGTGGACCAGGCGATCCTGAGCGAAGAGGATAAACTAATAGTAATACGTTTCGGCCGAGACACGGACCCCGAATGCATGCGTATGGACGAAAGACTGTTTGGAATTGCCGACCAGGTGCGCAATTTCGCAACGATCTACGTGTGCGATATAGATGAGGTCCCAGATTTTATCGACATGTACGAATTATATGACAATATGACGGTGATGGTGTTTTGGCGCAACAAGCACATGATGTGCGACTTTGGCACGGGCGATAACAACAAAATCACCTGGTGTATAGACGACCCACAAGAGCTGATTGATATCCTGGAGATAATGTACAGAGGGGCCAGAAAAGGCAAGGGCCTGGTTGTTTCACCTGTAGATTACTCACAGCATCGCTAAATAGTGGGGCAGGCACTTATTCCCCACTTCATCACGTAAGGGCTTTAGCAGGTCCCTTGCTACAGCAGCTGCGGTTGCTTGCCAACGTCAGATCTGTAGCAATAATTTCTCGCATGTATTTAATTTCTTTTTTCGGCAATTGCGCCATTTTTCCACATTCCATGTTGATATGCGGCTCGCTAGCTTACGAAACCTGACGTTTGTGGGTTGCCTGAAACCTGCGATTCTTCATGAGCAATAGATCCGAGCCCAGCGGGTCCAATACAACCATGCCTCGCACGGGGATACGCCTTCGTTCTAGCGACTCTGTCATTAAAGCAACCAAGGAAAATGTGTCAGTAGCAACCAATTTTGCACATATCCGCCCCGTGCATGTGGGAAAAGTAAATAGTCTCTTGAGCACCGCTCGTCGGCGGCTCGAGGGCCCTGCTGAGCCCAAGCTGGAGTATCGAGGGTTCTATCACTTGCTTATTATCATTTTGTTTTTTGGGAACCTCAGGGTGGTCTACAAGGATTTCATTCGATTTGGATTTCTCAATACTCTAAAGCAAGCGGGGTTTGGCCAGTCAGATTTTGAGTGGGCGGCCAAGATCGCCTGCATCAACAGCTTGTTTTGGCCAATTGCCCTGCTGTTGGAGAAGATGGCAGTGCCGGCGGCTGAGCGGGCTCGAAAAGCGCAAAAGAAGGACAAGGCCGCTGCCACCGACGACAAGAACCCGATCTGGTGGGCTATTGCCATTTTGCACTGCGTCAATGCGGCCACCAGCGTCACACTGTGCTCGTACCTGACCTACTCCAAGGTATGGCACCCGTTGGCAGGGACTATTGTCGAGGCGTACATAATTGTGTCGTTCCTCAAGCTGTGCTCGTTCTTTCTCACAAACCGAGATCTGAGACGGTCCTACATTAATAATGTCCACACTCCGGAGCTGTATCAGAAGGTGCGCTACCCCGACAATTTGACTGCTCGGTCGGTAGCGTACTTCACGTTGATCCCGACCCTGGTGTACCAGCCAGAGTATCCCACCGTGCCCACGATTCGCTGGCGAGTGGTGGCCGGGTTCGCTGCAGAGAGCGCGGTGCTGGTGATGGCGATGTGGCTCCTGTCGATGCAGATGGCTGCCCCCATCCTCGAGCACTGCCTCGTGCATTTCCACGATGGTGATTTGGAGGGAATGATTGAGGATTTCTTCAGTCTGCTCACCGTCAACATCGCCATTTGGCTGTGCATGTTCCTCTTGATTTTCCAGTCCGGTCTGAATCTGATTGCAGAAGTGACCAGGTTCGCCGACCGAGACTTCTACCATGACTGGTGGAATGCAGGCAGTCTCGGGAGCTACTGGCGAGACTGGAACCTGCCGGTCTCGAACTACTTTCGCCGTCACATGTACGTCCCTCTGAGGAAGAGGGGGTATTCCCAGATGGTAGCGCAGTTTTTCGTGTTTACGACCTCAGCTGTGCTCCATGAGCTGCTTGTGGGTGTGGCTACTAAAAGCTTCAATGGCGTCGCGTTCTGGTGTATGCTGGGCCAAGTGCCGCTAATCATGGTGACAGGTCCGCTGGAGAAGATGCGTGGCCCGGGTACGACAATTGGCAACTGCATATTCTGGATATGTATCTTCCTTGGCCAGCCCACTGGTGTCATCATTTATTATCTCGGGTGGAAGCTGCGCAATTCCACATGAGATTTCAGAGGCTTGTATTTTTCTATTCTATCACTTGACAATTGTGCTTGTTTGTTTTGCTGCTCTATCGGGCCGTACGCCTCGACAAAAAAAAATCAACTGCTGAGAAATTGGGGTAACATGCGGGGGTGCATCCACTCGAGGACGCCGCGGAAGCTTGCTATCTTCGTGAAGCGATAGCCATGAGGACGCACGCATGCTAAATTACAGACAAGCCTAATATATATTCTCACTAGAGGAGTATTTTGTATATCTATAGTCTTTGACTCATACGCCAATGCTCGGGTCTTGGGAGTACTCTCGATTCCTACTGGCCGGACTCTGCGATGCGGATAATAGTGGCCAGGGGCGTACTGAGCTTCAAAAAATCGAGTGTCAGGGACCGCTGTCGTAACGGCGTTGGAGGCGGGTAAACGAGAATGGCTTCCTGGTTCAGAGCCTCAGCCGCTCCAGCGGGTATGCAAGGGCTTCTCGTTATGCATGCGGCCACAGAGCCAACGTGGGCTCGTAACCCAGAGTTCAGCTGCCCTCCACCTAATTGGACAAGTCCAGGCGCTAGACACTGGGGGAAGGTATTTTATAGAATTTTTTCTACAATTGTTTTTGTGTACATTACCGTCAATCCGTGACCTGCGGAGCAATACCCAAGTTCAGGAAACACACATGCATATCCACGTGATCTAGCGACTGTCGCCGGGTGGAAATCCGGGGTAAAGCATTTCCAAGATAGTGAGTCTGGCCCAGAAAGCGCTCATAACCGCCGCGTTGCGGCGTTGCCGAGGCGCGGGATACTTCAAGCTATGAATATTCTCGTGATCTGGTTAAAAAAATGGTTTCGCGGGAGAGCTGGCCGTAAAATCTGTCGTTGCTCACGCTCAAACTTTCTTTTCGGTGCATATCAGCCCTAACCCGGGCACAGGTCTAGACGCCTATTCACAACATGTCTGACTGCTATATAATCCCCACCTAACTCGTGCCAGTGCCAACGGTAGTGTACCATGTCGACGTCGGTAGGAACCGCACAATGGGGGCACAGAGCCCACGATGAAAAGCCTATGGCGTGCCACTTGGAGAGCATCCCCGAGCGCATTCCACTTCGAAGTGCACTCCCATCCAAATTTAGGCCATTCTACGCACCAGATTTGTACGAGACACCTGAAAACATCAACGAGTTTGGCCGGCCAAAATTCACTGAGCGGGACCTCGTGGATTGGGGCCTGAATGACGTAAGATCACTGCTCTTTTGGCATAAGCCCCGCAAAGCGTGGGGGGGTAGGGTCCCGGAGATCAAGGAGCCCGGATTTCGAATCGAGCTTTTGCCGTTGAATGCATCAGACTCGAAAATAATCTCGGTGCTGAGTAATTCGAGCATCTACCGTGAGCACAACATCGAGAAAGAAATCCGCGAGCAGCTGGCGGCTGGTGCCGTGCGGGGTACTCGCGAGATTACAGGGAAACGACAGAAACTCACGCTGCCGCAGTGGAGATACATGATTGAGAGCTACTTACTAAATATGGGGTGCGAGGCTCAAACTCGGCTCGATTACACAAGCGCGATTCTCAAGCTCAAGAAGCGAAAACTGCTTGGCGACTCGCCGCTTTCTAAGCTGAGCTCGCGGTTGCGGTGCGACATGCGGCAACTTCGTGGCGCCCCACTTGAGAAGCAGCTGCAGGACGTTGATGTATCTGAAGTGGAGATGCGGGAAACATTCGAACAAGTTCAACTTGCTATTTATAAACGGCTTGGTCTAGACTGGGAAGCAGATACGGTTGTGTTTTAGATTATTTATTTATGTGTATGTACCATGTGTCGCTGGTTTGGTGTCCTGTAGGGTTGCAAATCTCTTTGTTCCTGGTCGGGGGTTCGGCTCAGGGGTCGATCTGGCGAGGTGGTTCGCAGTGATAGACGGCCTGCCGCGATTGTCGGATTATTGTCAAGGGTCTTAATGATGCAGCGCCGGTAGAAGGTGATACAACCGGGCTTGGCTCTAACTAATGCCGCCCCGTCTGAGTCCCAGCAGACGTGCATGCAGATGGTGCCGTCTTAGTGAGCATGCGATCGTACCAGCCAGGTAGGGCCCTACGTAACACCGTACATTAGCGAATTGAAGGGCGGCTATTCTCCGCTGAGATGTCATCGTCATGCGGTTTGCGTGGTTTAGGAGAGGGGATGCGGTGGCTGTGGGCGTGGATGCCGACCGTCAGTGGGCATTGGTGGGTGCCCTAACCGCGCCAGCATCACGATACCTCCATGGGTCCTAATGCCCGCTGCAAACGTCGGCAGGAGTAACGCGAGGGTTACAGCGATGAATTGCCAAACGTTTGTATTCCCCTCAACCGTCAACCGTTTGATTCCGCATCTGCACTCAGCGTGCGGTATAGCGTGCATATGCACCCCCACTGCAAGTGCCTGGTGAGGACGGTTTGCAGCCGCCCCGAGCCGCGAGGTGCCGTGCACACAGCGCAGCCGCACGCTCCCAGCACGCCAGCGCGCCCACGGCCGCCGAAACGCCAGCGCGAGCCAGCTATCTCGCTGGTGGCCATGCAGTGGTTAGGGTTTGTGGTATACGTTAGTCTCCGCAGGTCCTGTGGCCTTACTTCCTCATTCATCCACAAACCATGGACTCGGTCAAATGGATCGACAGCATCACAGTGAGTGAACGAGAGCAAATGAAGCTTATCTACGCGGCAGTCTACATTATTCTCGGCATTCTACCCGAGAGCACCAGGTTCGCACAGAGGGATCGCGGCGCCCCTGAGCTGCTGGATACGCCGCTGAGCATGGCGAACTTCTCGGTCACGTCCCTCGAAACCAGCTCGATTCGCTCGGACAAGACCAATGACAGCTCAGTCGGCCCCCAGCCCGAAGTCAAGTCAGTGCCGTTTCAGAAGCGATTTCCGCCGCTGCAGAAGCTCGTGTACGCTGGCCGCAAGCAGGTTTCGGGCATGGAGCGCCAGAAGCTGCTCAGCAAGTTCCGCTGGCTCGCACGGGACCACAGCGACAAGATGATCATGAGGTACATTCGCCAGAACGGCGACTCGATCAAGGCCGTGCAGGCTCTGATGAAGAGCCTCGTGTGGCACATCAAAGTGAACGACTCGGAGGAGGAGCTGCGGCGAGGCGAAAAGTACTACATAGAGACCGAGCCCGACCCCGACTACATCAACCAGTTCCTGTGCGGCAAGCGCACGATCGTTGGATACGACCGCCAGCACCGCCCCGTGAACATCCTGCGGGCCCGCTTTCACCACAAGGAGGCCCAGAGCCGCGAGGCCCTGCTGCGGTACTCGGCCCTGCTGTTTGAGTACACGTTCATGTGCATGCAAGAGGGCGTGGACGGGGCCACTATCATCTTCGACATGACCGGATTCAAGTCCAGCAACATGGACTACGTGGTGGCCAAGTTCATCATCAATAATATGAACACCATGTTCCCGATGATGGTGTCGAATTTCTTTGTGCACAAGGCCCCATCGGTGTTTAAGACGATCTACAAAGTGCTGGCACCGCTGATATCGGCCGACATCGTCAAGAAGATTACCTTTACAGAAACAGTATCTGAGCTACTAACGGTGGTTCCGATCGACCAGCTCCCGACCTACCTAGGGGGCTACTCGCGCCACGAATACCGCTGGATCGCTCCTCGCGACGAGGACGACGCTCCAATGCGCGACACAGCCCGCCGGGACCAGCTTCGCGACGAGAAGCTCAAACTATCAAAGAAACTCGAGAGCCTCACGGGCCAGTGGCTGCAGTGCACAGATGCCTCCGAGGCCGCACGGCTCGAGAGAGAACGCCGCCCGCTATTAGCGCGGCTGCAGCAGCTGTACTGGGAGCTCGACCCCTACGTGCGCAGCCGCACCATCTTCGATCGCAACGGAGTGTTTGGACTCCTGCGCAAGGAGCTCGCCGATTCGGGCATCGCACAGCCCGCCTGTCGGGCTCCGAGCCCCGCGAGCTCACGCCGCGTCCTCGATTTCTCTGCGTGGTCGAACCAGAGCTCAATACTCAGTGGTGCCAGTGCGCACTCGCCATCGACCACCCACGACTCCAGTGGAACCTTTCGCAAGTATTCGCCGCCGAATTTCGCCGAATAACTCATTGCATAGTACGCTTCCCGCCGGGACTAATTTGATGAATCGCGGTCACGATTAGCTGCCGACATTATTCACTAATGTGCTGTATTTATATTGGTTTTCTATAATCCCCTAATTGATAATTCATCAGAGATCTCACTAGGTATCGATGGCCAGGCGACCAGCTGCACTAATGTTCCGATGGTTGCGTCTCATGCGCGGGGGCGTTTCATGTAGGCAAATTGGCTGGTGCCTCGCGATATCTGCAATCAGATGTGATACACATTTGGCCGATTGGGTCGAGAAATGAAGTCACCACGTACGTTAATTAGCTATTTATCCCACTATAATAAATCCAAGAAAACATAGCACGATCGATGACGCAGTGGATGCTAAGATGTGAAGCTTCTGCAAGCACGCTATGCCACTGTATTTAACCGTTGATGATGTAGTCGAGGATGTCGCTGAGGGTGACGATTCCCTTGAGCGTCTGCTTCTCGTCGACCACGCACAGTCGCAGCACTCGGTTCCTGCGCACGATCTCCATGATGTCTGCTAGGCTGTCGGACTCTGCGCAGGTCATGAGGCCCTCAAAGTCGCTCGGCCGCCGCATCAGTGCCTCGCCGATTGTGAGGTGGCGGTCATTTTGGAACGACGAGCTGCGCAGCAGCGTGAGGACGTCGTATGTTTCGTACATGTTGAGCAAGCATCCGTTGTCATCAACAATGGGTATCGTCGAGACGCCGGTCTCGTGGAACGTTGCGATGGCGTCCTGCACCGTGTTGTCCATGTGGGCGGTCCGCACGTCGGTGGTGACGAGGTTGAGCTCGCCGATGGGGGTGTTGAGGGCACGAGTCTCCTTGCAATTCAGGGCCATGAACCGCAGCACTCGGTACTGGGTGAGCACGGACACCACCACGTCGAACCCGAGCTTGTCGTCCTGGTCGATGAGGGGGACTCGGTGGGCACTCGAGTCCAGCAGCACCTTGCAGGCGTCGTAGACGCTCTTGTAGGGGTTGATGCTCGTGGTGGCGACCGGCCTGGCGTTGATCTTGGTCTTGATCTCGGCCAGATCCGTCAGTACCAGCGTCTGCGAGGAGCTCCAGTCGTTACTCACGATCTGATAATGCACGGCGTCGATGAAGTCCGCGGCCGTGAGGAGGCCGACGAACTTGTATTTTACAGAGTCCCAGATTGCGCACGAGATGATCCCGTTCTGGAGCATGGTGAGGAGGGCAGCCCTGGCACTGAGGGTGACGTCGAGCATCACCAGCTTGGAGCTCACGGGCATGACATCGTAGGAGGTCTTGGACTTGAAAAAGTCTCTGATGCGTCGCAACGCACTGGCCTGGTCCATTTCTCTCAAGTGGTGGTATCCCCGGTTAGGCAGGCTGGCAGGCAGATATGTGCGGGAGTATGTGATGACTAAGGGTAATTTCGAGATATGATTAAAAGCCTAAAGAAGCTCAAGGAGAAGCGCAATTCGCAGCCCAAGCCGCGCGAGTCCAAGAGCGAAATCGCCACCGTGGCCCCCAAGGCCATTGTCAAGGCTCTCTACGACTACGAGGCCCAGCGGCCCGACGAAATGAGCTTCAAGCAGCATGATTTCCTCTATGTAGTCGACAACTCGGACCAGGACTGGTATTTGGCATGCAATCCGCTCACCGAGTCCAGTGGGCTCGTGCCTGTGTTATATTTCGAGGTCATCCAGCGCCCAGAGGTCATCCCCAGCGTGTCCCTGAGCACTGCCCTGCACAAAACATTGGACGGCGGCGAGGCTGCCCCGGTGCAGCAGCTCAGCCCGGTCCAGACCTCGAGCAATGCCGCCAGCGTCACGTCCGGGGCCGCCAAGCGCCGCACGCTCGCCATCTACGGGTTTGTTTTGTACGATTTCGCCGCCGAGCGCAACGACGAGCTCGAGGCCAAGCGAGGCGAGTCGATAATCATCATTGCCCAGAGCAATTCAGAGTGGTTCGTGGCCAAGCCGATCGGCCGCCTCGGGGGGCCCGGCCTGATCCCTGTGTCGTACGTGCAAATACGCGAGGTCGGTACCGATAAGCCCTACGAGAATATCGAGGAGGCAATGCGGCTGGCAGAGGTACCACAGGTCGAGGAGTGGAAACGCCGTGCGGCCGAGTACAAAGCCTCGAGCATTTCGCTGGGGAAGTTCGAGGAGGCATCTGCTCCCTCTGCACCAGTGGCTAACGTCAGTCCCCCCAAGGCCTCCAGCGTTAATGCGGACGACGTGTACATTACCAGCGCCCGCGTCGACCGGTTCGCCATCAATGGCGGCAGGTACTGGTACCTGGTGAGCGTGGAGCTCAGCAACGGACGCTACCGCAACCTGTGTCGCTACTATCAAGATTTTTACGATTTCCAAATTAAACTACTCGAAGAGTTTCCCGAGGAGGCTGGGCGCACCGGAAAGCCTCGCACGCTGCCGTTCATGCCCGGCCCCCTCACTATGGTGAACCACTCGATATCCTCGCAGCGGCGAGCCAACCTCGACGAGTACGTACGCAAGCTCATTTGCATGCCGCCCCACATCAGTCGAAGCGAACTGATTAATCAATTGTTTGCGCTCCGAGCAGGAGACATTGAGGCAGACGAGCCCACTAACGTTATGCCCCAGCCGCCCGAGGAGGAGGCACCGCCGTCAAGCGACACCGTGGTTCGCCAGCAGCAATACCAAATGCAGCTCCAGCAACAGCAACAAGAGCAGATGCAGAACACTAACTGGCCGTCGCTGCAGCCCCAGCAGTACCAGTACCAGCAGCAGGCCAGCAACGACCGCGACCGGTCGCACGCTCGTGCGTCGTCGGCGGAGGCACAGCAGGGCAACCAGCACTCTGCATCTAGCCAAGAGCACGTCAAGGTTAAAGTATTTTGCGGCAGCGAGCTCATAGCCATCCGCATCCCTGCGTCGCTATCATTTGATGACCTGTACAAGCGAATTGCCTCCCGTTTGGGCATCGAGAATCCCACTCTCAGCCTATCTAATGACTTCAACGGACAACCAGTTGCGAGCGAGACGGCCTTCCGACAAGGGATTGTCGGGGGGAAGATCGTTTTGTACGCAAAATAGTATTTATTGGCATAGTATTTATACGCTTCTTTGACCTAGCTAAATAAATAGGGCTATTCCTCCATTGCGCTCTCATCACGCTGGTACGGAATCAGTGCTTGTGATGGCCGGTCAAAGTACTCGGAGTAGATCTGCTTGGGGATTTTGATGAAATTGGGGTCGATCTCCACGTGCTGATCCGTATCGAGCAGGTCGTCGGCCGTTACGATGATTCGGGGGTTGTTTCGCACTGTCTCCATTTTGTCGCTCGGTGCGTCATCGTGATTAAGATTCAGGTTATTAAATGCAGTTTCTAGTCGTTTATGCTGGGGCTCCCACGGTTCCCATTCCTCTTCCAGCAGGTGCCGCTTCATGACGAGAGCAACTGCAACTGAGACGGGCCAAATTGGGACGCCTTAGCACGGACCCGGCCTCTTTGGGGGCAACCAGATTCCCTGAAAAGGAAAAAATATATCATGTGAAGCTGCTCGCCGGCAGGCTGGCACCGCTGGCTGGCCTGTGCGCCACCAGTCGCCACGGCCTCCACACCACTGGCGCCTCGAGCCCTCGTTAGTCAGCACATAGGGCTCGCCCGCCGTCACACCACTCAAACACTTTGGCACTCGAGGCATATTGTCTATCAAGCCTAATCATGAAGCAGTCCGCCGGTGTTTCCAGCTCTCGCAGCAAGAGCCGCAAGGCCCATTTCCAGGCCCCTTCCTCGGTTCGCCACACTATCATGAGCGCTCCTCTCTCCAAGGAGCTCCGTGAGAAGTACAAGGTTCGCTCCCTCCCTGTTCGCAAGGACGACGTTGTCAAGGTCACTCGTGGCTCCAACAAGGACCGCGAGGGCAAGATCACCGCTGTCTACCGTCTCAAATACGCCGTTCACGTCGAGAAGATCGCCAAGGAGAACGCCCAGCACCGCTCTGTTCCCTTCAACCTCGCTGCTTCTAACCTTGTGATCACTTCCCTCAAGCTGGACAACGATCGCAAGAACGTCATCCTCCGCAAGGGTGGTGTCGTCGAATAGATGCATAAAATATATATAATCGCGTAAATTATACGTTAATGAAAATTAACTTTGCTCTGGTGTAAATTTCACTTTGTCTCCTTTGTACCCCCGTCGAAGTTATGGGCCTCCTGAGCATCATCCGCAAGCAGAAACTCAAGGACAGGCAGATCCGAGTCCTGGTACTCGGTCTCGACAACGCTGGCAAAACCACGGTCGTCAAGGCTCTGCTGGACCAAGACACCTCCTCGATCAGCCCCACGATGGGGTTCACGATCCACAGCCTCGATTTGCGGGGCCACATGCTCGATATCTGGGACGTGGGCGGCCAGAAATCCTTGCGGCCGTTCTGGCAGAACTATTTTGACAAAACAGACTTCCTGGTGTGGGTGTTGGACGCCTCGACCTTTGACGAGCGGCTCGATGCCGTGAAGCAGGAATTGCACACTACCCTCAACGAGGACAGGCTCCTGGGAGCGTCATTAGTACTCTTGATCAACAAGATCGATCTTGTCCCCGACAAAAACGTCGAGAATATCGTGGCTGCCCTCAATCTTGACACCCTCGGAAACCATCACATCAAAATAGTCCCCTGCAGTGCCCTCCAAGATAGCGAGCCCATCAAGCAGGCGTTTGACTGGATCGTCGACGACGCTGAAAAGCGTCTGTTTCTGCTGAGCCCGTGAGCTGGCAAATTGAAGAGTATATTTATTCTATTTATGTATCTTGTATTTCTTGCGTAGCTCTCCAGTTTTGGCCCAAACGTCCTTTTCACCGGTAAGCTAAGTCACCGCTTTGTCAATGGACTTGTACGATGATCAGGTATTCGATGAGGCGCCAGAGAATGAGGACGAGCTCGAGGAAAAAGAAAACGACGAGATCGAGCCCGAAGAAAATGCAGAGATGAACCCTGAAAGTGATGAAGAAGACGATCAGCCGCCGTCAGAGGACTCGGAGCCCGACGCTACAGAGCAGCCTCCGCCCCAGCCAGAGGAGATTGGGGATGTGCTGGCCGGCACTTTCAAGTCGAGGTTCCCAATTGCCAAAGACCCGGCCCTGATCGCTGCGAAATCGTACGACCTGATCCCAACCACTGGATTCATTCATGCCTGCTCAACTCACAGCTTAGCCATGAGCTGGGGGACGAAGTCGCTGTTTACTGGCAGCGAGGATGGTTTTATTCGCCGCTACAACTTCATTGACTCGATAAACGGCAAGCAGATGCTCAGTCTGGGCCAGAGGCCGACGTTCGTGGATACGGTCGTCAAAGGCGGCGTCCTCAGCGGTTACTGGGAGAACGAGCAGCCGCTCGAACAGTACTCTTTCGACGGTAACGGCACCTACGCCCCACAGCTAAGCCCGGTGTACGCACTGGCCGTGCATAGCGAAGCGCTATGGCTGTGTGCAGGCCTCAAGTCCGGCGGAATCACTGTGCAGTCGGTTCGCCATTCTGAGGGCCAGATCCAGGCTTATCTGGACTACCATACAAACGCTGTCAGCGAGCTTGTTCTTGATTCTGCCGAGAAAAGGCTGCTGTCCGGGAGCTGGGACAAGAACGTTGCATTTTGGGACCTCGAAACCGGAGTGCCCCAGCAGACCTGGACCAGCCTAAGTGGCCAGGTAGCTACCCTGGCGTGGCAGCCTGTTGGCGGTGCCTACGTCAACACTAATGACGACGACAAGAGCATGGACTCGCTGTTTGGTGATGACGACGAGGAGGACCGACCAAGTAACAAAGTTGATACCCCAGACAAGAAGGCCGATGGCCACTCGTTCCTCAGTGCTGGCATCAATGGTGCGCTGGATATTTGGGACACTCGGTCGGCCTCGCGTTGCATGCAACTGAGCGGCACATCGGCTCCCCCGTGGTGCTCTGGTGCGTGCTGGTCAGTTGACGGCACCTACGTGTACGCTGGTCGCCGCAACAACACAGTGGAGGAGTACGACGTCCGCTACTCATCCTCGCCGTCGCGTGTGCTGCGCTTCCCAGCCAGCTCTGGGGCAGTGACCGCGGTTGCGGCTATGCCCAATGGCCAAGCGCTGTTGTGCGCCAGCAACGACAATCTCCGCCTGTTTGACTTGAAAGCAGATACCTCTCACAAAAAGACTCCATTTTTTATTATTGCGGGTCATCACGGTGCGATTATCAGTCGTCTGATGCTTGATCCATCAGGACATTATTTATTAACTGCGAGCAGCGGCAGGGGCTGGAACGAAGGCCAGAGCAGTGACATGGTACTGTGCTATGAAATTGAAGCCCTGAACTAACGCTTCTTAGTGCTATAAGTACCCAGCCATAAGGTAGACATAATTGTAGAATACTTGAATAGAAAAACGGACGTCATCTTGTATGACCTAACAGTGCACATTCGTGCCAGATTTAGCGATTCCTTCGACTCAGCATGGTTGCCAGCACCACTACGCCAAAGGCCACTGCGAATAACTTGCCCTTCGTCCGCGGCGGGTACGACAGAGCTTGGGCACTCTTTCGGGCTTTTGTAAGGTCCAGGTTAGGCTGCTTGATCGCAGAGTAAGGCGAAACCTGTCGATACGCATGCAGACGACGCAGGGGGTACCTCTTCATGAGGGTCTCAGCTTTCTTGTGCAGCTCGTTCCGGTCAACGTCGTCCATCTGGTAGCTTGCCCGAGTGAACAGAGCGTGGACCATATCAGGATCAGTCTCGCCTTCCAATTGTTTCAATATGTCTGGCTTGACTGTCAAAACCAACGCAACGTACAAATAAATAACATAGCCCAGTCCGAACTTCTTGACCCTGGCAATGATGTCCTGGCTCTTTTTGGTGTCGTGACAAAATAGAGTGATAACTGGAGAGATGGAGTAATGCGGGGGAATGGATTTAACCAGTTTTGCGAATTTGGGGTCGGCGTTTGCGAGTAGATCTGGGACCAAGTTCAGCACATTTACGGTTGGCTGGATCTCAGGGGTCATAAAGTCCCGCAAATGCACTACCGCAAGCTTCTCCAGTTCCTTATATGACGACGTAGCCATCGCCACATCGTGGAAGCCCTGGTAGTACGAGAGCATGGGATAGTTGTCGAGGACCTGCGATATGCGAGCGGTTATCTGCTTCTTTTTCTCCGGGCTCAATGCGGTTCTGTCTACATCCAGACTGATCTGGTTCACAATGCTCATTGAATCTCAACTGTACCCTGACGCCACAAACAATGAAAGTAGGTCAGGGCCAGTTTTCGGTGGTGGTTCGTGAGGAAAACAGCGACTTGGTAACTAAAATAATTGATATAGATTCTCAGCGGGCCCCGCACAACTACAAAGCAGAGATTGCGGCGCTGCGCCTGCTGGCTCATCATAAAAATGTTATTGATGCCCTCGACATCACTGTGGCGAAGGCCCAGATCGAGCCAGAGTGCAAGATCGAGATGCCGTACTACGAGTTAACCCTGGAAAATGTGCTTTTCAAAAATTCCAAGGCATCTTTTCCCCCAGGATCTGGCTGGAGAAACGCAATGCCTGTCGAGAGGGCAAAAGAGATCACGGTTGGCCTCGCTGATGCGCTTGCCTGGGTGCACCAACACGGCATAATTCATAGGGACGTCAAGCCTGAAAATGTCCTGTTCAAAACTGTCGACTCTGAGCCAGTTCTATGCGACTTTGGCATTGCATGGGTTCCCGGTTATGGCGAAGACCCCAAGGTTTGCGACGTCTCAACCGGGCTTTACAAGGCTCCAGAGCTGCTTCTCGGAATGGACTACAATGAGGCCATAGATATCTGGGCATTGGGGTGTGTCTTTGCCAAGCTACTCGCCCCGACTTCTCAGGCATTGTTTGCACCTTATCAAGGAGACATAGCCTTGTTGGGTTCCCAGCTGTGTGTACTCGGGATACCAGACTTGTCAAAATGTCCCAGTCTAGACCCAGCTCGTGTCGAGCACCTGAGTCCCACGCAGGATCTCTCAAGCCAGCTAAACTCTCTTCGAGGATGTCACGAGGAGGTTAAAAGAATGCTTTCGTGGGAGCCAACGCTGCGGCCCACTTCAGAGGAGGTAAAATCATTGCTACAGTAGCATGACGAGATTACAGAACCTGTCTTTAACTATGTTCTAATATGCATTTACCAATATCAAAGTGAAGGCTGAAGACTCGTGTGTCCAGCAGTATTATAGGTCTGTCTGTATCTACCATGTTCTAATATAGCATACACTAGGATGACTGAAGACTGCCTCTCGAGCACTTCTGTCTCACACCATGTTAGGTGAGAGTAACTTCTGTATGGCTTGGAAACCTCTTAGTTGTAAAAATATTTAATTGATGAGATATTGCTTAATACATGATACACATATAAAAGATAGTTCAAAATTAGCGAGTGCTTGCACCTCCGTAGGTTACATTGGGGGCCTCAGCAAGCTTGTCCGCTTCCTTTTGAAGGTCTCGGACTCCCAAGTTAGTGTTCTCGGTGCGGGCAGAACCGTGTTGACCCAGCTTGCTGGAGTCAGTGCCAGTGTAGCCAGTGGTGCCAGTAGTACCAGTAGTACCAGTAGTGCCAGTAGCGCCAGTAGTGGAGTAGTTCTGAGAACCAGGGGTAGTTCCACTAGTGGTACCACGCGAAGTGCCTGCAGCATAGCCAGTACCGGCACCTGCAGCAGTACCGGCACCTACACCAGTAGCAGTTCCAGTGTGACCGGTCGAGCCATAAGAACCGCCCTGCGATGTACCACTGTGAGTACCATGGGTGCCATGGGTACCATGAGTGGAAGAGTCAAGCTCTTCCTCACGAGATTTGCTCTTCTTCAGGCCAATCTTCTCGGCAATCTTCTCCCCAAGACTAGGTTTGTCCTTGTGCTCGGGAGAGGTATAGGTTCCAGAACGCTCATCGTAAGCTGCGGCAGCAGAACCAGCTCCGGCACCAGTGCCAACAGCGGTGCCAGAAGTTCCATGGCTTCCATGACTCGATCCGTGGGTGGTGCTGGAACCATGAGTGGTACCGCTTCCGTGGGTACCAGTTCCGTGGGTGATGTTACCGTAGCCGGCACGTCCAGGAGTGCCAGTAGTGCCAGTAGTAGTAGTAGTACCGGTAGTGCCAGTGGTACCAGTCGTGCCGGTAGTACCAGTGGTGCCCTGAGGATAGGCAGAGCGGGATGTGGTTCCCTCAGTGCTAGAGTAGCCAGGCTCCTGAGTATAACCCTGGCCCGAATGAGTACCAGACTGACCATGGGATGAGTGGCCGTGAGATGAATGACCAGTGCCAGAATGACTGGAGTGCTCCTTGTATCCCGCGGCTACACCTCCTGCAGCGCCCAAACCAGCGCCGGTAGCGGCAGTTCTGGGGTCAGACAAGTCTCCGACATTGTCAATAGCTCCAGTAGCACCTCTGTTGGCAATGTTGCCATAGCCAGAAGAGCCTGAGGTGGTACCAGTGGTGCCAGTAGCGCCAGTAGTGCCGGTGGTACCAGTGGTACCAGTAGTGCCAGTAGTGCCCTGTGGGTAGCCCTGCTGGCTGGAGTATGCACGACTAGCTGCTTGCTCGGGGTAGCCCTGCTGGCTGGAGTACTGACTGCCAGACTGCTGAGTGGAGCCTCCCTGGGTATATCTAGGGTCCAAAGTAGTATACTCAGCAGAGGTGGGCTCGTGACCAGAAGTGTGGCCAGTATGGCCAGTGCTGGAGCCGTGGTGACCAGAGCTAGAGTGGTGTCCAGAGTGACCAGCGGCATAGCCAGCACCAGCGCCGGTACCAGCACCAACACCAGCAGCAGTGCCGGTGTGACTATGTCCAGAGTGCGAACCCTGGGTGTAGTTCTCTTTAGTGGACTGCAACTTAGCTCCCGTAGCGGTCTTATGAGTGGAACCATCGTTAGCGATATAAGTGGTACCGGTGCCAGAGTGCTGACCAGAGTGTTGGCCAGAGTGACCAGAGTGCTGACCAGAGTGTTGACCAGCGGCATAACCTGCGCCCGCGCCTGTTCCAGCACCAACACCAGTGGCAGTGCCAGTGTGTCCATAACCTGGCTGGGATCCCTGGGTGTAGCCCTGAGAGCTGACATTGGGGTCAGCATCGCGCTTCAAATTCTCCTTAGTGGAGTGAACGTTAGCACCAGTGGAGGTCTTGTGGGTGGAACCATCATTGGAGACGTAGTTGGAGCCAGTACCAGGAGTACCAGACTGGTAACCAGATTGGTATCCAGTAGTACCGGTAGTACCGGTAGTACCAGTAGTACCAGTGGTGTTGCCAGCGTACTGCTGGTTGTCATTGGCTCCAAGTCCAAGGGCAGATCCTACTGCGGCACCAGCTGCAGCAGCTGCACCCGCGACCTTACCGGTGATGCCAGGGCCAGCGGATTGTTGGCCAGTAGTGGTCTGTTGGCCAGTGGCCTGTTGAGTGTTGCGACCCTCCAAACCAGTTCTGTCGTCGGTCACCTTGAGGGGCTTGTTAGAACCACTGTCCAAGACTCTACCTTTGGAACTGAAAATGACATCACCAGCCTTCTCTTGAGGGATGGTATCATTGTAGACCTCAGGTACAGGAACAGGCTCACCTTCAACAGTACCGCGAGGCACATCAGAAGTGTTGTGCACGGTGGTGGTGGTAGAAGGATTCACAATATTCTCCTTCAAGGCGTGGAACTTTGCACCAGTGGCAGAGTTGTGGGTATCACCGTCAGAGGTAACGTAGTTAGCTCTGGATGATCCAGTGCTTCCGGTGGTACCAGCAGTATTGCTAGATCCGTAGGTATTGGGATCAGGGGCAACGTTTCCCTGCGAGTATCCCTGCGAGCCCTGCGAGCCAGTGTTGTACTTCAAATTCTCCTTGGTGGAGTGGGCATTGGCACCAGTGGAGGTCTTGTGGGTGGAGCCATCGTTAGAAACGTAGTTAGATCCAGTGCCAGAGTGTTGACCAGAGTGTTGACCAGCGGCATAGCCAGCGCCAGCGCCTGTTCCAGCACCAACGCCAGTAGCAGTGCCAGTGTGGCCATGTCCGGAGTGTGAACCCTGAGTGTAGCCCTGAGAGCCGACACTGGGATCGGCATCGCGTCTCAAATTCTCCTTGGTAGAGTGAACATTGGCACCTGTGGAGGTCTTGTGGGTGGAACCATCGTTGGAAACGTAGTTAGATCCAGTGCCAGAGTGCTTACCGGAGTGTTGGCCAGCTGCGTAACCTGCACCTGCGCCAGTTCCAGCACCAACGCCAGTAGCAGTGCCAGTTTGGCCGTAACCTGCCTGGGTTCCTTGAGTTCCCTGGGGGTAGCCCTGAGTAGAGCTGTAGTTAGATCCAGTACCGGGCTGGCCAGCTGCGTAACCTGCACCTGCGCCAGTTCCAGCGCCAACACCAGTAGCGGTACCAGTGTGCGATCCCTGAGGGTAGCCCTGAGAGGTCTCAGCTTCGCGTCTCAAGTTCTCCTTGGTTGAGTGGACATTGGCTCCAGTGGAAGTTTTGTGAGTGGTGCCATCGTTAGAGACGTAGTTAGAACCAGTGCCTGTAGTGCCTGTAGTGCCTGTGGTGCCTGTGCCAGAGCGGCCAGCAGCGTATCCAGCACCTGCACCTGCACCCGCACCAGTTGCTCCACCAACGCCAGCGCCGGTGGCCGAAGTGCCATAAGTGTTACCAGTAGTGCCGGTAGTACCAGTGGTACCGGTTGTACCAGTAGTAGAGTGTGTACCGTGAGTGCCACTGCTACCGTGGCCAGTAGAAGTGTTCTCCTGTCTGACCTGTTCGGCCTCAGAATAGAGCTTCTCGGCCTTGTTCTCCAAGTTGCGGGATTGAACAGGGTCACTGGACTTGTGAGCCTTCTTCTCGAGCTTCTCAGCTTCCTTAGCGAGTTTCTGATCTTCAGATTTATTCAATATGTTGTCGATTAAACCCATTGTAATAAATCAGTGGAATTGGTGCTCTTTTATAGTTGTTCTTACATATGTAGGTTTCTGTATAATGCATGCGTGCAAAAGCAACGAGCAATGTGATGAGCTGAATTGACCGCAATACCGTTTAAAGGTATGACTCCAATTCTGAGAATTGAATACTCCTCCTCCAGTCAGTTTGGGTCACGTTAGTTTGACAGCTTGGTTCTTAATAGCAGTCTTTTCTCCCCACCAGCCTCTAACCGCAAGGTATGTATGAACAAATGTTGGCCCTGATTCTCTTTGAAATTCAAAGGAAACTTGATCCACGGTTTCTTTGGACCCCATGTACCATCTATGTGCTCTTTTTCCGTCGTTTTCTCTGGTCCTCGTCAGGTTATCGTGAAATTTCGAGTGATGTGGGGACAGACACTGCATAACGTGTGGCTATGATGCGAGCCGTTGACTGCGTATTCTGCATACACATGCGCTTGACAGGTTGCTGTGTGAGATACCATCTTAATGAGATAAACGTAACTGCTACAGAGCTTGAATCATCACAATTTCTGGAGTAGATTGATACTCCATGGTCAGTAATTTATCCACGGTGGATACACTCGTCTGCCACCCTCGAGCTATGAAATATGCATCACCTGCAGGTAGGCACGAGGCATCACTTGCATTCTTGCTCTTGAAAATAAGCGCACAAGACTTCCACAACTAGGTTTTACCGTAAATGAAACCTATACGTATCGAGTATCTCCTCTTTTGAACACATTGATATTAGCTACACAAGTTTTCTCTTGTCAAGCAATTTGTGGGAGCCATTTATAGAATCACTGCAGCAATTGCTGAGTTGAGGACACGCAATTCAGCAAAACTATACGCGAACTAATCACGCGGTAATAGTCAATAACGTGCCAATGGATTCAGAATCCATTGATGGAGGGTCCACCGCCTACGAATAGTGTACTTATGCACCAAGCTACCAACTTTAACCAGCGGTGTCATCCAGTTTCCGTGCACTGATCGCTCCGCAACAGCTCAAACCCAAAAGATTTCAAGACCAGAACATTCTCTGGGCATGCCAACGCCTCTGAGATCGAATTGGCTGTCGTGTCCATAAAATTTATGTTGTTGCTCCCGAGTATCTTCTTTTTGCTCAAGGCTGTCCCTGCTGGTTGCAATTCTACGTATGGATATTAACGTTTTACTTATCTATGTATATTCTTCCTCTTTTACGCAGCCCGCACCTCATTATGACATCTGGTAGTCCTATAACACCCATTAGCAAAACCTCTAGTATGAAGCGGGTATACAGCAAGTCGTACATGCATATGCGTGTCCCTTGCATCCGAAAGCCTCATGAGGAATTTGCGGAGTTCGTTAGAGCGCAATCCAAAATTCCTGCTGCATCGCCTTTTTCTTCCGTAGTTCAGATTCGTTGCTATGAAACGGGCTGCGCCTACGTCATATGCGACCTCTTGACGTCATTTCAGCAGAACCAAGGAGTCCCGTATGCAAAGAAGGCTAGAAGGAGTTCAGCCGCAGCATTAGATTAATCATTCAAGATAGCGCAAATTCGTGTTCTGACAGTAGAATCAAGCTCTGTTCTTGTCTATCGATTCTGTAGACATGATACCATTCAAGTTGCCAGCAGCAGTTAGCGAAATTTGATGCAAGTCACACAGCACATTTTCATGCTTGCGCAGACCCGCTTAGAGTTGACGTACGATTCGAGTAACATGTCTGATCTGTAGTAAAATGGTTCTATTTCAAGGTGCTTTTTGCACTACTGTGTGTGAAGTGTACAGGAGCGAAGTCTTGGCACGGTAGCCACTGAGGGGCGACTAACCACTGATGCGGCTGAGCTATGCGTTTAATGTCTGCATTTCCTATAAATATATTCTAATTTTAAATGGAGATTTGATTTAGTTCATGCCCTAATGATTCCAAGTCTGCCTTCCTATACAGGCAAACTAGGTTGCGCAAATGAGCTAATAGAGGCTGGAGGCAACCCACGCAGTTTCACAAATTCTAGAAAACTCTATATACCAAAAACAAAAAAACGACTAGTGAGTTGTAGGTTACTCGAACAGTATTCGTATGGACTTGGAGATGTATGCTAAATGACTTGTGCGATTAGTATATTGCAACTATCTACGAGAAAACAAGTGCCAACGATCAACGAATCATAAGAGAGGCAGATAAGACAATACTAGCTTCGATGCGGCTCTACGATAACGATCCCCGGTGGCGCTTGGACTCGTTGAGCTTTGATGGTCGATGCTGATATACACGGGTTTGAATGCGATGAGATTGTGTATAGATACAACACATGTATATAATAAATAGACAACCAGCTCAGGGACGAAATGCGTGGAATAAATATTAAAAATAGACCTGGTAGTATTTGACCGGCCTTCTTTTTGCAGTTTTTGAGCAGTTCTTTATATCACATCGCTTCTGTCGTGGGTTGCTGGAGTTGCGAATATCAAGTACACATTTTCCGCAATACACATGTCCGCAGTTGCGCACGTAGACCTTACGTGCTTGTTCGTCCGTGCCCTCAACGGGACCCAGCTTGTTTGGACATCTCGCACATATAAGCTGTTTGGCTTCGGCCAACGAGCGAGTGCATCCTTCCGAGAGCTGGGTCATTACAGGTTTCTTGATCTTGTCTGCATCCACGGGCTGATGATTGGAGGTATCATAAATAGAGTGTGCAAGCACTCTTTCGAGAGTAGCCTGTTCCACTGATCTCGGTTGAGGGAACGGGCTGTTACTGTCCTCGAACGGACGCCACATGTCGAAATGGTCCTGATCAACCGGGTTGGTTGACTCGCTATCGAACCCGGCGTCTTCGGGAAAAAGTGTCTGTCTGCGGGCGAATATCGGAAGATCGAAAAACTGCTGCAAACCTGGCCAATTTCCCCGATTAGCGGGTCTTGCGACTCGATGGAACCGCCGTGGAGGGTGGTAATGTGGCGGAGAGACATCTCTTGTCCCTCTAGCGTCAACAAACGGCATATCAGGCCGAGCGTACGCTCTTCGATGGGCGCTGGGTATAGTGCTGGAGCTGATGATTTCGACGTCTGAGGACCGCCGGATTTGCTCTACCGGCGTGGTATTCACCGAGATGATTTCCAGGTCGTCCTCGAGGTCAGGCGACTCGGCTGTCAAATCCACCACAGCATTGGCCATAGCTGCAAGAATAGATAATTATCGATTATTTGGAATTGGGAATTTACTAATGTTTGGGATCGGGGGGTCGCTGAGTAAACGTTGCGGACGGCTAGCCCAAATGTTCCGAGAGTAAACACTTTTTTGAGCAAGATCTAGATATCTTTATATTGTTGCTTGAGTTTGTGCGTCAGTGCGCCAATCGGCGCGTCCGGTCCGGTCCGAAGAATGGGACCATGCGCACCCCGCTTTACCGCTACGACATTCTAGGCCAGTTCCGTACGCAGTTCACGCGATTATTTTGCCCTATTATCGCCTCGCTGCCCGCCGGATGCGACTCTCCTTAGGGCTCAGGATCCTATGTTACTAAGCATATAGGGCTCGACCCACTCACGGCGAAATTTCACACCAAGTACCGAGTGGTGCAAAGAAACATCATGTCTCACCGTAAGTACGAAGCCCCTCGTTACGGCTCTCTCGCTTTCCTTCCCCGTAAGCGTGCCACCTCCCACCGTGGCCGCGTTAAGGCTTTCCCCAAGGACGACAAGTCCAAGCCTGTCGGACTCACCGCCTTCCTTGGTTACAAGGCTGGTATGACCACTATTGTCCGTGACCTCGCTAAGCGTGGTTCCAAGATGGACAAGCGTGAGATCGTTGAGGCTGCCACCGTCCTCGACACTCCCCCCATGGTTGTCGTTGGTGTCGTTGGTTACGTCGAGACCCCCCGCGGTCTCCGTTCCCTCACCACTGTCTGGGCCGAGCACTTGAGTGACGAGGTCAAGCGTCGCTTCTACAAGAACTGGTACAAGTCCAAGAAGAAGGCCTTCACCTCTTACGCCAAGAAGTACACTGAGGGTGGTGCCGACGTCGAGCGTGAGCTCGAGCGCATCAGCAAGTACGCCACTGTCGTGCGTGTCCTTGCTCACACCCAGGTCCGCAAGGTCCCTGTTGGCCAGAAGAAGGCCCACCTTGCTGAGATCCAGATCAACGGTGGCTCCACTGCCGACAAGGTCAGCTGGGCCAAGGAGCACTTCGAGAAGACCGTCGCTGTTTCTGAGGTCTTCGAGCAGAACGAGATGATCGACGTCATCGCCGTTACCAAGGGTAAAGGTTACGAGGGTGTCACCGCTCGTTGGGGTACCCGCAAGTTGCCCCGTAAGACTCACCGTGGTTTGCGTAAGGTCGCCTGTATCGGTGCCTGGCATCCCGCCAACGTTGGCTTCACCGTCGCCCGCTCTGGTCAGGACGGTTACCACCGTCGTACCTCCATCAACCACAAGATCTACCGTGTTGGTGCTGCTGGCGACGAGGCCAACGGATCTACCAAGTTCGACCCCACCAAGAAGACCATCAACCCCTTGGGTGGCTTCGTCCGCTACGGTCTTGTCAACAACGACTTCGTCCTCCTCAAGGGTTCCGTCCCCGGTGTCAAGAAGCGTGTCATCACCCTTCGCAAGGCCCTCAAGGTCCCCACCTCTCGTGTCGCTGCTGAGGAGATTGACCTCAAGTGGATCGATACCGCCTCCAAGTTCGGTAAGGGTCGCTTCCAGACTGTTGAGGAGAAGCTCGCTTTCATGGGCACTCTCAAGAAGGATCTCTAAGTATATAACTATTTAGACTAAAATAATATTCTAATACCTCCATGTACTCGCACACGTCGTTGCTGCTAGTGGAAGTCGCTAATAAATAAATTCTAAAGTCCCAGTTCGAACCTGCGTTCGAGATCGGCGAACTTGACGGCTGCCTGGAGGTCTGCCATCTCGTTGTGCATTGCCTGGGTTTTTTGGTGGTCGACCTCCTTCTGAATTACCTTTGCGAGGGGGTCGTAGCTGCGCTTTCGCCCGTACTTTTGAGTTTGAAGAGGAGTTGCCGGCGAGGCATGCCGTTTTTGGGGGTTGGCGATATTTGGGGACCCCAGCTCTTGCAATGGCAGCCGTCCGACGCTTTTCAGTTTCGGGCTTTTAATATCAGGTGTGTATTGCTTGAGTTTGAGCGGGCTATGCATCTTGAGCGAAGGATCGATCATTGAGACTTTTTGTAAACAAACGCCCCTTCCTCGCCACCCATTTATGCATGTAAATTCATGGCACCATGAAAAATTCGTAAAGCCAACATTCAGTACAACATTATAGGATATTATTTATCTAGCTAACGTTCTAAACACTCACGCACCCACATCGATGTCTTTCGACGAAAACAACGTAGATGACGAGAATGAAGGCTGCGCAGTTCGACCCCCTGCGCTCCAGACGAAAAAGTTCGTGTTCCGCAAACCGCTGCAGCCGATTTACATTCAAAACACAAAATCAGAGCCAATCGTGCTTCCCAAGAAGGGCACCCGAATCAACCAGGATTATCAGTCATACAGGACTACTCGTCCTCATTAGAACCAACAGCTTGTTTATCCGGCTGCTGTTGGGCCTTTTTAGCTTCTTTCATCTTGTCAGTCAAAAATTCGTTAATCTGATGCTGAATACTGAAAACATCCGCTCTTAACTTGCCCAAGGGCCGACTCTCATCGCTAGCAACCGGGGCATCCTTGCTGGTGTCCACACTAGGTTTCGTGGTTTCGGTATTCCTAGTAAACTCTTTGATTTCTGATCCATGCTTGAAAGTGGCCTTCATTAGCTAATACGCTCTCAGCTGGAGTCATATATACATTAGACGCTATCAACTAAGTGAAATAGAAGTTCATCAACTAATTATAATTTACTCTGCCAAAGGCACCGTCACACGCTGGTCCACAGGAACGCTGCGAACATCCTCGGTATTCTTTTTAAGCTCGGTGATCCATGCACTCAGGCGATCATCCAAGGTTTTCCAGTGCTCCATCGTGAACTCGCCCACAACAGTAGCTGATTCGACGTTGAAGACTCTGTTTACCTGGTCCATTCTGCCAGTGAAGAAACCTGCTTTAATGGCATCGATCGCCAAAATCTCGAGCTCCAAGTCATCCTTGACTCCCGTAGTCTTTGATATCTCATCGTAGGTGACCTTGTGATTAGAAGATGCAAGCTTGGCAAAGGCAATAGCTCTGGCTTTGGTGAGGACCTGCTGGTTGTCGGACTTGATGGCCGCTACATCGCCACTGACGACTGCGCTAAGGGTAGGGTCGTTGAGCTTCTGTACGGGGGCGAGCTCGACAATCTTGTCAAAGCTGAAGGTGAACGAATCCTCGAGCGAGCTGGACACCAGACGTTTGGCAAGGGTCTCGTTATCCAGGACTTTGTTGGCATCCACCAACAGTGCGTGTGCCTGCTTGGCACCAACATGCTTCTCCACCAGATCTATAACTTTAGTGTAAAATTCTGTCGCAGTCTCGTCGTCGATTTTCCACTGTTTGAGCCAGTCCGGCAACTGTGAGAGCTGAGGAGTCACCTGGGCCAGCGTACCCGTGGCATTAGAGAAGTCGATGATTTTGCTCAGGACATCAAAACGCAGTTTCGAGTCTACTGGCATGATATTGAACAGGTTGGCGAGGACTCCCATGATGAGCAAAAGCTTGGGCTCAGCAACGTCAATGTTCAAGTGGGCCAAGATGACCGGCACCAGGACCGAAAAATCAGGAGCAGTGCTCAAGACATAAATCAACAGGTTGAAAGCCGGGGTGAACCACTGGTCAGGTGCCTTGAGGAGGGCGCCAGACTGCTCTGCGATGTTAAAGTAGAGCTCCTGGGGAGGCTCATCAGCTGTGAAAAGCTCAGAAACGAGCTGAGAGAGTGTGTTCTGCTCATCCTCATTGAGCTGGTCGATATACTCGGCAATCCATGCCATATTCGAGCCCAAAGGGCCATCTACGATCATGCAGGACATGGTGAAAAATTGTGCTAACTAAGCTGAAAAGTGAAGGAGCTGAAATTAACTATTGAGTAAAGCGTAAAATGGAAAAAGGCTGTGGTCAAATAATCAAGGTTTTACTAAATGTCATAAAATAGCAGAACAATGTCATTTGCAAAGCAAATGCTGGTTAGTGCAGCATTTCATTTCATGAAATTGAGTCGAGATGTAGAGGACAGGAAAGCATTTCTGAGATAGTGAAGAATAAATTAGGATCTATAAATTAAGTAAAGAGCAGTAAAAAAGGGGCCCTCAACTCGCGTTGCACCCCACTAAAAAATCCACTCTCTAGACATCAAATCATTTTTACATGCGGTTGCAGCAGCGGGTGTTGACAACCTCTACGCTGCGATTGAATTCCTGGTTAGAAGAAGGAACGTCAATAGCTGGGTTCTCGCTGAAGAAGCCAGTGGGATGGAGACCAACCACAATGCGCTCCTGGCTCATCACGGGCCAGTCCTCAATACGGGTAGCATGCGTGAGGCCAAAGGAGTGCCACAAGACAACGTCTTCGTTGCGGACTTTCTCCTTGCGAGCGACCATGTCACTAACGCCGCCAACTTCCTTGGCAGCCTGGTTTGTCCAAACACCACCACCGTAAAATTCATTGTCCTGGTACTTGCTCACCCAGAAATGGTGGGTAGCAAATGCAGCCCGCTTGCAAGCTGTGCTATCAGGACGTGCAAATATCAGAGCACTGGGGTTGGCACTGAGCTTGTAACCGACAGGCTTCATAGTAACAGGGTTGATTTTGTTTTCATTAACAATTTTGACGTAGCGTGCAACGCTCTGGTCAGCGTCGAATGCGCAGGATTGTTCCACTGGCTTTTCGTCAAAATAGAAACCGACGCCGTATTTGTTGTTATCACCTGAGGGGTCAAGCTTGACCTCGTTGGTCGTGATTGTGTTGTAATATCCGTCAACCGCAGGATCAATACGCATGGAGAACAAATGTTGGTGGTAGGCAGCCAGAACACTAGGAGCGACAACCTGACCCCAACGGGAAGTCTTACCAGGATCGATGTACTGAGTAGAGACGATACCAGTGGCGCGAATCTCCAACTCGACATTGGCAGCCTGATCAAAGTGCCAAGCAAAGATGTACTCGTAGTTGGCCACAGTAAGGATAGTCTGCAGCACAAGAATACGACGTCTGGCGACACGAGCATTGTTGGTGCGGAAGTTGTTGTGCTTCATCAAGATACCATCATCCTGCTCGTGCATGCACACAACGTTCTTACGCCTCTCAGCGGTACCGTCCGGGTTTGAAAGGAGACCATCAAAGTATTTGATAGTGCCCAAGCAATCACACCCAAGCTCAAGTGAGTTCGCGGCGAAGCCAGCACCGATATCACCAAGATCAAACGCCTGCTTGCGGTGAATGGGGGGACGAGGGTCGCAGTAAGGGACCGTCATTTCACTGACAGAGAGACGATAGAAAGTCTGTCGCCCATCGTAGCGAACATCCTGCAGAACCAAGCCCTCACGAGGTGTGAATCCGACACGGAACTCCCACTTTTGCCACTTGACTTTATTACCTTCAAGAGTGAAAGAGGGTCCGTCGGGCTGAATAACGTTGTAAGGCTTGAGATCGTCGCGCATCTTGAGATCAGGGCGAAGATATGGCATGTACTCAGCAGGCTTGAAGGTTTCCAGAATAGGAATGGAGGAATCGCGAGTATGGTAGTCGAGGTCCTCATCGCCGTCACCGCCAGTAGCAAGACCTTCGACCTTGAGGACCTTCCCCTCAAGCACATCGCACGTAACAATGAAAGGAAGAGGAAAGGCGTAGATGTTGGAGTCAGGATCAGGATTGGCAGGGTTCTTCATGTACATGAAAAACGAGCACCTTCTGGGGACAGGTTGGTCCTGATCAGCACCGTACATCCAACCGTCTGGGCTCAGAAGTTTCTTCATATCTTCCTTTTTGATACCCATGCTCTCACAAGTCTTGATAACGTCCGGGTGCTCATAGATGATATGCTCAAGTCGGTCGCTCTCGAATTGATCAATGGGTGGGTGGGCACCCTTAGGAAACTGGCGACGCTCAGTAAGGATCTTCTTGTCCAAATCCATCCAGACCTCGTAGGCAATGCGGTCCTCTAGTACATAAAAGTAAGAATGGGCAATTCTTGGAGGGGGTGGTAGTTGCTTACCGTTATGCTCAGCATCCAAGTACTTGACCATATATGCTTTAGGGGGTTCATTAAGCTGAATGTTTTTGATATGGAGGGTCTTTCCAGCGAAAGCCTTCTTGATGATAGCAGCACCAAGTTCAATTTCAGCTCCAGAGAGCTGATCAAAAGGATGAGGCATCTTTGATGGGTCCCATGTCGAGAGGGTGACAACTATATATACAAGGACCTGCGGCTATTTGGACGTGTCGGATGACAAGCAATATGCAGGCGAAGATAAGTGCTATGCATGTTGAAGCGATAAATTTGCATTCTGCATAGGCCGGCAGTGTGATGTTGAAGTAATTATATAGTTCAAACAGAGAAATATAGTCACTTTATGTATTACCTGGGGTACCTATGCACCAATTTCCGGCGATTGAACTACTGGCTATGGAATTACCACTTGCAGAGGTAAGGGAAACGTGGGGTTGGCGCAGGGCTATCAGGGGAGTCATGCAACTAGTTTTCCACTTTGTAGTGGCCATGGCTAGACCTGGCTAGATCGGATTTAGTTTTATATTTATTGAAGAGTGTCTCCAAATGGGCTTTTTGTCTACATCAAACTAGGTACTAGGGTCAATGGCTTGAGTCGTGTGTAACCATTGGAACGCCAACTCTTTAGCGGCCGGCGGATCAGTGCCCAAGATAGCCGCGCCTGTATCAGGGAGCTCTGGGTTAGTCAGCCATTCTAAGCGCCGTGCGTCCCCATTCTCTGCAGAAGATGAGTCAAGTATCCAGGGTATATCTCCCTTGGGATTGGATGCATACTTTATTGGTCGGCCTTCTTTAAGAGATTTAACCAGATTTGCAACACTTGCAAGCAGTAGCCGGTTGGGGGGCAAATTGTGGTGCTCATGCATATAGTACAGGACGGCTGCAGCCCCCTGCCTGTCACCCCGAATGACAAATGCATGCAAAATGGCTTCGAACAGGTTGAGGGAGTTCTCGTAATTGTTGGCAGAAATCATCGCTTCGAACGCTTCTCGAGGCAATACATCGGTGGCATGGCTGCGAATTTTACTCCATATCTTTTTCCAACACTGGTGGTCCAGGCCAAGAGTTAGTAATGGAAATTCGCTGATCCCCAGGTCTATTAATTTTCCAGCGAGTGCCGGGCTGAGTTCGCAGTTGATAGAGTCGACGTAGCTTTTTAGTTTTGCTGGGTCTCTTTCAGCGTAGTAATTGATCATCACGATTGCCGCAGAGGGAATGTCATAGAGACGGTTTAACTTCAACGACATTTCAAGCTGACCATGCTGCAGTAGGGCCTCAAGAACTTTCGATATCTGGGTATCAGAAAATCGTATTTCTTCAAGTTTCATAATGGACAGGATATCTTCCACCTCTTTGAAGTCCTCTTGATCTATTAAACGGGTTATCCAATAGTAGTGGAAGGAATTGAACGTTAGGATTTGCGGCCATACATTTACAAATGCGCCGCAAAAAGAACTGAGGTCCCCAGAGGGCTCGCGGTATTTCACTTGTTTGTCCAATAGCCCGATTTGATCGCCTGAAAACTCCTTCCCTGAAAATTCCACGAGTAACTCAACCCCTAGATCCCATCTGTTTGATAATGCAAGCGAGACGATTGTTCTGGTGATATCTTGCATATCCAGAGGCATTATGCGTCGTAATATATCCGAGTCACTGGCAGGACGATTAAAGACGCTGAGGTACTGGATCCAGAATTGGGGATCCTGCTGCGCTATGATCAGCTCGCATGCCACAACCGGGGGTACGTAGTCGAACTTTTGTAGCATTTCTCGTGCAATATCATTAGCCTTGGAGAACAAACCGCATTGTAGATGGTACATTATCCCAACTTCGTACCAATAGATAGTATCCTTGACTTCATCGCGGTCCTTGCGAGATTTCCAGTAGGATACCGCTTCAAACGGCTTGCCAATTTTTGCAAGTGTGTCCAGGAATTCCACTTCATTGATGGGGTCGAATCGCACCGCTTTCAGCTGATAAACATGCCTTCCAATCCGATAGAGCATCCTTGAACGTTGAGGCTCTGGGAGATGCTTTGCTGCTTCAAATAAATTAACATATAGGGGAACATCGTCTAGTCGCTTGCCGTAATTCTTGTATCCTTTTGACTGTTTGATCAGTAACTGTACATTTTCCCAGAACATGGTGTCGAGCTCCTCAAACGACTCGGCCTCAGCCATCAGAGATTGAAGCAGATCCTTGAGGTTTGTGGGCTGTTGCATCTTGCCTGCTTCAGCTAGCGCTTCTTTGACCTGTTTAGGATGTGATTTTAGCAGGCTTTGCACGTACTCTCGATCTTCGGGTGACATGTCAGGGAGCTGATCTCTCAGAGTCTGGACGCTCACATCTGGAGCCTTTTGTGTGACATTCCCTAGCGTCTTGCGTAGAGTTCGAATAGTTCTGATCTGTCGGAACATGTGGCGAAATTATGAAAAATTGAGATTTGCCTCATACACATGCACTTGCAGCAAATGCCAGAATCGTTTAGCTACAAGCCATTCGAGTCACTATTTATATATAATTCGCTCCCCAGTGTCATTCCTGCCTCTATTGCATGGGATTTGACAAATGTAATCAATGATATCACTTTTCAACCCGATATCTTGAGTAGACCACGCAAATGGAAGCCCGTTTTAATTGCAGGCATTCCGTTATTATAGATTCTCATTGCTGCCTGAGCGTCATTCCACGTGAGATATATAGACGTGAGTCATCGCTTATCGCGAATGAAATCAGTGGGAACACTCTTTAGCCGTGCTCGTACGATACTTAGGAATATGAGTAGTAAAATCGAACCCGCAGAGCGAGTCAAAGGCCAGAAAAAAGACGTCTGGAGCCTGGTCAACGAGGCCGCTGCCGCAAGTGAAAAGGAGTCTGGAAAGAAGGTTGTCAATCTTGGGCAGGGTTTTTTCTCCTATAGCCCTCCCCAATTCGCCATTGAGGCTGCCAAAAAGGCTCTGGATGTGCCTGCATTCAATCAGTATTCTCCCACTCGTGGCCGCCCCGAGCTGTTGCAGGCCCTTGCCGATAGCTACAGTCCCTATTTTCACCGTAAACTCGATCCTAAAACTGAGATTGTGGTGGCCTCTGGAGCCAACGAGGGCATGCTCAGTGCGTTCATGGGCTTCATCAACCCTGGCGACGAGGTGGTGATTATCGAGCCGTTTTTCGACCAGTACATTGCCAACCTCAACTTGATTGGAGCTGTACCGGTCTACGTCTCACTGCATCCTCCCAAGGACGAGACTAAGATCACCAGTAGCAATGACTGGCAGCTTGATTTCGCGGAGCTCGAGTCGAAGTTCACGTCAAAGACCAAGATGATTGTTCTAAATTCACCCCACAATCCTGTCGGCAAAGTGCTTTCCAAGGCGGAGCTCGAGAAGATTGGCGATCTTTGCATCAAGCACAACATTCTTATTCTGAGCGACGAGGTTTACGACCGTCTCTATTACACTGAGTTCACTCGCATCGCCACTCTCAAGCCTGAACTCTTTGATTTGACCTTGACGGTGGGCAGCGCAGGCAAGACATTCGCGGCAACTGGATGGCGTGTCGGATGGCTGATTGGCCCTGAGCATCTAATCACGCCCACTGCCAACGCCCACACTCGAATCTGCTTCTCCTCAAATTCTCCGTGCCAGCATGCGACCGCGGTTGCGCTGAACGAAGCCCAGACTAACGGGTACTTTGACAAGACAGTGGAACAGTTCAAGGCCAAGTTCCAGATCCTGTATGATGCGTTCGACAAGCTGGGATTGCCGTATTCCAAGCCTGACGGAGGCTATTTCCTGCTGGTGAACTTTGCCAAGGTCCGCGTCCCAACCGATTTCGTGTTCCCTGAGGACATCAAGTCGCGGCCGCTCGATTTCCAGCTGGCGTACTGGTTGATCCACCAGGTTGGAGTGGTGGCGATCCCCCCAACTGAGTTCACGACCCCCGAGGTGGCACCGCTGTTTGAGAACTACCTCCGGTTCGCGGTGTGCAAAGACGATGAGCTTCTAGAGGAGGCAGCCAAGCGTCTGCAGGATTTGGCGCCTTTTATCGGTAAATAGAAAAACTATAGAGAGCTATATTACAATATTTACAAGAGCTGTTGGCCTAGGCCGCTTTTCACCAGGGCGATACCGCTCTGGCAGGTGTGCATGTGGACATCCTCACCAAGATGGGGGTTAACCTCCACCAAGTCCATGCCGACCATCTTTCCGGTAGCGTAGACTTCCTCGCACAAATAGCAGCCCTCACGCCAGGTAAGGCCGCCACGCACGGGGGTGCCAGTGGCCGGAGCGAAGAACGGGTCGAGGGCATCGACGTCGAAGCTCAGGTGGATAGGGCGCTTGAGGCCGGGGTTCACACGCTCGAGGGCCATATCGACGACCTTTGCAATGCCGTACTTATCGACGTCGTGCATGGTGTAGGCGGTGATATTATGCTTCTTGATAGCCTGCTTTTCAAAGTCGTCGACGTCGCGGAGGCCGATATAGGCGAGTCTAGAGAAGTCGAGGCAGCCTCTGGGCAGCCACTTGAATTCGTCCTCGGGATCGCTCTCGAGTTCGTCGATACCAGTCAAAAACGCCAGTGGGCAGCCATGCAGATTTCCGCTGAGGGTACCTGCAGGCGAGTTGAGATCAGCATGTGCGTCGACCCAGATGACCACCGCATCGGGATGTGCACTGAGGATACCGGCCACGGTCCCCATAGCGATTGAATGGTCGCCTCCGACTGTGAGGACGAATCCCTTTTGAGCGGCGTCCTTGACGGCACCGTAGATCTTCTCCGTGGCCTGAGCAACGAACTTTGGCTTTTTCATGTTTTTGCGGACTGGATCGTCGGAGGGCTCCTCGAACGAGAGGTGCTTCCACTCTGGGTTCCAGTTGAGCTTGGCGATCTCCTGGGTGAGGCCCTGCTCCTCGAGCATCTTGGGGGCATCATCAACGCCGTGTTTGCCCTGGCCACCACTGAAAGGGGCACCGATTATTGTGAGTTCTCTAGGAGCCATTGCAAATGCGGGAATAACCCAGTGATTTTATAGTGTTTTGGCGTGCATGATTATGCATGACGACCGTTCCACTAAGTGCAAGAGGTGACGAGGATGATCCGCTAAGTGCAAGTGGTGACGAGGCAGAATCAAACGCCAGCTCCGATGATAACGGATCAACGGAAAACTGGTATGATAACGGATCAGCGGGAAACTAGTTTTAAGTATGCTATTTCTCACTAACTACAAACGCCACACGGCGGCACCGTCGCTAACGCCGGGCCCACCCAGCGCGAGCGTCCACGCTGCAATGCCAACCAGCTAGTTCTTCCTGGCGCTCGACTTATCGGGTTACTAAGAACTCCACCGCTTATCTGGCTCACGTGCGGGTTTGTCATCATGGACCTAGACGGTGCGGTCGCACGTCCAGAGCCCGCTCCTGGGCACTCAGGAGACGGGTCGGAGGCCGTCGGCGAGGGAACCGGCCCATTGACATTTGCCAACAGCGTAATACCGGGCGCTTCAGACAACTCTGCCGGCGCGTCCGGCGCCGATTCCGAGAGCACGCGGGTGAGCGCGTACGCGCGGCTCGACTTTGAGTCTTTCACGTTCTACGTGCAAACGCTACAGGTGGTACTGGGCCGACGCGGAGACAGCGGCAACAATGTGGTCGACGTGCACCTCGGGGCGTCGAAAGCCATCAGTCGGCAGCACGCGAAGATTTTCTACAATTTCGCGACCCAGCGGTTCGAATTGACGGTGATGGGCCGCAACGGCGCGTTCGTCAAGGAGAAATTCGTGTCGCAGAACCACACGGTGCCGCTGGCCAATAATACCACCGTGCAGATTGGAGAGATTAGCTTCAACTTCATTCTGCCCGAGGCCCCGCCCCGCGACGACAGCGACACCGACTCGAACGACATGGACCAGACCGTAGACCAGACGCTGGAGCTGCGCCGCGGCAGCGTGGGCGGCGAGTCGAGCGATGAGACCAACTTCTTTGCCGCGGTGCAGAAGAAGCAGCAAAAGCAGCAGTCCCATCAGCCCAAGCCAGTGAAAGAGAAGAAGATCTACAAGCCCGAAGAGATCCCCGTTGAGTACCGCGAGAAACCCCCGGGCTCGTACTCGAACCTCATCACCAGGGCCCTGCAGGAGCGTGCTCCGGACGGGGGCCTGTCGCTCGCAGATATCTACGAGGCGATCATGGAGATCTACCCCTACTACCGCTACTGCCCCCCCGGGTGGCAGAACTCAGTGCGTCACAACCTCAGCAGCTCCAAGGCGTTCCGCAAGGTCGCCAAGGAGGGCAAAGGCTGGCTCTGGGGGCTCGACCAGACCTACTTCCAGGAAAAGGAAACCAAGCGTCAAGCCGCCAAGCGCCGAACCTCGCAGTCAGCCTCAGACAACAAATCCATCGCAGAGCTGGCCCAGGAGATCTCTCCTCGCCAGCAGCCTGCCCACACACAGCCTGCCGCGCCTCCCCAGGCCGCTAAGGCTCCGCCATTGCCGGGAGCGCCCAGCCAGCCTGGCATCCGCAGGTCCTCCTCTAATGACCTGCTGAGCCCGGCCACGGTGAGGCTTCTCGCGAAACTGCAGCAGCAGCTCCAGGGGCATATTGCCAAAGCCGGAGGTAAGCCGCTGAACCCGACCCTGTTGACGAACGCGCTCGCAGTGGTGGTGGCGAGAGCCGTGAAGCAGGCTGGCGGAGTCGACGCCCTCGAGGGGCTTCTACAGAGCCAGCAGCAAGTCAACACAATCCTCGTGCAAGCCCTGGAGCTAGTACGCCAACAGACCCAGAGAAGGGTGAGCAACCCCTCGGGGCCTCGCCCGGAAATTAAGCAAGAGATCAAACAAGAGCAGCCACAAGGAGCCCCGCCAGGAGACCGACGTGCGCAGAGCTTTTCACAGTACGCACAGCTCCAGGCGCAGCTCAAGGAAAACAGCGCGGCTGATGCTCAATCCCACCAGAACTCACAATCGACGGCGCCTTCCAAAGAGGCCACTGAATCCCCCGCGCCGACGCCATCACATTATATATCGCCGCAACTGCAGCCGCAGTCCACAACCCCGGCACTACCGGCCACACAATCCGTTTCTCCTCCACCAGAAGCGCCTCAACCTTCCACATCGCCTCCAGTCTCGCAAGCTAAATCATCTGCCAATAAAACGGTGGTGCCTACTCCGGTGGTACCCGCAAAGACGACCCCCGAGCATCAAGATTTCATTGCCGCCCAAATCGCGCAAAAGACTCCGGCTAAAGCCCCAGTGTCAGATGCACAGGCGCCAGCCAAGCCGCGTTATACCCCAGAGCAGATCGCCAACATCATCGCTCAGGCAGAGAAGGTCCAAAGTCCTACTCCACAGATGATCGCTGCTATTGAACGGCTTCGGGCCCATCAGCAATCGATGCTGAAGCGGCCACCACCTTCGGATGATACTACACATGCTGCTAAGCGACCCGCGACGATTCACGAAGTTTAATTTATCTCTTAATCTAATGTATCACATTGTAAGAAGTTAGCTTACTACAAGCCTATACGATCTACCGATCTCCAAGGGATGTACTATGCGAATTCATAAATAGGTATCTATACTCCATCGTGCGACTATCGGGCACTAGTTGTACGTAACAATTAGCTTGAGACCGTTTGGCAGTTTGCGGTCGCTGACGCCTATCTCATCTCCAGACGGAAACAATGATGCTACTGGGACCTTGAGATTCGGCCTGAGTTCCAATTCAAGCTGTTTGGGGTGGCTCACATAGAGTGCCTTGCCCTCCAGACTCAGGGACGGCGATATTAGCTCGAATTTGGTTCTGAGCAGATCAATAACTGACTGCAGAGGGGAGGTGCTCAGCACGTCCACGGTCTCTACTGGAACGCCGCACACCAAGCAGTCCTCTTTCTTTTCTAGCTCGTACGTGTTTGTGTACTCGCCGATGACGCCCGAGTACGACATGGTGCCGTTGAGAATCCCAGCACACGAGGTCGCGAGCTTGAACGCCTCGTTGCAGCACTCGCTCGCAATTAACGCATTAGTGGCACTGATGGCTGGTATAATTCGTTTTATCACTCCCTGCGTGAGCTCGAGGGTGATTCCCCGAATGCTGTGTTGCTTTGCCCACTCCAGGGCCTTTTCGTATATCCACTGGACATCCACAGGATCGTCATTGTCGGCAGGTCGATCAAAGTGCTTGGGCCACGCAACAACGCTTGCCCACTCCACACAGTGTTCAGGGAGTCGTGGATTAGATGCGATAGTGCACAGCGGGTACGCCTGCTGCTTCGGTACCATGTCGAGGGTGCACTCGTAGCACGCAGTCATTCCCGGAAGAATTACTCGGCTCTGCCCCTGCATCCCCTCGGTGCCGCCATCAATGATCGGCCGCAGAGACTCGGGTGAATCGTCCAGCAGCGACAGGATCTTTGCGTTGATCCAGCGCCGAGCCTCGACCGAATCGAGTCCGCAAAGAACTATGCCAAACTGTCGGTAAAAGTCGTCATCCAGGTCCTGGATTCTGCAGCAATGAGCAACGATTTCGACTCCTGGGACCCGATCCATGACTTTCTGGGCTGCAATCTGTGCTTTGGACTTTCCCACGTCGCCTTCTCGGAACAAAAACTGCCGATTTAGGTTCGTGAGGTCAATTGTGTCCATGTCAACCACGTGGATCTTCTTGAATCCCAGCAGCGAGAGCGTTTTGAGTATTTCACACCCAAGGCCCCCTGCACCTATAACCAGCAGTTTCAGGGTATCGAGGCTCTCTCGAGCGATGGCGGCGTCGTAGTCAGGATCCGGGTTTGCTGAGCTCAGAATAGACGCTACGCCAGGTGTCGATGAGTGCATTTTGGGCCGTTTACAGCAGCGCTCCATAAACCCTACGGTTATGTAAGTCACTCACTCACAGGTGCGAACGGCTCGCACGAGCGATTATGACCTTAACACCCTGGGCGGCGGTCACATGCCATCCTGGTGGGTGGTAAACGTTGTTTTAGCTTTGCGTCCCGAGGCACAGTTGGTGAAGCATCGCGTGATGCGTCAGAATAGGTTTATATTAATTTATCAGCGTGAAGTAGTTAAAATAGAATCAAACGCAGTTCGACAGAGTTTGCATCTCGATTTTTGTCACGGCATAACACGTTACTCACGAACTGGGTGACTCTGTAGACGTCGTTATCATACTACATTTGCATGCTACATCGCGCAGAAACGACTGCGTTTATCTTGGAGGATCAATGCATGCAGATGGGTGTATACACTGACAAGGATTAGAGGATTTACAATAGATAGCTAGCTAATGAGGCAAATAATACCCAGTGTGACATCTGCTGTTGCACGGTGTTGTGCGTAACTGAGTAACGACGCTACCATATCGTTGGGATCCATGAACTTGCGAGCAATACTCACCGCGACTTGCGGCGGACAAATATTCCAAAAGCCACGAGAGCCAATAATGGCAAACTCGTCTCCAGTCTGCAGATCCACTTCAGTGATAGTTGGGCACCACTGTTTCGACGTCGGCCCAGATTTGCCAATTCCGCGAAGAGTTTTCCCAGACTGAGATACATGATCCGAGCTGAGCTTCACTGCACGCCCATTTCTGCTCAGAACCACAGAGCAGTCCCCGACGTTTGCGACTACCAGAGTGGGCCAAGAGAGAATGGCGAAGCTGACACTGGCGCTGGACCTTTTCGGCTCCGTAATCAGTGCTCGATTCGCGTGCGCAAAGGTGCTAGTCAACGCATGGTCCAGCGGATACTGCAGGCTAAAATACGCATACATGTCGGGCATATTGACTGCACACCACTCGGCGGCATTGGACTCGTCCCCGCCATCAAATATGGCAACCACCGTGCTAGAGCCGATACAACCGGCAAAGTACCGAGCTTTCTCATCCCGTGAAACTAGCCCACAAGACATGATGGATACCAAGCGCCCACTGTTACATGTTTATGTTGCGGCTCAATTCTCTGCCGTTGAGCATCCCTGTGGTGCCCACCACGAGCTTGAAAGGAACGTCCAGCACCTGCTCCAGCAGCCTGAGTGTTGCTGCCTCTGAGTAGGTCACGCCTCCAATAAATAGAACTAGAACTACCGGCTCTTCTCTGCCTGGCGTATTTCGCAAAAGAATTCGTCGCAGCTTCGCCTCGCGGGCGTTGTCGCTCTTTTGCACAGTGTCGAAGAACTCAAAGCCCTGAAAATCTGAGGCTCCAGATCCGGAAATTAGGTTTTGAACGAGACGCGTGCTCAATGGGACATATCCCGCGTAAGGTTCGGCAAGCGGCTCCTCCGAGCACAGATTGTAGGACCGTGACAATGAGGAAAAGTGCGTGCCCTCACCTTTGACAAACAATAGCTTTCTTTTCTCGAGCGACATGAGTACTGGGAGGTAGTCATAGCCATAAGTGCGGAGCACGTCGTCGTAAAGCATGTGGAGATACTTTTCTCGCACACCGTGCCGGCATATACACATCAGGCACATGACTCTGATCACGCTTTGAGCCGACAGTCCTCTGTAGATCAGCTCCTGGATGCGCACTACTGCGTCCCACGTCGACACCTGATTGTTGAGAAGGTCCTGCTGCAGGGTGAGACACAGATCAAAATTTGAGGATTTCACCTGGACGAGCATGTCCTCGGCGATGCTGGTGTGTACTTTGAGGTTCTGCTTGAGGATTTTGTGTGCCTCGAGTCGCTTTGTGACGTAGTCCTTGATTTCAGCGACGCTCTTGGCGTTGTGCGTCTCGTCAATCTCGGCCTGTAGCTGCCGGGCGACCTTGTTGAGAGTGGGCCCCACGCTGCCGAAATTGAGGTCGCTCAGCTGCTTGAACAGGTCATCGTTGAGCTGCACCTTTTGGCCGTCAGGCCCCGTGATGAGGCCCGGGGACGAGATGTGGTACGCCTCATCGATCAGGCCCGCGTACGTCAACTGGGTCAAAAGAGGCGTGATCCAGTCGGCCTGGCGGTCCACGAGGATCAGATGGTCGACGTGGCTGCCGACAAACGCCCCTCCAAAGGTGTAGTCGAACCCTCCCTCGAGGGCGAACTGGGCCTGCATCTCGCCGCTCTGGTCGAGGATCAGCTCGTGGACTCGCTTGGACCACTTGCCGAACCCAGAGATGCGGCTGATGGTGCCGTGACTCTGCTGCAGCCTGCTCAGGGCACACGCAGTGCTGAACAGCATTCGGTCCTCGTTCTCAAGACCGGCTTGAGGCAAGAAAAGAGATATGTTGGAGAGGATGGTGCCAAAGTACGCACTCCACTCCATCACCTTGACGTCCCCGAGGACCTCAGCCTCGGTGAGAATCCAGCTCACGAGGTTCGACTTCGAAGGAGTCACAATGAGACGGAGATCGTGCGAGGATCCCGGCTCCTTGAGGCACTTGGAGGCATGATTGGCGACCGACTTGATGGACTCGGGGTACCCAGGGCTCAGGTACACTACACTGCCGCTAATTGGCCCTAACTCGTCCTCGAGCCAGTGCACTCGACTCACTCCGTGCTTTTGCAGGGTGGAAAACGGCGAAATCGACGAGAGCAACGGGGAGATCTTCTTGTCGACCACAAGCGATTTACTGCCGCATTGGTCGAGCAGCTCGAGCAGCTGGTCCAGGCTGGCGACGCTCAGATCCTTGCCGATATCCACGGACGCCATGAGGTAAGCGTAGACGACGATCTGGAGCACATAGGTGCGTGGCCGAGCAATTATACATTTAGGAGTTTAGTTTATTGATAGGACTACAGGAATAGGTCTATTTGTTCTCTTGGGCTTGGGCATACTCGGCATACCACTTGTCACGACGCTCATTCTTGGGCTCGTGGTAGACGTGCCACCAGGTGAAGCCAGCGACGAGACCGATGGTCATGCCTGTGGTGATATCGATGGCGATGCGCTTTCTGAGAGTTCCAGCGACGCGAGTGGCGGCAGTGTTGGAGACCATTTGGTTGGTTAGAGGAGCTGACCAATCTGGTAAATTTCATTCCCTCTCGCCACCTGTTACGTAATGTTCACGCCATTCGCTACCGAGGCGAGCGTGGCGCGCGACCACGCGAGCGAGCTCAATTGTATTTTATAGCCTACAAAATTTGTGATAGTGTTTAGTGCCCTAGTTCATTCCCGAGAAGAAGTCATTGATGGTCTTGTGGCCGCAGTACTCGTCTCGAACCCGCTCTGCTTCAGGCAGGTGGGTTTTGATGTCCTCAATGCGGCGACTGGAGGCCGGGTGCGTGGACAAAAATTCGGGGACCGACATGCCCTGCTGCTGCTCCATCTGGACCATGCGTTGCCAGAGGCCGGTGGCAGCTGCTGGGTTGAAGCAGGCTTTGGACATCATGATCAGCCCCACGTAGTCCGCTTCAGTCTCCATTTTCCTTGAAGCGGGCAGACGCAGCACGCCATTGGTAATTGTGCGCTCTATTGCGACTGATCCTGTGGCTGCGTACAGCATCATCCCAAACAGCATGTACAGAGGGCTCGTGCTCATATTTTCGGCGTTGTGACGGCAGATCTGATGCGCGAGCTCGTGGGACAGCACCGTCGCCAGACCGTCGGCGTCCTTGCAGATCGGGAGGATGCTCGAGAACACAAACACCTTGCCACCAGGGAGGATGAAGGCATTCGGGGGGTTGTTGCCTCCGACAACATGGATCTCCCAGTCAATATCTTTCGATAAGCCACTGACGTTGATGAGGTCTCGCATCACGCTCTTGACCATGCGGACCTGGGAGTTCGAGTCGGGCAGTAATTGACCTCGCAGCTGGTGCATCAGCTGGCTGTAGCCCATGTCTCCGACCCACTGTTCCACCCACGGCGGGCAGAACATAAATCTGATGCGGTGGGAGTACGGGACTTCCTCGAGGTTTGCAGCGTAAAACACCCCGAGCCCAATGGCACTATAGGTAATGGGGCGTTTGTACCTAAACCAGATGCTGTAGATGTCCGTATAGTTGCCCGCATTTTTGAAGCTCTTGTAGGACGGTCCGACTCTTCGACGGAACATGATTAGCAACCACAGAAAATTACCTAAATCGTAGGTTTCACATGGCCAAAGCAGAGCCGGGGACGGCGAAGTATATTGCCAACAAAATAAAAGCCAAGGGCCTACAAAAGCTCCGGTGGTACTGCCAGGTGTGCGAGAAGCAGTGCCGGGACGAGAATGGCTTCAAATGTCACACCCAAAGTGAGGCTCATGTGAGACGAATTTTGAATCTCAAAGGCAGTGACAAAGCGACCGAGGCGATTGAGAATTTCAGTCGCCAGTTCAAGGCCGATTTCCTGTACCTGCTGCGCACGTCGCACGGAGAGAAGCCAATTGGCGCCAACAAGTTCTACGCCGAGTACATTCAGAACAAGAGCCACGTGCACATGAACGCGACCCGCTGGCGGTCTCTGTCGGCGTTCGTGCGCTACCTCGAGAGGCAGAAGATTTGCAAAGTCACTGAAGACGAGACGGGGCTCGTGATTGCGTACATAGACGCGAGCCCCCAGCAGGTGCTGCGCAATCAGCTCATGGACGAGCGCAGGCAGCAGGATCCCGAGTCTGACCGCGTCAGGAGCCTCGAGCGGCAGATCAAGCGCGCCGAAGAGCAAAAGCAAGAAAGCGACGCGCCAGCGCTACCGCCGCCGCAGAAATCGATCGACGAGCCCGCGCCCGTCAAGATCAAGAAAAAGTCTACTAAACAGCGACTGACTCTGTGATATATAGGCTACTTATTTATTGTATTTTAGACACTACGTCCTCGTTGTGAATAAAATACCCGAAGGCTCCAAAAAATATGCCCGCTAGCAGGTGAATCCCGGAGGGCTCTAGTAAAATGCGAGAACCATCTTCGATGGAGACATCCTGCGCGGTGGATGACGGGAGGCTGGGACGCGCGCTTTTTATGGTTCTGCTTAGTAATCGTGGCCCGCCAGGCTCGATCACATGCTCGTGTGAGGAGTGCCCTAACCCACAATGAATGGGGAAGTAAGCTCGCTGCTCCGCATCTGATTCGAGCAATGCTGCTGTTGCGGCGTACAAACAAGACCCTCTGGGAGGAGTTTGAGAAACAGTCTTCCGCTACAACCTACGAGGAATGGGTTGAGTACAGCCGAAAGCTCGACGAGGAGCTCGAGTTCGAGCTGTGGAAGAAGAACCCAAAGTCCCAGCTCTACGATTACCAGCTCATTGAACTCCGTCTCCAGGACTTGCGGGCCGCCCGCGAGACCAAGAACTGGCGCAAGCTGCTGTACCTAGTACGGACGACATTTAGTCGCAACATAGGCGACATCAATAACCCCCAGTTGTACCAGAATTCATATTGTGGCACCAAGAGACTTATCGAGGAGTACATTCAAGAGTGCCACATAGCAATCCAGTCGCTGCTCAGCTGCAACGAGTTCGAGGACGATTTACTTATGAATACCCTCGTGCAAACCCGCAAGGCCTACGGACGAACCGCTCTGGTCCTCAGCGGGGGTGCGACGTTGGGGCTCCTGCATGCAGGCGTGCTCTACGAGCTTCACAGGCACAAACTGCTGCCCAAGATCATCAGCGGCAGCTCTGCGGGGTCCATATTTGCGGCCCTGCTCTGCACGCACCGCGAAGACGAGTACGACGAGCTCTGGAGAATCCTCGACATGCCGCTGAACATTTTTGAGCGCACCGGCCAAGAGGAGTCACTGTTGACCAGGCTCAAGCGATTCCTAAAGGTGGGCATCTGGATCGATAACTGCTATCTGCAGGAAATGCTCCAGGGATTACTCGGCGAAACCACCACCTTCCAGGAAGCATACAATCGCAATGATCGCATCCTGAATGTGACCGTTAGCAGCGCAAGTTCCCACGACATGCCTCGGTTGCTCAACTATCTAACCGCTCCAAATGTTCTGATCTGGAGTGCAGTAAGTGCAAGCTGTAGCGTCCCGTTTGTGTTTGCAAACAGCACCCTCATGGCCAAGAACCCTGCAACCGGTGAGATCTATCCGTGGGCGAAAGCTTCGTTTATTGATGGCAGCGTGGACAACGATCTTCCCCTGGATCGGTTGGCCGAGATGTTCAACGTCAACTACTTTATCGCATGCCAAGTGAATCCTCATGTGGCCCCACTACTTCATCTGAGTGAGCGATGGGCAAAGCCCATTGTAAAGGCCCCCAAGCATATGAAGGCGGGACTCGACGACACAGAAATGGTGCCTGATGACTTTCGCACAATCCCAAGCTGGTTCAAATGGGGCAAGTCCATTCTGCTTAATGAGCTCGGTCATGCCCTAGATCTACTCGATCAGGTGGGAGTTCTCCAGACCATGACCAAGAAACTGGCCAACCTCATGGACCAGGAGTATATTGGTAACGTCACAGTTCTGCCTCGACTTGAGATCTCTGATTTTGTTCATTTGCTTCATAACCCTACTCCAAAAATATCTTATGCGGCAATGATGAGGGGACGTAAAGCGACCTGGCCAAAGCTTGCAATTATTCACAATAGTTGTGCTATTGAAGTCGCACTTGATAGAGCTGTATACAGCCTGCGGGGTCGAATAATCGGGAGCTCGACCTCGAAAGCTGTACGCGCCAAGCCCAAAGGTGTTAGCAGACGCCTTAGCGACGGAACTCTGCGTACCATATCCTCGTCTAAGGATAGATGGAGCAGCACAGATCTCAACAAGGTCTTGGCTCAAAGCCCCAGCCAGCTGCGAACATCGAACTCTATCAGCCGCTCCCAAATTGCGGCCATTCGTCACTCCTATTCTCTGAACTCGCAGCTCAATGAGTTGCTCCGGGACTCGGTTACCTTGAAGAACTCTAGCTCGATGAAGTATTCGGCACGTTTCACAAGTGGTACTCCATCTCCCACTTTGACAAGAGACAATTCTTTCAGTAACTTGGCAGGGGTCACAGGTCACAAGGGCAGATCTGTATCTATATCTGTGCCCGGGTCGATTAATAGTGAGTCTGGTGCAAACTCGCCCGTCATGCCTTCACTTGATAGGGGCTATGATAGGGAAAAAGAGCGAGAACGCCTGCTTGGCCATCGATACTCCCGTGCAAAAGGTTCAAACGGCTACTCGAGTGATCAGAACTTCGTATCTGCGAACATCTTGTCGTGCCCGAGCTCTCCAGAGAAGGAGTTTAGGCGCGACAAGCGAGATCTAGACGATACTCCGAGACAGGTCATTTAGCATATATTCTCATGTTTAATTATTTATCAGAATTGAATGCAAAAATAAATACTACTTGATTTCAAGCTCTACGCGACTCTTTTTCTCGGCGCTGGCGTCCACCAAGCCCTGGTCGCGGTCACCCCAGTCTATTAGAGGTGCTGCGTCAAATGTTCGCAGCTCGACCTCATCATCCAGGCCGTCATCTTTGATGTAATCAAGGTCAAGAGCACTGTCGTATCCCCCAATTCCTAAAACTGGAAGAAGCTCCTCTAATCTGGCGACACGGAATTTCTTACCAGTTGGGGGATCCGAAACAGCTCCGTTGGTGAATGTGACGCACCTCATTTTCTCATTAGCGACGTTGTCATATTGGTTCTCGCTGCTGCCAATGAACCAAGTGTCGTACTGAGATGAGTTTGGGACTCGGGACCACGCCTTGTAGAAAACAGCCGGCAGAGGCTTGAAAAAATTATCGCGGGCCGATATCACATGGTGTGGCTTGAGGTTAAGATATTTTACAACTGCTTGAAACATGAAGTTATCATTTGCGATGAGTCCCCATTGGATTCCCGCATCTTGGAGATGCTCGAGGAAATCCTGAGTTTCAGCAGGAACTGAGAAATTCTGGATACGTGTAAGCTGTTGGTATATTTCTTGGGCTAGCTGACCGTCAGAATTCGCCGAAGTTGAGGTACCAAGAATTACGGGCATCATTCGATCGATGACTTGCATGAGCCATTTTCTGTAGGCTAATGGCTTGGGATTATCTCGATACATTTGATATTTTTTCAGCTGTGATTTGGTGGTCTTTGTTGCCTGGTACCATACGTCCTCTATGAGCTGCAGATTCGGCTGGTAGCCACGATCAGTTGCAGTCTGGGAAATGAGTTTGAGAGCGTCATTTTGTGCGACCAAGCTCTCACTTAGATATACAAAGGGTCTAAATCGTTGCATCCTATAGTGAAATATCGGTGTAGGGATCACTAGATCAGTCAGCTATGAGTTTTCAGATCGCTTTAGTTGCAAAGCCATCGACGGGAAAAAGCACCACATTGAATGCCCTTAGTGACGCACAAGCGAAAGTAGCAGCGTACCCGTTCACCACTATTGAACCTAATAAAGCTACAGGATATGTGCAGGTAGAATGTGCATGCGCACGTTTCAATACTCAAGAACAATGCAAACCAAATTATGGGTGGTGCTCAGAGGGTCGCCGATACGTCCCTGTTATGCTTTTGGATGTTGCTGGGTTGGTTCCTGGTGCGCACGAAGGCAAAGGACTCGGTAACAAGTTTCTTGATGATCTCCGCCATGCAGATGCATTCATTCATGTCGTCGACGTTAGCGGCACGACCGACGCAGAAGGCAAAGCCACTCGAGGGTATGATCCTTCTTTTGATATTGAGTGGCTACAAGACGAGATCTTTCGCTGGGTGAAAGGGAATCTCCAGGAACGATGGGGATCGATCAAGCGAAGACATGCTGCCACCAAATCATCAAACGTCGACACTCTGCTTGGTCAATTCGGTGGCTATGGTGCCAATCGGGAACTCGTTACTCGTGCAGTGGCGAAGGCTGAGCGTAAGGCCGAACAACAGATCGAACATGAGCCAGGAAAGCCTGCACTTGGATCTCTCGAGACCTGGAGCGATGAGCAGCTCGACTTGGTTATCAAAACGTTTATGGAAGAGAAGTTTCCTACGGTACTTGCATTGAATAAAGTCGATCACCCTGACAGCGACAAGAATATTGCCAAAATCGCCAAGATGTATCCAAAGATCCCACAGGTTCTAACATCGGCGATGTCAGAAGTATTCTTGCGCAAGCTGGTGAAGCAAAACTACATCAAATACGAGTCAGGGACCGAGTTTGTCGACACCCTCGAGGATCTGCCCGACAGCGGGCTCCGTCCTATGGACGAAAAACTAAAAGAACGAGTCGAGACAGTGCGGGACTTGGTGCTCTACAGATTCGGCTCTACTGGAGTTATGAATGTACTGATTGAGGCAGTGAATAGTTTGCAGTTGATTCCAGTTTTCACTGTTCGCAACATCCACAAGCATGTCTTTCCTGATTGTATATTAGTGCGTAGTGGCACGAAGATCGGGGCAGTAATGCGCAAAATTATGGGGGATGCTCCGGTAATGTACATTGAAGGAGTAGGTGGCCAAAAGCTAAGCGAAGAAGACGAAATCTCAAAAGGGAAGAACGACATATTATTTTTCAAGGTCGGTCGCTAGTTCAAATACTTTTGCAAGGCCTGTACATGCATCATGAAGTCGTCATCTACCGGAACGTTGGCCTCGTAATTGGTTGGTAGTATCGTGATCATCTTTCTGGGTGTCGGCGTCCACCATATGTGGGGATATCTCATGAGGATGTTGTCGAAAAGCAGTGCGAATGCAAGGAACACGGCAGTGCTGCAGAGCGTCACTACCAGGTACTTCCAGCCCAGTTCTCTGAAATCTGCGTCGAGGAACGGGACTACTGAAGTTGCTCCGGCCGGGGGGAATACAGTTCCCGTAATGCTCATGACGACGCTGGTGAGAGCGCAGCTGAGAGCAGCTCCGTACCAAAGATACGGCTCATTGCCTTCATGGGTCATGAAAAACTTCATGATCACAACTGCAAGGAATGCTGCGATCATTGTGCCGCCTATGGCGCCTCTGGGTTGAGCCAATGGAGCAGACACAGCATTGTACATTAAAATAGACGCAGCCCCGAAGCTAGGAAGCATTGGGGGTGTATGCCACTTCTTGAAGGGGTATCCGTACTTGTTTATCGCTTCACTTGTGGTAATAGCGCAAAAGGTGACGAGCAGAACCTGGATCAGTCGTGCCCATTCTGGTACTTTGCTAACGAGGGGCTTGACTTTGGCATCTCTGTAGCCCAGAAAGTAGCTGATATATCCAGGAACCTTTCTCAGTACAGGTTTTGTATCAGCCTGTGGCTTGTTAATTTGTTTCAACCTTTCTAAATAATGCATACTGTTTGATTTGGTTGTTACATAATCGACCCCAATTTAGAACGTGGGGAAGTTGAAGAGTCATAAGTAGAAAATTAAGACTACGCGTTTATAACCACAATTGAGTTAGTAGAACTTTACGAGACCACTGTGTGTAACCGCAATTTGTCAGAATACTCGTGGTACGCTGACTCGAGCTTCAAGTATATACATGCATCTAGCTAAGTCAAGGTATGAAAGCAGCAGTTTGACGCTCCAAGACTAACTTGGAGATTATCACAGCGCAATCATCACTATAGACGATATACCGAATACCGAATATTTATTTAGCACGACTTAGGTTAGTGCGTCGTGGATGGCGGAGAATATCTGCGCCTTGAACACTGGCAAATGCTGGCGAGATACCAGGTACCCAGCACCGTAGTCTGGCATGGCGATGTTGATGAACTCTTGTCCCGCTCGCTGGGTGGCGGTGGTCTCAGGCTTGTGGCCCTGGGCGAGCCCGTGGACGGTGACGATCCTCTTGAACTTCTTTGCGTACTTTGAGATTGCCTCGATCTCGGCAGCATCACCGCAGTAGGACTCTGCGCACTGGGTGGCGCTTTCGTCGTAATTTTCAGTCAGTCCTCGAGCCAGGTTATGGCCGGTGCAAAACGACAGGGCGGTGGGCTGGCGATTCTTGGTCCAGAGCCGGTCGGTGGTCCAGCTGTACTCGTAGCCGTCTGGGTTGGCTAGCGGGATCACGGCACTGTGCTTGACTGTGTCAGCGAGCTCCAGGCATGCGCTGACGGACGCCCACTCGCGGCCATGCAGGCCGCAGATAATGAGGGTGTCGGGCTCCTCTGCAGGGGGCCTTACGACGCGGATGGGGCGGCCCTCGTACGAGTGGCCTAGGTCTGTGTAGGACAGGGTCGAGAGGAACCTGAGGATCTCGGAGATGTTGGCAAAGTCGTGCGCAGGCAGCTCGACACTATGCAGCGGGAAAGTCTTGATGACCGAGCGGTGAACATCGCTCAAGACCACCGACATTGAATCGCGCAGGTCAGCTGGCAGAATGCGGTTGAAATTGTCCAGTTGCGGCTTCGACAGGCGCACAATCGCCCGTCCCTCGTCCAGGAACCAGATATCTACAAACAGAAGCGTTGCTGCGTCGCGGAACGCCTCGAAATGCTCGAGATTCTCAAACTCATACTCAACAACCACCGAATCCAGCAGTTTGTCCTGCCCAAGATACATCTTCTCGGGCTCAGAGCTCTCCGTGGGATCAAAGAGCCAGCTCCTAAGATAATCCCACAAATTCGCGCTGGGAGCGGGCGAGGCTGAGGGGAGGGCCGCCGCAGCAGCCCCCGTAGAGGAGGGGAAGCGGGCCAGCGACGCCGCGACTATGGACGTAGTGCGGAGCGCTGCAGTGGGGACCAGGAGGCCCGCCAGAAACGACAATCTCATCTCACTTGGGCTTTGGAGTGCCGCCTATGCTGGTAGATTGAAGGAGGGATTGCGGCAGATAATAGAGCCCCTTAATTATATAAGCGTGCATGTCTCAGGGCTTGGTAGATGGGTGGGCAAAAATTTTTCAATTGGGGATGCGAAATTGCGCGGGTTCGCGCTCGTATTTTTGCCGGGTTTTCGAGGCGGGTCGCATGTAGCCCATCAATATTTCATGCATGAAATTTACGCTCGACAAGGGTAGCGAGCTGCATGCATCACAGTAGGAGTCACGGTTCGCCTAAGAGGACGTGGGCTAAAAATACCCGTTCCCGAGATGACGCAGCTGCAATTTGCAGGTGTGCGAGAATTGGGCGTCCACCGCCTTGGGGTGCTGGATGTATGCCAAGTGAACTTTCAACCCCCAGGGCCGTCTGCAGGCGAGCGGTAGTGAACCAGTGGTAACGGCGCTAGGGCGATTCGAGCATTATTGCTGTTATTCGCATTGAGCACCTCGCCGCTCCCGAGCATCACGGTCTGCGTCTCGCTAGAGGTGGCCTCGAGCATACGACTTCCGTATTAGTCGAGGCAGGGACTCAGCGTTGCGTTTAGCGTATACATCCGTTGAAGACGGACTATCAACGTGCATACATGCAGGTCAACGCTTAAAGGCTTGCATGAAATTGTACGCCCAGCTTATTCTCGATGTATACCACTCTCGTTAGCATGTCGTAGCGGTTTAGTCGACTTTTATTGCTGTTTGCACGTGCGGCCGGCCAGTAACGCTCCACAACAATCCTCAGGCGGGATATTGCCTTCGCTACCTGAGGGATATGCAAGTGGAGGTGGTTAGGGCGTGCTTGGACTCGTTACGCAGAATGGAGCAATACAGTGTACATATGCCGGGCGTCGAGCGTGCGCACATAGTGGTATGTAAACGGTAAGACTGAAGGTTCGGTGCGTCAATTCACGCCTGGTTGATGCAGTCCGGAGCGTCACTGGTGCCCGAACTACTGTGTGCAGTAATTCAGTATATTGACTATTCGCACAAAACCACGCACACTGTTGGCTGTAGATTCTCAATTAGGAGTTTCACATGGACCAATTCGTCGAGCTCATGCAGGAAAATCAAGGAGACCAAACCTCGACCATACAGCCAACGATAGCAGCCCCAGGACAAGTATACGTGACAACTTTGACAACTGAATCCACTGCAGATCCCTCATTTAGGGGTGACATGCTCTCTAACATTGGTCGAGTTCCATGCGGAAAATCTGTGAGAACAGGCCTCGACAGTGCAGCCAACAGAGCCAGTCTCGATACAAGCACGTGCAACAACTCTTGGCCACTGAGTCCACTGTGAACCCTCATCCAACTGTCACATGCCGGGGCCACCCCGCGACAGACTCTCTCACCGCTCCGCGAACAAAAGCCTTAATAATCCGATATAGTCTAACGGCTAGGACACCGCGTTTTCACCGCGGAAGTCGGGGTTCGATTCCCCGTATCGGAGTCTTTTTTGCAAATTGTGGCGACGGATCGTGTCATTACTAACCACCATCCTAAGGTAATCAAGTCACTACAATGCAAGAACTCGGGTTGCGGCCCAAGCGGGCAGCCCCCCATCAGAGCCACGAGAATATTTACATGAAACTAAAGACTCTGGAGCGAGAGCTGGAACTCCTTGGACTCCAAGAGGACTACATCAAGGACGAGCAGCGGCACCTCAAGCACGAGCTGCTCAGGGCCCAGGAGGAGGTTAAAAGAATTCAAAGCGTTCCGTTAGTGATTGGCCAATTTTTGGAAGTGATTGATAATAATACTGGCATCGTTTCCTCCACCACCGGGTCGAACTACGCCGTCCGCATTCTCTCCACCCTTGATCGGGAGCTTCTCAAGGCGTCGAGCTCGGTGGCTCTGCACCGACACAGCAATGCATTGGTCGACATTCTGTCCCCCGAGGCGGACTCGTCAATTGCGATGCTGGGGGCCGACGAGAAGCCCGATGTGACGTATGCCGACGTCGGTGGGCTCGACATGCAAAAACAGGAAATCCGGGAGGCCGTCGAGCTTCCCCTCACGCAGTTCGACCTGTACAAGCAAATCGGTATCGATCCCCCTCGGGGTGTGCTCCTGTACGGCCCCCCTGGTACCGGCAAGACGATGCTGGTGAAGGCCGTGGCCAACTCGACGACTGCCTCGTTCATCCGGGTGGTGGGCTCGGAGTTTGTGCAAAAGTACCTGGGTGAAGGCCCTCGCATGGTGAGAGATGTATTCCGGCTGGCCCGCGAGAACGCCCCCAGCATCATCTTCATTGACGAGATCGATGCCATTGCCACCAAGCGATTCGATGCCCAGACCGGAGCGGACCGCGAGGTGCAGCGTATTCTGCTGGAGCTGCTGAACCAGATGGACGGGTTCGACCAGAGCTCCAACGTCAAAGTGATCATGGCCACCAACCGTGCCGATACCCTCGATCCAGCCCTGATGCGTCCCGGCCGCCTGGACAGGAAGATCGAGTTCCCGAGCCTGCGGGACCGCCGCGAGCGCCGCTTGATCTTCACAACCATCGCGTCCAGAATGAGTCTCGCCCCCGAGGTGGACCTCGACGCCCTCATCATGCGCAACGACCCGCTATCGGGAGCCATCATCGCCGCCATCATGCAGGAGGCAGGCCTGAGGGCAGTGCGCAAGAACCGCTACGTGATTATCCAGCAGGATTTGGAGGAGGCCTACAGCTCCCAGGTCAAGACCGGCAGCGACATCGACAAGTTCGACTTTTATAAATAAGCATTAGATATATAATGTATAAACGGCAGCCTACAGCTGGGCCAGCAGCGCCAGCAACGCTATCTGGGCCGAGAGCGTCAGCCCGCATGCCGCTAGAACGTTGTATCCGTTGGTTTCGAACGGCTCAGAGTCAGAGTGCAGGATGAAGTCGGTCTCCTTACGCTCGTACAAGCTAAGAGAAACCATCAGAATGGCGTGAGCAGTGAAAACAGTGCCGATAGGGAGAAACTCGCGATTAAACAGACGAATAATCAGCAGGCCGAACGCCAGTTCGGAGAAAGCAGTACGCATATAGGCCCCGTCGAACGTTCTCTGGGACGCCCGCAGGTCCTGACGCTGCGAATTGCTCAGACGCTCAAAGGCTGCCGACGCTCGTCTATCGATCCTCTGAGGTGCCATCACGTGCCCAAGCCCAGCGCCACAATTTCATAGTCGCTCCAGCTCTCATTATCTAAGCGTAGACCAGCAAGATGGGCCAGGATGATATGCGATTACAGCTCAACCATCTCCTATTTAGCGGCAACTATGCGCTCAGTAACAATGAAACTGCGTATATAGAAAAACTTGCCCCCTTGCTGCGCTCTGCCATCGACGAGTCCCGCACTGACGAGCTGGTGGACGTGCTCTCCGAGATCGAAACCCAGAAAGAGACCGAACTCCGAGCTCATTGCGACGCCTGCAAAGAGCCCTTTCTCGAAATTGTAGACTACTTGAAAGATATAGAATCGAACTCGGCAGAAGTGGGTCAGAACTCGTCGATCGTGCACGACCAAATTACTCGCACCGGGAATGAGCTGGTCGATGCGGCGTCTCGGTACAATTCACTGACCTTGACGTCCTCAAACATCAAGTCGTCGCTCGATACCCTCAGGGTGTGCCTGCGGGCACTGGAGTACACCAACCAGATCCACACGCTGCTGAAGCAGAATGAGCGAGTTGCCGCGGTGCAGTCACTCTCAGAGCTCCGCGAAATGGGCCTCCACAGCATGCGGCATCTGGGTCTTGGCAAAATGCTCTCCAAAGCGGTCCCTGGGCTCACCAACCTGATCCTCAAGTCCACGAAACAACAGCTGGACCAGGTGGTTGCTGAGCTCCAGGCAAAGGAGACTGAAGTGGGTGCGACCGCGTACCAGCTGCTCGCCAAGCAGCGCCAGGAGTGGCTCAGTATGCAGTCCAAGTACCCGCATCTGCAGCATTTTCGGTTCAACTCCGCTTCTGAGCGTGCATACCGCAAGTCCCATGTGGACTATTTCAAAAAAATCCAGCTCGACGTGGACCTGAGCCCGCTGAACGAGGCACACTTGGTGTTTTCTAAAGTTGGTCGCCTCGATGAGCTACGGTCGCACTTGCACGAGCTAAGGCTCAGCAGCCTCCAGAAAGACCCAACCGACTGGAACGAGCTGCAAAGAGTGGCAGGTTTCTGTGTAATCGACAGAGTGCTGTCCCAACGACTGCCAGAACTTCGCCCGCCTGCGCTCGTCAACGACATTTGGCAGGCTCTAGGGCAGCAATTTATGGAAAGCCTGTCGAAGAAAATCGTCAAAATTGCCGATCCTGAAAAACTCACCCCTATTCGGGACTCGCTCACCCAGTTCATGGAAACACTCGAGAACTTTGACTTCAACATAACCCCCGTTTCCACCCTTTTGATCGAGTTGCTCAACAACCTCAGCAAGCATCTGGTGCAGCAATATCGCCAGTCATTCCTCGGAACCTGGAAGGACGCCGAGCACGTTTCCATGATCATCAACCACAGAGAGCTCTACGAGAAAATCCGTGCTGTCGTGTTTGACGATCACATGGATCCGGAGCCTCGTAGCTTTCCAAAGGTCCTCCCGTTCAGTGAAATATACCCCCTTACCTGCGCCGATCTCCGCGCGTTGATCTCATACCACACGGCATTTTTTGACCAGTTTCAAAGAGACCCTATTATCGTTGAGAGTACCCTCTTACATGCGGTAGACGAATACTTGACTGACATCGTGTGCAGCACTATCAAAAGTAACTTATCAATCAATAATCGTGAGCGTCTTGTTCAAGCAGTTATTGACCTCAGCTATCTGGAGGATGCCTCTATCAAAATTCGCAGCATGCTGCAAAAGAATCGCATGAGTGGAAGGAGAGGAGAACTGAGCCTGAGGGCAATCCCAGAATTCAAAAATGCATACAAAATAGCCGAGTCGAAGATCTTCGAGCTATTCAACAGTACTATTGACAACAATCTTCGGATGGCCGACTATGACTGGCATAGAAGCGAGGCTTTTCCCGAAGAACAGTCAATGTACACTCTTAACCTGGCGGCGAATCTTCTTACGCTTGTCAACTCAGTCTTGACGCGTCTACCAGCTAATCTGCGGTCGATTGTGTACCTCTCTACCGCGGACCATCTTGATGAAAAACTGAAGACTGTTCTTCTCAACACACCAGATAAAATTACTAGGGCCTCAATTGAGAGTTTTGACAACGATTTGAAGTTTTTGGAATCCACTATGGAGCAGTTGACTGATGACCCCACTACCAAAAGTGGAATCAGTGACTTTGATTCTCTAGCCGAGACAAGACAAATGGTAAATCTTATGCTCAGCCCAGATTCTACCGAATATAACAATCCTCAAATACGCATGAAGAAGTATGACCGCTTACGGGCAGACCTTGCTTCTCAGCTCATTCACAAAGTGCTGCCAAAATCGCCTGCGTCAACGCCTAAAATGCAACAAGGCAAGTTCATGCGTTACATTAGTGGAGACAAGACGTGAATATTCTCACTATGGAGCTACGTCGCGTAGATCTATTACCTGATATGGTTGGTTGCATCGATATAGCATCTACTATCTATCTACACATCGCTTAACCTTCCAGTAATGGGTAGACAATTAAGTGTGTCAGCAGATTGAAGGCGTTTGCCAGCGAGGTGACGCATACAGTGCTGCACTACGAGGGAGGTCCAGATCTGCACTGAGGCCTGGAACCGTTCGCGAGCCGAGTCGCCCCACATGACGACAACGCCTTACGCGGTCGAGGTTGCGCGGAGCAATCGTCGTAAGAATATTTGGAGATCGTAAATAGGTGGACACAAAAAAGTTCTTATGCAGACTATATTTTTTGATAATAAGTTTATGATGAAAGTAGCTACACTTGCTAGGCGAAGTGTTGTTGGTAATCAGCATGCGGACACCTTCAACATGTTGTTGAGGGTGCGGAGCCACACCATTTAGAGATGGCTCCACCTGCACCCCTACCCTGATATAACATATACATACCAAGGCGGGACTGACGCATATGCAAGTCGGTAGGCGATCGATCTGCAGGAACCACAACCCTGGTCCCTTGGATCAAATACTAAAGGGCCAGAATCCCACTTTGCCCGCATGTATAATACGATCAAGGTCCACCCCCAAGATGCCGTCAAGAATCGCAAGGGACGCTTCAGCGAGTTTACTTTAGACTTGTCTACCTACAAACCTCAGCAGTCACAGCAGTTGCCATGTCAATCAAACGAGATCCCGAGTCCTCCTACTTCAAGAGTCTCCAGTCCCATGCACTGCCCTCAGAGAGCGCACTCCCCTATAGCTACTCAATTTCCTCTGAGCCCCATGGAGCCCTCGTTGCACAAGATTACATGGACTAACCCTGAAGGACATAATGCTCGGGACGTGCAAAAAGCCGTGCTGCTTCCGCCCTTGCAGCCATTGTCCCCAATCGATCCCCACAGCCCTTCTGGTAGCCCCATTCAGTCGACTTTCCGTGGTCCTCTCTCTGTGCAGTCCACATCGACTCAGCTGTCCCCTGCATATCTGGTCCCTGTTGCACTCCCTCAACAGTGCCATTACTCTCCACCTGTATGGAGTGGCACACCGGGATACTTCTGCCCTCATACCAGTTACTTTGAACGTTCGTTCTAATATCCTAATGTTGCTGAAGGAAAAAAAGCCAGCTATTATTTATTTTATTGTAGACTAAGATGAATTAAAATCTGCTCATAATATTTTTGAACCACGAATCTGATTTCGAAGGAGCATGCGAGATGCTACTTTGGAGTTCCTCGATTTGCTGACGGTGGGAGTTGAGGGTGGCCTCGCTGCTGAGAGTCAATTTCTCCAGATTGAGGTAATTTTTACTTCCTACTAGACCGTAAAAAACAATACATGCACCCATTCCCACCTTGAATATCGCTGAAATCTCTCCAGCCATGTTATCAAAAATTCTCCCACGGCTCCGCTTACGTTGTAGATCACGTGGACCCTGTGCAACTGAGGCTCCCTTGCGTAGGTATAGTGCTCTTCTGCATCATGCAACGCAATATAGATCATGCACGGCCGTATGTCATGCAAACCACTCTGTTCAGATGGCTGGCCCTCTGCTTATGGCTGCCCCTCTATCTGTGGCTTCGGCCCTGCTCAAGGATTATGATCAAGACACATCTTGGCCATGTATTCATGATATCGGAGCCATATGTAGCGATTCCTCAGGTGAGCGGAAAATGATGCGGCGCAAAGCAGTGAGGCCGGCTAGCATCGGCTCAACCGCCCGATGACTTCGAGGCATAGCAAGTCTCGGCGAGCCTCAATGTTTCTTTTACAAGCAAATCGCCTCATCAGTCCATGATATCCCCCGATCGTACGTAGTATTTTGGAGCCTTAGGTACCCTTGCACGCTAAAAACAGATCCCTGTCTAGACTTCACCACATGCATATCTACTACGTAAGGCTCCTTCACGTCATCACCCTAACCTTGCAAAAGAAACTTCAGGGGGGTGCATCTTGATCAGATGAGCCTTGACGTCAAATATTACCAAAATTCATAATTAGCTCGAGAATTTATGATCACAGGAAAATCTGGCTACCCAATTGCGGACCGGTAAGACTTAGGGACATAGATTTAATTTGGGTTTCGTAGTGCCTATCTAGTGATACAAGTAGAGATCATCTCAGGTTAACAGGATTGAATTGCAATTGCTCGCGCCTCCTGTGTTCCATTCCTCAAGGTATGTCTGTACACCAGGACCCTTAGGCGCATCGTACGACTTCAGCTCGCCTCCGATGCAAGCATCTGCGCGTTGCGGTATGCGATGCAGAGAAGTAGCGAGTTTGTAAGGTGTCAAGTAGCGTGCGTAGCCGGAAAAATTCAGGTGTTTAGAGCTCTCGTGTCACGCTAGTATTCTTGCCTTACCATGATGCGAATCTGCGTAAATCGATGGTGCTTGCTCTAAGATTTCACGAACGAATCTTGAGTGAGTCATATCTCAATATTGGTTCAATTGAGCCTTGATTTCTGCGCTACGATCTCAGTTATCACGGGACAGATATTTCGTGATGAGCCTTCAAAAAAATGTCGAACTTGTAGGGCTTACTATATAGACAAAAAGTTTATAGTCTGCTTTGGCTAATTGATGTCTCTAAGTTTCTCGGCATTCGCCTTCCAGCACGTATCATCACGTTGAGTCGTAGATCGGCAGACGTACATGTAGCGCCGTGTGCCTCCTGAGATTTTGTTGAGCGACATTATTGCCAATAGCATCTGCAGAGGAGTCATTTAGAGTAGAGACAGTACATTGGAATTCTTGTAGATACAGCGCCTTGCATTCTCCTCTGCTGGTACGGCTTGATCAAATTTTGCCTTGGCAACATTCCAATATCAAATGCTCTGTTGGACTAGACAAGCGCAATATTTGGGACTCATCAAGTTTTCTTGCGAATAAAGATTAAGTATAGGGCCTCCTCGCTAATATGAAGGCGCGACCGGACGAATGAGAAACTTTAGTGCAAAATCGATGGCGTGCAACTCTGATCTACGGATTGTTTTCATATAGATTCCATGAAGAGAGTCTAGAAACTGTTGATGGATATATCAGCTACTTCTCTCTAATTCGAGAGGGCAGCTTGGCATCCTGATAAGCCTAAGCGGTTAGTTAGCAGCATCTGTGGGCTGAATATAAGTTATGTACTTCTGTTGAACCACGTATTTACCCTTATCTGCCTTGAAGCTTGTTATTTCAACCGCCAAGCTCATCATCCAGGGTATTTCCATGCGAGCTTGACCGTGTATGCGCAATGTCCGGGCCCTCCTGCATTACCCGACATGATGTGGGTCGCATAAACTTTAGCAGGGAGATGCGATGCGCGCGATTCAAGACACGTTACTGGATATTTTTGTCAACTATACCTGTTCTATACGATCTATGCCGTTTTCCAGTCTTATGTCAGGGCGCACCCTGCGCGTCCTGCATATATGCCGCATTCCTTAGCGCCAGAGGTTTTCAAGAGCCCCGTGCAAGTGTGGTGATCCATTAAATGAGCTATGACTTTTTTTTTCACCGTGTTTGTGCCAAATAAAACTCGCCTCACCTCATACAGGCTGTTTCATGCGAAGAGTGGTTCGTGCAGGAACCACACTTTAATTTGCAGGTTTCAGACATGTAGCTGATCACTTCTCTTCTTTCATCGTGTTCCGTCCAGTATGTTGACAGTCCTGGATGCATTTTGTGTTGTCGTTACATTGCAGTGCATTGTTTTGATCTTCCACATAGGAGAGCTAATTGGCCCTTGCAGGTGTCCCAAATAGGAACTAGGTTGCACCTGGATACTGCTCAAGCAGTACAATGGGGAACGCAAGAAAAAAAAATAAAAAGGCCCTATTCTTGCCTCAAAGAAAAGAATGCTGAAATTATATCCCAGCAACCGAGCGAGCTACTCTAACCCCACAAACCGAGTGCTTCATTACATAAACAACATCAGGTCATGCAATTACAAAAAAAAAAATAATCTGTACCTTGGCTAACAAAGAATGAGCTCTAACGATAGCTACCAAACGCCTCTGAGTTCTCGCTATGCGAGCAAGGAAATGAGTGAGCTTTTCTCACTGCGTCGCCGCTTTTCTACCTGGCGTAAGCTTTGGTATTGCCTGGCCACTGCCGAAAAAGAGCTGGGACTCGACGCTATCACTGATGAAGCGCTTGAACAGATGAAACAGCACCTAGAAATCACCGACGAAGAGATCGAAGAAGCGAAGAAGCAGGAGGCCATTGTCAGGCACGATGTTATGGCACATGTGCATGTATTCGGCAAGACCTGTCCTGCGGCTGCAGGAATTATTCACTTGGGTGCGACCTCGTGCTATGTGACTGACAACGCTGATCTGATCTTTTTGCGTGATGGCTTAGACATTCTGATCCCGAAACTCGTCAATGTGATTGACCGGCTGTCCAAGTTTGCACTCCAGTACAAGGACCTGCCAGTTCTGGGGTGGACTCATTTCCAGCCCGCCCAGCTCACCACTGTTGGCAAGAGAGCGACTCTGTGGCTCCAGGAACTCCTTTGGGATCTGAGGAACCTTCGCAGGGCCCGTGATGATCTCGGGCTCCGAGGTGTGAAGGGTACTACTGGTACGCAAGCGTCATTCTTGACTCTTTTCAACGGAAACCACGAAAAGGTGGAGGAATTGGACGACCGTGTTGTGGAGCTCTTGGGCTTCGACTATGCGTACCCCTGCACTGGCCAAACCTACTCTCGTAAAATTGACGTTGATGTTTTGGCACCTCTGGCTTCTCTGGGTTGCAGTGCTCACAAGATGGCCACCGATATCCGCTTGCTGGCCAACCTCAAGGAGATCGAGGAACCGTTTGAGAAATCCCAGATCGGCTCATCCGCCATGGCCTACAAGCGTAACCCTATGCGCAGCGAGCGGGTGTGCTCTCTTTCCAGACATTTGCAGACCTGCTTTGCCGATGCAACTGCCACCGCATCGGTCCAGTGGTTCGAGCGCACTCTGGACGACTCTGCTATTCGTCGTGTGTCTCTGCCTGGCGCCTTCCTGACTGCAGACATCGTTCTCAGTACTCTGCAGAACATTACTAGTGGCTTGGTGGTGTATCCCAAGGTCATTGCTCGTCGTATCAGTGCCGAGTTGCCGTTCATGGCCACGGAGAACATCATTATGGCCGTAGTTAAGGCTGGCGGTGATCGTCAGGAGTGCCACGAGAAGATTCGTGTTCTGAGCCACCAAGCCGGTGCCGTCGTCAAAGAGGAGGGTGGTGACAATGACCTGATCGAGCGCGTGAAGGCCGACCCCTACTTTGCTTCCATTGTGCCCAAGCTCGACGAGCTCTTGGATCCCTCTACGTTTGTTGGCCGTGCACCTGAGCAAACCGAAAAGTTTGTCAAGGTCACTGTCGCCAACGCGCTCAAGGACTACCAGAAGCACATTACCAGCGAAGAAGTCAAGCTCAGTGTTTAATTCAATAGTGAAGTACTTTGATTCTAGTGGCTTGCGCTGCTCGTACTTTGCATAAAAAAATAAATAAATTAAATATCGAAATTATAAAGCTTGACCACACCGTCGTCGCCGCCTGAGGCGAACTTGGTATCGGTCAAGCCGACACAACATACTGGACGGGTATGCCCAGAGAACGTGTGCCAGCATTTGCCAGATTGCAAGTCCCAGATCTTTACTTGCTTATCATGGGCTCCTGAAACAATTCTGAAATCATCAGCGGCAATACACCAAACACCTTCGACGTGCCCGAAGAGCGTCCGAGCACACTTTCCAGTCTTGATGTGCCACAACTTGATCGTATTGTCCAGACTGGCAGTCAATAAATAGTTTGGAGACCCAGGAACACCGCCTTCGGAGTCGTTCTCGGCCACTACTTCAATATCGTGATCTTCGCCCTCCAAGTGCTCCAAACGGATGGGGAGGGCTTGCTGGATCTGGGCAACGTGCCCTGAGGTTCCATCGGGCCCGCCAAAGATCTTGATACACTTCTTTGTTTCCAAATCCCACATTCTCACGGTCAAGTCTTCGCTGGCACTGTACAGGCCGCTGGTTTGCGCCTGGATACGGACCGAGTGCACCGGGGCGGAGTGCCCACGTAGGGTATAACATGACTTGTCCGAAAAGTCCCAGACCTTGATAGTGGCGTCGGCATTGCCGCACGCTATTAGGTTCCCGTCGAAGTCGACGCACAGAGCCTTTGAGTCGTGACCCTTGAAGGTGCAGAGGCACTTTCCGGTACGATAGTTCCACACTCTCACGCTCTGGTCCCAGGACCCAGTGACTAGCTTGTTCTGGTCGAACTTGAGGGCACTCACAGCATAAATGTGTCCCTTGAGGGTGCGAACCTTCTTGGCGGTCTCGATATCCCAGATAGTGACGTCTCCATTGAAGGTTCCGGTGATGAGGTAGGTGTCGTCGAACTGCAAACATAGCACGCTGGACGGGTGTACGAACTCGGTCATGCGTTGTCTGCCGAGACGCCAGTTGTTCTCGACCTTGTACCGCTCAATATAGACGTCCCTCCAGGGGCGAATGTTGGAGGAGGAGGGTTCTGCGTCCTGCAATTCCATTGCGTCGTGCGACCGCTTGAGGGGCGCGACAGGGGTGCACTCTGATACCGTGGGGTTGAGCATCGGCGATACCATGGGGCTCTGGGCCCGCAGAGTCTGCAGACGCTCCTCCATGGCCTGCTTGGTGCGCTTGAGACGCTTGCGTTCGAGCAGGGGAAGGCCCCAGCCGCAGGTAGTGCACTTTTTCGCAATGTGCTGGGTACACAGGTGGTGCCACACCACATCGTCGTCGGCGAGCGTCTTCCACTTCTTGGACACCTGAGAGGCTTTGGCGAGCGACTTTGCGTCGAGGTACCCCAAAATCTTGAAACCTAGCTCAATGGGAAGAACCGTGAGGAAATCGATCCGCACCAGGTCCTTGATGATGGTGTTGACCTCGCTAAGCTGGGGAAAACAACACATGCTCAAAAGTCCTCGGAGCAAAAGACTGCGGTTGTGTGCTGGGGCATCTCTAAAATATTCCCACTGGTCCCGAATCAGCTCAGCCTCATCAGCAGGCAGAGAAGTGAGCTCCTTATCTACGCTAGCGAGCGCAGCGTTGTCCTTGAAGTGAATGCGGTCAGGGCGGTGACGATAACAGTAGGGAGTGTTCTGGGCCAGGCCCGAGCTGCTAACATGCTTTCGCATGTACTCTCGAATCTTGTCCTTCAGCGTTGGTGACTCCATAAACTCGGATTAGCTAAACATTCTGCGCAGGTTCCGAGGGATATTTATCGCTTCTTCGGCTGCGACCCTACCCTAGCCCATAATGTTGTGTCGCGCGTGCGGCGACGGCCCGTAGCGCGAGCGGGGCGCTGGAAAAAGGAAAAATTTTATTCCAGAACTTCAGAGGCGCATAACAATTTGGTGATCCGGGCCTACATTCTACGGTGCGGCCTGGCGAGCCGCTGCCCTTGACGAGCGTGCACGTGACATGCTAAAATTTCGGGGTCCAAGAGAACACACGAAGGTTCCAACGGGTGGGAAAAAGTCGAGTCGAGAAATCACTCCAATCTATTGAATTGACTTGAATAAGCTACCGGCTACAGCGAAATTTTGGGCTCCAGCCAAGAACTGCAATTCTGTCCCATATGTGGGACCCTCCACGTGCTGCTGCAGATCCGAGATCACAGGGCTGCGACGCATCTATCGATAGTCACGTAATGTCACGAAGCGTGGACGCGGTGCCTCAATCGCAATCAGAAGCTGGTGGCTTACACGGCAATTGAGGTGCCGGGCGACGCTGCTGGTCGCAGTCGCGCAATGGCTCTTTGCAGCGCCCTCGTGTGAGACACCCCCGCGTGGCTGCAGTCTCTCGCCCTGCACCAGTAGTCTATCGATAGTCACGTAATGTCACGGATCCTGAGCTGCCGCTTGATTGCCGAGCGCGCGTGCCTGGTAGCGTGCAATTGAGCCTGACCACGCCCAACCTTTCTGGCAGCGTGGCGCATTGTGCCCAGGGACCATCATTGCACGCGCCTGTGGCCACGCCTGGTCACGCAATGTCACGCCTGCGACGATGCGGCACGCCAGCAGGGGTACACTCGCTTCGCTAAGGGTCCGCCGGATCGGTAGGTGTGCCCCACAACGCATCCGCTCTCGACAATATGACGGTCATATTCCCAATTGTTTAAATACCCACCACCGCGACGCAACGCCTCGCAATGAGAGGCCGCTCGCGCGGGTTGAGCGAGATCTTCAACGACCAGGACGTCCAGGCGACCCCACGCACGCCCCGTCCTGTAGCAAATACCCCGCACTCCACCAGAGGACGCAGACAGACGTCGCGGCGCTCGACTCTTGGGGACCCAATTTGGAACGCCGCGACTCCCAGCACCCGACGGGTGCCAGCAGGCCCTTCGGGAGGCGGGCAGCGGCTAGTGACGCAGCTCGCCAGCTCGCTGTACTCGTTTTTGTCGTCAGAGAACTTCTGTAGCGAGACGGGCGCCGTCCTCCCTCGCACCGAGCGTGAGCGACCGATCAACTCTGACATCAAAAAGATGTACGAGTGGCTGTACAAGAAAATCGACCCCGCGTTCCAGCCGGGAGCCACCAAGTTCGATGCCCAGGTGGTATCGATCCTGCTCAACACAGGGTACCCCGAGCTCGACCAGTTTCGCAGAACCGCAGGGTCCCTCGTGATGGCAAACACCGACAGCGTGTGGCCAAACGTGGTGCACTCGCTGTACTTTTTGGTCAAGATCATCAAGAGCATCCCCGAGATGGTCGAGTCTCTCGAGAGACCGTTGCTGGACGACAACGTTTCAGAGAAGGACCGGCTCCGGCTCATGAACGAGGAGTACATCCGCAAAAAGTTCCTCGGAAAAAGCGACTCGGTGGTCTTTCACACGCTCAGCGAGGACGCCACCGGGTTCATATCCAGCCTCGAGAAATACCTCGAGGAACTCGCCCTTACGGTGTCGGACAAAAAGGCTCGCATAGAGGAACTGACCAAGACCAGGGATGCCCTCAAGGCTACTCTGGAGTCTCACACAGGGGTCGCACGGCTCAATGCTGAGTGCCAGCAGGACCTCGAGAACCTCCAAGTCTACGAGGACAAGACAAACAAGGAGATCAGCGTCATGGAAGAGACACTCGTGAACCTCAACCGTGAGTTTGATGTTGCTAACATCGAGAGAGCTGACCTGGAACGGCACAAGGAGTCGTTGGAGCGATACGTGTCTGGAGCCGGCTTCAACATGAGCAAAATCCTCAAGTCGAACGAGCAGGAGCGGCAGCTAGAGTGTGAAATCAACAACCTCGAGGTCGCTACTGGAAAACTCGAAGAGTCGAATCAGCAAACCAGAATCAAGATCGATCATTTGAGCCAGATTGTCAGCTCCGCTGTGATGGAGAACGCATCTGTCGGCCCCTTGCACCAGATCTCCCGAAGCTTGAATGTAGACGAATTAATCGCGCAAATAAGCTCCAATAAAGCAGACCTGGTCCACGAAGTAGGGGTCCGGCAGGCGAAAATCCAGGACCTTAAGCATGTGCTGGAACAAACCATCGTCGAGATTGACAAGTTGCAGCTAAGTGGAAAGCGACATGCAGTCGCCATCACTGGTCTGAATGAGCAAGTGCAGTTCGAGGGAAAGGAGCTTCGTCACCGCAGGAACGCTATAATGACCCGAATCGAGGGAATGCGAGATCACTGTACACAGCTACAAAACCAAGCTCACAAGGATAACAATGCTGCGAGGAATAGCTCGATAGAGGTAGATGCCCAGTCGCTTGACTTAGAGAAGCGTTGGCGTAACCAAGTCGCGAGAAAGTCGGCGAGCTTAAACCAAAAGCAAACGAGCGTAAGCGAGCTGGGAAATGTCGTATCAGTATCAATTGATGACATCTCTAGTGCACTTGGCGAGTTTATTGATGATATCTGTGCATTGTCGTCGCAAGCAAAGCACATAACAGGGCCGGCTCCTCTTGATCCCATACGCTCAGTGGAGGAGCGCGTGCAAGAAATGCTCAATGTTCACAATGCTCACCTCGAGTGCTGATAGTAGCCGTAGATCATGGAGTGCGAGGATCTCTATAGCGACCGTTCAGGTCGTTAAAGCTGCTTAGATCTCGTGCAGACCGCACAGAGAAAAACGTACGTCAGTAGTAGCTAAATAAAATCTCGAGATAGAATTTGTCGATATTGTGCTACTTCTTAACTTTTCGATGTAAGAATGGTATTGTCCTTTAGTGCACAAAGTCAACCGGGCTTTTACGGCAGCCCTAGCAGCTAAAACAAGTTGTTCCGTAGACTCAAGTACAAGACTCGAGATCTCTCAAGTATACGGAGTTGTTTGGAGAATATGCGTATGCAACACTCTCAACCTTACACTATTGAAAACGGTCAAGGTTGCATGGTATGCAACATGCTAATACCTCTCTAACCTAAAATTTAGGCCACATTCAGCGAGACATGGACGAGTTGTGTAGTCCTTCTGAGGTATGGAATTGTGTGGCAGGGTACTATGAGAATCCCGTACTACTGTTGAGGTTAGCGGGGGTTTGCCGAAATAGCTACAAAGGAGCTACGATGGACTCGGCTTGGGAGACTCTTATACCATACGAGTGCGAAGGAAGTTTTTACAAGGCGTTTATTGAGGCAGCACTGGCCACGACTGAGGATAATCGCTGTATTATCCGGTGTTGTTGGACGGGGCGTTTCCCGCCAAAAAACTGTATACCGGAAGTTGCGTTTGAGCGAAAAGATTTCGATACTGCTTTTTCACTTGCTACTCAAAACGGACGTCTGCATTCTGAGAATATGTGGGAGTACCTAGAGGAACGTCCTCACGAGCGTAGTTATCTATTCGACGAATGTGTCCAAAGTCGAAAATTTATGGTCACTGCGTTGAATCTTAGTTCTTGGCTGTACGATAACTACGACATTCTGCAAAGGATGGCGTTGGACTCCCAACATGTGAGCCAGAACCCGGAATACTGTGAAATGGCGATGAGGAGTTCTGGGAACGCATGGGAGATAGCGAGAAGAAAGGGTCTACCATTATGGAAGAATCAAGATCTCAGGAAAAGAGTGCTCTCTTCGAATCCTCGCGCTTTTACCAACATTTTTCACCGTCAGAACGCTGCAGTGAACCAGAGTTTATACTTGAATCTGCCCCCTATTACTACAACTCAGAGGAAGATTGGTTCCGCCCAGTGGGGTGTTTTGTCGAGTGTTATCATCCCAACGCTTTTGACTTGGAACTCTGTGAGAAGCTCTGTAGAATTGGCTTCCCGATATGGGTGGCCAAGCCGAATATCGAGGCATCATTCTTGAGAGGATTCCAGTGCTTCAAGACGCTTCCTCCTCGGTTTAAGAATGACAGGGCAATATTCGAGTCGGTTGCGAAAAGCGACTGCGAGATTCTGCAGGACGCCATACCAGAGTTTCGCAAAGACATCCCTCTAGTAACGGCGATTTTCGAGCATAATCCCGGGGTACTGCATTTCTGTGATCCGTCCATATTCACAGAAGCAGAGTTCTTGAGGTGTTTCAAAGAAGCATTGAGGAATCCCAATCGCTTTTTTTTTCCAAACAAGGCCAAGAAGAACTCACAAGAATGGCAAAGCTTTTCCTGAGGTTTTGCAAACGCAAGAGCTTGCACTGATTGCGGTGGAGTCCTATGGCCAATGGATTCATTATTTTCCAAGGTTCTGGGGAGACTTTCAAGTGATGAAAGCTGCAGTGGTGACTTGGCCACAGGCATACAGTTATGCACGTTTCAACAGGAGGGGCACGAGGTACAAGTGGAGCGAGCCAGTATGTAAGACTAACCCGAGATCAGTGTGGGTTGCGCATGGGATGGATTGGCGTATGGAGGGAAAGAGCTCCTTCATGCACAAAGCTATTCAACTTGGACCACTGATAAATGGTCATGACGGTTTCCCCTACTCTTTCCCACTTTTCGAACTCTCTTCGAGGTCCATTGAGCGCGTCCTTCCAGAGGTTCTTCGGGCACATCCCAGCAACTACAAAATACTCTGTTCAAAGAGGGAGATTAATCGTCGCCTTATTCTCCGTGATAAACAACTGATAGTCGCTGCGCTGGAGGGAACGAGGGATAGTAGTATTCTATGGGACGTACCTCCCGAGATTCTTGATGGGGATATAAGGAGCAAAGCTAGGGAAGTGAGACAATGGAGATGATTATTGATGATCGAGAGATTCATTTGGATCGGTTCTGAAACATATTTCAATACCTTATATCTACGACAAAAACAGTCGAAAAAGAGCTGAGGGCTTGTCTACAAGATAAGGCTTCAACTTCTTCTGGTGGAGCTTTTCAACATAACAGGTATCATCTCTAACAATAAAATATGCTCAAAGTGCGAAGTCCAAGCATTTCAATGAGTTCGCCCCCTAAGGAGCACTACCTTGACTTGTTGGGCGCTCAACCTTTGTAGGTCTATAGACAAGCACCACCCTACTGAGTCTGCTCCACGACTCTGAAGCTGGTGCGCCGAGCCGATAAGGAATATTGAAAGTCACAACTATAAGTAATGAACCAAGGATTGGGAGCTTCAACAGCAATACTGCGTGGCTGACTTGTGAGTTGTCAATTTTCAGCTAGAATGCTCGGGTAAGGAGAATAGCATTGTAGTCGGATTATCAAAAGCAAAGCGCCGCCATAGAAGGTCCATGCGTCCTCGACCTTGCAGAGAGCATATTGTTTACTCAGAAATTGACCCAGTGTTTCATTTCCAGGCTTGATGCCTTGAATTAGCGTCATACATTGTACCATAACGGGTACTGACATCCCTCTATCTATGCATGCACGCTCTAATGGCACATCATAAAAGGGTAGAACACGACATCTAAAGTTTGCCTCAGCGCATCACTCTCAATCGCAAACTCAAGGAGAATGGTCGAACAGGAAATGGCACCTCTCAACGAAGAGCAGTTTGAACATGCAGCAAGTCAATCGGTGGTCGACTTGCAAAACCCGGAGTTTGTAAATTTAATGCAACAGTATGATGATGCCCTCGAAGCCATGATAAATGGGGAGGCGCACTTTGCGGAATTAGTTGCGACTCATGCGCGCGACTATAAAAGGGAAATGGCCTCAGCTTTGAGCCAAACATCCCAAAACCTCGATAATGCCAATGAGCCAGTGCTGGAGAAGCTCAAGTCGTACAATGACCCACAAAAAAAAAGGGGTTGGCGGCATCAGCCGGAAACTTGGGCTCCCGAAGGTGATTCGTCGTATCAAGGCCACCTCGAGGATTATCAGCCCTCACCAGAAGAAGTAAAGGCCTACGATGTGTCAACCCATCTCATTGACGCATACAATACTCTTAGTGGTCTGTTTGAAGACTTCAAAAAAGTGGAGATAAAGCTGAAAAAGTATTTGCTTGAAAGTATTTCGCTGGCAGCCTCGAATGAAGAAAAAAACATGAGAATCGCAGTGATTGAACGCGATGAAAGAATAAGAGCAATAAAGAACTGCTTCGCTGAGCGTGCACGTAAAATAGGAGGCGAGACAGCTCCTGATGCGACAGTGGAATCAGCCACAGCTCCTTAACCGCAGCCTCAAACACCGGCTACGCATTCTTCCGGCGCCGCTTCTGACGATGGTTCTCCAGGGGGTTCGTTAGGCGAGCAAAGTCGTTCGAAGAGGGGCCGCACTGAGTAAACTACAGGGAATAGCTAGTGACGTATATGTGTGTGCTAAGAATAATTGAGCTTGCTTATATCGATTCATAAGTAAGATACCTGCCTGCAAGACACAAGACACTAAACTTGGTATAGGAAAGCCGCAGATCTCAGTCTTATTCACGTGACACTAATTGCGCCACAACAGCCACCTACAAAGCCCTACTCATGACTAAGTCAATAGGGCTGGAGTTCCGAAATTTTCCACACAACCACTCAATTCACGAAGCAGAGCTAGTCAAACACATTCATCATGGGTCGCATGCACAGTAACGGTAAGGGAATTTCGGCTTCTGCCATCCCCTATTCCCGCAAGAACCCCACATGGTTCAAGCAGTCTCCCCAGGACGTCGAGGAGCAGATCATCAAGTACGCTCGTAAGGGTTTGACCCCCTCCAGCATCGGTGTCGTTCTCCGTGACTCCCACGGTGTTCCCCAGGTCAAGGTTGCCACTGGTAACAAGATCCTCCGTATCCTCAAATCCAACGGTCTCGCCCCTGAGATCCCCGAGGACCTCTACCACCTGATCAAGAAGGCCGTCTCTATGCGCAAGCACCTCGAGAAGAACCGCAAGGACAAGGACACCAAGTTCCGCCTCATTTTGGTCGAGTCTCGTATCCACCGCCTTGCTCGCTACTACCGCACCGTTGCCGTCCTCCCCCCCAACTGGAAGTACGAGTCCGCTACCGCCTCTGCCCTCGTCAACTAATCGGCTCCGTGCGAGGTTAAAAATAATTATAACTATATAGCTAATGCTGACTGTATGCTACTTGATGCTGGTCATTGGGGCTGCAGGCAGTGCCTCCGACGAGAGGGTTCACTGTTGCACGGCTACGGCCACCCATAATAGAATGTGCTTAGTTCTACGCTCCCAGTTCGCTTATGCATCCGGAGAAATTGTAACCTGCTGATGGACTCCCCGGTTTGTCATCTTGAATCATGATCTTTACCGGACAGGCCGGCCGTAAGCGGCATATAAATCTAGGAAATAAGCAGCAGAAATCTAAGGTAGATCTACTCAAAAAAGCTGAGGAGGATCGGAAAGCTCGTCAGCAGGACAGGATCCGCCAGAACGCAGCCTCCGTCATCCAGAAGCAGATAAGAATTCGACGGAGCACAACTGCCGAGCGTTCTCAGGTGCTCGACAAGTTTCTAACGCAAGAGTACGCGTCAATTAACCAAATGCTCGCCGACTTTGTGTTTGCAGCTCCAGTCCTCTACAGGGTGTTAGATGCCGGGCCATATATCGAGAAAGCACGCCCAGGGCTAGAATCGGCGCCTAATTTCCTGAGGTTTCAGGTTTTTGATGCTCTGAACAGCTTGTTTAGGATGCACAATCCACCATTGGCTGTCCTCGAGCAGCTGGTGCCGCTCTATCAGTTACCGCTTCCAGAATCTACTGTGTCAACAATGGCCAAATTCGTGGACAACACCAAAGGAGAAGCATTGTTCAGCCAAGTAAAGAACATCATGGACTCTCTCGCAACAGTATACCCTCAGAAAGTTTTTGATTTACTGGTCACAGACAAGCTATTACTAGAAATGGATCTGGACCCCAAACATTTTTTGCATTGCACCCTCCAAGTGCCAGAGCCCCCCAAGGAGATCACAACACATTTAGTCGAAAAGTTTGTTGAATATCCCGAGGCCAGTGGCCTAACTGCACAGCTCACATCTACCCTGCCGCTATCGTTAGAGGACTCTGCGGTCCTGAAGCGGCTTCTGACGGAAAAATTCTTCTCACAACTAGTGAACTCTAACCTGGATGTCGTTGATCTGTGCAAGTTTCTCCTCAGAGTCATAAATTCGCCTTTCAAGTCAGAGGTAATGCTCCGACTGAGTTTAGTAGACGACTCGAACCTTCTCAACCTACTATGGCTAAACTTCAAAAACTGTCTGATGTTCGATACGTACCTCGATCTTGCAAGTCATCACAACCCGTACCGTATGCTTGAATCAGACGACTGGATCGTCATGTGGGTTATCCTTGAAATGTACTCGTACTGGCTCGTCGTTTGTAATGATGCGGAGATGTTCTCCAACAAAATTGCACTAGACCGTGACGATGTCATGCTGCTAGCGCGAGTTCTCAAGGGATGTGTGTACATTGTCCTTACTGCAGCCCAAAGAGCCCCTACGGATTTCGTATCGCATGGCAAGATTATGCTCACGACTCTCAGGCAGATTCATATTAGAGACTCAAGACGCCAATTTTTCCCCACAGGTTTCTGGGTGTTGCCAGCTCAGTTACCTTCACGTATGCTCGATGCTTTATCAGAGCTGTCCCGCAAAAATATATGGGAGTTGGAAGATTACGATGACGAAGAGGAGGACAGACTCAATGTGTCTTTGCCCCCAGCGGTCCAAGTGCTAAGACAGTTCCCGTTTTTCTTTGAGTTCACAGCACGAGTCGACTTGTTTAACCGTCTCATAGAGGATGAAAAGAGAAGCCTTGTTGATTTCTCCATGCTGAGAAAGATCGAGCCCCAGCTGATTGATCGCGATGCGGTTGTGGAAGATGCGTTCCGTGCCTTTATGAAGTTGGGACGGGACCTGAAAACGCTACTAAAAGTTCAGTTCCAATCGGATGGCATGGTTGAATCGGGCATCGACGGTGGAGGATTGACCAAGGAGATCCTCACACTGACTTGTCGTGAAGTGTTTCAAGAAAAGAATGTATTTGGTGACTTGTTTGTTGAAACAGTCGAGCATACTGTATACCCTAATCCGAAGTATGGAGAGTGGCCGCCGAAATACGATGTGGACCTCGTGAGAGAGCAGTACATATTCCTGGGTCGAGTTCTAGGGAAGTGTCTCTATGAGAACGTTATGGTGGATGTCAACTTTGCCCCATTTTTCCTGCAAAAATGGGCAGGAAGCGCTGGATCAAAGAGCTCGTTTGATGATTTCTATCTCGTTGACCCAGAGGTCTACAACAGTTTAGTGAAATTGGCGCGTTATGAGGGCGATGTTGAGGAGATGGGTTTAGATTTCACCACCACTAATGCTAGCGGTGCTGTAGTCGAGCTCAAACCTCATGGACAGGACATAGCAGTCACCAATACGAACAAATTCGAATACATTCATCTGCTTGCAAACTATCACTTAAACACAGTCCTGGCCCCTCAGTCAAGATGGTTCTTGCAGGGAATGTGCGATCTGATTTCCAGCGAGTGGCTGAGAATGTTCAGCCCTAAAGAGATTCAGATTTTGATAAGTGGAGAATCTCAAGATTTCGACGTTGATGATTTACAAAGCCATTCTGAGGTGAACGGATTTGCGCATAATAGCCAGACCGTCAGCAATTTCTGGGAGGTGGTGAGAGAGATGACACCAGATCAACGACGTGCTTTGCTCAAATTTGTTACAAGTGTTCCAAGAGGGCCGCTCCTGGGTTTCAAGCAACTACAACCGAGGTTTGGTATTCGATTTGCAGGCCGCAACGACTCGAGGCTGCCTACTGCGTCTACTTGCGTCAACTTGCTAAAACTCCCAGAGTACTCCTCAAAAGAAGTCCTGAGACAGAAGCTTCTATACTCCATAGAGAGCGAATCAGGTTTCGACCTTAGCTAGACTTTATTTATTACCTTAGATATAAAATCGATCTGAGATTAGTGGTGGAAGAGACGGATGCCGTTCTCAACATACACTAAGTCATTGGCGTTAGCAGCATCAAGAACGGCCTTGTCTTGAACGGAGCCGGTAGGTGCAAAAATGTACTTGACGCCGGAGCGGACAGCGCGGTACACGTTGTCGCTGAAGGGGAAGAAAGCATCGGATGCAAGAGCAACATTGTCAAGCTTGGCAATCCACTCTTTGCGCTCTTCAGGGGTGAAGGGCTTGGGAACGACCTCGAATTTGGACTCGTAGTCCTTGAGTTCGGGGCCCTCGGTTGGGATCTGACCTGAGACGAACAGGTCGATGGCGTTAGACTTGTCAGGGCGCTTGGTACCCTTGGCCCACTTGAAGTCAAGGACGCGAGGGTTGAAACGCAACCACCAGTTGTCAGCCTTCTCGCCGGCCAAGCGGGTGCAGTGGATACGGCTTTGCTGGCCAGCGCCGAGACCGATGATCATACCGTTCTTTGCGTAGCAGACAGAGTTGCTTTGGGTGTATTTGAGGGCAATTGTGGCAACAGTCAAGTCGATCATGGCCTGCTCGGGGAGGTCCTTGTTCTCAGAGATGATCTCGGAGAACGAGGACTTGTTGAAAACGGCGTCGTTGCGCTTCTGCTGGAGCTCAACGCCGAAAACAGTGCGAGTCTCGATGTTGGGAGCACTGTAGTTGGGGTCGATCTCTAGGACGCAATATTTGCCGCCCTTCTTCTTGCGCAAGATCTCGAGAGCAGCGTCCTCGTATCCTGGGGCAATAACACCGTCAGAAACCTCCTTAGAGATGATCTTGGCTGTGGGGACATCGACCTTGTTTGAGAGGGCGATCCAGTCACCGAAAGAAGACATACGGTCGGCTCCACGAGCACGAGCGTAGGCGTTGGCCAAGGGAGACAGGTCCTCAATGTCGGTGACAAAGTACACCTTCTTCTCAGTCTCGGTGAGGGGGAGACCAACAGCGGCGCCAGCTGGAGAGACGTGCTTGAATGAGGCAGCAGCAGGCAAGTTAAGGGAGGCACTCAACTCCTTGACCAACTGCCAAGAGTTGAGGGCATCAAGAAGGTTGATGTAGCCTGGGGAGCCGCACAGTGTCTTGAAGGGGATCTCGCCCTTGGGAACGTAGGCCTGGGCGGGGCGCTGGTGAGGGTTGGCACCGTAACGGAGAGGCACCTGGGCAACGTCCTCGGCGTACTTCTTGCGGAAGAAGTCAGCGATTGTGTTATCGTACTCGGCAGTCTGCTCGAACGCCTTGAGAGCAAGTCTGTTGCGAGTATCTTCCGAGACGGCACCGTTGTCAAGCTCTTTAAGGAACAAGTGGTAGTCCTCGGGGTCGCTCAGGATAGTCACACGGGAGTGGTTCTTGGCGGCCGCACGAAGCAGGGTGACTCCTCCAATATCAATCTCCTCGACTGCCTCAGGAATAGTGACATTGACCTTAGAAACGGTCTCCTTGAAAGGGTAGAGGTTGCAGACAACAAAGTCGACCTTCTCGATACCCTGAGCATGCAGGTCCTTCTCGTCGCTCTCAATATCACGAGCCAAGATACCGCCGTGGACGGCAGGGTGCAGAGTCTTGACTCGGCCGCCCAGCATTTCTGGGGCGTTGGTGATGGTGCTCACGTCCTCCACGGGGAAGCCTGCTTCACGAATCATCTTAGCGGTGCCACCACTGGCCAAAATGCGGACATTGTTGCGAGCGAGACCCTTGGCGAGGTCCAGCAAGCCGGTTTTATCGTAAACGCTCACAATAGCGGTTTTTGCCATGTTACTAAGGGAAACTGTGAGCTGCTAGAAATCATTGGAGTAGGCCAAAATAACGCCAGTAGGGTTTTATGTAGATAAAGGTTTAGTAGTGGATATGCTCTGGCGTCTGCTAGTGGAATATGCTAAAAAATTTTCACCAGAAACCTGAGGCGGTTTCGTGAAGTGCCAAGCGAATCACGAGAAAATCGAGCAGCTATAGCGTCAATTATTTCCCCATTTGCCAGTTAACTTCGCTGGAGTACTAGCAGCCCGAGGGTCGACGAGCGCTGGTGACGTGCCCTAACCCCCGATCCATAAAGATGAAAAATTTCTGGCACTTTTGTCACAACGCAAATTTCAACGGCCAGCTTAAAGCATTACTATGAGAGACCCTTTGGGAGTTTCCAGGATATAAGTAATAGTGCGGGCCGGAGAGTAAGTATTCGTCGGTCTTGGGTGCAGCGGCTGAAAGTGACCCTTCGTGGTGCTGTCTGATGTTTGGTGCAATGACCTACGGAACATGTTTTAATATAGATCTTTATGTGCTGCTTGTAGATATAGATAGTGTTGTTAGTCGTCGTACTTGTCGATAAGGCCTTGCAAGATTCGCATCGCTCCGCTCTTGTATCCTCCAAAGAGGGCGTGGTGATTGAGATGGTGGTATGCCTCGTAGAGGGCGACCCTGTCTGAATACTCGGCCTCTGGTTTAGTCTTTGGGACGATTTGGTGGTATTCCTTGAAGAATGCCGGACCGAAACCCCCAAACATGTTCATTATGCCCAGGTCGTACTCGCTGTGGGCGTAGCATGATCCGATGTCATAGATCACCGCACCCTTGCTGGTACAGCTAGATGCGTTGCCTGACCATAGATCGCCATGGACAACTACTGGCTGTATGTCGAGCTCGTCCAGCAAGCGAGGGACTACCTTGGAGACAACGGTTTCCACGCACTTTCTTAGCCTGGGGTCTTTGCCGTTGTTCTTCTCGCACTCACGGAGGATGGCTTCAAGGCGATTTTTGGCAAAAAACTCGCTCCAGCTAGGGCAGTAATCATTCACCTGAACAGTCGAGCCACAGCATGTGGGCACAGGAAAACCGTACTGTGGGGAGTCGTATCCCTCGGGAATTGGAGCGGGAGTTGAGTGCAGTTTCCCCAATTTCTTTGCTAGATCGCTCTTTGACATGGACCCGGAAAAATCCAGGTACTCGGTCTGCAAAACCCAGTAATTGTCAGCTTTTGTGAATTTTATCGGCTCTGGACAAAGGTCAGGACAAACGTTGTGCACTGCGACGAGGCTTTCGTACTCGCCTCGGAGCATTGTCTCTGATTCGGGGGTTGAACCCACTTTGAGGAAGAATTGCTGCGTCGGCGTCTTCAATTGATACATACTGGCAAATCCATAGCTTTTACGCTTGAAATCGCCCTGCTTAATGCCCAGTGCGTCCAAGATAGATTGCTCCATGTTAAGTCAGCCGGGGGTTGAGAATAGAATATATAGCATACACAAGCATACAGAATTACTTTTGGCTAAATTTTGGCCACATCGGCATCGGAATCGAGACTGTCAGGTTTACTGGGCAGCGGAGTGGGGTCGCTGTAGTCTCCATACTGCAACCAATTGAAGATCTTGCGCATGCCCTTATTTGACACACCGGGGGTGTATCCATTGAACACGGCAGCAATCACTGCCATGCTGATACCAAACAGATACACCTCGCCGTACTGGATGAACGGCTTGCCTCCTCGTTTAGCTCGTAGAATGTTGTAGTGAGAGAGCAGTGCAAGTCTCAGCATGTACATATTGCGGGCACGGCCGCGGACCTGGTCAAGGAACGCCCACAAGCCCGACATGAAGCCGATGACGCGGAAGCGAAGTGCGGGTGGCACTCTCGAGCCCAAAAGCTTCTGACTCAAGCCAATACCGGCCCAGGCTGATGAGACTGCCATGGTGATGGCTGTGGCGGTGCGCAGCGTAGCAGTGCCTGAGCTCACGAGTGTGTAGGGAGACACCCCTTGGTTCTTGAGCACGCCTACAACGAAGTACAGCAAGAACAAGTATTTTGAGGTTTTGGAAAAGTTCGATGCAATGGTATTTGCAAACACCTTGCCCTCTGATGCTTCTTCGGGGTGCAGCAGAGCTCCCACCATGGTGGTGTTGCCTGGGTGGGCGTAGTCCAGGACGGGCCATATAGGCTTGAGCGAGGTCGCCCAGCGCTGGTTGCGGTACAGCAGCGGGGACTTGAAGGTAGGGAAGTGGAGCTTTGAGATCTCGCCTACGGCGGCCAACACCTGGTTCTCAGTGGGCCACGGGGCCTTTGCGGGGTAGGCTTCAGGCTTGACGGGCATGTACTCGCCAGAGAGGGTGTCCATGATGACCTTGAAGCTGCTGGGGCAGTAGTCAGGGGCATTGATGTAGGTGTAGAACAGCTGCGACATGGCGATAGGGAACAGGATCCACGAGCCGATCACAGACGGCTTCCAGTCCATGTAGCCGTGGTCATCGAGGTAGTTGTATACGAATTCTGCAGCTTTAGAGGCAGCGTACAGGGCCAGGAACGGCCGAATCTTGGACGGGAGCAAGGCGAACCCGGGCGACGCAACCAGTGCTGAGGCGAATGGGATGAGCATCTTGAGCAGATTCGAGCCCTGGGCCCGGTCCTTGAGCAGGCCTGAGAGGATGTCGAAGCTCAGGCGATATGAGGCGGAAACTGCGACGAGCGACGCAGCGAGCTTGCGGCCGTCAATCTGGCCCCCGTTGCGAATTCGCAGCAGCAAATTGACGAGAGCTGATCCTCCCCAGATTTTGAGGTAAAGTCGCAGGTGCTGGCGCACCAGGAGCTGGAGCTTCGACGACTCGGTCTCGGAGCGGTACACTGCAGCAGGCGACGGGGTGCAGTTGGCCCTGCGGAGCAATCTAACGTGCAAAAGCTCGTACTCTCGCGGCTTGAGGACGAACCGAATGAAGTAGGTCGCCGACATTAGCAGTCAAGAGATAGTGTGGGGTAGCTGGTCTGAGGGGTGTTAAGCTCCGGGGCCGGGCAGCGGAGGGGGTCTAAGCCGAGGGCACACGCATGTGCACTTAGCGACATGTCTTTCACGCTTTGGACTGGCTCTTCGGTCATTGTCGAGCATTCCTCGGGTGTGGCACTGCAGTTCGAGCCTGGGAAAATCTCAGTCGCCCCGGCCAAGAGCACGCGCACTGGAACGCACTCCAGCGTGGCGGCGGTGCTGGGCACCCTCGCGTTGTACTCATCCGAGTACCTGATTGTGGCCAAAACCCGCAAATTGCAGGGCGACCTCAACGGCAACAAAGTCTACAAACTCGAGGACTTTGAGCTGGTGAACCTGCGCAAGAACGCCGACTCGTTGCTCGAGAAGGAGTACCGTAGCCTGGTGCGCATGCACCTCCGCAATGCACCGCTGTACTACTCCGAGACCTACGACCTGACGAACGCGGCCCAGAGGCAGCGGGGTGGCAAGACGGTGTTCGAGAACGTCGACCCTCGCTTCTACTGGAACTTTGAGCACACCAAGGTGCTCCGCCAGCTCGCGACCCAGAACCCTGTGCTGGCCCCGTTTGTGACGGTGGCCATTTTCGGAGTTTACCATGTGTCTACTTGCCCCGTTGGAAACTCCACGGTGGAATTTGGCATCATCACTCGCCGGTCCCGGTTCAGAGCTGGCACTCGTTACTTCCGTCGTGGGCTCGACGAGAACGGAAACGCCGCAAACTACAACGAGACGGAGCAGCTGCTGTTTGCAGACGGCACTGTGTACTCGTACGTTCAGACTCGAGGCTCGGTGCCGGTGTTTTGGGGCGAGATCAACCGTATGCAGTACCGCCCGGTGCTGCGGATCGGGCACGAGCCTTTGCACGCTGCCGCCAAGCACTTTGATGAGCAGGAGCGTATCTACGGCGAGCAGTACCTCGTCAACCTTGTGAATCAGTCTGGTTACGAGAAGGCCGTCAAGGATGCGTACGAGGCGGTTGTCAAGCAGCTGCACGACCCCAAGCTCCACTATTACTATTTTGATTTCCACCACGAGTGCTCAAAGATGCGCTGGCACCGGGTTTACCTGCTTTTGGAGCGCCTGAACAAGGACGGGTTCGACAAACAGGGCTGGTTCCAGCTGTCGCCGGACGGCAAAGTTGTGGACAGCCAGAAAGGCGTAGCCCGCGTCAACTGCATGGACTGTCTTGACCGTACTAACGTAGTTCAGAGCTGCATTGCTGGCTTTGTGCTCCAGCTCCAGTTGGAGAACGCCGGGGTGCTGTCCAACGGAGACAAGTGGGACAACTACCCACCGTTCCAGATGCTGTTCCGCTCAGTGTGGGCCGACAATGCCGACGGCGTGTCGTTCTCGTACTCGGGTACTGGTGCTCTCAAGACCGACTTCACCCGCACGGGCAATCGTACTCGTCAGGGTGCGCTTAAGGACCTGCGCAACTCGATTGCGAGATTCTACCTCAACAACCTGTCTGACGGGCCTCGCCAGGACGGTTACAACTTGTTTTTGGGCGACTTTATACCATCAGAGCAGAAATCCAATCCGTTTGTCGATCGCCGGTCGGTGATGGTGCAGTCGATTCCCTATTTCCTTGCATTCGGTGCGATTGTATTTGTGCTCAGCGTGCTGTATCCCAGCAAGAACCACTCTCGCACATTTAATAGTATTGTCAGCCTGGTTTCTCTCGGTATAGTCGTTGGCTCGTACCAGGCTATCATCAAGAACGGCCTCCAGTACGTGAACTGGCCCAAGCTGTTGCCAACTGACTACGTGGACCTGATGATGAGGGCCGACAATACATCTTGCGTAGTGGACAAGGCGTTGCAAACGAGCTCGAAGCAAGATTAGATTATAGATCATGTAGAAGCATACTAACTTTTCCTTATACCGTGATTGGCTTAAATTCTACTATATCGCCTACCTAGGGCAATAAACTATGTACGTGTTGCGTATTTCGCACGAGTTAGTTGGGAGTTTATGTACAGTGGCAGCTCAGCTGCTCTTTTGCTTGTCAGGTCCAAAAAACATTCCCACATCTGCGGGCTCCACAAAGGACTCTACCCACTGGCTCAGCTGGCGCTTCTGGTCCTCGAGCGAGCCGGAGATGTCCAAGGCACGGTCTCTGCATGCGAGCTCGACCTCCTCTGGATCCAGCTCGTCGACCGAGTTCTCACGCAAAAAGTAGTCGTCTGCCCGCACGAACTCGATGTGCCGCAACAGCTTCCGCTGCAGCATGCTCGAGGGGCTGAGGGCGGTGAACACGGGCGACCTGCGAAACACAGTGCGGGACACTGCCCTTGTCTGGGCCGGAGTCAGGGCGTAGAGGCTGGAGGCGCTGTCGACGTTGCTTGTCTTCGACTCCAGCAGCTCTTGGCGGTTCTTCGAGTACTGATCTGCAAGCTTCTTGCGGAACGCTACGCTGTAGCATGTGCTCGGGGACAGCCGGGGAAAAGCCAGCAAAATCAGCGGAGTGAACTCGAAGAACACGGCGAGAATGACCCCAAACAGCGGCAGCTTCACCGCATCTGGGGGAGTCCTGGCGAGCACCAGCAGCTGCTCCCGAGAAAAAGTCGGTCCCTGCGGGGTCTCGGGCTCCTTGATGTGCTTCTTGGCCTGGATGTCGAGCAGGTGCTTGTACTCGACGAACGAGCCGATCAATTGGGCCGTGGACCGTGCGTTATACTCTTTGCGGATCGCCTGGGAGGCCCTGAAATTTTTGTACACATTCACGACTCCGGTCTTGTAGAACTTTAGGAACGATTTGGCCTTGCCGTACACCCCGTTCGCCGGAGCAATTGCCGCTGGCAGCGTTTTCGGAGCGTTCATGGGGATTGACAAAATTCGCTGCTCCAGATTTAAGGCTCCACGTGACCGCACTTGTTCCCAACTCAGCGTAACCCGTCGAACCTGACATTTTAATGAACTTACTGGTTGGGTGCGCCGTTGCGGTCGTCTCAGGGGCGACGCAATCTCTGGGGTTCACGCTCCAGCGCAAGTCGCATCTGCTCGACCAGAGCGACGAGCTCGAGCCCGACTACCGCCACAGCCACACCTCGTCGATCAAATTGTGGCGCATTGGCGTGGTGCTGTTTGTTGCTGCGAACGTGTTTGGGAGCAGCGTGCAGATTCTGGCGCTGCCGCTGGTGGTGTTGTGTCCTCTGCAGGCCACTGGCATTGTTTTTAACTCGGTGTTCGCCACGCTCCTGCTCGGAGAGCCGTTTTCCCGCCTTTCTGGGGTCGGCACGGGCCTAATTTGCATTGGGGCGGGCCTCGTGGCCGGCATGGGGGCTGTTCCCGAGCCGAAACGCACGCTCGACGAGCTAATATTCCAGTTCTCCCGCACGGGCTTCGAGGTGTGGATGCTGCTGACGCTCGTGGCCGCGGGCATCTGCGTGTCGTACCAGCGCAGGCTGAGGTCCGACATGCACAAGGGCCTGCTGTTCGCGGTGGCGTCCGGCGTCATGAGCGCCCACTCGGTGCTGATGGCGAAATCGGTGGTGCAGCTGCTGGTCCAGATCGTCCACGACCCCATCCCGCTGCTGAGGATCTCGTTCTGGGTCATATTGTTCAGCTTCATCACGTTCGCGGTCCTGCAGCTTGTGCTCGCCAACGAGGCAATCCGCTGCTGCTCGTCGTCGGTGGTGTACCCGCTCACGTTCTGTGTGTTCAACTTGTTGTCCCTGGGCAACAGCGCTATTTATTATAATGGATCCGACATCAGCCCGACGCACATCTTTTGGATCGCGCTCGGCACCGTGCTGCTCCTCGCCGGAGTGCTGTGCCTCAGCCTCCGCTACGAGTCGCCTGCGTACGTGTTCCAGGTCCCCAAGGCTCCCTCCACCCCCACAGACAGGTCGCCCCTCCTGGGAGATGACTCGCACTACACGTCGCTCGACTCGCTCGACCCGTCGTTGTCGAGCCCAGACACCCCCAAGAGCGTCTCGTTCGCCAGGCGGCAGCGCCATGTAGGACGCAGTCTATCAAAAGAACAGTCGGAGCTGCTAAGGGAACTAGAAAATACGAGACGAAGGTTTTAGCGCTAAAAAGTCAAATTCCCGGTATTCTCCCACCAAAGTACAGGCTTCATTATTTATTTGTGTCAGGCCAAGAAGCAAGGCCTGTCCGTAGGATCTCTAGTAAAGTCAAGTTCCCACTCCTTAAAGTTTTTAAATAGTTCTGCGTTCCTATCGAAAAGCCGCTTGGCTCGTATGGCCCCCAGGACCTCCTCGTACGCGATCATGAACGCGACCTCCATTTTGCAAAACATTGGCTGAACAGCAATGATCTTCCCCGTCACCGAGAATGTCGTCTTCAGCTCATCCAAGTTGATACGGCTGTACAGAAGCTTGCACTCACACGAGCGCACGCTGCGAGAGATCTTGAGCGTACGCCTTGCCCCATTGAGGGTGCACCGCTCGTACGCTTCGTCTCTCGGCACAATGTTGATCTCGGGGGGATCAAAATAGATCCTCCGCCCGCACACCACAAACTGGCCACTACATGCATATGCGTGGAAGCGCTCAGCTGCCTGGAAGTGAATGAAGTGGAGAACAACAACGTCATCCACCATCGCTGCTCTCTCCAGCGGCCCTCCACATACCTGCGATAACACTGTCTGGAGCTTGGCTCCGTTCAAGTCGCGGAGAACAACTACAGCTCCCGGCGACGGGGTGTCATCACTTGCGTCTTCGCTCGGTGAGAGAAAATCAAACTGGTATTGAGGGTGAGACACAGTGGAATACTGTCTGATCATCCTTCTACTCGTTAGATTTCTGTCACCATCTTCGAAGTTTGACCGCGTGGTTTTGTGGGTGTCGTGGCCGGTGTGGATAAAAACATTGGCAAACTCTCGAAACGGATGACGAGCTGATAGTGCTCTTGAGAGTCCCATAATTAATGCTAGGAGACTTGATAACCGGACCAAGTGGTACTCCTGATATATTCTAGAGGCAGATGTCTAGATTTATACTCCAATTTTACATAAAAAGTATTAAATAGATTATACAGTCATGGTGAGGTCATGATGCCAGTTGATCCAATGAGGCAACTACTAGGCCTCGAAGTACAGCTGCCCGTAGCGGCTGGTATCGGACTTCATGGCCTCGCGAAGAGCCATAGTAGCATATTGAGATGTGCCTAAATCCATTTTCAGAATCACTGCTCGTTTTTTGCCGCCGTCCTTGATGACGACTCGCGCGTTGGAGTTGCCAAGTTGAGCGACGTTTCCAGGGTCTGAAGTAATTAGGTCATAGTCCGTCCGCAAGAGCTGGTCCTCGCTTTCGTCATAGCTTGTGAACCACCATTGCACATTTTGCGGCTTGGCCAGAAGCAGACGGTATGCACCAGACAGGCTGAACTCCCTAACGTTGCGACGCATTTTCAGGTAATCAATAGAATCCTTAGCCATTGTTTCTTGGTAAAAGTCCTTGAGATTGGAGGGGTAGTTGATATCGAATCCGGGAGTAGGCAAGACGACATCGTAGATAGTTTTGGTGCCTTGCTCGATCTCCTCGAGGGTGACAGGGCGCGCACGTTGAAACTGGCTTGTCTCTTCACTCAAGACCAGGTCTCCTTCTTGAATAGATAGTCCACGTTTGATACGCTCTGAGGCAGCGAGGTTCCAGATATAGCTCTGGTAGGCATGCACATACATCAACTTCAGGTTACGGGGGATTCGTAAAATAGCATTGATAGAGGACGGACTCTCCTGAAGAGCGCTAAGGATTGCAACTTCCGCGTTACACCTACGGGGCATGAGCTCCAAAGCTTTTTGGAGATCGCCTTTCTGCCAAGCAACACGAGCCTCTTGGGACTCCTCTGAAGCTAGGTCCTGGGGTTCAAGGATGCAGGAAACTGCGTCGTCGTACTTCTCGGCCAAAATATGGCGTCCAATTGTGTGCGTGGAGATGTTGAACGTTCCGAATCTTTGAAGCCCGAAATAGTTGATGAAGCCGTGATCTCTGAGCGACTCAAATGCCTTTGAAATATCGCTCTCTTGGCCATCCACATTCCTAATAGCAATAAAGAACTGGTTTCCTAGCAGGTCGCCAAGCCTGACGGGCTCCTTGGTAGATTCAAAGCCGCCGAGATAGACGTTCTTGAGGGCATTCTGGACTGCGCTCACTCGCTTGGCATCTATATGACGTATACTGAATGCTTGCGTGGTCACGCCGCGACGGTCTTTGGTACCAGCGAACGCAATGTCCTTGGGCTTGATTCGAAGGAATTTTGACATTAAAGATGCGACTTCCATGGTCTCTTTGTTCTCCTTGTACACCGTGAATTTGAGAAAAGGGGCCTTTTTACTGCTTTCACCATTAGACGCACCCTTTGAGCGAGTGCCTCTAGTAGCCAAGCGAACAAACAAGTGGTTCTCTCCCGTCGTCTGAGTATCTAGACGGTTATTCCACGCTTTTGCACAGAGCCTATGAATTCTAGTCCTCTCATCCTTATCTGTGAATGCCCTCTCTGATTCGAGCTTTGAGCCAGTGTGGAATAATTCTTGAATTTTGTCAACGAGCTCTTCGCCGAGAAGTTGGACCAACTCCTCCTTGTACTCGGAGATGTCAGGGATTTCTTGTCTTTCTTTAGGCTTTTCGGGATCTTGCTGCTTTTTTTCCTCAGGTTTGAGGCCGAAATCCGTTAGATGCACAACTTTTCCATTCTCGTCGATCTCATTAACCTGAAAATCCGAGTATCTCTGCTTCAGGACACCGTTGAAACCACCTAAATCAGGGCTAATGAACGAGATAATTCCAACGTCGGTTTCTGCCACGCCTTTTGGCTTTTCAGTCTTGATTCTTTTAGGCTCAGGCTCCATGATGAAGAAACTTTGTCACGTGCAGGACTTATTTCGAGGATACCAAAGTCTCAATTTGGCGGAATTAAGAGAGTATAAACTGGAACTGGCGTAAGAGCGAACTGCAGAAACCTTTTCCATGGATTGCCCTTCTACATGATAGAGTTAATTTAGACTTTGTAAAAATACACTATTGGACGTCTCGGAAACCTACCAGCAATTAGCCCCAAAATCGGTAGATGTTGGCACCAAGAGAAAGGGCCATGGTCAAAAAGCCCCAGGCTGTCAAGGCAATGGACAGAATGTTCAGCAAGCCCTTGGTGCGAGCGGAAAACGTGAAGGTCCGGTTGAGCCCAGTCTCTGAAGGTTTGGTGAGCTTATATCCAAAGATACCCGGGAGAATGTACGAGATAGAGGTCGCACCGATCGCACCTACAAAGCTCAGGACGGCCTCGAGGGACGAGACGTTGAAGGCGATCAGGAAACTCAGCAGCAGGAGGAACACCGTCATGCCTCTGTAGCGCCGATTCTCGGTGGGCAGATCCACTGGGGCATTCAAGTCATCGTTGCCGAGCAAGGGTGCCGACTCGCCGGGGCGTGCTGGGGGGTAGATAGCGTTGAAGATGTTGAGAGCTGACGCCCGGGCAGGGTGGATCTGCAATGGGTAGGAGAACACCACGAGGAAAACCATCGCTACCCGGCCCAGCGTGGACAGAATGGACTGGGGGTACATGGTGATGATGTTGTCGACCACGTTGTCGCCGAAACTCAGGTACCCAGTGAGGCCGGTGAGCACGTACAAGAAGCAGGAGCCTCCCATGCACACGAAGATGAGGGTGAGGATGCTGTAGGAGCGGTCGTGCCTCATCTCGTTCAGGCCCGAGAACATGTTCTGCGCACAGGTGTAGGCGAACAGGATGATGGGCAGGGACTGGAGCACGGGCATGGCACCCTTGGGCCCGAGGCGAACCTTGCCCTTGTCGTCGAGGGTGTCGCGAGCGATAAAGTGCCCGACCACCAGGACGACGAGGTACGCAGCGCTGGCGAGGCCGAGCATGCTGGTGTAGCGCAACGAGTCGAGGGACCGCTGGAAGCAGAGAGGGCTCACGAGGAGGAGGGCCACGACGACCCAGAACCGACGCTCGAGCAAGATGCCGCTGCCGTGGAAGTAGTCGACGATTATCGGGCACAGACCCCCGACGATCACCAGATAAGAGACCGCAACACCAAAGCACTTGATGGCAATTGCGCAGTCGAACACGATTGCGAGGCGAGGGTAGGTGATTTTGGACACGGACGCAAACGACGCATCGCCCTTGGGTAAAAACCCGGCACTGTAGGCCTGGAAGAAGATTCCCAGGCCGGTAGTGGCAGCAGCAAGAACTATGGAGAAAGTGGCCAGGACGACGCCCTGCTGCCTGTAGGCGAAGGGGAGGGCGAGCATGCCCGCCCCAACGATCGTTTTCATGATGCTGAAGATGATTGAGGGCGTGGACGCGGCTCCTACTGCGACAGACATTGATGGAAAGTGCACGTGATCGATGCAATGAGCGGCATATCGATGCGATCTTGGGCGAGGGCTCGGGTTGGGAAACGCAGTGTTTAGGGTGCTGTCGATAGCGGGCACGGCTCGTCGTGAAAATGGGACAGCGGCCACCACCACCGCGGTTGCTACCTGCAGATTAACCGAGGAATCGTGGCGCAGTGGCAAACAACATGGACATTTTGGAAGACCAAACCGACACTGCCCCGCTGATTCCGTCGGCCAGCACCCGAGAGCTGGTGGTGGGGACCGCCGATAACAAAGCCTCGTGGGTCGCCGTCAACGGGCGGTGGTATCCGACCCAACCGCGGACCGCAGTGGACACTCGGCTCGCGATGCTGTCTGTGCTGATCCCTGCGCTGCCAATCGCCCTCAAGTACGGCATGACGACGAAGAAGTTTCTGATTGCGCTTGTTCTGACCACGCTGCTGTACTTTCCCGGCCTGTTCTACTCGCTGTGGGCCATTTTGATCGAACCGCGCCGGCCCTCGGAGGATCAGCTCGAGGCGGCGCCGTACGGCTACGTGTACGGCACCGACATCCCCATGGGTGCCGACGGCGACGTGCTCAACTACGCCGCCCTCGACCCGAACCTCGAGCTCGACTAGTTCCCCAGATTTTACCCTAACCCACGGACCCCGGTATCGGGCTAGTGACGAATTTCAGCCAACCCTATCCTCGAGTGACAACATGTCGACCAAGAAGATTGTAGTTGTTGGCGGAGACCACGTAGGCCCCGAGTGCACAGCCGAGGCCGTCAAGGTCCTCAAGGCCGTCGGGAAGACCCTGAAGGACATCACGCTCGAGTTCGACGAGCAGCTCATCGGTGGTGCGGCCATTGATGCCACTGGCGACCCCCTGCCCGACAAGACGCTCGAGGCCGCCAAGTCGGCCGACGCCGTGCTGCTGGGTGCCGTTGGCGGCCCCAAGTGGGGCACTGGCAAGGTCCGCCCCGAGCAAGGTTTGCTCAAGATCCGCAAGGAGCTCAACCTGTATGCGAATCTGCGCCCCTGCACGTTCGCGGCCGAGGATCTGGTCGCAATGAGTCCCCTGCGGGAGGACGTCGTCAAGGGCGTCGACATTGTCATCGTTCGTGAGCTCACTGGCGGCATCTACTTTGGCGAGCGCACTGAGGACGACGGCAGCGGAGTCGCCTGGGACACCGAGAAGTACTCCGTCGAGGAGGTCACCCGCATCGCCCGTATGGCCGGCTTCCTCGCTCGCCAGAAGAACGCCCCGGTCACCAGTCTCGACAAGGCCAACGTGCTGGCCTCGAGCCGGCTCTGGCGCAAGGTCGTCACCGAGGTGTTTGAGAAGGAGTTCCCTGACATCAAGCTCGAGCACCAGCTGATCGACTCTGCGGCCATGATCCTGATCCAGAACCCTCGCAAGCTGAACGGCATCGTCATCACCACCAACATGTTTGGCGATATCATCTCGGACGAGGCCAGCGTTATTCCTGGCTCGCTGGGCCTCCTGCCCAGTGCGTCGCTCAGTGGCTTGCCCGACAAGAACAGCGCCTTCGGCCTGTACGAGCCCTGCCACGGCACCGCCCCTGACCTCCCCAAGAACAAGGTCAACCCTCTGGCCACTATTCTGAGCGCTGCAATGATGCTGCGTCTGTCGCTCGGCCTGCCCAAGGAGGCCAACGCCGTCGAGGCTGCCGTGCGCACAGTGCTCGAGAAGGGCATCCGCACTGGCGACCTGCGCGGCAGCGCTACCACTACCGAGGTCGGCGACGCGGTTGCCAAAGAGGTCCTCGAACTCCTCAAGTAAACGTTCACGAATGTATATAATTATGCAATAAATGGCTTTGACTTTATATTCAATTAACATCATCTATAATGTGTCAAGTTGTTACAGACTTAGAGCTTGACCTTGCCGCTCTCGACAGCGCCCCACCCATCGTGCGTGAGCAGCTTGTACTCGTTATCCTGCAACCAGTAGATATCTTCGCTCTCGCTGGGGATCTTCTGACTTCTGAAAGATTTCTTTTGTGTCTTGTTATTGCCGGTAGTGGCAATCTCGTTCACGAACTTTACGAAAATGGGAATGGCGTAGCGAGGAAGGCGACTGGTCACATGCTGGGCGAGGCCCTTGAGATCGGGCAGCTTGCCTTCCTCCTTGAGCTCGACTACGGCGAAGCCAGCACGGCCCTCATGGTTGGGCACCTTGACGCCAACGCACACGACCTGCTTGATGCCAGGGTATTCCGTGAGCGCTTCCTCGACCTCATTAGTGGACACATTCTCAGATTTCCAGCGGAAAGTGTCGCCGAGACGGTCGACAAAGTAGTAGGCGTTAGTGCCGGCGTCCCATCGCAAGAGATCACCAGAACGGATCCAGGCATCATCCTTGCTGACGATGTTGCGGGCGATCTTCTCATCAGTAGCCTTCTGGTTGCCCGCGTAACCTTGGAACTGTGCGGAGATGTCTTTAGCGTCGACTTTGAACAGTAGCTCGCCGGGCTCGTTGGACGCTGCGGGGGTGCAGAGCCCAGTCTTGGGGTCGCGCCACAGCTCCTGGGTATCGGGGTCAACCCGGAAGATCTGGCACACCTTCCTGTTGAAAATGCCTCCGAGAAGCTTGCCGTACGAGGCACACGCACCGATTCCAAAGTCACCCTCCTGGTGATTGTTGATAGCTATGGGGAGCTCTGTGGCACCGTAGAATTCAGACACGGTGGAGATGTTGAAGCGTTCTTTGAATTTGGCCCAAATGTCGGGGCGGAGGCCGTTACCCATAGCCTGGCGGACGCGATGAGCGCGCTCGTCGGGCGAGTAGGGAGCGTTGAACAAATAGCGGCCAGTCTCTCCGACGTACTGGATGGCGGTAGCACCTGAAAGCTTGACCTGGGTCCAGAACGTGGTGGTGGAGAATTTGTGGCCGATGGCGTAGCCGGCGCCGATGTGGATGGAGGCCATGAAACCTAGGACTGAGGCAGTCGAGTGGTACAGGGGCATGGCGCTGTACAGGATGTCATCATGCTTGAGGAAAGTAGTGGCGGCGTAGACTCTGGAAGCCTGCATCTTGCGCCAGCTCATGATACCGGCCTTAGGCAGACCGGTGGTTCCTGAAGTGTAGATGTAGCAAGAAGCGTCCTTGAGCAGGGGCACTCCGCGCTGCTTGTTGTCAACGGTGAGCTGCGGGGAGTTGAAGACCTTAGACTTGAAGTCGTCGTCCACAACCACCGTGGGGACGCCCTTATCCTTGAGCTCGGGGGCGATCTCGAGGCCGTTATCACGGACCTCGTCGTCGACCAAGAACAGCTTGCTGTCTGCGGCGGTCACGCAGTGCGCGAGGGCCTTGTTCTGCAAATTATAGTTGATGAAAGCGGGCACAGCGCCCAGGTTCCACAGCGCCATCCACAAAAACACAAAGTGGTCCTTGTTGACAAAATCCATGGCGACGCGGTCACCGCTGCGGATACCGTATTCGTGGTACAGCACATACGAGTACTGTCTGGCGTATTCGACCACCTGCTTGTAGGTGTAGGTCTTGACGTCGAACAGCTCGTCTCCGTTCTGGAGCACTCCGTTCACGAACCGGGCTTTGGCGCCCTTGCGGGGCTCAGGGTAAACGATACACACTTCGTTTGGCTGTGACTCTGCCCAGTCTTCGAGCACGAGGAAACAATTGACCCGCTCGCGGTAGATGTTCAGCGCGAGGTTGACGATGCCGCCCACGGCGCTTTTCATGGTGCGGAGATCCTTTCCTAGGAGCCAGCGGGCATCCAAGTATCCTGCAGCGAGGACTGCTGCGGCCGCGACTTCTAAACTCATGTGTTGATGGCGGGCTTGGTGGCATTCGGCTTTATATAAGGGACGTGTCTAGAGGTCACGTGCATGGGGATAGCCTCGGCGCGCGCGCGGCAACACACAGCCGGGCTGGCGGATGACCCCGCCGCAGACCACGAGGGACGCACTGGAGCATGGTGCGCGCGCTCGCGCCGAGTCAATTCGCTAGCCAGAGCCTGGGGCCCGCCCCAGTCTTGCAGTCAGCCCTGCACCCCACCTTTTACCCGTACCCTCAAACTGCCATCCCACTTTTGCTAACGCATGCATGGGTTAACGGTAGTAGTACATGTGACAGCTAATGCGGCCCCTGATAGACACTAGCGGTGAAAAATTTGGTTCATGTGGGTCCCCTGGCTAATCGGAGCCACATTTCGATAGATCGTCCGAGGGGGCTTTGGCCCGTTATCAGTGCTCGCTAGTGCTGAATAAGTTCGCTCGTTGATAGCCTTAACTCTTGTAATGATTCCAGTAATTGATGTAGCTCCATTGTGGGGAGCCGACGGGGATGCGTACAGTCGTGTTTCAAACGAAATCGACAAAGCCTGCCGCGAAGTAGGCTTTTTTTACATTAAGAACCACTCTATCTCGGCCGAGGAGCTTGATAAGGTCAACGCCCTGGCGAGGCAGTTCTTCGCCGAGCCGGTCGAGGAGAAGCTGAAGATTGATCTCACCAAGAGCAATGGACAGCACAGGGGCTACGGCGGCGTTGCGGCCGAGCAGCTCGACCCCTCGATGCCCAACGACTTCAAGGAGACGTTCGATATGGGCCTCGACCTCCCTCCCGACCACCCTGAGGTGCTGGCCAAGAAGCCCCTGCGAGGAACGAACCGCCACCCCGACATCCCCGGCTGGCGAGAGGAGTACGAGCTGCACTACCGAAACATGCTCGACCTCGGCAAGACGCTGCTCAAGGCCATGAGCTCGCACCTCGGGGTGTCGAAGGAGTTCTTTGACGACTGCTTCACGATGCCGATCAGCGTGCTGCGGGTCCTGCACTACCCTCCGCAGGACAAGGAAGGGATCTCAGCTGGAGCCCACACCGACTACGGCTGCCTGACCCTGCTGCTCCAGGACAGCATTGGCGGCCTCCAGGTCCGCGACATGAACGGGAACTGGGTCGATGCGGTCCCAATGGACGGCACTTTTGTGGTGAACATTGGCGACATGATGTCTCGCTGGACCAACGGCGCCTACAAGTCGACGCTGCACCGGGTCAAGGTCACCCCCAACACCGACCGGTACTCGATGCCGTTTTTCCTCGAGCCCAACCCGGACACCGAGCTCAAGTGCATGCCTGCGTGCCACGACGAGCAGAACCCGCCAAAGTACCCCGTGATCACTGCGTCCGAGCACCTGCTCAAGCGTTTCGCAGCCACCTATGCGTACAGGCGGTAAGACATTTTGTAACTAGTCTATATCTAATTAACCTACTATACTCTCGCATTTCGCCTCGCACCGCGTGCACCTCCTGTTGCTTACCCCTTCACAAGACCCTCTCGATTGCCACGTTTAGAATGACGTCGCTGAAATCGTTCATTAAAGCGGTGAGAGCGGCAAAGACCGTCGCCGACGAACGCACAGCGATCCAAAAGGAGAGTGCTGCCATCCGTACGTCTTTTCGCGAGGGCCGTGCCTCCAATTCTACCCGGCGAACCAACGTCGCCAAACTGCTGTATCTGTTTACTCTCGGCGAAAGAACGCACTTTGGCCAGGTGGAATGCGTTAAACTGCTGGCTTCTCCCTACTTTGTCGACAAGCGGCTCGGCTACCTCGGCACGATGCTGCTTTTGGACGAAAATCAAGAAGTGCTGATGCTGATCACAAACTCGCTGGACAACGACCTGACGCACCCAAACCAGTACGTAGTGAGCCTTGCTCTCACGACCCTGGCCAACATCGCCAGCGTGCAGATGGCTCGGGACCTGGTGAGCAAAGTGCAGAAGATCCTCTCGAGCTCGAACCCGTATCTGCGCAAGAAGGCGGCCCTCAGCGCCCTGAGGATTATCAGAAAAGAGCCAGAGCTCGAGTACATGATCCTAGACCACCTGAAGGTCCTGCTCACCGACCAGAACCACGGTGTGCTGCTCTGCGGCTGCTCGCTTGCTATCGACATGATCGACAACAACCCAGAGCTGGTCGACCAGCTTGACGGGCTTCTGGTCCACCTGCTCAGAGCGCTGAAGCAGCTCAGCACCACAGGGTACAACCCCGAGTTCGACGTCGGTGGTATCCCTGACCCCTTCCTGCAAACCCGGCTGATCAGGCTGCTGCGAGCCATTGGCCAGGACAATCCTGATCTCAGCGAGCACATGGGCGACCTACTGGCCGCAATTGTCACCAATACTGACTCGAGCAAGAACGTGGGCAACTCAGTCCTGTACGAGGCCGTGCTTGCAATCTTTGGTATTGAGAGCGACTCCGCCCTGCGAGTGCTGGGCATCAACGTGCTGGGCAAATTCCTGGCAAACCGCGACAATAACACCCGCTATGTGGCCCTCAACACACTGCTCAAGGTAGTGTCAATTGAGCCAGTTGCAGTGCAACGTCACAGGGCCACCATTGTGACCTGTTTCCAGGACCCCGACATCTCCATTCGTCGCAGAGCACTAGAGCTCAGCTACTCGCTCATAAACGAGCAAAATGTCCGCGTAATGATCAGAGAGTTGCTGACCTTTTTGGAGCACTGCGACCTCGAGTTCAAGACTGAGCTAGTGTCTCAGATCGCGCTGGCTGCCGAGCGATTCGCCCCTAATAAACGCTGGCATGTTGATACCCTGCTCCGAATCCTGAACATCGCCGGTGGGTATGCCAAAGAAAATATCCTCTCCGCATTCATTCTACTAGTCATTGAGACCCCAGACCTGCAAACATATGTGGTGCAAAGGCTATATATTGGCTTGCACAAAGACTTTAGCCAGCAGGGACTGACAATCGTCTCACTGTGGTTGATTGGAGAATATGCCGACCAGATTCTTGGCACCTCGTTCAGCGTCGACGAAGAGCAGGTGCAGGTGACGGATGAGTCGCTAGTAGACCTGGTTCTAGATGTTCTAAAGAGCCCCTACGCGTCTCGGATTGTGCAGGAATATGGCATTAATGCACTCATCAAGCTGACCTCGCGTCTCAGCAGCTCCGCTCAGATCGACAAGATTCGGCGCTACCTCTCCAACAAAGAGCATTCTCTGGATTCCGAAATCCAGCAGCGAGCGATCGAGTACTCTGTACTATTCGGAGAAAGCTCGATCCGCAAGGGTGTTCTCGCAAAGATGCCAGCTCCTGAATTCGGTGATGATCTCGAGACCCAGCACGCGAAGGCCATGTCCAAGGCCCTTGTCAGGCGCAAGAAGCGAGTTCCCATCTCTACCGGTCAGAATGCACACAAGCGTGACCGCAATCGTGCGGTGGCCGATCTCCTCGACCTCGGGGGTGACACTTCCACCGAGGCCCCTTCGAACGATCTGATCGCCGACATATTCGCATCCACTGGCAACTCTGCTGCTCCTGCTGCGGCAAAACCTGCCGAGACCAAATCATCGTCCGCCGACATCCTCGGGCTGTTTGGCTCGACGGCCCCTGCCGCGACCCCTGCACCGGCGACCCCTGCAGCCGACCTCGTGAGCGCATTCAGTAATGAGGACCTCGAGCTCAAGTTCTCGGGCACCAAGGAGGGACCTGGATCTGCACAGATTCGCGCAGTATTCACATGCAAGACTCCTATCCGAGAGCTGGCGTTGCAGGTTGCAGTGCCCAAGTCACAAACACTGACCCTGCAGCCGTTATCAACCGCCAGCATTGACCCTGGGCAGGAGGCGACGCAAGCTATCAAGATCTCTGGTCCGGCAAACGCAACGGTGCGACTGAGGCTGCGGGTGTCGTACTCCTCAAAGGGTCAGCAGCACCGGGAACAGTTTGACTTTGCTAATTTCAAAAAAATTCTCTAAACTATAGATAATGACTAGAGATCATAGAGCATTTATTAAAGGGATTTATATTTTTAGCCTGGGTGGGAGTGTTTATGCAGCTCCTGCAGTATGTCAGCTAAGCGAGATTTTTATCAGTCGGGCAATTGGCCAAGTGAAACTTACACGGACCCGTGCACATAGGCGAATAGTGCCAAAATGGCCAAAGACGCGAATTGCATTCTAATCGCATAGCAATCACACGTGCTGTCAAAAGAAGCTGCGGCATGATAAAAGAAATACCCACCCATGCCTCCGCGAAATCCGAGAAAAAATCCTGCATTCAAGAATCTCCGTAGTTACAAACATAGCCGTCGTGCATTGCTGTCTAGCTATCCAGCATGCTGAAAATTTTCCACATAAACTTTCGCCTTGGGCACGTGACCAAGTACATCAGTCTGCCTTGACATTAACAACGGGTTAGACAGAGCTATGGATAAGTATATTCAGGACTTTTGTCTGGGAAATCCACAATCTATTGCAACATCTCACTCAGGGGCAATTGATTTAGCTATTTCTCTTCAGGAAAAGTCGATTTTTCTCCCTTCCCTCAGTCCCGAGTCAGAGGACCCGTCGGCGACGTCCGACAATGGTCAGTTAGGCACCACCGAATCCGAAGAAGCGTCACCGACCCCCTCGAGAAGCGAGGATGCTTCCAGCCCACCCGAGTACAACGAGGAATCAGTCGGGGCAGTTTTGCGGGGGTCAGTAGTGCTCAAACTGCAAAAGCCTACCAAGATCAAAGAGCTGGGTTTAGATCTGTACGGTGTCAGCCGCACGTACTGGAACCTGGTGCCGCAACCTGGGGTTTTGGGCGACACCCCACTGCCCTCGAGTGCCGAGATCGAGGATGCCACATACTTTGGGGTCCACCACTGGGACTTTATTGCCAAGGATCAGCTCAAGAGCGTCGGCAGTTCGTACGCCAAGTCAACGGAGAACGTCTCGGCGACCCTGGTGGCTACCGACCAGTTCGGGGCTAACGCAGTGGTGCTTCGCGAGGAGCCTAAAAAGGTGCACCAGGTCAAGGACGTGCTGGTGCAACCATCGGCTGCGTGCCAGCGAATTCGAGACCTCCCGGTGTTCACTCCTCTCAAGACCGTGTGCAGAAAGCTGAAAACGATCACCACGTCGGCGGAGTCGGTGATGTTCCCTGCCGGACACTACGTGTACCACTTTAGCATCATGATAGACAGGAACTGCCCCGAGACGACCAAGGTTCCCAACGGCAACCTCAGCTACGTGCTTGCTCCCCGGCTCGTGCGTGCTGGTGCCTTCAACCCCAACCTGAGCGGGCATCTCGAGGTGCAGGTGGTGCGGGCCCCTTTAACTTCGCTAGGCGTGCTGGTGAACAACCCGGCTACGCTGTGCCACATCTGGGATAATCGGCTGGTGTACAACATCCAGCTCCAGCAGCGGTATCTGACCCTCGATGCCCCTATGAACCTGCAGCTGAGCCTTATGCCGCTTCCTGATAGCAACGTGATGGTGCACCAAATCAGGATCTACCTCGTGGAGACCGTCAAGTACGCGTACTCTCCAGAGCTCACCATCCGAGCTAGCGACTCGAGCCTTCGCCTGGTGCTGTTCCAAAAGAACGCTTCTGTGGAGCAGACCGGCTCCAGTAAGGTATTCGGCTCGCTTCTCACAAGCACCGAACCCATTCACTTTAATTGTAATCTGCTGGTTGCTACCCAATCTGATGAGCCAATTCAGAATGTCCCCCAGGCCTACGGTCGGGGAAAGTTGGGAGAGAAGCGTTTCATGCAACCCGACCACACGTCGGAATTCATGCGAGTCCGCCACAGACTGCTGGTTCTCCTCAGAGTCTCTAAAATGGACCCCGACGACACAAAAAGGCACCACTTTGAAATCAAGGTCGACACGCCGGTCACGGTCCTATCGCAGCTTTGCGTTCACGAAAGCATATACTTACCTCAATACGATGATCATGACCCCGTTGGAAATCCTGACGGCCACGGCCTGCCCACATTCGACGATGCTTTACATCACGAGTTACTGAGTCCTCGAGCCGACACTCCCCAGGAGCAGGAGATCGCTAGTGGAGACCGGTCGATGAAGTTTACGGTAACTCGCAGTACCACTAACGATTTCCTCACTGCCGTGCAGGGTCATCGCCCAGTCGATGGCACCCCGATGGATTCGATTGAGGATCTGTCCACTAATGAGGCATCCGGCACATCAGAATGAGCTCGAGGTGTTTAAGTATATTTATTTATTCTGTAGCTGTTAATATTTGTTGGTCGGACTCTGTTCGGGCCTGATGACTTAGACGTGCTCTCGACGGTTCTAGTTTATCACCATGACTCTCACAGCCGCACAACGTGCGACGCTCAAGAAACGGAAGGAACAAGTCAAGAGAATGACCCGGGTGGCTCCTGATCCAGACCAGATCAAGGACGTCAGGGATGCCACAGCTGCGAAGCTACGGCAAGCTTTATCTGGATCCAAAGAGGATGAGCCGGAAGAAGCTCACAAAGTCGCAGAGGAAATCGAGCAGGTGCTATTTGAAGCCAACAATGGAATTGATAACGAGTATCGAGCCACATTCCGCCGGCTGCTCATATCGCTCAAGAACAAGAATACACATTTCTCTGAAAAGCTATTGAACGGAGATATCTCAGCTCGAGAGTTTGCGACCAAGAAAGTCGAGCAGCTCAAATCCCCCGAGCAGAAAGTAAAGGACCAGCAGCTAAGATCAGAAGCCCTGGAGCAGGCTATCAGCCACGAGATTCTACCAGAAAATATCAAACAGGTTCACGACGGAAGAGACCGAGAAAAATGGGGCGTGAGCCGTTCTGCTGCTGCGATCGACGATTAATGCCTAACTATTTATTTTACATGAGCCTTTAGCTCTTTGGGGCAATCTGCACGCCTGGGTGTTCGTTGTGCTGACTCGAGACCAGCTCAGAGACAGGAGCCCCAGATGATGCCACAACTGGAGTGTTGGGGGCCTCGCTTGACGCCAAGGTTTTCTCATTGTGCTGCATGTGGAGGTGGAGCTGAGCTCCCGCGTACCTGATTTCAGTAGGGATGCATTTGGCCTCGGATCGCGCATTGAGCTTCGTCGACACTGGCTTGAGCGCTTGCGTAGCCTTTTGAAGTACATCCTTGCGGGTGACTCTCACCTTTTTCTTTTCTTGCTTAGTTTGTTCACCGAATGGGGTAGTTGTCAAGGTTCCGGTCTCGCTAGCATTGGCGTTAGGAGCAGGATTTGTCGCGGAAGCTGCAGCGTCGTTGCTCTGGTCCTCTAGTACAACAGCGTCGATTTCAGGCACAAGCTCGTACATAGCCATATAGACCATAATTACTAGCTCATCAACCGCAACCGTGGACCCAAGACCGATATTGAGTTTTTTCACATCCAGAGCATACTCGAGAGCCAAAACCCACGGACTGAACGTTTCCTGGCTCTGAACCCACTTGTCGATCTTGGCACTCTTGATGTCGAACTCGTCAGGGTTCAGGGCTGGAACCACCTTTTCGGTGAATTTTTTCGGGATATCAAGGAGAATCCGAACAAGGGTACAGAGGTTGTTACAGATGTGTGCCCAGACCCCTGGTACATCTGTCATAGCAGTGAACTTCCGCGCTTTCTTAGCAAGCAGATACATGGAGACATCGTCCTTGTTTTTGAACACCAAGTCAGTATAATACATAGCATAATCACGACAATAGTCGAAATGCTTACCGGGTGCTTCAAAGTCTGGTTTCCAAATGTTAACCAATGGACGCGAGGTTGACTTTACCGCGATGAGTTTCTCCATCTGGAGTTGCGCAGACTCTGGGAGATTATAAACATCTTCGTACAGCCGTGCCAGCCAGTACACAGGACGATGAAGCCAATGCTTTTTGTCTGCCGTCACGATTCCTTTGAGAGCTTCAAGTTCAAAGTGAGAAACGGCTATCACCGAGGGAGGAGGGTTTTCCTCAACAATGTTTGCGGGAACAAGACCAGTATCCACAAGATACTTCAGGGCTTTATCGGGTTCAATCTTAGACTCACGACAATAGTGCGCAGCAAGAAGAATAATAAACTGGAGCGCCTCAAACGAGGAATCCTGGTTTGCTTTAGAGTCTTTGATCATGCTCTGTGCAAGCCTGCTTGCTTCAACCGCCTCATCCAATACTTCAGAGGCAGAGGCGCCGAGATCATGGAGAATCTTTGCTCTAAGGAAGGAGCTAAACCAGTCCGTTGCAAAACCCAGGTACTTGAAGGACAGCCTGAGAATGGTCTTCTGATTCATAGACTTCCCAAGAATCTTCTCTTCTGGCTTGCTGTCAAGGAAAACCAGCCGCTTCTGCGGAGTAAAGACCTGCATTGAAATAGGAGACACTGCAGAGTTGTACAGTAGTCGCCCATAGTCTGAGAACAGCTTTTCCTTGGTAGACTTGAAAAAATCCAGACTAAGCCCAGTAGTGGGGTCTCTAGCCAACAGAATGCTATGGGCCATTGACGTGCACAGAATCGCTTTTCGAAGATACCTTATAGCCTCACCAGAATTCTGCTGAACTTCAGGAGGGGTGAACGTATAGCTTACCTCGTAAAGCGCGTCAAAAGCTTGCCCGAGGCATGCCCACGACTCAAACCTCTGTGTTCCGTAGCACAGATCGTTCTTGAAGTATTTGATTGCCGTATGAAGATCGTCTACCCTGTCGGGGGAGACACGTTTCTTGACGCGATATTGGGTAAGATTTACAATTCCAATGACAAAATAAAAGCCACCATTACCGATGAGTTCCACTGTGGGGTCGTGACTCGACAAAAACGGGTCACGGAGCTTGCCTTCTGATGCTTGCTTGAGGAATGTGGCATCTATCTCCTTTTCCAAAAAGTGATCAAGAATACCTTCATTCTGCTGGATTTGATAGATGTGGTCATCAAATCCGATAGCTTCCGTAAAGAGATCCAAGACTTGACGGACGTTGTTTCTCTGGATAGCTTGATAGAAATTTTTGCGACTGAGAATCATTCTCATGATGAATTTGCTGAGCGGAATTGCATCGGCCCTAGTAAGCTCAACCGATGCGGTATGGTGGTTGTATGGCACAAAGTTGTCGGTAGACAAAGATATACCATATCTGCAATTGAGGCACTGTAGCAAGTCAGCCTCAGACTCAAACCAATCAAGCCTGAGAATCTCTGAAATATTAAGCTTCAGAAGGCTACCGTCGGCAAGAGCACAGTAGCCAGCGTGCCCAAGTTCTTCGTGGATGATACTCATGATGTCATTGATCACATCGTTGCTGGGGTTTACGCAGGCTGCTCGGAAGAAATAATAGAAAATAACCCACCATACCACCGTGAGCTCCCTCAGTTGCGTCGCTGCTTTTTCCCATGTGTGATGTTGCGGCGCCTGGGTAAGATTTGAATTAATAGCTTGATCACACAGCATAAATATCTGCAAAAACTCTAGCAATTTGACAATTACCGCCAAATGCTGCTTTGCTTCCTCAGGTTTCATGTCACTGAGGATTTGGCTGTTCTGAGTGAGAAGAGGCAATAGTCTTTTGCCAATATCTTGAGCCACGGCAAAACATTGTAGGAGGCAGCGACCTCTCTTGACAGTAGAATCAGCAGAAAAGCACTCATCAATGCTGTTTCTGAGAATCTTCAACAAGCCGTCTCTAGCTTTTATCTTTTCGCCCATTTTCTCGTAGTTTTCTAGTAACAAGTACCAAAGATTGAGCTTGAAGTCTAGAGAAGCACTTTCAAGAAACTGTGAAATTGCCTGAGACTCAGGGAGAGAGTTCGGGTGGGATTCGGGCATGAGCATAGCTTCAAGGAGTTGCACCGGCTCGGCTAGGTTGTCTGAGCCCGCAGACTTCCATACCTTTGCAAAAACCGAGGCTGCTCTAAATTTTGATATCTGGGTATTAGCGTCCTGGGTTGACGCACTGGGTATGTTTTTGTAGTTTGCGAAGCTAATGCTAACCCCAGTCAGGGGTTTTGTCATGCTCTCCAGTCTCTCCATGCTATCATTGGGCTCTTCGCCTTCAATCTGATAGTAAAATATCGATACCCACTTATATCGCAATTGGAGCTGCTGAGTTATTGATGGAAGAGTGCTCAAGAGATCCTCTACTACGGCCTTCCATAGCCGCACGCGATGTTTGAAAAGCTCTTGACGCTTTACCCAGTCATCAGGGAGCTTCTTTTCCGGATCTTCGTTCTGTGACTTTCGTATGTTCCTAGACACCTCTAGGTAGGAATCCATGTACCACTCATAAAATGCTTGTGCAATCTCAGCAACCTCAAGGTTCGGAGCCGATCGTGCCTGCTCTAGAACATCATTGTTGAATGTCTCCATCAGTGTCGGTAGATGCTTCATCAGGATAGCACTGAGTCTTGCATTCGCTATTAAAGGGCCACACTCGCCCTGACTGCAAACAATGGACTTGAGTACCTTGAATCTCACGCTTTGAACGTGTTGGTGACTTTGACTCAGGATAGCCTCATCTACCGGAGGGTCAACGATGGCATCACCCTTGTCCTGCTGAATGGCTGCGAAATCCAGCATTTGCATGACAGGCTGGGAAACATCAGCAGTTGCTGCACCAGCATTTAGAAACAGTGCTGCTTCATTATTATCCCAAGATTCTAGGATATTCTTGAGGTCAAAGTATATCTGATTTTCTGGGGTGGGCACCGTTCCACTTCTGAAGGGCTCGACTACAGTGTGATATTCCAAGCCGAGAGTTTTCAAGTATAGAGAAATTTGACTTGCGAATGCGAGATCTTGACTTCCAAAGTCTGCCGACATCGAATAGTCTTGCGTCCGACGAAGAGTCCTTACGGGCGTGACTGGGACCGTGAGCTCTTGCACTGGTGGTGTGATTTCCGCTTTCTGCAAAGAGTCCTCTGCCTCTGGATTTACAGATTCCTGCTCTGCTTCTGCCTCCAGTTCTTGCTCCTGCTCGGGAGCCTCGTTCGCGTCCTCAAAGATTGTCGGTTTCAACTCGACATTGGGAACCATTTGAGGGGCGACAAACTCCACTGCGTTGATGGGACGATTCGAATAGCTGTAGTCATCTACAAACTCTCGCTTTCTCTTACGGGAGTGTGAAGAAACCGCATCCTCAAGAGCGCACGCCAGGATGGTCAGGGTTTTCGTCGCCACCGGAACCTTTAGCTGTGAGCTGGGTCCAGACAGCTGCGTTTTGAGGTCCTGGAGTGAGTTTGATCCGAATGCTTCTAGCCACGTCCAGTGTTTGTCGAACACGGGCCATGCAACTCCAGATATTTTGCCCGGACTATCGCCTACCGAGGTAATGATTTCGGCGAGTTTGTGAAGAAAGTGCTCATTACGAGGGCTGGGCACTACGTTCTTGTTTTTGCTCAGCGAGGCTTCCAAAATCGAGAGGGCCTTCTGGGATCCGACATCAGTGACAAGGGATTCGAGGGCAAGGCGAGCGATTTTTGGATAACCTAGCGATAGGCTCACTACACAGAGCAACTCGATAATGTAAGGATCATCGGGACACAGCTCCAGAGCCCCGAGAAGCAGGGAGATGATCAATTTCGGGTCATCCGACGAATTGTCTAGTAGCAGTATGGCGTAGTTTTTCAGCACTAACCCTTTGAGCCTAGGTGTGTTTGGGGGAACATTCTTGTGGTTGTCTAGATCAAACAGGGGGAAAGCTAGAAGCTCAGCGAACGTCCGTGCGGCTTCCTCGAAAGCACCGTTTTTCTGGAGTTCCAGGGCCTCTGTATATAATTTAAATGCATCTTCTAATTGAAACTCAAAAGTATGCCTTTCCTCTTCCTTTTTTAGGTTCTCCTCATTCGCATTTAGGGCGACGAAGGGCATTTAGTCAGGAAGATTCAATCATTCTCTAGGGATATTAGGACTGTGCTTAGGGGATTACTAGCAACAATAGTAGAATCTAATAGCTCTGTGAGACTTCAGTAGCTTCTGATCTACTCTTAGTACCTGCTATGCACTATTTTACCGAGCACTTGAGCAGGATTAATTGCGTGAGTGTATGTATAGATATCGATGAGGCCCCAGTAGAATTGATTGCCTCTGGGACTACACTAGTTATTCGCTTTGCCAGCTCCAGGTCGGTGGATATTCCTCTGTGTAGTGAGGTCAAGCCAGCTGTGATCAAGACGACCGACGTCCAGTCGAATATCACCATTCGTTTACCCTGCTTTGGCCAGCCTTCTCGGCCGAGGGATTTCTGGCGATTCCCAGTGCCGCTGAAAGCGAGCGATGTTACCCCGCACTCGAGGTTCACCTGCACTGTTTGCCAACACTTGGTGACGGATAAAGTCGAAAAATTCAAGTCAATGCCATCTGAGAACTGGGCAGAGCTCATGGACTTTTGGCACTGCCATAAACCCCACGAGGAGACGGACCAGATCAGACCCGACCGGTTCGAGATAAACGCTCCTAATCCCGGAGTAGCATTTGTGGGAGACAGCTTTTTCTGGTTCAACTCCGAGGATATTAGTTATTGTCCGCATATCAATACCGCAAAAGTCTGGAAATGGGACCTTGACGTGAACTCGATTCATGTATCCACAGAGGTTTTCATTGCAGCGATGCTTCGGGAGCTGGTGAACTCACACGCAATTTACTCATTCTTCATTACCGACAACGGCGAGAGGTCGGTGCTGGTTTGGATATTCAATCTAGACTCGCTTGTTTCCATCACTGGCAGTGGTCCTCAGAAAGGCGTAAAGCTGTGCTACTCGCTAGAGAAATCCGAATGGCCCGCTCTTCGGGCAACACAGGGGGAGATTGAGGATGTGGTGCTCCCCACAAACGCTGTAGAAGCGCTGAGAACTCGGCTGGCGGCCGTCAATGAATTGTTGCCGGTGAATCTAAAGAAAATGGGAGAGTGGAATCTAGGGTTCTTAGCGGAACAAGATGAGCATTAAATGAGCTTACTAGCGTACTCTATAATTTATTACTGGACTAGGTTCCGAACGAGAGGTGCAATAACTTTGCGATTAGCGGTAATTACTCCCTGATTGTAGTAGCTCACACCGTCTTCGGACTTGATGAGGCTTAGCTGCAACTCAGGGAAGCTTTCGACGGGGTCGAACGTGTTGCCGATGATGGCGATCTCACGAGTATACTGCTTTGCCGGCTTGGGAGTCTTACCACTAGCGAGAGCGAGATAGCACTTCAAGTGGTGGTCTTCCCTAAACTTCTTGATCACCTGGGAGAGATTGGGATAAGGCACCACCAGATCCTCGAAAAGCCCCGGGAGCGAGCTGATCCCCACATCGTCCCATTGCTTGAAATCCTTCTTGAGAACATCAGAGGCACTGAAGCCGGTGATGTCCTTCTTTCTATTACGGAACTCGAGATATGCGGCCTCGATATTGCCGCCAAACGGATTGAACTGGCTGATGAATTTCGCACTGGAAACGTCGACTGGCTCAACCTTGTCCTCTACAGTGAGATTGCGTGTGTCCTGGAGGATAGGAGACAAGCTCAGTGCGACCAGGACGTCGTCATTCTTCCACAACTCAGCTGGGACCCGAGAAGAAAAGTAGTCGATGATGAGGCTCATGCAGCTGCCAGAAGTACGGAGGACTTTGGGTCCGTCATTCTCGACATCACCCTCGAGTTTGTGGTGATCGATGATGCCGTGGACCTTACCCTTGACAGTGGGGAAGTTGTGGTCAACCAGGAAAAGGTTCGAGTCAGCAGTGAGCTGGATCTTGGGGTCATCCTTGAACACCAGATACGGGGTGATCTGCAGAGTATCAAACAGCCACTTGATGTCGGGCCGCAGCCTCAATTCGTTGCTGGGAATATCAATGTAGGGGACGATCTGGTCAAAATTGTGCGTCTTGACGTTCGAGTAGAGGTAGGCTCCCACGATGGCTGAGCAGCACGAATCCATGTCTGCCGACTGGTTTCCGACGAAAAACAGCGTCTTTGAGCTCGGCACGACATTTTTGATATTTTTCAAAAATCGCAACATTGTAGAGGATCTGAGGTGGCGGAGGAGGCGTAAGGGGTGAGAGGAATTTTGGTCTGCGAGGGCGCCGAGGCAGAGCGCGAGGCAGCACGCTAAAAGCCCCGTAAGCAGCCAGGGATTCGCCAGTTTCGCTCGGCACATGCGCATGCCAACGGTGGAGGCTGGGCTCGGAAAAACGGAGCCCTCGCTTGACTAAGCGCGCGAAGCGATCAGGTGAAGGATTACACATGATTATGAATCGACTGGTCGTGTGGGATCGCGGTGACTAATTATCAAAAATTATGTGGGGTAAAGGTGCCAGGGCTCACATATTACGGCCGATTCCGGGCATACGAGGCTTCAGCAACCATGAGAAGCAAATGAAGGTGCTCCAGCACGGCACGGAGGAGCAGACACCGCGGGAACTCCTCGTGACGTACCCCGAAAATTCCCCCGTAGTTAATCCCCGCCATTTTTACCAAACAAGCGTAGCAGACTGGTGCAAGAAGCAGCAGCGGCAGGTGTCGCTGAGACAATTGGCGTTTTTCGGCCGCAACCTCACTGAGGAGCGGATCATGATGTCTGCGAACTTCGTGAGAGAAGAGCTGCCCATTCGCATTGCCCACCGGCTAGAGATCATGCAACGGATGCCGTACCGTATTCTGAGCAACCCACGACTCACGAGCATCTACGAGCGGTACTATCTGGGGTTCGAGAAGATGCGTAGAATACCGAGAATCACCAACATGAAAGATAACGAAAAGTTTTGCTCATTTCTCTCGAATCTCCTCGACGTGCATAATAACGTGGTAGCCGATTTGCTGCTGGGCGTGATGGAGGCCGTGAGCAGGGGTGACGTGCATGACCCCGATCGAGTCGACCAGTTTGTGCGGGGAATGCTGTCGTCGCGTATTTCGCGGCGTGTGCTCGCTGAGCAGCACATCAGCTTGTCCAACTCGTTCCTCCAGGGCAACACGAACGACGACAAGGACCAGAGCTACGTTGGCGAGGTGTTTCTGCAGTGCACTGCCAGCGACATCATCGACACTGCGCTCAAAAACATGGCACATGTGATCCCCGCCCCGCTGCCCGAGGTGAAGCTCGAGGGCAACACCGAGGCGTCGTTCCCCTACATTCAGAGCCACATGAACTTCATTGTCACCGAAGTTCTGCGCAACAGCATGGAGGCCTGCAAGAGGACGGGCACGAAGGAGCCCATTCTGGTGAGCGTGTCGTCCACCAAGGAGAACGTCTTCATCAGAATCAGCGACCAGGGTGGCGGGCTCACGCACGAGGCCCTCGGCTCACTGTGGACTTTCGCCAAGCCGTACAGCTCGCACCAGGTCGCTGAAGAAGTCATGACCAAGCTGTGGCCCACAGAGGAGCCCGAGACCAACAAACGCACCCCCAGTGCCAGCCCCAGCCTGCAGACGCTCACGCTCCGGGACTCGGGCGTGCACCTCGGCATCGGGCTCCCCCTGGCTCGGGTGTACCTCGAGTACTGGGGCGGCACCATTGAGCTGCACTCCCTCGAGGGATACGGCTGCGACACTCTAATTCGCATCTCGAGGTTGGGCACCATGCTGGAAAATCTGAACCTCGACAAAGTGTAAATATCTACATAATTCCATAAATATCTAGCTAATTCGACTAGGCCCTACGCTGCGGCGGTCTCGCGTACTGGCTCTAGCGGCCGGTGGCAATCCCTCCAAACGCACCAGCACAGCCAGTTATCAACTTAAACAGTTTCATTTTCTGGGGTAATTTTTCACTATTCCTCCCTAAAATCGCCAGCTGTGCCCGAGTTTACTAATCCACCATGAGCTCAGTCGAGGCCTACCCAGAGGTGCCCAGCTCCGTAAAAGTGGATCACAACTCACACTCGGAGGCTTTGAATAGCGACTCGGCGGTGGGAAACCCCAAACCCTCCGTCGATGCCGCCGAGTTGGATACTATCGATATCAATGGCTCGTCTGAAGAGCCCGCGAATGTGGTTCCTCCTGACACAAATTCGACGGCTGAGCCGCCGAAGGAAGATGGGGCAAGCGACAAAACGGCCCAAGCGCCCGAGGAGCCCGAGGATGCGACCCCACAGACTTCGGAGACCCCAAACGAGGCTGAATCGCCAGCGTCATCGACGGTGCGGGAGTTCCCCACCACGAGCGACTCACGCCCCGTGCGGTCATCCACGTCGTCCACACGCCCGAGCTTTCACCGCCACCGTGCCCCTTCGCTTGCGTTGAGCACAAGCAGCATCGACGGTGAGGCCAAGCCGGCTATGTTATTTATTAAGAACGCTCTCAACACCATCAAGAATGGCAAGGACGCCAAACGCATTCCTGCACTGATGCAGGCCCTCAATCGAGTCCTCAGCATCTTCGACGAGAATGCCAGTGCGTTGCCGCCGCCCTCAGCTATCATCGCCCCGCTGCGAATCGTGTGTGCCCAGGGCAGCTCCACCGAGATGCGAGCCGTCGCACTCGACTGCATAGGCAAGCTCTTCCAGTTCACCTACCTCGAGGACAGCGAGACTGAGGGCGGCATGATCGACAAGGCCGTGGCCATCGTGTGCGACACCTACGAAAAGGAGAGCACTGATCCCCGGGTCGAGCTGCAGATCATCAAGGCCCTGTCGTCGGCAGTGATTAATGAGGACCTCGTGGCCCACGGCAAGACGCTGCTCGACGCCATCCAGCAGGTCTATAATATTTTTGTGCGCAGCCGATCCACCGCGAACCAAAACACTGCCCAGGTCAGTCTCACCCAAATGGTGCACGCAGTGTTTGACCGGGCCCACCGCCTGGAGAGCAAAATGAGCGAGCTGCCCTCCACAGAGGACGTCAACGAGACAAGCTCCGAAAACAACGAGAAGCTCACCCTACAGCAAATGGTCAACACAAACACGGAAGACCCCATTGCCCATGCAGAGGCCGATCTGGTGACAAAAGATGCAGTCCTGGTATTCAGAACTCTCTGCCGGCTCTCGGAGAAGCCAGATATCGACTTCAACGACCTCAAGAGCTATCAGATGCGATCCAAGCTTCTGAGTCTGCATCTTTTGCACCTGACACTGAAGCAGCATATTTCCGTGTTTTCCAGCAAGACGCTACTGGTGCGGACGTCTCAAGGGAAGAAGAGGTTCTCCGAAGCGATCAAAGAGTACCTGTGCAGTTCGCTGGCTCAAAACGCCGCCTCGTTCTCACCGCCAGTTTTTGAGATCAGCGCCGAGATCTTCTGGCTGCTGCTGTCAAACCTTCGCAGCGAGTTCAAGCAAGAGATCCAGGTGTTCTTCAAGGAGATCTACTTTACGATCATGGAGCTGAAGAGCGCCACTGCTCACCAGAAACTGGTGTTCCTCAACATCATCGGGAGACTGTGCAATGATCCTCGTGCATTGGTCGAACTGTATCTGAATTACGACTGTGACCAGCAAATGCCAAACATCTTTGAGCGTCTAATCAACATTCTCAATCACTTGGCCACAGTTCCGGTACCCATGACCTCACAGGCCCACCAGCATTATCTGGCCGATGCCAACAAACACTCCATTGCAATTTATAGCCTTGATCAGCCGCCCTCGGTTGCGATCTCGAGGCTAGTTGAAAGGGGTGTGAAAATTGAGCTGGGGTACTACCCTCGAGAGTATGCAATGAAGATTGACGCACTCAACTCCATGGTGAGCGTATTGCGCAGCTTCCTGCTCTGGGCTAAGAGAGGCCCAAGCGTGGAGTCTAGGCCTGTCAGACGTGATCAGCCTCAGACTCCTGACGACCCTAGTCAGTTCGAGACTCGGAAATCGTCCAAGAAAGCTGTAGACTATGCTGTGACGGAGTTCAATTACAAGCCTGAAAAAGGTCTAGATGCTTTCCATAAGAAAGGCATTCTCAAGGACCGGAATGACTCGCGGGAGATCGCCAAGATTCTATTAAATACTCCTGGACTCAACCTATCACTTTTAGGTGAGTACCTGTGCAAAGGTAGCAGTGCTGGTCTTTTGCACGATTTTGTCGACCAGATCGACTTTAAGAATCTCAAATTCCTCGACGGGCTGCGATCCTTCCTACAAAAGTTCCGCTTGCCTGGCGAGAGTCAAGATATCGAACGTTGCGTGCTAGAATTTGCGGCAAAGTATACTCAGGATAATCCTACTGTGTTTGCCAATGCAGAGATACCCTACGTGTTGGCATACGCAGTGCTGATGCTTAATACCGAGTTGCACAGTCCGCAAATCAAACGTCAACGAATGACATTAGAAGCCTTTATCAACAATAACAAAGTCATCAATGTTGACGGCTTTGGTCTCCCTGAGGCTTTCCAAAGGGAGATTTATGAAGATATCAAGGCCAATGAAATCAAGCTCATAAGCGAACACGAGGAGAGCGCCCTGAACGATACAAAGGAAACTCAGGATGCGTACCTTGCAGCTAGCGAGGTTATTACCCAAAGGACGGCCAAGCAATTCAAAATCAAGAGTTCCGAAGGCGTGTACTACAGTGCTTCTCATTCCGATCATATACACCCAATGATGGAGCTCACATGGATGTCGTTCCTTGTTACTTTTACAGGGAACTTCCAGGAGAGCAACAACGCTGAGATCATTCACCACTGTATTCAAGGACTGTCTATGGCGGCACGCTTGTGCTGCAGTTTTGAGATTGACCTTGCGCGCCAGTCCTTTGTGCAAGCCTTAACAAACTTCACTAACCTGTCAAGACGCAATGACATTAAACCTAAAAACGTGCAAGTCATCGGTACTCTCCTGAACCTTGCACTGAAAGAAGGCGACTACTTGAAGAATTCCTGGAGCGATATTCTCTTAGTGGTACTGGAGGTGTCGCAATTGGAGCAAGCTGCGGATCGCAGTTCGATTAATGTTGAGATGGCCCAGCAGATCTGCTCAAGAGAAAATGTGATCAACTGTGATCGGGTGTTCAGTCGCAGCAAGGAGCTCACTGGATCTGCGATTCTGGATTTTGTCGAGGCCCTTTGCACACTGTCGTCTCGGGAAATTTCCCAGAAAAAGGGTCTCTTCTGTTTGCAAAAGATTGTCGATATCTGCTACTATAACATGGGTCGCATCAAGCTAGAGTGGTCTAAGATATGGGTCATAATGGGACACCACTTTGAGGAGGTTTGTTCGACTAGCGACGAGAAAACCGTGTTGTTCGCGCTGGACAGTTTGCGGCAACTGAGCTTTCGCTTCTTGGAGCTCGATGAGCTGCCGAACTTTCAGTTCCAGAAAGATTTCCTACGGCCATTCAGCTATACTATCAAGAACAATCCTGCGTCGTCTGTGAAGGTATTGGTAATTGAGTGCTTGAAACAGCTCATCCTGTCAAGGCATGATAAACTAAAGTCGGGATGGATCACTATTTGCGAGACCCTGCAAGTAGCAGCGGGTGAGGACGACAGCACCCGGACGGCGGCTTACAACTTGGTGGTCATCATCCACAAGGAGTTCCTGAAGGATGTTTATGACCATGGGTCCATGGAGTCGTACCTCAAAGTGGTGACGAGTCTAGCCAAAGAGCGGGATGTAAAGGTTGCGCTTCATTGTGCGGACTTGCTGAGCGAGATATCAAACAATGATGAGTACGAGGATATTTGGGATCTTGTGACTGCGGATCTCCACGATGTCATCATGTACGGGCAGGATCTTGAAGTACGCTCCAAGTCTTTGGGGTGCCTATTTGACACTCTTTTCAATCAGGGATCGAGGTACTCCAAGGAGAAATGGGATCAGACTTGCCGTGAGCTCTTGTTCCCGCTTTTCCTAGTGTTGGAAGAAAAGGACACACCGCTGAGCGATGATATGAGTCTATGGATTTCTACGACGCTGATTCAGGCATTGCGCAAGATTATCGAGCTCTTTGATCGGTATTTTGACTCTCTGGTTGATTCCTTAGAAGTATTCTTCTTGGACTTGTTGAAAACGTGTATCTGCCAGGACAATGCCACCGTTTCCCGTATGGGGGCAACCTGCCTGGTCGAGCTGATCACCGATAATGCTGAAAAGTTCAATGATCACCAGTGGGGCCAAATCACACATCAAATTGAAAAGCTTTTCAGGGAAACGACAGCCAAGGAGCTAAGCGTCGAGTCGTTTGGCCTCCTCCGCGAGTCCAATCAAAAGCCAAACTTTGGTATCCTCCAGCCATCGGTGACCAAGTCCAGGCAGCACCTGTTACTCGTGGAGACCATTGACGAGCTGCTTTCGAACAAGAAGGTGTTTGATACTGTGCCGGTCCAGGACCTGCTGCGGATAGTAGAGTGCCTTCACCGCTCATATGACTTTGCTCGCACATTTAATAAGAACCCCGAGCTGCGGCTACAAATGGCCAAAGAGGGCTACATGAGGACGGTACCGAATCTCAGCGTCCAGGAGTCGACGGCTCTTAGGGTCTACGTCAAGGTCGCCATGCATCTGTACCGTTCCAACACCCGGTTTAAGGAGGAGCACGAGAACCGCCAGGAGCTCGGTACACACCTGTTCCCGGTTTGCACGACTGTTTTGCAGGATTACAACGAGGTACAGCCCCAGGATCACCGACACATCAAGGCCCTGATGCCGATGGTGGTCGAAATCCTGCGGCACGTGTGCGAGCTGAATCCCGAGGACTTTAAAGAGAACGTCACTGGTCTTTACATGGAGACGATCCAGCTCCTGAACAAGGACATGAGCAGTGACCTTCGTGAGGCCATCCAGGCGATTCTGTGGCGCGTCGCAGAGGTGCATATGCCCAGTATCACGGACGAAAACAAAAAGGATCAATAAGTATGCATACTAATCACATAATAGTTGATATATTACTGGTAACTACTTCTGCTGCGGTGCGGGCCCGTGCCGCATGCACCCCCACTCTCCGGTCGAACACGAGCAGTGCCGAGACCCGGGGGATTAGGACACACACAATCACTAGCGGGCTCTACCAGTGTCTACTTTGAATAACTCTGTGTTGCGGCCACCGTCGCGGCCTCACAGTAGCGTCCAGTGGCGCTACCCCACACTGCCCTTGCCCTTATGCATTCGCTCAGGTGTACAGCACACTGAAGACGGCACGCTCCTCTTACACTTATGCTGTGGTTCAATACATTCGTGCAATGCGCTGCAGTGGCGAGTGCGGCGGCGAACGCGTTTCAAAAGAGCAATGTGCTCGAGCTAAACGCGGATAATTTCGCCCACCTCGTGTTTGGAAACAACAGCGTAACGGTGGTTGAATTTTACAAAGGAACACCCGACGACGCTGAACAGCTGAAAAAAAGCGCCAACTCGCTCAACGGGCTCGCCAGAGTCGGAGCAGTTGATTGTGCAGCAAAAGCGAATAACCAGCTTTGCAGCCACTACAAAGTGAGTTCAAAGAGCGAAATCAAGGTGTTCCAGCCCCCCAAATTGACTGATCGGGATTTCAGGGCGATCCACTCAAATGAGCCGCTGGAGGACAAGCCATACAACGTCTACCGCTACGACGGTCCTCGCGACTCACGAAGCATCAACAAGTACGCAGTCTCGAAGCTGCGAAACTACGCTGCCACACTGGAGGGCGACTATGCGTTTCTGTGGTTCAAGACCAACGGGATCTCCCGAGTGGTGATGCTGCCAGGCAAGACGTACAAGTCCAAGTCGATTGCCCCGCTATTTAAGGTGCTGAGCAGCGAGTATTTCGGGAAACTGCGGTTTGGCTACATCCCCCGCCGTGCTGACGGCGCCTGGAACATGCTGGGCGTGACCGCCCCCGACCAGTCTCAGATCGTGTACATGTCTGAGGACCAGAGACCGCATGTGTACAACGGCGTACTGACCAAGTCCAAAGTAAAGGCGTTCATCGAGGAGCAGTACCGCAACGAGCTGACCCGCCGTGCTGCGCATGGCGAGCCCGCGGAGGAGGACCTGGACCAGCTGGCCTACGGTATGGAGTACGTGACCGAGGACGCACAGGACGAGGAGTACCTGCACGTCCTCCACAACAAAGAGGAGGCCAAGCTGAACCAAGAGGCTGCAGACTACTATCTCAGCAGTGCACGTGCGCGCTACCTGAGCTCTCTTGCTAGCGAGCGCGGCGAGACCTATGTCGCCACTGAGTCTTCATCATCGACCGCATCGACAACCTCGTCCTCGACCACTCCCAAGCCCGTCCCTACTGACCTGGAGTCATTCAAACCGTACGTGCCTCCCAAGAACGCAGCAAAGATCTCTGCTCAAGAAGAGGTGCTCGAGGAGGACATTGAGGAGGCAGAGATCGACGACGCCGAGGCCGGCAGCGACATTGAGCTCGAGGACTATACAGACCAGATGCTGGATGCAATTGACTTCGACCTGGCCCCTGACGAGATTGTGGCCGAGGGCGAGGACGCAGTCTCGGCGTGGCGTGAGGAAATGGAGCAGAAGGTCGAGAGTTTGAAGGAGAAGAGAGAAGAGGAGCTCAAACAAAAGAACGAGATTCTCAAGGTCCGCATCGAGCAACAGCACCGCAAGCGGGCTGCGCGAGCCGCCGAGGGGGGCGAGGAGCAGGCGTCTCCCACAGTTCAGCTGCCGCCGGGAATCACGCCAAAGCCGGTAAAGAAGGAGCGTGAGGCCACAGACGACGACATGGACGAGAGTGAGTACCTGAAGGACCATGCTCTCAGAGACTTTGATGAGTTAGTGCAGAACTGCATTCGACGTGAAAAGACCTGCATCTTAATGTCTAGCGACTACGGCTTTGTCAAGGAGGACATTCGCGTGCTATTGAGAGCTCGCCAGCGGTTCTCGGGCGCCGTCAACGAAAAGCTACTATACCAGTTCTTTGTCGACACCGGCAACGAGGCCCTCACTGAGGCAGCTGAGGAGCTGCAGATGGCGCCCTATCGTGGTACACGGACCACCAAGGACGGAAAAACTGGTCACGCTCCCGCGGTGGCGATATTCGATTACAAGAAGCGTAAGTTCTCGGTGATGACTCCAGAGTATGGAGAGTTCTCCGCCGAGGACATCACGACCTTTGTTAGCAAGTTCCTTCTGAACAAGAAGCCGGTCAAGAAGCTGAAACTTCCCCGCAAGTACTTGTACTATGTAACCCCAGACGATTACGAGGTCATTGACCGGGTCGACCTCGAGGAAAGATACAAAAAGGAGGTCCACGAGCGCCCCGAGCCGTCTCATGAAGAACTGTAAATACCGTTCATGTAGATAAACATGCAATGCTATAGTCGTGGAATTAGCCAAACGCAACCGACGAGCAGTACGAGATGTTCAGGGACCCTTCGACCCCGTAATTGTCGTAGAGATCCTTGATCTGGGCGTCCAAAGTGGGCGAGAACGACTGATTCACATAGCAGAACACATGCTCGGAGCCAGGTAGGCTCAATTGGCGGCGTAGAAAAGAGACCAATGTGCCAAAATCGTTTTCTGGAGATACCTTGAAAGCACTAGTCTTGAGTCTACGGGTGGCTCCGATCGGACGAAACCGCACCGTGACTTTGTCCATTGTCGACGTTATGACCTGTATTACATAATAAGTAGTTTGCAATATGATCACAAAATACTTTGCCAATGTAGTGGTGAAGATGCCGGCCAAGGGGCCCGCTGCGAAGCATGCTCGCATTTTTCTCAGCAGCATACCTCCCCGTTCCCGCCAGGACGTGAAGCTGAGCTTCGAGATGCTGGCGCCAGACTCGACGGCTGCCCCTGAGATCTCAGTGAGCTACAAGGACGGGACGAAGCTGTCGTGCGACCCTGGCCATGTTGCTACGCAAGAGATGTTTGAGTTGTTTGACCGTCAAAGCCGCAAGCTGCAGATCGCCGACTCGCTCAAGGAGTGATGCCTTCAGCCACGTTTCCGCCTCATGTGTACATAGATTTAATAATTTTCTTTGGATAGCCAGCCTTCGGTAGCCATGAAGAAGCCCAGTGAGCAGAGCTCAAAGAAGCCTGTGGGCAAGATTCGCGAGATTCCCGGGCTGCAGGTGAAGTCGAAGCTGTACGTGGATCCGCGGTTTGACACCGCGACCGGCAAGGCCGACCTGCAGCGCGTGCGCAAAAACTATCAGTTTTTGGACGACTACAGGGAGGATGAGATTTCCCAGCTCCAGAACGACCTCAAGCGCGTCAAGGACCCGCAAGAGAAGGCAGAGATCGCCCAGGCGATAAAGTCACAGAAGAGCAAGCTCGAGACGTTCCGGCGTCGCGATCAAGAGTACGAGATCATGAAGGACGTCAAAAACAAAAAGATCAGTCGAGCCAAGAAGCGCGAGCTCGTGCTGACGGAGCAGTTCAAACGCATGAGCTCCAAGGACCGGGCGCGCACGATCGAGAAGCGGCAGAAGAAGATTGCGCAAAAGCAGAAGAAGATGCTTCCAGACCGGCGAGTTTAAATTATTACATACCACTAATTGCATAAGCCTACTTGGCTAGGGCGACGGTTCGCACTGGCCAATTAATGTTGATCTAAAAAACTAAGCACAGATTAGAAAAGTATGTACGTCAATGCTTAGTTGGGGCATCACCTTCAGGTCTCCTGCTGCACGGGCTCCTGAGGCTTTGGCGGCACCTCGACCTTGCCCTGGTGCTTGAGCCAGTCGTCCATGGAGCCCTTGTAGTTGAGGCGATTGCGGTAGCCGTAGGTAGCGGCCAATTGTTCTGCGCCCGAGCTGCGGACGCCGCCCTGGCAGTAAAACAGCAGGGTGTCGTTGGGGTCGGGCTTCTTGAACCCAAAAGTGTCTTCGAACTCGGCGGGCTCCAGGCCGAGGGCCCCAGGGCTGGAGCGGAACGGGATATTAACGCTGCCGGGAATGTGTCCGGCGGCGTACTCGTCGGGCTCTCTCACGTCGACGATGCGCACCTTGTCCTTGCCCAGCTCGTTTTTCACCTGATCATACGCAACCGCTCGCGCGGGCTCGTCGAGCGACTGCGGGGAGTACCAGCGGCGGGCTGGGAATGCGGCTGCGATGGGGGTTAATTGGCGAGCAGCCGGGCGCAACGAATGCGTTGACAGCCAGTAGGGTCGCGCCAGTGTGGGCACGCCAGCACGGGCAAGTCTTCGCACTGCAATCATGGGATGACGATAAGATTAGGTCACCATAGACGATGGTTGGATAGCGGTGAGGATTGTGTAGGAAGAAGTTCTCGCCAGCACGCGCGGTGGTGACGGCGGCTACAACTATATTTGGGAATCTCTCCCTCGGTCATGACATGCGAAATTTCTAAGATTGCAGCCGAGTGCAGGGTGGTGCAGGCCCCCCTTACAAATCAAGTGGGCAGATCGAGTAAGCGGGAGCGCTGCCGACTAGCAATTGCGGATCCCCCATTGGCGCCACACGCGCGCCGGACCGCGCCCGCATCCCCCCCGCGGCCCCCTGCCAGACGCGCTCGCGGCCTAGCACCCCGTCCGGATCGGAAGCCCTCGACAGTCACGTGACCATTTGTAATGGTGCAGTAAGATTATCTCTTTAACTAACCCAGTGCGTCCTTCCAAGTTCCATTTTCCATTCACCCGCAGACATCACAGCAACATACTTATATGACCTCTATCGAGGAAATTCAGCTCAACCTTGTCAAAGGCGCAGCTGCTGCGAAGAAAAGCGGCGACTACCTGGCGTATGCCACCGTGATCGACCTGAACGTCGGCAACTTTGACGATTTCACTTCCGAGGACGCGGCGGTTGTTCTCGACACGCTGGCCACCACGCTGGACCAGCCTGAGTACGAATGCCTGGTGTATTCCATCGGGTGGGACATCCCGGAGCTAATGATGTGGTACGTCGACCACTTCCACGAGGACAACGACAGCGCATTCCTCACCGCGATGAGCAAGCTAGGGAACGTGCTGTGCCAGAAGGCGAACCCCAAGGAGCTGTTCCTCAAGTCGTGCGAGCTCATGGAGATGCTCGACCTGTCGGTGGAGGGAGCCGACGAGGAGGAGCACGACGAGGCTGCCGCGGACGCCAAGGAGTTCTCGGCGAACTCGCGGTTCTGCCTGCTGTTCGAAATGATGCGGTTCTCGCTGAACCGCATCGAGACCGCGTACCCGACCCGGTTTGTCAAGACGGCCAATTCGGTGCTGCTGGCGGTTGCCGACGCGAAGACCGACATCACCGGGGTCACGGTAGTGCTCAGACGCATCTTCGTGTTTGCCCGCGACTTTGGCATGGACATGACCCAGGCCAGCCAGGAGGAGAAGCAGGCCACCAAGCGACTCTTGGTGTCTCTGTTGACCTACGGCGCCGACATAAGCCTGCAGCGCTTCAACGTCAAGTGGAGCGAGCGCCTCTACTACCAGCTCGTCAACAAGGTCGCCACCCTCCAGGACCCCAACGCCCGCGGATGCTCGTACCAGCTCAGCCTCTACACTGCTCGGCTCGAGAATGCCCTCACCCGGTGCGCCCAGCTCGCCCTCAGCTACGACATGGACCCCAAGGAGGTCCTGCACGAGTACATCATCACCGAGAACCCCAATGCCATTCGGTCCTACGCTTCCAGACCCAAGGACGACATGAATGCTACATTGGACTATTTATTGACTCCGTCAATCGTGGGGATGTTTTTCCTGTACACACAACTCTTCTTCTACGGGACTCCCCACCGGGTGCACCTGGACAAAGTCGTTATCAAGGCCATCTACTTCAAGAAGCACTGCCCACTGACGTTTGGCGTGCGCGACGCGTTTTTATATTGGACCTTGTGGGCCTGCGCGACCATCGACAAGCACGAGGTGGACTGCATTCCCCCGGAGAAGTTCAAGGAGTTCTCCGGGATGCTGATCGCCATCGCCGGAACCTCCCCCGTGTGCAAGGAGCGCTGCATCGCCTACACTCTGTCCAACAAAATTCTCCGCTATAGCGATCCAGAGCTAGCTCTGGACGTGCTCTTAGAAACAATCCGCACTTCACAGTACGACCACGTGCTGGACGCCTGCGTGCAGATCCTCAAGACAATCGTCTTGGGCACAAAGAAAGGACCCGACGCATACTGCGGGAACCAGGCCAGGAACACCGACTTTGGCAGTGATATCGAAAAGCTCAACATCAACCCCAAATTCGTGCTCTCAGACGCTCGCAAACAGCAAATCGCCGAAATCGCCGAGGGCGCAGTAGACGATATCTGCGAGGGCAGAAAGAACCTGTCCCCATACATCCTCTCGTGGTTGAACTTCTTGACCGTGGTGGACGTTGATAAATCGACCGTGGCACGCATTAAAGCCAAACTCAACAAGTATCTCGTGAACCATCCTGAAGATAACAACACTAATTTGGTTCGGTTAGCCCTCGACAACATGTCTCGGTGCAGAGTGCAATGCTCTATATCTCGGATTTTCGGCATCAAATGAGTTTTGCACATATATATTATTTAATTTTGTTATCTAGGAGGCTCGCCCATTCAAAGATCCGCTGAAGAACAGCTCCCATTGTAAAATACATATTAAATATCCAACGCCAGCGTTGGACTTTACTGACTACCGTTTTGCGTCTGATTCCCAGTTTCCACAGCCGTTGTAGCCTGCGCAACCTCGGGCACTGGCGAGACCGCTGGGGCTACAGCAGGGGCAATTGGCACGAGACTCGGCCCAGCAGCTACTGGGGCAGCTTCGGACGCTGGGGCGGGCTCGCCGCTCGGGGCAGCAGCGTCTTGCTTGTCGTCGACCTTTGGGTCGGCCTTCTTCTTGGGCTTGGGCCCGGGCTTCTTGCGCTTTTTCGGCGTCGCATCAGGGGCTGCTCCCTCTTCGCCAGCTGCCGCAGCTGGAGCGGCCGCTTGGGCCTTGGGCTTGCGAGGGGCTCGGGGCTTTGGAGGTGCATTGGGGTCCTTGACGGCTCGAGTGCGTTTCTTGGGCTGGGCTGGCGACGCCTCTGCTGGAGCAGCAGGAGCTTTGGGTGCTTCAGCCTCTGGTTTGGGCTCTGCAGCGCCGTTAGTGGTTGTGTCCTCCTGGCTGGGAGTGGGCTCGGGCTTGGGCTCGGGCTTCTTGGCGGCTTTCTTGGGGGTATCAGCTTTCTTGGGAGTATCGACTTTCTTCGGAGTTTCAGAAACAGAGTTCTTTGCGGTTGCTCGCTTCTTGGCTGGCGGCTCGGCACTGGCCTCCTTGGTGTTGGGCTTGCGACCACGCTTGCTGGGCTTCTTCTTCTCCTTCTCGGGCTCCTCGTCCTCAACCAGCTTGCCCTGGTACACAAAGAACTCGTCAGGAACCATTGAGTGCTGCTCCTCCATAACAACTTCCTCATCGTCGATGAACGGATCGAGTCGATCGTACTTACTTTCACCTCGCTTGCGTTTGGTATTGGGCTCTTCGTCTTTCTTATCTTCATCATCTTTTTCATCATCTTCGTCTTTCTCATCATCTTTATCGTCTTCGTCGACGTCGACGTCGTCGGTTTTTTTTGAGGGGACAAAGTCACTAAATCCGTACTTTTTCTCGGCGTGATCTCTGAAGTCAAACTCCATTCCAGGTGTAAAGTCCACATTCAGAGCAATGCTCTGCATTTTGTCTGGCTCCGCCGGCTTTGGCGGATGGAGGCCCATTACTTCTGCGACAACGTTCATGGTGAGCGCCCACGGTGACTGGTGCTCACTAATTTAATGATTACTTATAGTCTAGCACCTGGGAATGGAGCCAGGTCGGATTCACGAGTTGCACAAGAATAAAATAATAATAACGGTAAATTAGATGTGCTCTACTACAGACTAGAGTTTTAAAGCATAAAAATGTACGTCAATCTGTCCACTTTTTGTTGAAGAGAACAGCATTGCGAGACGAAAAACCAGATAAATAATAATTGAATTCGAGCTCATAATCGCTCAGGACAGCTTTAACCAGTCCCATTTCACATTGCCACCGCCGACCGCTGTGGACGTCGCTGATCCCATGCTCTGAGCATGGTCGTAATGGGGAGCAGAGACCGCGGTCGGGGACCATGAAACTGGTGAAGCCTGCTGTTGCGCTGTTGAAAGTACAAAGGCTTTAGTTGACGGTTTGGGCGCAATTGGGATGTGCTTGGGAATGTTCTTTGACTTTGGCATGATCGACGCCTGGCTGGCTATCGCTCTGGACGGCAGACCCAAGTCCACGGATTTCGAGAACGACTGATCTCTTGTGCGTGCAGACGCTGGCAGAGTTCGGTTGCGCTTCTTGATTACATCCGTCTTGAGACTCAGGGGCCTGACCTCGCCATGAAGCTTCAAAAAGAGACCACACGCATTGCACAGCGGCTCGCCTTCTGAGTTGCGCCGCCACAGCGGTGTGGTCTTTGTGTGACAGTTTGTGCATTCGAGCTTCACGTCGGCGCTACGGCGACGGAGCTTGACGTTGTCCACATATGAGTTGCTTCTTGACAGGGAGCGGCCCGACATCTTCGAGACGCCTCCAGAGATATTCGACGTGCTCTTGTTGCGGATCGGGATAGTCCTAGCGGAGTCGACGCTTCCGTGCTCGACTGAGCCTGGGTACATCATGGGGCGTCGGTTGTTGAAACCAGGTATCATCTCGGACGAATACGACCCAGGAAGAGAGTGTGGGTCTTCCATAGGAGGCATTGATGAGTATGACCCGGTCCTCGAGCACGCTGCGGACCCCGGCAAAGAATTCTGTAGTGAACCGACAAACGAGCCTGGCAACGGGCTGGACGGAATAGAACTGTGTGGAGGGATCATCATCGAGCCCGGGCGGGAGCCTGGCACCGACTGGGGCCCAGAAGCAGGCAGGGAGCCCGGCACGACACCACGCTCTAAGGCAGCGGTGCTAGGCCGAGAATAAAACATGTTGCCCGGGGTGTGGGGCCGAGTAATATCAAAGTCGCCGGGGTGGCCGTTCTGGACCGGGAACATCTGGGGACCGGGCATACCGGGAGGGCCAGCAATATTCGGGCCGAACGATTGGTGCAACGGCTGTGCGACGGCCGACGGGGAAGGCCCGGCCTGAACCGATGGCGACGCTTCCCTCGAGTGCTCGCCGTCACTGCCCTGCTGCTGCTGCAGCTTCTGCATCGCGAGCTGCGAGCTGAGGCGAGACACCCCCGACTTCGGGAACCCTTCTGGGTGCTGGTTGTAGGGGGAGCCGGCAAAACTGTCTTGTGGGGCGTCGAACCCCTCAAAAGCCATTCCCACTACCATGGGGTCAAAATTTATGTTGAATCCAGATTGCTGGTCGGCCATGTCTTGACTATTTTGTGGACTCACGGCCAAACTCTGGGGAGTAACGTACATTTCCTTGGGTGAACTCCGGTCATCGCTCCCGGAAAATTGCTTCATGTGCTCTATAGGACTGGTAACGCTGTCCGGAGTGGTGGTGAGGGGAGTCAGGAGAGAACCCCCGTTGATGGAATGGCTTTCGGGTTGGGAGCAGAAGGGAAAGTCTACAAAATCCAAAAATTCCTTACTACAGTCCAGGCCCCAGTCATTTGTTCTCATCTTCATATTGTCTATGCGCTGACGCTCAGCGTGCGCATTGGTCGCCTGAGCGATTAGTTCGTCCAAGCCTCGGCTGAACAAATTGGCTTCCATATCAACAATGTCTCTACCAGTTGACCGAGTCAGGCAGGTGCAAGGGCCAATTCTGAAAAGTTTTGGTGTTGAAGATCCCAAGTCAGTTACTAATCACATATGTATAGGAGTCTTACAGCATCGGATCATGCACCAATCATGCCGATCGCTGGCTCTGAAGCGGGCAGTTGTTTTTACGTGCTGATTATAGTGCAACTTTGCGTGGCCCGGCTCGTGCGGCTGCCAATGGACCATCGGCAAACAAAGGCAGCGTTATGCGAACGCCTGCATGCAAACTATGCATGCAGGCGTTTAAGCAGGAACCGCTACGCCGCTCGAGAAAGCGGTAGAAAGCCAAGCAATAGGTAGCATTCAAACCCGCAATACATTGTGAGCTGATAGCACCGGTCGAGGAATTGCGGGCATCTACCCGTCCTAGTCTGCAACATGAGACAGTCAGACGACATGTGCATGTTGCAACCGTCGCAAAATTTGAGCCCTCCGTCTGCGGAGACCCGTACTTTACAATTATATCATTATTTGCTGCGGACGTGATATATGGCATGATGTTGCCCGAATCTCAATTGGGATCGCTGAAACGCGGCAGCGCAAGCGAAACGACTGTTGGGCGATGACTAAGGACACTAACAGATGTGGGCATGTGCATTTTACTGCATCAGAAATGAGTACGCTGCGCAGAGTATTTTTTCAGCTCGTCGACGCCCATCCGCACAATGCACTGCAAGTCTCTCATCGAGCGATCAGAAAGATTTTATACAACGATAGTCTACGTCATACACCCAATCAGGTGAGGTTGCTGTTAGATCCCAGTTTAGTGTTCCGTGCTAAACCAGCCCATTCAATTACAATACTGCACATTCTGAACCATACTCATATATACAAACTGCACTGCGACTGCATTGACGTGTCTCATACAAGGCACATTTCGTTTATGCAGTGCACAACATACGCCAAAAAAAAAAATACAACTACTTGGCGAATGCATAGCGCGATGGAGATCAAACCTCCCCACACCTTGCTATCATCGCGGGAAAAGACGCCCTTCACGTGAACCGTCCACGTCAACACCGTGTCTGGGTCGGATAGCGTTAATTCGCGAAGATATTATTTCACTAAAAGCTTGTCCCAGTAAGTGTTCATCAATTACCAAGCTAACCTAACCGCTGCGCAAGACTGATCTGTACCCTAAATGTTTTCATGGGCTGGGGGTACAGAACCGAATCCAATTAGCAGTGGTTCCCCGCGCTATGCAATTAACGTAGTCCTAAAACATTTTGGAACCTAATGCTGAATCTTTATCGATCGGAGTCTGGACCAGCACAATGGAGCTACGTTTCTAATCCATCTCTGCATCGGGTTCTTCAGTGATATCCTGATCCTTAGGCTTGAATTCCTTGTCGAGGGTTGCCATGTCTTGGTGTAGGCGCTCCAGAATTCTGGCCGGCTTTCCACGCAGCTGAAGACCACCCTTGAGGTCCTGAAGTTTAGCTTCGAGGTCTTTTTTATCTTTCTGAACCTCCAGTCGGTGGAAGAACAATCGTGCTCGTCTCTTTTTTTCATCCTCAATTCTTGCAAGTGTCAGTTCCTGGCTGGTACTGTTCTCCACATCAAATTCAGGGTTGTCTGCCTTGAATTGGTCGAGGTCGACAAGGTCCAGGTTTTCATACGAGAACTCGGTCGCTCTGAGTCTGGAGATTTCTGCCTCGAGATACTCGCCCTGGAGCTTCAATGCATCACGCTGGTCCTGGGCTTTCGCAATCTGTGAATATAATTCTTTGAGATCTGTAGACTGCTGCCTAATTAATAGCTGAAGATTCCAAAAGTGAGCTCGAACAATAGCGACCTGCTCAGACTGCAGATCTTCGGGCAGCTTAGAGTCGGGAAACGGCTCATTCAAAGAGGACCGAAGCATTTCCAGCAGACTTTCAATCTGCGTGTCGCTCGACATCACTATGTGCCACAGAAAAAGAGAAACTGGCCAAGAATTCTCGCTTGCAGTTAGCTCGCTGAGTAACCTAGGCAGTGAAATAAAAAAATATTGACGACCGAGGGATTCGAACCCTCGCCTCCGAAGAGACTAGAGCCTTAATCTAGCGCCTTAGACCACTCGGCCAGATCGCCAACTTGAGAGCTTCGTCAGAGTGTTGGAAGAAGCGAGGAGTGCGAGCAGTGCTCATCTGGTTCTCTTGACACACGACAACGCCATGACAGAAAAAACGCTGTTATTGTGCAGAACTGCGGTACGATTATGGAATTAGAGTAGCCAGACGGGTCTCCACGATATCAAAATTTTTCACTATTGAAGAAGCTACGTCGTGGTAGAGGATGCAAGCTGGATCGGCCACTTGATTAGCAGTAGACTCGATTTGGCACCATGGTGGACCTATTTGGGCCAGCGTCATGTGCAGGAGTAGCGCTGCTGCATGACGTGAAAACGCTTCTCACGGTGGTTCCAACACAAGGGCCGTTCTCGCCAAGTGCAATACCTACAGAGCCTACCACTACCAGACAGCGAATAACTATCGATCAAAAAAAATTACTATATCTAATCCATAGGAGCTCGCCAGCGGCTGAGGTGTTAGTAATGGATATGGTATCCTTCAACCGCGGTCACAGACCGTTCAGGCGATCGCAATTTGCAGTGGTGCTGGTCCTTTCTCCTGTAAATGGCACGTTTGAGCGAAAAAGTCTTGTAGTCCCGTTTGCTCCAGACGTTCTCAAGCTCGGCAGGCAGACCAACAGTCGCACCAGTGCTAGCCCAGATAATGGGTTTTTCGACTCGCGAGTGCTGAGCAGACAGCATGCGGAGCTGTGGGCGGACAAGGATACCGGAAAAGTATGGTTGAAGGATTGCAAGAGCTCCAATGGCACGTACATCAACAAGCAGCGATTGAGCAGCGAGAACACGGAGAGTGAGCCGTTCGAATTGAAGAAAAATGATTTAATTGATCTGGGAATTGATATTGCATGCGACGACAACTCCTCTCTGGTGTACAAGAAAATTAGTGCCCGAATAGATCGGATCTCGATGATGCCTCTGCACGTCGCACCGCCTCCCCAGCAGAACCAGTCGAGCCAGGGATCACAGCCAAAGTTGAGCCGCAACCCAAGCTTGACGACCCTCAAAGGCGACGACAGACAGCCAGATAGCAAAGGCTATGTCTCGTCCATTTTCGGGGCCCCTGATGCATCGCTCGAAACCATGGCTCTAAACCACTCCAAGAACTCAATCACAGGGCTGTCCATGAAGACGGAGATGCTACAAAATTTGGAGTTCGAGCTCGCGACTAAGCGGCTCGTGACTGAGATCAGGTCAATAAGGACCGACACTGCAAAGCTCGAGAGCGTCAAAAATATGCTGGAGGATATCAGACGACACCAGACGCATGACCCAGTCGTCTCATACGCAGCATTGCGAGCTGAGAATGACCGGCTACGAGCTGAGAACCAGGGGCTCAGCGCTCAGGTTCAAGACCTCAAAAGACAAATATCGTATAGCGGCCCGACTATCAGCCGCCCTATCATCAAGGAAAAGAAAGTTAGACCGTCAGATGTCAATAATTTGATCCTTCTTATTTCTACTAATGTACTGATGGTAATCACAGGAGTCGGGATCATGCTCCTGTTTAATCCCCCCACCTGGCAGAATGCATTGAGCACAGCATGATTCGACCAAAAGACGAGCATTATGTCTTTACTCTTAATGTACTGATGGTAATCACAGGAGTCGGAATCATGCTCCTGTTGAATCCCCCTACCTGGCAGAATGCATTGAGCACAGCATGATTCGACCAAAAGACGAGCTTTATGTCTTTACTCTTATTTATATTATAACCCATTAATCAGAGTGAGAATTCTATGTATTTATGTGGTTAGAAAACTGGAATCTTTTCAAGGGCCCGCCGAAGAGCAGAAGCTTGACTACTAGGCAAGTAAGCCGTGAAGCAAAATGCAGTGACCAAAATGGCAATTGTAAGCACACACAGCCCAGCATATTTTTGTGCCGCCTTCTTCTGCATTTTCGCTTGGTTGATCCTGATGGGTATGGGCTCAGATGGAAGGAACCATAAAAGAAACAGGCAATGTGCCGTGTCGATATACGGAATGATCACCAGGAGCAGTTGCGCTGCGTAGATGAAATGCACTAACAGGAAATCCCGAGAGAACTGTGTGCACTCTATCACTTTACAAACAAACTCCTCGCCTCCGATCATGAGCGCCTTCCACCCATAATTAGCCTCTTTCCAGCCTCCTAACCACCACAAATCACTCGAACTAGCAGCTGGTAGTTGACGGCCCAATGTCATGGTGAGAATCGTTAGTATGATATTCTCCGTGCTCACGACCGCTACCATTGCAAGAATAGTTGTCGAAGCGCTCTTGTTCTCCATGATGAATATAAGAGAGTAGATGGCCAACCTGCACAGCAGGGAGAACACATGACACCAAAGAATCAAGGCTTTCCCTACAACCCGCGATTTTTTAAACGCTCGACAAACCAGACATATGACTGCGGTCATAGCAACATTGAGTACGTTCACGGTAAAGATGCAGAGCGTGTACACACAAGTACGTTGAAGAGTACTGATGGCGCCGGCACGCTCCAATTGACTCGAACAATAAAAGTAGGGAAGACAAATAGCCACCCACCATAGAAGTTCACTGAAACATTTGCTCAGAAATAGCCCTACCACAGAAGGCCGTGGCCCACTGGCGTCGTCAAAGTCTCCAGTATATTTGGCCCTTTGAGCACGCACAAAAGACAGCCATGACTTTTTGGAATCTATATTCGCAAACCATTCGATGCTCGTACGATAATCCAAGAAGAATTCCGTAATGTTGAATTGGTGAGGATTAAAAAGCACGGGGCTGAAGAGCAGGGCGACAACAGTCAACCAAAACCAGAGTAGTGCTGGCTGCCAGAATGCTATTGTGACAAACAAGAGCAGCATGAACGAGCGAGCACCAAAGTATAATGATCCATATGCATATCCCTCGAATAGAACGTAAAACGGTACACGTGTAGTCGCAAACCCTCGGCCAGTACCGATATAATGAGCACCTCCAAGCTGCAAGTCCTCCAAGAACGCCTGTGCATAGATTCTGCAAATGAAGATCTCGAAAAGCATCGACAATGAAGCAAAATGCTTGGCGATTCTAGTCGAAGACTTCCATAGCCCTTTCTCTGCTAACTCTTGAACGAATAAGGGTATCAGAGCGATAAAGAAGACCACTGCAATTGAAATCACGAATCTCCTGATCCAATCAGCGAGTACTCCAGTACTGTCACCGATACTCGCTATCCATACCAGTACAGTTAGCATAAGTTCCAGTGAGGTGATGATACAGACGTTATTCAAATGAAACCCTGGGTGGGCGTAATAGAAGGAGATAAAACGGTCAAAGGGGAGTGTAGTTCCTAACCAGAAATACTCTCGACTCAGCATCTGCTCGCCCATTCCAGCTCCGATCTTGGTAGTAAAGTTGAGAATAGAAATGAAGCCCAGATCACGCCCTTTTCCGCATTGTATATACTCAGTGTGCTTGATGCCACCTCCACGACAAAGAGCAGTCATGCCAGCGTAGATATCTTCATTTAAATGCAGGCCCTTTTGAGCTTTTGAGACGCCACCTCTTGTGCACATAAAGACACCATTCAGAAGGTCCGGGTGACCGTAATGCAATTTCCCTCCCACGGTAGCGAGAGTTCTGGCAAACAAAGTACCAAAGGTTTGCTCTTTACCTGCAGCAACATCTCCCAGCATACCGATGTTTTCTGAAAAGATGTACTCACGGGCGCCAACTATAGCAACTGAGCTGGAGTTATCAGAATAGTAGGTATCCACAAGATTCATTTCTTCAAACTCTGCTAAAACATTTCGTATCTTTAGGCATTCCTCCAAATAGTGATCCTGGTTAGCATCCACTAGTTGGATATACTCGCCTCGATAAAATGGCAGTGCATGATTCTGATTATCGGATTTTCCATCTCCCAAAATGGGATTGCCACTTAGTTTGATTCGCAGTTTTGGTTGACGTCTCAAATCTGAGTTTACGGGGCAGGTCACATCTATCAGGCTACTATAGTAGTTGCCATCAGGGTCTCTCTCGATGAAGACAATATTCAAGCAGGGGAAAACCCTCAGCATCAACTCTATCTCTTCCAATTGAGTCTTGTCGAATTCTGCCAGTCTCTGGGAGGCCAAGATTAATCGGAATTTATGAGAAACCAGCTCACTCAGTTCAGCAGTATCTAGATCTGGTGGGATACTTTCGTCACTCTCCTTGCTGCCAAGCTTTTCTGAGAGGTAGAGCAGTTTGATGGCATCAGAATAGTTGCTGAAGCCCGCAACAGTACGATAGAGCGTCTGGGTGCGTCGCGAGCACCATAGCCGAGTGCGGTTAGTATCCCGCGGATCAGAAGAAGAGAATCCGAAGGTCGCCAGAGGGAGGTCTTTTCCAGTGCTCTTCAATTCCTTGTTTTGAGTCACGAAACAGTTCCACTCGCTTGGGTAGAGGTTCTGGAGGAACTCGAGGATCGTTACCTTGGATGCAGTCGTACCTTGAGAGATAGTTTCCTGAAGAGAGAGCGCGATCTTTTCATTGTAGTGAGGAATTAGCACGCTGAACGAAGGCATTTGTTCTATTTTTCCTGGATCAGGTAGGGATTGAGCTAGACTTTGAGCGAAGAACGAGATTCTTCTTTGAGCCTCTGTATTGATATCAAACTCATTAGTTCCATCTTCCTCAGTGGTGAAAAAGATCGGCTCGACTATTCCACATTTTTCGTCAAGCCTGTAACTCAGCTTTGTGGCTTGATCACTTGTAAGAAGGTTGCCTTTCAGAAAGGCATCAATAATTGAGTTCCACAGCAGCCTCATCCCTTTTAGATTATCTCCAGTCAGCAGCTTGGAGTTGATCCGCTGTGGAAGCCTTTGATATATGTTCCTCCAAGGTGTCCAGATAGATGCACCCTGGTAAAACGAGATGATCACCGATATGAGCGTGTTGACAATGACATACCAAAGATAGGTGTCTAAGAAGAACATGATTCCCTCGAGTATCAGCACGGCGGCAAGAATAACCCAGTTGTAGATTTCACAGATGAACTCGCCGAGAAGTTTATCCTTGACACAGAATGGCTTGAGGTTCTTCAATGCAAGTGTCTCAATGGGGTCTCTTACGCTCAAGGTGTGGAAGAAGTAAGATTCAGTGAGTTTGGAGAATATCACCAGGATACACAGTAACCAAGAGATATATTGATTCCTCTTGGACAACTTTCGAAAGTCCTGTATGAAAAACTCGTTTGCAAGGAACTTCCGTGGATTCTCCTGATAAGTGCACCCTAGTACAGAGAACAGTGGTTGTGTGGAGAAATACACGGTGTAAACGATGGCCACGGAGAATTGAACTCCTGCGACAACAGTCGCAATGAAATCTGTTTCACACCACGGCGTCATGATAGAGATGTAGATGGTCGGGGCGACTATTATCATCAGCATTAGACTCAATACGAGAAGGCGCATTAATACCGGTCTGGCACCCGGAAACGTTCGAGGCACAAAGATAGCTTCTCCAACCACGCCTGCGGCGGTTATTAGAGGCGCGAAAGTACCACCGAATGCGACAATTGACCACTGTATATGGGGCTGAGTTTCACACCCTCTTGGTGTATAAAGGATTGGAGTATTGAAAGCGGTGTAAAACCAGAATACGCACACGTGTAGGATGATTATCCGGGAGAAGTTAGTTACTCCGTGGAACCATGTTCGCTTTTCCAGAAAGGTCTTTTTGAAAACTGTAGTCCACTCCACTGCTGCGAGACTGCAGTACCAATCTCGGCTCGGAAGGTCAATGAGATTGGCCTTGTCCTCACGAAGCTTTAGCCGCTTGAGGCCATCGAAATACCAGAAAAGCTGGTTGATATCATCGTAACCAACAGTGTACTCATGATCTACTCGTCGAGGATTGGGATCCCGCTTTTCTTTCGTATAGCTGAGGGAGACATAGCAGTTGTAAAGCGGTGTGATGATATTGTCGAGGTAATAGTAGGCGCCGACATCATGCTCGATTTCGCGATTGGCTTTGTAGTAGTCTCTGGCGCACTTGAAGATGAACGCAAGGCACTCTGGCATGAACCTGACCTGGTTTGCCTCACTCCAGCATCCGAGATATATTGCCAGGTCCTCCATTCGCTCTGTGTCTGAGAGTTCGATCATTCTGTCAGTCCAGATCTGCGAGCATTCCTTCAATGTCAGTTCGGCCTCGAGGGTCTTCATCGAGAGTTCATTGGGTTTGAACTGGCTCATATCGAGCAGGTCCATTTTGGATGCGAGGTACCATTTGCGGAAGTTGGACTTGTACCCGCCAATGTAGTCCGAATGGAGGCTTCTCAATGCAATCTCAGGTGTACTGCGAGACGCTCGTGAGTCCAATTGGCTCATCAAGAGCTCAAACACATTGATCATGGAATCTGACTGCAGACCCAAGACTCTGCTGATATTATTGGCAATGGCAGCGATATCTTCGAGCGGCACTGGTGGATCATGCTGTACCCACGAGGGGTAGCTCGAGGGATGCCAGTGCACGCCCTTTTCCACAATTTTGCGAGTCTCTGAGAACGCGCGCCTAGCGCCTGTCTCTGACTTGGTTCCCAAGAAGTCAAAGGCGTCTACAGACGAGACCTCTGCATCTGGGGGTGCCATTTAGGTACTTTAGTGGGTTACAGCAACGCTTCAATAACATGTTGTATATGAGATCTTCGGCATGTGGTTTGCCGAGGCCTGGCAAGCTGGCGAGGGCGAGCGAGCTCAAGCTAGCTAGCGAAAGGCAACGAAACAGTAATTATGGTATTTTTCAAGCTGCGAAACGTCTACCAAGGAGCGATCATACGCCACGTTTGCCACTTGGAGTCAGTTGGGCCTGCTGATTGATTCGAGCTAATGAGTAGATATCCCGGGCACGTCCCGCTGAATCTGTTCCAGAGGCTGTTTTTGTTCGCTGGTTCGGGCATTGCGGCGTTTGTGAACCCTCGTCGGGCAGATCTCGTAGCCACGTTCGGCGAAATGACGATGCAGCCGTTCTTTGCTGATCGTCTCCGCAAACAGATGCTCATGGACCCCGTGGGGCGGAAGATCTTGCGCGAGCGGCCTCGAATCACCTCCACCACGCTCGACATCCCAAAACTACGCCAGTATCCCGCCAACAGTCTCGGCAAAGTGTACACTGAGTGGCTCGACGCCGAGAACGTCTCGCCCGACACTCGCCTGAACGTGCGGTTCATCGACGACCCAGAGTGTGCGTACGTAACTCAGCGGTACCGTGAGTGCCACGACTTTTACCACGCCATTGCGGGCCTGCCCGTGTTCATGGAGGGCGAGGTCGCGGTCAAGGCGTTCGAGTTCGCGAACCTGGGGATCCCCATGACGGGCCTAGCGGCGTTATCTGAGCCGTTCAAGCTCGGGCCCAAAGCACGACAGAGACTCCAGGATATCTACCTCCCGTGGGCCATTCAGAACGGGCTGAGGGCAAAGTGTCTCTTGAACGTGTACTGGGAGAACGAACTGGAGCGGGACATTGACGACCTGCGGGCCGACCTGGGCATTGAGAAGCCCCCCGACCTCCGCGAGCTGCGGAAATCGCGAAAGCCCCGCCGTCCCTCGCAACTAACTATTTAGATACAGATATGTAATGGCAGAAAGCGACGCCGCTTGACTAATGATCTGATAAGATAACATGGAGTCTCACCGCGTCGAGGACCTGCGCAACGCGACGAAGCAGGCGCTGAGCAAAGCGTACTGCCCGTACTCGAATTTCCGGGTCGGGGCAGCGATAGTGCTGGCGGACGGCGCGATTGTCGGCGGCGCGAACGTGGAGAACGCGAGCTACCCCGCGGGGATCTGCGCTGAGCGGTCGGCGATTCTGACCGCGAAAATGACCGGTCACAATCTCGACATCGCGGCGGTGGGCGTCACCTCAGATAGCGACATGCTTGTGAGCCCGTGCGGGGTGTGTCGCCAGTTCATCCGCGAGTTCGCGAGCCTCGACACCCCAATTTACATGTGGACGGCCCAGAACGAGCTCACGGTCCGCACGCTCGACGAGCTGCTGCCGCTCAGCTTCGGCCCCGACAACCTCAAGCCCCGCGCCCGCCGCGAGAGCTGGGAAAAAGTATAACCGTAATTGACTACATAACTTAAGCGGCCTGGCTCTGGGCCTGCGTCTGGAGCGCCTGGAGCTCGCCCTGTTTCTTTTGCAAATCCTCCTGCGCCGCCTTCATCTTCTCGTCGACGCTCTTGACCTGGCCGGTGATGAACTCTAGACGCTTGGTCACATTGCTGTCTGCCTCGATCTTCTCCTGGGGGACCAGCACTGGACCGATCATTTTGTATATCTTTGCCTCGTCGTCGAGGGTGTCGAACTCGGCCTTGACGATCTTGGACTCCTGCAGCTGTGTCTCGAGCTTTTGCCGCTCAAACAGCAGCTTTTGCAGCTCCTCCTGCCCGGCCTGGAGCTCCTTGTAGAGTTTATTCGCGTCTGCCATGATATTACAAAGACTGTCTCTCGAGGCAGGTCCCAATTGTCCCCGCCGAGGAAGTCGAGGACACCAAGAGACATTTTCACCGCACCCAGGCTGGCCCAAATCGCCAATTGAGCCCGTTCTACGCTGTGGCCGGGGCCCTGGTGGTGGCACTAGCTGCCACAACTCGTGATTGTGGGGGAGTTACTAAGTCATGTTCAAGTCGAGCCAGAACCCGCCGACCCGCTACGCTTTGGATGATTTCGAGGAGGACGACGCCAATCTAAAAACAACTTCTGAATACAGCAGCACCGTGGATCTGTCTGGCTACAGCACGGTGGTCCTGCTGGCCCCGCGGCTCACAAATTTGCTGGACAAGATTCCGTGCACCCAATTGGGAACGGCGTCAATTGACGAGAAAATCGAGATCCAGCAGCCTGAATACACCGATTTTGAGGGGGTTGGTGTGAGTGACGAGACAATTGTGCGGTCCGACTCGTTCACAGCCAATGTTTACAAGCCAAAAACCAAGGAGATCGCCATTGTGGCCTTGCCGAGGGTCCCTCCTGAACTTGCCAACGAGTTCTCTCGGAATTTCATCCAGTCCCTTGCCGACAGCACTACTATATGGGTCGTGTCTCCGGCCACATTCTTTGACAACAGCGAGAAGCATCCCGTGGCCGCTCTTTATACTTCCCACTACCACCAAAAACAGCTGAAAATCCCCCGGGCTGCCCCTCCTACGCTTGTGCAGGGCGTGTGTGCGTCGATCCTCAGCAGCGCTGAGCGGCTCGGCCGACAAGCTCTGGGTCTGCTAGCGTACGCTGACGGGCCGCTCGGGCACGAGGCAATATCGCACACTGATTTTGATGCTCTGCAGCGGGTGTTCTACGAGGCCCTGGGCTTTCGTGACCACGCCCTGCAGCCCAAGGATTTAGATAACCTGTATGTGTAGACGTAGAGCGTACAAACATTTGCAGATATATAAATTACAATAATTAATTCTTCTTCTTTTTCTTCTTGGGACTCTCGCTGTCGTCCTCAGCCTTACGCTTCTTTTCCTTTTTATCCTTCTTGTCCTTCTTTTCCTTCTTGTCCTTCTTGTCCTTCTTTTCCTTCTTGTCTTTCTTCTCCTTCTTTTCTTTCTTGTCCTTCTTCTCGACTTCCTCGTCCTCGTCCTCGTCGTCCTCGTCAGACATGTCAATGTCGTCTGCGAGGTCACCGATCTGGACGTTGAGCTTTTTGAGCGCCTCGTTCATTGCCTCGGTGTTTTTGATCGGGGGCTTGCCGGTCTCAAAGAACTCGAGACGCTCCTCGATCTGCTGCTTGAGCACTTGACCGAAGATGTTGCTGGGGTTCTCAGCGAAGGAGTCGATACGGGATGCGATCGAGCATTTGTTGGCCAAGAAGCGGGAGATGCGGCCCTTGTTTTTGTTACCAGCCTTTCCAATGAACGAAGAGTGGTAGATCAGACCGTACTTGGGGGTGTTGCCTTTAGTCTTGATGGCACGGAACAGGGCCTTCTCAGCACCCAAAATTTGCACAGTAGAGGCAGGGAACTTGGACAGATTAGTGAGCGAGCCAGCGTGGGAGATGAGACGGGCACCGACCATCTCTCCGATGAGCTCGGTCAAGTTGGGGGCAATGGAGGTCATCTTCTCGGCCAAGTACGCATAGAGCTCTGCGCGGAACTCGGTGATCTCAACTACACGCTGAGCAAACTCCACCACAGTCTCCATATCGATCTCACTGAGATCCTGGCCCATTGAGATCTTGGCAGCGTTGATAATGTGCTCAGCTTTGGCCTCGTCGTCGTGGACTAGTGCGGCAATGTCGTGCTTGTCGTCCTCAGACAGGTTGTTCTTGTCCTTGATACGCATCACGAGCGCTGCGTAGTCATGGTTATCTGATACGATGGCCTTGAGCTCGGGGAAGTGCCAGGAGTACCACTCCTTGACCCTCATGGCGTAGACATTGATGTCCTTGTCGAGCTGGTCGAGCAATGCAATGGCCTGAATGATGTGGTTGTCATTTTTGGTGACGCTGAACTTGACCTTGGAGCGGGAGTAAGCGTGGGACAGACCGAGCTGGGCCTTTTCCAAGTCGCCGTCCTCGAGGCCGTTGAGGAGCTTGGCGCCAAACATGCGGATACCACGCAGCAGGTCCTGGACACCCTCGTTGTTGACGGTGTCGACATTGGGAATCACCTCTTTGATGCTCTGGCCCAAGTTCTTGTCTGAAATTCCGAGAGTGACCTTGGCCTTCTTGGAGCCCTTGGGGAGGTTGAACTCGAGGAACGTTTTGAGGTACTCGTTGACGACACCCTCGGAAATATCATTGGCGTTCTCGAGAGCCTGGGCAGCACCCTTGAAAGGGCTGAATGACACGAGCTCGACCATTTTTCCAAACTTGGCCAGATCATTTGAGGCTGACTGGACCTCTTTCAGGCGGCCACCGATCTCCTCGGGCTTGATGCCAACCTTGAACAATGCGTACCCAGTGGGTTCTTCATAAAGTACGTAGTCGGCCATGGTCTAGAGCCGTTTGTATGAAAAATTGAAATTTTCATGATCTGAATTACTAAGTGAAAGCTCGGTGGCGCGGTGGCGGCGGTTTGCCACGTATTCGCCACAGCACTCACCGGCCGCCAGCATCGACTATATACAAGAGTTGATTTATTTTCCGAACCATTTCTTCAACAGTTGGGCCGTTTCCTCGTCGTCCTTGATGTACGGGCTTTTGTCACCGCCGAGACGTTTCTTCATGATCGAGCCAAACTCCTCGAGCGAGCTCACGTTGAGGTACCAGCAGGCGACGGCAATGCCAAAACTGAACGTTCCGACCGACAGGAATGTTGCATCCCGCATGGCGAACGCAGCGTCTTTGGCAAAGTTGAATTTTGGCGGGATGTGGTTAGCGTCGAATGTTTTGGGGGCGTAGCGGCGAACCCTCACCGACCTGCGAGCCATGAGAGATGCTGCGATTGTGAATAGCCCTGTCCCGAGCACTGCTGCGAGCTGCGTTTGGTATCGACGATTCTGATCTTCTGACATTATGTCAACAGCAGACGAGTTGCAAGCTCAGATCAATGCGTTGAAGAAAGAGCTAGAGCAGGATCCGTCTCGGGCCCCTGAAATTTGGGCAAAACAGCAGGCACTCCAGGTAAAGCAGCAAGAGTACTACGCTCGAGGAGCGATATCTGCAGCCCCCGTACAATCGAGATCAGCCCCAGCGGCGAGATCGGGGGCCAGCCCGGGGTTTTTTGCCCCTGAATCTGAATTTCCCTCGGGAATTCCGTCTGGCTACCGCCCCGCAGCGTCTGCTCCCATCGCGATCTCCGGGGTGCCCGACGGGGCCAGCACCTCGGCCCAGCTGCCCAGCAACGCCCCTGCTCCGATTGCAAAGTACGCTGCTGCCATCAACAACGCCGCCGAACTGACTGGGGTGCCTGCAGCGCTCATTGCGGCGGTGGTGTTCAAGGAGAGCCAGGGGAGCACCGAGTGGGTGACTGGGCGGCTCAATGAGAGCCACAAGTCCGCGGGGGTCGCCCTCGGGCTCATGCAAGTGGAGCCCAACACGAGCCCCGAGATTCTCGCCCAGCATCAGCAGGTTATGCAGGGCCTCGACGGGGCCGCATTCGACACTGCGCTCGGGGCGTTTCGGCTGGCCGATCTGGCCCGGCAGTTCGGGTCCTGGGACAAAGTGCTCCGAGCCTACAACTCGGGAGCGTGGGCCCCGGTGCTGTCTGACCCCGCGGCCCCCATCACCACTGGCGACCCTCACTACGTCGAGCGGGTGAATGCGTGGTGGGTGGCTATCTCCCAGGGAAAGCAGCTCCCCTGCAACTTAGATCCCGCTTCCCTAACCTAATTATTTATATTCACTACATAGTCTCTCAGGCACTTCGTTTACTCAGCATGTCGAACCCCAGCGAAATCAACGGTGGCAGTGCGCTAGCCATGGTTGGCAAGGACTGCGTAGTTATTGGCAGTGATTTACGGATGGGGCTGCAATCGGTTGGCATTGCCAACAACTTTGAGAAGGTGTTTGCCTTCAACGGGGTGCACCTCGCCCTCACCGGGTTGGCGACCGACGTGCAAACGCTGGCGACGGAATTCCGCAAGAAACACAATTTGTTTGAGCTACGGGAGGAGCGGCGGATGGAGCCCGAGATCATGGCCAATTTGGTGTCGTCGACCCTGTACTCCAAGCGGTTCTCGCCGTACTTTGTGGGCCCGATCGTTGCGGGGATCAACTCAAAGAGCTCCAAGCCGTTCATCTGCTCGTTCGACTCGATAGGCTGTATCGACTACGCTGACGATTTCGCAGTGGTGGGCACCGCCAGCGACCAGCTGTACGGAATGTGCGAGTCTCTGTGGTCGCCAGATCTCGGCCCAGACGAGCTGTTTGAGGTCTGCTCACAGGCCCTGACGTGTGCCGTTGACCGCGACGCCATCAGCGGATGGGGAGCCTTGGTTTATATTATTGAAAAGGATAAAATTACTCGCAGATTCTTGAAAACACGTCAAGACTGATCTGGAGCTGGAATCTTTTATTCTTGCGTAGTACGGAGTTCTTGCTTCTGAAATATAATACAGTAGCTGGTAGAGTGTATTAATCTTGAGGATGCGGCGTAGTTGCCCAACCTAACGTGGTAGCTGATGAATTGTCTCTGCAAAGATGCTTCGTTTGCCGCAAAGCCAAAGTAGAAGCTTTAATAGAGACGTGCACGTGGGATGCGCAACGAATGTGCCAAAATTACAAGTGATAAACGCCAAGTACACCAGCAAGTAGGCGTGCACGTGGGATCGCTACAAATGTAATAAACTCACGTACTGGAATGCGTTCGCTGTTCACGGAGCCAAGTGAGACTCGAATCATTGGCAAACGTTGAATGGCCAGTAGCACACAACGTATGAGAGCCAGGAGTATAAATAATTCGTACCAGGATGCGGCTTCAAGTGTTGAAGACTACCGTACCGGCAAAGTATGAGAACTTGACCGTTCACTGAACGTACACCAAACGTCCACCAAACGTCCAAAGTAGCAAGCAGATAACGTTTTAGCGATGCAAATTTTCCACACAACTACCTAGCACTGATCTGAGCAAGTGCCCATCCAATAATTTCCAGCCATCGCTAGTGCGCAATGAACTCATCGTTGCAACCCTCGCATCTAAGGGATTTTGCACAGTCTAGACCAAGCCATCATGTCTCAGGTGGCGAGTGTTTGGAGCACCACTAGCATGCATCGCTTATGCATCTGCAATGTGTTCCGTGCAGTAGCTACGCTAGCTCATGCCCGATTTTTTTGTTTTTTTCAAGTGTTTTTTTTTTTTTTGCGCGTGCATACCTCGGTTGCCACTAGCAAGCCTATTGCAGATTGAGCGCTGGAATGAAAAATGTTACTTGCCACCATGGGCAGTGCATTTCGGCGCTTGATTCGACAACTGCATGCCAGTCTTAGGGAGCTGGAGACGTCCTTGTGGACAGTTTCCAATAGAGCGCATGGTTTTGATAATTACGGCAGATTTCAAAAGTAGAATAGCGTACAATTCCAGCCGGGCACCTTAGCCGCCTGGAGACAAGGGCGCGACTCATTTGTGCGCCGATCGAGCATAAAACGCAAATTAGGTTGTGTAAGTGCCGTACAGCAATTATTGACAATTAGTCAAGCATAGCAGGATGCGACAGCTCCTAATTGAACCTGTGACAGCATCAGAATGAACAAGGTCGTTCCATTGTGTGGGTGCGTCGCAGAACCCCCACCCACAAAGGAACAGTTTCTTGGCTGGTAGCCAGAACTGAATCATCAATGCACCGTATAGGCTTTTGGTAGTGACTGTGCATAGTTTAAATACCTCTAGGGTGCTCATGCATGATGGGGGGCCGGAAAAAAAGCCTTTCACGCCGCTAACTAAAATGCAGTAATTAGATTACACGTCCAGCGAAAGCCGGCCAGGTCCACCTAGAGCATTAGGGCATGTGTGCTGCTGCACGATGCAGCTGCGCGTCGCATGTACGGTTAATGGGCTCGCGAGTAGGACGCTTTAGAAACACGCAGTATGAAACGAGGATGAGCTAATGCACGAACCTAATTTCCAACGCGTCCCATGACTTGAAAATCGGAAAGCAGGGGTGCGGCAGTCCATGCGGCAAAGTCGACCGCCTGCAATTACAAGTCACATCTCGTGACACGGCTTTGCAGGCAGTTTCAATAATGAATTGGGTGCTCAATCGGTGCTGGAAAGAGACAAGGCCCACCCTGATGCAGTCGAAAAACAAGGACTGACTGGACATGCACAAGACGGGGTGCATTGTTGAACGTGCAAGCGTAGCGAGCTTGTAGACGAGGATCTGCTGGGCAGGTCGCGTATTTATTTATTTTTACGGTTCGATTCAGCTAAACCGCGTGGCGCACCACGTAGATACGGAGCATCCCTATGTACAATAACTGACAACTAAAAATTGCGGGGACTATGATTCCTCGTCTTTGATTTTCTGCCATGCCTGTTCGATTTTTTTGCGTTCCTCGCGAGCTTGTAGGACGTGCCTACGACGATCAGCGTTTCTAGCCTCGTGGCGGCACATGCGCACGGCCTTTTCGAGCTCGTAGCACGAGCCTGCCAGACGCTGAAGGACCCCCTCGTTCTTTTTGCACTCCTCGAGAGCCTCGATCAGATCATGGCAGCCTTGCAACGCGGACTCGTTACTCATGAGATTTCTGGTTAGTCATCGCGGCGAGGGCCTCATCTAGGGAGCTGAAGATGTGCACGGACTCGGAGATCATGAGGTTGTCAAACCCCCCAAAGTCCTCGACCATGTAGTCGTCTGGGGTCACGCGGGTCTTGTACTCCGTGAGCTGCTCAGTCCAGGCGTATACGGGTTTTCCCCTGCCAATTGCGTTGCCTACCTCCCATACGGTGCCTGCGTCTGCAGAGGGCCCGCGAAAAGGGGTGAGATTCGCCACCACCGCATCTGCAGCGTCGATCATAGCCACATTTGCGTCAAAGATAGCCTTGGACATTTGTTTTGGGGGCATTTCGGGGATTTCGTTGTCGACTGGGCACAGGGCGGTGACGCCGTACTTGCGAGCGGTCTCGCGCAGAGCCTCAGTGCGTTTGGCGGCGTCTGGGTAGAACACATCTGGCCCAGCAAAGTACGCTTTCATTACAAAGGTGACAAAGGAGAGATAGATAGATGCAGAGTTAATAGTTGGGCTGGGGTTTGGCGATAGCAGGAATAGTGAAAGAAGAAAATATGTTGCACAGGTCAGGATCGGCGGCAAGAAAACGGCCACCAGATCAGGCCGTGAATGGCGTGGGAATCATGTCGCACCAGATAAGCTCAATCAGCCGCGAGGGTGGGGTCTGAGCAGTCCATCCCCACAAGAGGATATGTGCAGTGGTATCACGACTCGTTGTTAGGGTGGTGCGGAGATGCATGCCATGCATGGCCCAGCGCCAGCGCCCAGGCATGTCAGCACGGGCCCTGGCTGCTGCGACAAACTGTGCGTTCACGCACCGCTGTAACCGCGCAGGCCAGCCGCATGGCTCGCGTTGCCACAAGATACACAAAGTACATGCGTGATGCGCCACCTACTACTTGTTTACGTAAACTCCCAATAAGGGTCGCGCCAGGCCCTCTGCACCCCTGGATAGCTCGCATTCTTACAAACCGCTTACGCACCTCAACCTCCTCTATGTTCACGCCAGTGGACCTAGCACCAGACGCGTTCGTGCGCCCAGGGCCCGCGCCAGCCCCGCCGTCGGGCCCACGGGCGCCGCGAAAGCTCAAAGAAGGATGGGTCCAAGTCAAAGAAGACGGCAGTATCAAGTGGATGTGGACCAAGCGGTGGCTCGTACTATTCGACAACGCGTTGAGTTTTTATAAAACTGAGACTACGGCGAATGCGTCGTTTAGTATTCCCCTCAACACGATCAGTTCTATCAGTCGGGTAGACTCGAAGCAGTACTGCTTTGAGGTGATTCGGGCGAGCCAGAAGTCGCTGTACGTGGCTACCAAGACCGATACCGACCTGTACGCATGGATCGACGATATTTATTCTCACATTCCTAGCACTGGTGTGTCTGGGCCCATCAATTTCACCCACAACGTCCACGTTGGATTCGACCCCTCGAGCGGCGAGTTCACGGGGCTACCGCCTGAGTGGGCAAAACTGCTGAGTGCGAGCGCCATTACGCGCGAGGACTTCAACAAGAACCCCCAGGCCGTCGTCGACGTGCTCAAATTCTACCAGCAGATGTCCGAGCCCGACGACAAGGCCGACGACAAGGCCCAGGCCGCAGACAGGGATCTGAGCCAGCCGCCGGTCCAGCCGTACACTGGCCCGCAGTACCCCAGCCAGGACAAGCTGTACTCGCAGCACTCGCAGAGCCAGCCCCATCTCGGGGGGACGCCCCAGTCGAAGCAGGCGGCCCGGCCGCTCCAGCATTCGCACTCCCAGACCTCGATCTACGACAGGCACCAGCACCACGCACAGCACCAGCATCAGCCAGTCCCCCAGCCGGCCCCGCAGCTCCAGCAGCATTATAATCAGGGCTACGCTGCGACCACGCCCCGCAACGCAAACACAGGCCCCACGTCTGCGGCGGCCCCGATCTGGCCCGGCCACAGGCCCGCCCCTAAGCCCCCAGCTGGCGCCGTCTCCAGCTCCACCAATGCCCCCGAGAACCTGCAGCCAGCGCGGCGGGCGCCTCCCCCACCGCTGGCAATGCCGCCGCCAAACATTTCGACCATGAATATCACTCCAAACAGTGCTACGTCGGTCAGCTCGCCGTCCACGCCAAACTACGACCGGAGTGTGACTCCCCTCAAGGTCACCAAAAACAAGGGCGAATGGAGCAACGGCCAGAGCTCGGGTGTAATGATCTCTGTCAAGCCGTCCTCGCAGAAAACCCCGACTCAGCGAGCCCCGGACAGTGCCCAGTCGAGAGAGATGGTCACGCCAGTCGACCGCACGTTCGAGCCGCCAAAGGCCCCCATCGAGCCCGCGCGGGCGTCCCCGGGCCCGTACGCCTCAGAGCCCAAGACTCCTAGCTCGCATCCCGAGTCCGCGCCATCGCACCACCACCAAACCCCCTCACAAGTCCCTACCCCAGAGAGCGAAAAGGCCCATACAGGATACCCCCGGCACCCTCCCACTGCGAAGCCAGCCGCGGTGCCCATCCTTGCAGGGCCCTCGCCCACTACCGCGAATGCACCTGGTCGCATTCCCCAGGGCTGGGCAAAGGCTGGGCAGCGCGCTCCTCCGCCAGTGCAACAGAAGCCTCCTCCAGAGTCACCCGGCCGCCAGCGAGGGCTACCGCCCAAGGGCGCTGCCCCTCAGCCGCCCTCACACAACCCGTCGCATGCTCAGGCTGCCCGCAAAATAGGCCACAACCATACACCTGCGCAGACGCCAGCTGCGGCCGCCGCGGCCGCCGCAAAGGCCGCCCAGCCCAAGCAAAAGGCCGAGAGGCGCGTCTCCACCATGACCGAGGCGCAGATCTTCCAAAGGCTGCGCAGCGTGGTCTCCAGCGAGAACCCCACAGCCATTTATCAGAGAATCAAAAAGGTCGGGCAAGGTGCTTCTGGCTCAGTATACGTTGCGCGCCCTCTAGGTACGCTCGCCAGCAAACACAGCCGGGTAGCTATCAAACAGATTGATCTAGCCAATCAGCCTCGCAAGGAACTTATCGTGAATGAGATTACGGTCATGAAGGAGAGCTCACACCCCAACATTGTTAATTTCTTGGCTGCTTATCTACGACCCCATTCAGACCTCTGGGTGGTCATGGAGTATATGGAGGGAGGACCCCTTACTGATATTATTGAGAACAATACCTTGACGGAGCTACAAATTGCTACAATCTGCCACGAGACATGCTGCGGGCTGGAATTCCTCCACTCCAAATCAATCATTCACCGGGACATTAAATCTGATAACATGCTTTTAGATCGGGCAGGTAATGTCAAGATTACCGATTTTGGCTTCTGTGCCAAACTCACAGAGAAGAAGAACAAGCGTGCAACTATGGTTGGAACCCCGTACTGGATGGCTCCTGAAGTTGTTAAGCAGAAAGAATACGGCGCGAAAGTAGACGTTTGGTCTCTGGGGATTATGGCTATTGAAATGATAGAGAGCGAGCCACCCTACCTCAATGAAGAGCCACTCAAGGCTCTGTACTTGATCGCTACCAACGGAACCCCAAAACTTAAGCATCCAGAAGTGTTGAGCAAGGACCTCAAGAACTTTTTAGGCCTGTGCTTGACTGTTGACGTGAATGCTCGTGCATCGACCGCGCAGCTTCTGAACCATAGGTTCTTGAGCCGCGAGAACTGTGATACCGCATCATTGCCGCCTCTGCTCGCTTATCGCAAAGATCTTTCTTGATTCTGATGCATCAGGCTATTGTAATTATTTATAGAGCCACGCTCCCCACCCCTTTCACCATGGCGCCGCTACAACTAATACTAGGTTTCATGCGGCTCAATTGGTCCACACTCGTTTACGACTTTAATATAATATAGAAGCTCCACGATAATTTTTCGTCTGAAATTTTTTCCACCACTGTTTGGAGTCCCCCACTAGCGATCACGTGCAATGGCCAGAATTCCTGCGTGCTTGAGCAAGTTCAGTCCCTGGTTGTTGTGAGCGATTTAGTTCACACTAGTGGACCCAAGCTGAAAACAAACTTCTCATACCGAATGCTAGTGCGGAGCTAGCCAGAGGCTGAGGTCACAGGACCGAGAGACAGTTTATTGGCTGCAGGAGATAACCACCATCGTAGCAATTCACTGAACTCAAGCTCATGCATTGCACAGCATGTTCAAGAATTGTCCCATGATCACCGCATTTTGCTACGGCTCGTGCTCATTGGGCTCTGCGGAAATTTTTCTCCCTGCAAGTATCTGCAGCATCTTCTTGCAGCTAAACGGCCTTGTAAGCGTGAGTCATAGTACCATAGACGAAGATACGCTAAATTAAACCTGTTTTTGCAATCACATATATCCAAAAGTATGTACAAGACCGGTGATATCCTCGTGGGCACTGCAATTTCCCCAGTTTCATGCGTTCACAACCACCCGCCCTGCATGCGCATAATCTCGCTATAAAGCTTGTGGTTTGGTTCAGCTCGACTTAGTAAAATGATTCGCCCTATGGTAGCCCTGATTCGGGCTACTCGTAACAGTCCTTGCAAAGGAAGTTTAACAAAGCAAGCAGCTGCTTTTAAGTGGTTTGGCGCTCACCGCAGTTATTCTCAAGCCTCTGAACGCAAGCAGTATGTTGGTGCTGGTATTCTCAACCCTAAAAAATCTGAACTTGTCGATGTGTCTCGTGTTATTGTGATTGGTTCTGGTGGTTTGTCCATTGGTCAAGCTGGAGAGTTTGACTATTCTGGGTCTCAGGCCATCAAGGCCCTCAAAGAGGAGGGCAAGGAAACAATTCTCGTCAACCCCAATATCGCTACCAATCAGACCTCTCACGCACTCGCCGATGAGGTGTATTTTGCTCCTGTCACCCCTGAGTATGTCTCGTACATTATTGATCGTGAACGCCCCGATGGTATTTTGCTGACTTTTGGAGGCCAGACTGGTTTGAACGTTGGTATTGCGTTGGACAAGATGGGTGTCCTTGACCAGTACAACGTCAAGGTCCTTGGTACCCCTATCTCTACTCTTGAGACCTCTGAAGACCGTGACCTGTTTGCTCAAGCTCTCAAGGAGATTGATATTCCTATTGCCGAGTCTATTGCCGTTGACAATGTCGACGACGCCCTGTCTGCTGCCGAGAAGGTCGGCTACCCAATCATTGTTCGTTCTGCGTTTGCCTTGGGTGGTCTCGGCTCTGGTTTTGCAAACAACCGTCAGGAGTTGTACAACCTGGCGTCCCAGAGCTTGAGTTTGTCCCCCCAAATTTTGGTTGAGAAGTCCCTCAAGGGATGGAAGGAAGTCGAGTACGAAGTCGTTCGTGACAAGGAAGGAAACTGCATTACTGTGTGCAACATGGAGAACTTTGATCCTCTGGGTATCCACACCGGTGACTCCATTGTTGTTGCTCCCTCTCAGACCTTGAGTGATGAGGAGTACCACATGCTTCGTTCCGCTGCTATCAAGATTATCCGTCACCTTGGCGTTGTTGGCGAATGCAACGTCCAGTACGCACTTCAGCCTGATGGCCTCGACTACCGTGTTATTGAGGTCAATGCGCGTCTCTCTCGTTCCTCTGCCCTTGCCTCCAAGGCCACTGGTTACCCTCTCGCCTACACCGCTGCCAAGATCGCTTTGGGCCACACTCTCCCTGAGCTTCCCAATGCTGTGACCAAGACTACTTCCGCGAACTTTGAGCCTAGTCTCGACTACGTTGTCACCAAGATCCCCCGTTGGGACTTGTCCAAGTTCCGTCATGTGAACCGCTCTATTGGCTCGTCTATGAAGTCTGTTGGTGAGGTCATGGCTATTGGCCGCACCTTTGAGGAGAGTATCCAAAAGGCTATCCGTATGGTTGATCCCTCTATGGTTGGGTTCCAGGGCTCTGATGAGTTTGGCGATAGCCTCGATGAAGTGCTCAAGAACCCCACCGACCGTCGCTGGCTCGCCGTAGGTGAGGCTCTCTTAAACCGTGGGTACAGCGTTGATAAAGTGCACGATTTGACTAAGATCGATCCTTGGTTCCTCAGCAAGCTTATGAACATTGTCCGTCAACAGCGTTTGCTCGAATCCACCGGTGGCCTTAAATGGCTCGACCGTGACACATTCTTGGATGCTAAGAAGCTGGGTTTCAGCGACAAGCAGATTGCACTTGCCCTTGGTGACGGAAGCTCTGAGCTTGATGTCCGTGCCAAGCGTCTTGAGTTTGATATCAGGCCCTGGGTCAAAAAGATCGACACCCTGGCTGCAGAGTTCCCCGCCGACACAAACTATTTATATACCACTTACAACGGTACCCAGCATGACGTTGACTTTGACGAGCATGGCACCATGGTGTTGGGCTCTGGTGTGTACCGCATTGGTTCCTCCGTCGAGTTTGACTGGTGCGCTGTTTCCACTGCCCGCAGTCTCCGTGAGAATGGCCGCAAGACTATCATGGTTAACTACAACCCCGAGACCGTTTCTACTGACTTTGACGAGGTTGATCGTCTGTACTTTGAGGAGCTCAGCTACGAGCGCGTCATGGATATCTATGAGCTCGAGCAAGCTGCTGGAGTAGTTGTTAGCGTTGGTGGCCAGCTTCCTCAGAACATTGCTCTCAAGTTGCAGGATGGAGGTGCCAAAGTCCTTGGTACTGACCCCCGCGATATCGACAAGGCCGAGGATCGTCACAAGTTCAGTCAGATTCTCGACAGCATTGGAGTTGACCAGCCCGAGTGGAAGGAGCTTACTTCCATTGATGAAGCCAAGCAGTTTGCTAACAAGGTTAGCTACCCCGTCCTTGTTCGTCCCAGTTATGTCCTGAGTGGTGCCGCTATGAACGTTATTTATAATGAAGCGGAGCTCGAGGAGAAGCTGAACAATGCTGCCTCTGTCTCTCCTGAGCACCCTGTTGTCATCACCAAGTTCATTGAGGGTGCACGCGAGATTGATATTGACGGTGTTTCCAACCGCGGTGAGCTGCTTGTTCACGCGGTGTCTGAGCACGTTGAGAACGCTGGTGTCCACTCTGGTGACGCCACACTGGTTCTTCCCCCTGTAGACCTGGACGATGCCACTATGGCTCGCTTGAAGGAGATTGCTGTCAAGGTTGCCGAGGCATGGAAGATCACTGGTCCATTCAACATGCAGGTCATTAAGGATGGCGATGCGCTCAAGGTCATTGAATGCAACATTCGTGCGTCCCGCTCGTTCCCGTTCGTGTCCAAGGTGCTCGGGGTCAACTTCATTGATGTGGCCACCCGCTGTCTCATGGAGCACAACGTTCCTGCCCCCACTGATCTGATGCAGGAGCCTCACAACTACGTTGCGATCAAGGTTCCTCAGTTCTCGTTCACTCGTCTTGCTGGAGCCGACCCCTTCTTGGGCGTCGAGATGTCGTCGACCGGTGAGGTTGCGTGCTTCGGTGCCGACATCCTCGAGGCGTACTGGGCGTCGCTGCAGAGCACCATGAACTTCAAGGTGCCCAAGCCCCCCAGCGGTCTTCTTGTTGGCGGCGACGTGCACCGTCCGTACCTGAGCGAGGTTGTGGAGATTCTGCACCGCATGGGCTACAAGATCTACGTGGCCAAGCACGAGGTCAAGGAGTATCTTGACCAGGCTGGCATCTCGTCCGAGTTCCTCGAGCTCCCCAAGGACGACAAGCGCAAGCTGGGCGAGCTGTTCGTCAACAAGGACATCAAGGGCGTGATCAACCTGGCCAAGGCCCGTGCCGAGGACCTCAAGGACGAGGACTACATCATGCGTCGTAACGCAATCGACTTTGGTGTGCCGCTGTTCCTGGAGGCCAAGACTGCACTGCTGTTTGCTAAGACGCTCGAGGCCAAGCTTCCCACCCACGGCAAGAATGGCATTCCCAACGAAGTCAAGCGCTGGAGTGAGTTCCTTGGTGGTAAGCCCGTTGTATAAACCTAAAATTCTACACAGTTTAGTTTACCTATTGCCCATGAGGCTCTTGCCCCGAAAAGTGCTGGCAGCGGCCGCGAATCGAGACGACGAAGCGGATCGGGCGAGCCACCGCACTATTAACTATTCTAGTCTACAACGGTCGTGGATAGCACTCAACAACGCCAAGCTGCAGGACCTGGTCACATGGGGTGGTACATGATGCGCGAAACGTGATTCGTCGATGGAATTCGCCTGCCCCGCGAATCGACTCTGGCGCCGCCTACAATTGCCACTGGCGACCCCATTGCCCGCCGGGCTGCTCGGCATCCTACCGGTAAAGTGGCAGAATGTCACCAGGGCCCCAACCCTTACCCCGACCCGTACCCCGACCCCACACCGTTAAGACTACAAAACGTCACCCCCAGGATTCCACTCTACCATGAGCTCCGTCACCAATCACCCCCTGTACATCAAGACAGTACAATCGCTCGAGCGCACCGTCGTGCGCGACAAGCTCATGCGGCTGGTCCAGTACTTTTCGCGGTTCCTCACGTACTGGGCGTACCGAAAAGGCTACTCCAAGTCGACTCTGGTGCGGATCAAAGCGCTGCAGACCAACCTGGGCATGAGTCGCAAGATCATGCGCTCCGGCAAGTTCCTCGGCAACATCAGGGCGTTTGTTGCTGAGCTGCCTAACAAAACCGGCGACCCCGTCTTGCACGTCACGAATCTGGGCAAGGACCTGGGCATGGCGGCGTTCCTGTTCTTTGACACTCTGCAATGGCTGCAGGCGACCGGGGTCAAGCGGTTCAGCCCCGAGTGGCTCACGATCATCAACCAGACCGGCAGCCGCGGCTGGCTGCTGAGCCTGGTGAGCTCGTTCATCCAGGCCGCGTACATTCTGTACCGCAGCGACGCCAAGGAGCGGGCCCTGACCCAGGAGCCCGAGAAGGACGCTGCGGCCATCAAGAAGGTCGAGGCCGAGAAGGCCAAGGCCAAGTACCTGCTGCTGTGGCACGCACTCGACATGACGATCCCCGCGTCGACCCTCGGACTCGTGAACCTGGACGATGGCATTGTCGGCCTGGCTGGCGCCATCACAGCCTGGTTCGGCCTCAAGGCGGCCCTAAAATAACTGTAGCCTATATATTGCCGGTAGTTAGCAGGCTTAACTTGGCATTGACTCTGCGTAGAATTCGTGACTCGTCTGACTCGGCTCGACTGAGTCGGCTCGACTTCTCGTGCTCGTGCTCGACTGCTCGTCTCTGCTCGACGTGGTCGTGAATTCGACGTTAGGCATCATTTTTAATACTATTTATATGCTACCTGACCCAACACTGCAGTACTCGCAGGTCGTTTCGAGTTTTGTAATCATGAGTGATGGTACCAGACGGTACAACTTCGACGACGACCCCGGCGCGATCCTGGCCAAATACGCCGACCAGCCGCCTAGTTTAGAGCTACATGTATATTCTACCCACTACAGGTTCGCCAACCAGGAAGGCATCATCCCGCGTAATAATCCTAGCATTCAAGCATTCCTAAAGTCGGTCGAGGAGGGCGTAATCCTGCCTGCCGCCACAGAGGTCTTCCGAGATTCAGGCACTCGGTTCTACGAGGGCTGCATCATTTTGAATTTGGTCGACTACACACACCAGTCGTCCACCGACGACTCAAAGACCCCCGAGTCGTACCGCATCCTGCTTCGGCCCACAGACCTCAGCTTGTGGCACGATCTGCTCTACACCACCGATGCGTCGCAGGGCCGGTTCGGCGACCAGCTTGCTCTGAGCATGGAGAGCGAGATCCTCAACCTGACGGTGCGTAACCTCGATCTGCGAGTGCCCGACGCCCAGGTGCAGGATGCGTTCAACCTCGACGCAAAGCTCGCCCACAAGGACCCCGCAATATACAAAAACTACCACCGAGTCACCAAGCCGCTGCCAGCCCGCAAGCTGCACGAGGACGCCCCCGTCCAGATGGGCTCGGCCCTCGAGGACTTTATGCTGCTGCTGTCGGAGGAGGGCCAGTCCTCGACGGTGCCGAACCAGTTCATGCGGCTGGGCTTCATCGAGCAGCTCAAGAAGAAGCAGCAGCTCCAGCAGCAGCTCCCCCACGCTCCACCGCAGCCGCCCCACGCTCCCCAGGGCCCGGGCACGCCCCACGGCAGAATGGCCATGCCCCAGACGATGCCTGGCGCCCCCAACAACGGCCCCCCAGGCGTGTCGGGCCAGGCCCAGGCTCGGTTCAGTCCGCAGGCCAGGCCCCAGCCCACGGCAGCCCAGCAGCAGCAGATGCTCCGGGCACGCCAGAACCAGATGGCTCGCCAGAACCAGCTGCAGCGGGCCCGAATGCAGAACGCAGGAATGACTCCCGCTCACGCCCAGGTGCAGCAGCAGGCCCACGCCCACGCCATGCGCAACGCCACAGGTCCCAATGGCATGAACGGGGTCGGAGCCAACATGGGGGGAATGGGCGGCCAGATTCCTCGGCAATTGAGTCCTGCTGAGCAGCAGCTCCTGCAACAACAGCAGCAGTCCGGCCAGCCGGCGCCCCAGGTGCCCATGAACATGATGAACTACAATGCCAACATGCCCATGAGCCACCAATCCAGAGTAATGCAGCAGAATCAGACCATTCCCTACAGTCCCGACATGCACTAGTCGCTGCACACGCCACCGCGTCGCCACACTCACGCATAGTAACGAAAAAGATTACTTAATGATAAGTTTTCAAGACAGTGAAGATGGGCAAGCAGCTCGATTTTGCGAGTGACAGCGACGATGGCGATATTTTGACCATTAATAAAGACTACGCTAAACGGTTTGAGCACAACAAAAGCCGCGAGGAGTTGCACAAACTCAAAGAAAAATACGGATCAGAGGCCGAAGACGAGTCTTCCAGCTCAGAGGAAGAGGACGACTACGGCGATTTGGTGACCAACGAAATCGACAGTGGCATCAACAAGGTCCTGGACGTCATCAGAAACCACCCAGATAAGTTGCTAGACAAGAACTTGCGTTTTTTCCCCGAAGTGGGCGCCGAAGGCACCGCTGAGAGCAGGCCCAAAGATAGCAAAGACAAGCCGGTGTTTCTCAAGGACTACCATCGTGAGAAACTTCTCAAGGGAGACATTGAGGACGACGAGGACCAGGTGGAGACCTATCACCAGCAGCAGCAGCGTGAGAAAGACGAATTGCTCAAGCAGATCCAGGAACACGATGATCACGACGATGGCGGGGATTTCTTCTCTAAACGCACTGAACAGCGAGAGGTAGAGCCAGCTCCCCTCCCCGATCCCGAGCAAGACGCTGAGGGGTTCTTGGACGCATTCGTCTCCAAGAAAGCGTGGATCCCCAAGGACGTCGATGCAGATACCGGCGAGAAAAAGCTCCCAACGTATCAGGAGCTCGTGGACGATGGCGAGGAGGACAGCGAGGGGTTCGACGACATTGCCGAGAAATTCGAGTCTGCCTACAATTTCCGCTACGAGGACCCCAACTCGAAGGAAATCATGAGCTATGCCCGTGACCAAAACACGCTGCGGAGAAACAAGGACTCTGCTCGGCAGCGCAAGCGCGACAAGAAGCGGGAGCAAAAGGAGCGGGAGGAGAGCGAACGCAAAAAAGAGGTCGCCCGTCTGAAAAAACTCAAAGTGAAGGAAGTGTCGCAAAAGCTCGAGACGATCGGCAAGGTGCTTGGAGGCGAGGATGTCGGCATCGCGCCCGAGGACCTCGATGGAGACTGGGATCAAGATGAGTGGGACAAGCGCATGCAGAAGCTGTTTGACGAGGAGTACTACTCGAAGCCAGACAACGACTGGAAGCCCGCTGATGATGCCGAGGTCGTAGCCGAGGTCGAAGGCGACTCTGGTGCCGAGGGCCCGAGCCAGCCTGCCATTCCGACCTCGGTGACGGCAGCTGTGAGCAAGCTGTCAAAGAAGGACCTCAAGCGAAAAGCACAGGAGATCGTCGACGCCAACACGGACCTCCTTCTAGACGAGACCTACAAGCCCAGCACCGCGTTTCGGTACCGCGACGTAGAGCCCGAGAGCTACGGGCTCACGACCGAGGACATCCTCATGGCGAGCGACAAGGACCTGAACCGGTACGCTGGGATCAAAAAGCTCGCGAGTTTCCGCGACGAGGAGATCAAGAGCAAGGACAAGAAGCGCTACTCGAAGAAGAAGCGTCTCAGGGAATGGCGTAAAGAGGTTTTCGGCAGCGAGGAGGGCGCGGACCTGGCGCTCTGGGAGCAGCTCAAGCGCGAGGAGGGCGCCGAGCCGCCCGCGAAGAAAGCCCGAAAGCCGAAGCACAAACGAAAAGCGCACTAAACTGGAAAATGGCGTGAATTATTTATCTAGGAAGAAAGCATCCTTTGTATATCATTTATTTAGTCCTCTATGTCATTGTTCAGAGCTTCTCGAGCTTCTCCAGCACCGGCTCGGCACTCGAGACGTCGACGCTAGTTGCGTCCGGCTCCACGAACGCCTCTAGCACTTTGCCGTTCTCGATAATGGCTGCGAATCGCTTGGAGCGCTCGTTGCCAAAGAATTTCGACGCATCGAACAGAGTGTCAATCTCCTTGGAGAACGCACCCGAGGCGTCGGACAGGATTTCGCACCATCCATCCTCGGGAACGTCCAAGGAATTCGCCCACGCCCCAGTAGTGAAAGCGTCGTTAACCGCAACAATGAACAGATTCTTGATGCCTCGGTTCTGGAACGCCTTCTGGAGGTTCAGGTAGCCTGGAACATGGCTCTGGGAGCAGCCGGGTGAAAATGCCCCGGGTACACCGACCAGCAAGTATCTGCCAGACGCAGTTTTGTCGGCGAGGTTGACGGTGTGCGAGGGCGACCCCAGAGCGAGAGGAATTGAGGGGATGGTGTCGCCCTTTGCGATCAATTGACGAGTAGTAGCGTGGAACGCACGAGCAAATCGCATAGTCATGTCGAAAGGTGAAGAGATAAGACCAGCTGAGGGGGTAGATCGAGCGTCCTAACCACGCCCTAACCCAAATCAGCCTTGCATGTGGGCAGCTAGAAGGTGGCGTCACCAGGTAGCAGGCGAGGGCGGCTTGACCAAGAGGAAGTTTCTCAAGAGGTTTGATCTTTATTCAATACACCGCGACAAGTTTCAGCAGGTGTTTTCTCGGGCCTCGGGCCCGGGCGGCCAGCATGTGAACACAACCAACTCGAAAGCAATGATCAAACTATCGAAAGAAAACTGGGATCAAGCCCCGTGGCTCCCTCAGTGGGTGCGTGATCAGATTGTCAGAAGCAACAAATTCCCATATTTCACGAAATCAGGTGCCGTGCTGGTCACGAGCGAGGACACCCGGTCCCAGGCCCAGAATCTCGACGATTGCTACCGCAAACTTGCAGAGGCGATTGTTGAGGCTGCGTTTATTCCCAGGGAGCCATCCCAGGAGGCCCAGGACCGGTGGAAGAGAATTCGCGAGCGTGAGGAGGACTATAGAAAGAAGAAGAAGAAGCGGCATAAGACAAAGAAAGAATACAGAAAATATATAGAATAGATCTAGTCTATCTAGGTATAAATACTTAGGCCAGGTCCGACGGCGAGTAGTCGTCGTCACCGTCGTTCCGTTCCTCGTTCTCCTCGGGGGGAGCAGGCGTGGGGGTCGGCTCAATCTCCTCCATTTGGTCTCGTTCCTGCACAGCCTCGAACAGTTTGCCCAGGTCGTGATCCGCAGGGACCAAATTGAAGGCCCGCCATTTGTCTTCTCGGAGAGTGCGAAGTGCCAGGAACGCCAGGTCCTCGTTGCCCTCGCCGTTAGCGCTATTGGAATCTCCAAATACCACTATAGGGTCTGTTAGCGGCTGTGGCAGTTGCTCGTATTTTGTGAGGCCAATCTCCACTTGCCAGAGCTGAGACAGCTTTGCATTCCCCATCTTGTCCCAGTACCTTGCCCGCTCGCTGTACTCAAACTTGCCAGTGGACTCGAATAGGTCTCTCTCGCGGACAAAGCTCGGGAACCCACTCAGTTTCCAGTTGATGAACCTCTTTTCGGAAAGAATAAGCGCCTTGATGTTGTCCAGCTGCTCACGGGTGCTGGCGTCTTTTAGCAGAAAGAACCACGTCCGCTTGAGGTTTCCCGTCTCACGAAAGTTCTCCTCAGAGAGCACCAACGGAGGTACGATCGCCTTTAGTTTGAGGCCGTCCGTAGCCTTGCGGTCTTCAGGCGACAACGCCCGCAGGAACTCGATAAATAACAAAATCTCTAGGCATGCAGTTCTTTGGAATCGCCGGCTCGAGAGCTGGTATGGCCAAAGCTCAGGACTCAGCAGCATAGTACTGGCGACAGGGTAGTCGCGGAGACGGGCTCCTTCGAAAACTCTCGCAAGGTCTTTCGCTAGCTGGAGGAACGTCGCCACTTCCTTGTTAGACGCAATGACCTCGGCAGGATTGCTCAGCTGTTGTTGGACTTGGCAGAACAATGAAAAGTCTCGGCTCGAGTCTTCCCCATTCTCAACGATTTCTATGGTGCTCTCAGCAAACTTACCTTGCGTATTGAGTGCAGTCCGCTCGAGCATGCCGAATGTCTCAGCCAAGTATATACTGATCCTGTAGCGGAGCGATTTGTGAACAGATGGGTGCAGACGTCGCATCAAGCTGTTGAGGGCCCGTAATAGGGTGGTGCCCGGGGGCTTTGATCCCACCAGGTTTGGCGTGATACGGTCTCGTCTTGATTCCATGAAACCCCAAAACTCAGACACCTGGTCGACCGTGAGCAGATCGAGCACCGACTCCAATAACAGGAAAAACACTCCGTTGGAAATTCTTTCTCGGGAAACTCCATCGAGCAGCACATCGAAAAATCCACAAAGCTGATTCAAGTCGCCCGTCTCTAGGCAGTCGAACACAGCATTTTCCAGTGATTCGTGGTTCCAGTCAACAGCAGCGTCGATATCCTGGTCCCTCGGTAGCTCCACTGGACTATTTATCACTTCTGATTTTGAGAAGCTCTGCACCAATTCATTCATAGTGAAATTTCACTGTTTGGAGGCTGTTAGTCATGACTGCCACAGTTGAAGATATCAATTATGCGGTGATCCGCAAGCATGATCCCGCTTTAACTCAGTTATTTTTTACCTCCTCCATGTGTAGTGTCTACAAGTTCAATATTGCGGCCGGGCAGTGGGACAAGACCGAAGTGCAGGGCTCCCTGTTCATGTACTCACGAGTCGCCAACGACGATTATCCGTATGCAGCACTAGTTCTCAACCGCAACAATAACCAGGATTTCTTTTTGGGCATCACACCTACCCACATAAGCCTAGAGCGTGGTCGAATTCCCTTGTCAGTAAAGCTCGAGGACAAGTTTTTGATGGTGCAGGTATCGCCCGAGGAAATATATGGGCTGTGGTTGTTTGACGAGATTGACCGGGAAAAGCTGAACGGCCTCATGTCATGGTGCCTTACGAACGGCTCGAGATAAGTGTATTTATTTTGGTAATGTACAGAATATAGAGCTGTATGAATAATTTAATCCCAGCCTTCGGCAATATTTGTTCTTGAGCTGACCCTGCTGGGGGCTCGAGAGACGGGAACAGTTGTGCTCATTGCCGTCAGCGTACCTGGTGAGGGTAGGTCTAATAGCTCGTAGAATGGCGTTCCTGATCGAGTGTACGGTACTGAAGACCGCGGGCTGCGTTCTACGGGTAGAACGTAATCCGTTTGATTCTTGGATTTAGCCTTGGACCACGCATTCTGAACCGTCTTGCGGATCTTTTGGGGAGAATACACAATACTAAGGATCAGACTGATGAATGCAAATGCAAAGAGGACATGCCAAAAAGTCCACTCAGAAGCTACCGGTATGTACTCTGGTTCAGCATAAATAAGTCCCTTATCGGAGGTGTACCCGACCCGAGTCGGGAGGTCGCTCGGCACCTGGCTTGAGGCAAACATGAGGGCTTTGCCCATGGTCCACGAAACCTCCAGGTCATTGATCATGTATGCACTTTGAAACGGATCAAGAAAGTTGTGTTGTGCCATGGGATCTTGAGGGTTTAGCGGAAACTTGAATCCTTTGTGAAGTACAGTGAGAACCCACACTGCCTTGAAACAGGCCTGTTTCAAGTGCGCTTCATCGATTTGGTTATAGGCACCACTATCAAAGTTGTCTTTGACGTCCGCCCAGTCGGAGTTGCAGAACTGCGCTGCCTTTTCCAAAACCGTTGCATAGTCAAACTTGCCTTCTAACTGGAAAATATCCTGGGCAGAGTACCAGTACTCAGATATTCCGACGAACTTGTGCACCGATGTGTCGAAACCGGGAACATGCGTCCCGTTGAAGAGGCACGGGTCATCCTTGCACGGCTTATCGTTGTTCAGGAGTGCCTCCATCTTTTGCTCGCAAACCCCAAAGTCTCCGTCGCCGAAAAATAATACCTCGACGTCCTGATCTTTGATCCTGTACACCTCTCGGTGCATGCCCATACGCTGGAGGCACGGGTCTCTCAACACCACAGCAGAGTCGTGGTCGACCGGTTCAAGGGCATCGCTTGGGGCCTCATCTATTAGGAATTGTCGCCACCTCTTTTGGGCTTGGTTGGCACCGTATCCTAGCCATGTCGTTACAAACAGCTTGAAGCTCACGGGGTTTCCGTCGGTAGTGCGCATGTTCAGCGTGTACAGATCATCATGGTGCCTCTGGCTCTCGGTCTGGTTTGGCACAAAGGCGATCTGTGTGGATGCTCCTCCCATGTCCATAAATCCATAAGTTTCGCCGAAATCTGTCCAGGGCATATCATTTCTAGTGTGAATCAAATAGTTCAGCCCGAGCCAGCCATACAACCCCTCGGATTCTCCGTCGATCATTGCCACATCTCCGAGCTGGAAGCTGGTTTTTGCGAGCTGCGACCGCACAATACCCAAGAGCCTGTTCCTCTCATCCTCTGGAAGTAAACGCAGGCCCGCAGTGGCGAGGAAGAATATCGGGGTGTCCCGGCGGTCTCTACGGGGAATAACTGATGAGGCTTTGTCTACTAATAGCTTCAAATGGCTGTTCCAGATCTCCTTCGCGGTCTTTCCTGCATATGAACTAATGCCAGGGTTGATTTTCTCGATCCACTCGGGCTTGGTTACAATAGGAACCATCTGTGGTATCTCTCCATCAATATAATCTAAGTTTGGCCATGAATACACGTAGGCTCGACTGCCAGAAGAGCCTGCATCGACTATCACCGCATATTTCATAGTTAGTAATCAGGAACACGCACGCGTACTAATTAACGATTCAACAGTCAACATTCACTAAAAGAAAGATAAGCAGTGTTATACTACGGTTAAACAAAATTATTAAATAGATCACTCTTGGTCCAAAACTTTTCACTTTTAGTTAGAGCTTAGGAGGATCGTATCTAGCCCTCAATTTGGAACTGCTCCTCAGCATCGTGGTACTTGTTGCCATCGGGGGCAACACCTTGGGGGAAGGACTTCCAGTGGTCCCATCTGAGCTCGAGCCAACGGGTGGCGCAGTGGCCTACAAAACCGAAACTGAGTGCCAACTGCCACCCAATATCGCCTCCGAAATCATTGACAGGTTTTGTGATTGCCTTAGCGACAGGGCCGACGTAGTCGGTTTGTGACATACCTAGCCAGGCGCCGACGGCTCCCATACATCCACCAACTAACCCAGCAATACCCCAAGGCATCTTTTTGGCATCATTGGCGACAGTGAAGTCGTAATTCTTCCAGTTTCCACGACGGTATACGAAGTGCTCTGACATGCACACTCCAGCGTAGAAACCAACCCAGTAAGAAATGTAGTTCATGAACTTTGAAAGAGCTTCCTCAAAGTTCGAAGCACCTGGAATGGCAACTGCAATTGTGATACCGACCATCAGAACAGTCCACAAGTAACGAGGAACATACTTGAGCACATCCCAAATGGCCTGAGCAGAGAGAGCGAATGTGTACATGTTGGGAACATTGTTGGCGACAGTAGAAAGAGCAAACAATACAATGACGAATTGACCAAAGTTTGACATTTTAGTGCCAACATCAGTGCACAAGACAGCGTACAAGAGGCCACCAACGGATTTCTCCTCGTAAAGGGTGGCCCACTCGGGGTTGGTGTCCATTCCAGTAGCACAAGCAGCGCCCATAATCATTGTGAAAATACAAGGGAGACCCTCACCAAGAAGTAGACCAAAGAACAACTTCACCTTGCTAGTATGCTTGGGCTTGTAAGAGGTATAATCAGAGGAGAAAGGAGCCCAACCGGCGGCAAAACCGAAAATGATACCGCCAAAGGACAAGACATTGCCCGCTTCGGCACGGCCAGTAGCCATGGTGCCCCAAGTGAACTGGTGGCTTTTACCCATGCGTGCTGCAATGACAATTAGACAGAAGAAATTGGGGATCCAGGCGTACATTTCGAACTTGTGGACAACATTATAACCGAACATGGCCACCAACAAGGAGGCCATGGCGATCATGAACACAGCAGCCCAAACAGGCATACCACCATTGTTGACAACATGTAGCGAGTTAGCAGAGGCAATTGTGTTCACAGAAGACCAACCAACACAAGAAATCATATTGATCAGGGCACAAATACGAGCGGTTTGGAATCCAAACCAGTAACGAGTAGTAACCATAGCACGCAGACCAGTCTCGGGACCTGCACATGAGAAGAACGCAACAAGCACACAACCAAAGATATTGAAGAAGATAATAGTAAGAGTGGCATCCCAGAATGCCATGTGGAAGATACCTCTACCCAAGACTCCCAAAGCAAAGGAGGCAATAACCATGTTTGATCCCAGCCACATACTCAGGGAATTCCAGTAAGAATCGTCATGACGCTCATCCTCGGGGATCTGCTCGACACCACGAACCTCACCACCCAAACGGTTCATGAAATTGTTCATTTTCCCGAAGATGCCAACCTTGCCCGAGGCAAGGTGGTCTTCGTCGACTCCTCCTTGATGGATTGAAGCCTCTTCAGAATTGTATCCGATTTTCTCTTCCTTCTCTGGTGTTTGCATCTCGACAGCACTAATGAGAAGGAAATTGAATCGTTAAATAGTCTCTTGAACTGAGATGCAGAAATTTTCCTGCATGCATTTTGAGATAAGGTCCTAGTGTACATAATCTTCGAGGAAAAAGTTGAAACCCTGGCTTATCAGAGGATGTTTTTTTGTTTCAGAGATAGTTAACGCAATAAGGAATGTCACTGACCTAATTTGGGAGCGCCGTCTCAGCGAAAATCGGCTATCGCGAACACTCGAGACCTGATTGGGTGAACAGGCGTCTTCCAAAAATGGAACAAATCAAGCGTATCTTTTGGAACCACTTCTATGTTTCTGACCAGTGGTACCTCTTGTGCGAACAATGGGCTTGATTTCTCCTCAAGTGCCTCTGTTCATGAATTATTCGTGATTGAATCTTGAGCTCTCATTATCTCTCGCATAGGCCATAGGATTCCCGCATATGCACAGAGAATGTGCGCGTTATGCATGTTCTCCGCTTCGAGGGGCCCATTACAGCTGGAGATTTCACATTTAAACCGGTTAAAACTGCTCCAAATAAATAGTAAATTTCGGGTGCTCGTTATTGCGCTGCTCGCCTTTTACCTGCTCGGTGAATTCATTGAGTTCTAGCGAATGGGACAATGCCACAGAATCTCTAGCGCTTGGCTTGGTCCGGGGAAGGTCGGGATATACTAGTCCGTATGTGTAGAAGTAAAAATTAGTGTTTTGTTATTCCAAAAATGTTTGAGCAACCTGTTCAGCCCGACCCGTTCACATTGGAATGCATGCAGAATTCAATTGCACTGCACGAGAGTATGCTGCTCGACCTGCAAAGTCTGCAATCAAGCATTATCGCATGTGCACAAGTTGAATCCCATGCCTTATCGTCTTGAAATCCTCATACATGAATGCACCGTTGATGCAGCGTGAAGTCATAAGTCGTAGGCGAATGCCGAAGAAATTTTTTGGGCAAGCTATCCGATGATTAAAAATATTCATCTTTCATATACTACATGACTTTGCGTTATAGTGTTTTGTTGGCGCTCGTAGCACCGCGGAACCCCTCCAAACACGTTTATCACGTGACGAGACGCAGCAGTCCGACTAATGGGCATGCCGCCTAAGGCTGTCGTACCGCCATATGCATGGCAGCGCGAACTATAGTGAAAAATCGTGAGTCACAGTCCATTGTTGTACAGAGTGCCTCCGAGATAACCCTGGGTCTACCTGAACTCTGAAATCTAGCCCTATCCTGAGGAACCCCTGTTCTACCAGATTGCCACACTGGCAGATAGATGTTATACTGTTAGTCAGTATTCTGATCGCCATAATAAACACCATCGCAATGACAATGCTGTGTAACACTATATGAAAATTTTTTATATTCTAAGTAGTACGATCCCAGCTCGTCCTTTCCGTCATAGAATTCATTTTTGCACATTCAAAACTTTGGGGACATGTGACTTGGTGCAGACCCGCATATAGTCGTGTAAGCACTCGGCATGCAGAATAGAGCATAGGAAGTGTGGGGATCTGAAAAATTTACAGGGGTAGTTTGGTCCTACCAGAGGCGTCGAATTGCACAAATTGGGCTTTGCGCAGTTAAACCTAGGAATTAGTACACTAATAATTAACTATGTTTGGCAGAGTCGCCAAAGCTGGGGCAATCGATCTGGAATATATCAGATTTGACTTTGCCCTTCTTGGTCATGCTAAGTACCATTGCGGTAAGATCACCGCCTCGCACGCATCGAGTGTCGAGGCCTTTGGTGTACTTGCGAAGCTTCAGTCCACGGCCAGCGTCGTGGCCGTAAAAGACCGTTACGCGGTCCTTGGGCTTGGAGATCTTCTTTTGCTCAGCATTGTACAGTCTGGCCCAAGGCGCACCTTTATCATCAGTGGGGATCTTATAATCGGGAGGCAGCAAAGAGCGAAGACGGAAGATGATCCCTGGGGGCTGGTCTTCGAGGTCTGTGATATTCCAAAGCAGGCCCCCATGTACGGCAACGCCCTCGCCTCCGTTTGACTTGACCTGGCCGAGCTTGAGCATGGCTGGGCACTTTTGGAGGAAGTCGATGTGCGCGGGTGTGAGTGCCAAGGCTAGGACTCTATCCTTGCTTTCGTCCAACCCCTGCTCTGCGACATCGTGGTGGCTGGCGGTTTCTGCGGCCCGAGGGTGTACTGTGATGGTGGGTTGCAGCCACTCCTCTCCCTCGGTGGGCTTGAGGGAGGCCTTTGGGATTGGGCGACCAAAGGTGGCAGCCGACTTGGAGGCATGGGGCGGATAGGTGAGAGGAGGAGTGATATCCCGGAACTGTGCGTAGATGTCCAAGATCTCGTCCTCATGGTTGCCTCGAACGCCAATAGCATCGTACTTGATAGCATCATCAAGAACCTTGATGCTGTTGGGGCCCTTGCTGATAAAGTCGCCAAGAAGGATCAGCTGGTCATGCTTGCGATTGTAGTCGATCTTCTCCAGAAGCTGAGTGAGTTGGTCGTGCATCCCGTGCACATCACCAACCAGCACGAGCCGATTCTTTGATCCAGGCTTGAGCTGCCGATGCGGGGCCACCTCAGACACCCTGACCATTGGGATCAGCTCGTCGGGGGGTGTGGGCAGGACCAGCCAAGTAAAGATGCCCGCCATAATCAGGAACCCAGAGATTCCGAGAACCCACTTGATCACGGTGGAAAAATATGTGCCTTCTTTGTATTCCTCGTCGTAGTACTCTTGGCCATCAATTAGGGCCTGCTGTTCGCTCATGTACGGTTTGCTGCCGTTAAGACGATAAGTTTACTGCTGTGACCGGAAAGGTTTGCACGTGCTCGCCTCCTCAGGGTACGGGTTCTACCCGATAGGGTTAAGCGGATTTCAGCCGCGCGGTGGTCCGGATAAGCGGCCATGGGTGCGCTTTATCGGCACGGCTGCCAACTGAGAATGCAAGCACGTGTCGGGTGAGCAATGGCTGTCACGCGACGTGACGAGGGTAACGGGCCGGTCTAATTAGCATAAATACATAGTTTCTGTCTCACACTGCGCGTAATTACAAGCAAATGCGGTAACTAGCGTTGCGGCCACTAGTCTCCGAGCGACGGATGATTTTCACGACTTGACCTCTCCTCAAGCCAAAGTAGCGAGCCACGGGGTCCTCACGCTGAATGCGAGGGAGCTGGCTCTCTTTTAGACGGTAGCGTACCAGTAGGTCCTTCTTCTCATCCTCTGATAGCACGATATGCTTGGGCACCAAAACATGGCGGGTGATGTTGACCACCAGGTCGTTCTCGAGGAAAGTCTCAATGCTGGTGTCCACGGTCGGGATTAGCTTTGATGCACTGGGAGTGATGCTGGTTTGGTAGACAAACAGTGCCGAGGAGAAGTGCTTTGCCGCAACGAGAATGACGAACTCTCGCATCGTCTTGACGCCGACGCTCGCCTCCTCGCAGAAGTTCACCCAGATAGACCCCATATTGGGAAATTTCTCGGCCACCTCGGGGATGGGAGCGGCCTGGAAGTTCATCTTGGATCTCATGACCGTGCCGTCGCCCGTACAGAATTGTGAGCGAAACTCGTCGAGGGTGATCTCAGACTCTTCTTGGCCGACATTATACCCACGATCCTTGACCAGCTCCTTGACGGTGCGGTATGCTCGCCATAGTTTCGTGGTCTCTTTTTCGGAATTCATAGATCAGCACACCAATTTTTCAGCTACCTGAAATTTGTCATTTATCGCCACATGTACGGTGGCTGAGGGTGCGGTATGTAGAGATGATATTCAGTTAGATTAATTTAGACGAGACTCTTTCGAGCAGTTCTTTTTCATGCGTGGCAAGAGCTCTGACTTCTGCGAGGTCTGCCAACTTTGCAGCCTGGGAGCTCCCCTCGGCGAACAGCTTGCACAATGCGCCGACCAGCGTCGCAGCCCGCTCGGCGACGTCAGGATGGAGCTGCAAGTCCCTGACGTTCTGGGGGTTCACTGGCCGGTTGGCGAAATAGAGGTCGTAGTTCCCGTCTTGGCACTTTAGCTCCAGCAGGTCCTCGCAGGCTAGAAATGTGATGAAAGCATCGTCCCAAATGACCTTGTCACCGGACAGGTCGAGCCTTAGGACCGGCTGCTGGCAGAACTGCGTGAGGATTGAATAGGCACCCTCTAGCAGCTCTTTGGTCTCGGTGTCAGGCACGTCTGGGTCCCGACTGGGGTCGAGGACCCGTCGAATCCTCTCGTCCATTGGATCGTAGTCTCTGACCAGAATCTGGTCGGGCTCGGACGGGACAAACCCGTACTTGAACAGGAACTCGCCGCTCGAGCGAGGCCCGTAGTCTATGTACACCTGCTCGCCGCTCTTGATGGGCCTGGTTGCAAGTAGAATGACGTCTCCATCCACAAAGTCGTACCTTGCGTTTGCGTGCTCACTATGGTTCACCAAATCAATAACGGGCACCAGTATGGCCTCGCCTGTGGGAGTAGACAAGCAGCGAGAGGCGATCCACTCAAAAGTGAGGATCCATGTATGCAGAGAGACCTCCTTGAATGTTTCTGCAACAGCCTCACTCGCCGCTTTGTACACTGCGTCGACGAACTTGCGTTTGAACACGGTTGCTTCATGAATAGACAGAAACTCGAGCTCGTCGACCTTGTCGAGGCTCCAGCTGAACGGCAGACTCAGCTCGATAGCATTGGGGAGTGTTCTGAAATACGGACGCCACAAAGGGTACTGATCTTGCGAGAGTGCCAAGTATAGCACTAGTCTCTGTAGCAAGTGAGGCCCAGAAGAGCCCATGAGGCTGCCATTAAGCCACTTGTGGTACCTAGAGTCCTTCTCACTCAAACTTGAGCTCAATTGTTCCGAGATCACCAGCTGCTTTGGGACCTGGCATAATAGGTCGCCCTCCTCGGCGTCGTTTTTAGCAGCCAAACCCAGCCCAAATGACTCGATCACCTCTACATTCACCAGATCTGCATTTTTTTCCGCCCAGGCTTGCACGACTTCGGCCTTGTTGCCAACCACAATGTGTTCCTCAGACATCAAGGCAGTTGTATTAAGTAAGTGTGTGAATGGGCATCCCTGGCCTGCTCTCGGAGGTATCGAGGAATCACCTCAGGTTTCGCCCGGCACAATCATTCGAGGATGGTGTGTTTCACGTTGACGGCCTGAATCTCATGTCCAACGTGGTCCACGATGTCAACAACAAGCGAAAAGACGGGATTCTTGACGACTATGAGAGGAAACTAGAGAGAATTACTGGCAAGTTACTGCAGTACAAGCCTAAATCGATCACTGTATATTTTGATGCCTTCTTCCCCCCTTCCAAAGTCGCAGAGCGGGCGTCTCGTAGACATCGAAAGCTAAAGGAGCTGCACTCTTATCGCCAGGTGCTGCTACCGGCTGATTTGATGGCCCGGTGGCTTTTTGCCCATCACCCTGACATCAAAATAGTCTACACGGGCTTGGAGGCCGAGGAGGAGATTTTGCAGGGAATATATGAGCAGCGATCTATGGACCGCCACTTTATATTCAGTAGCGACAGTGACCTGTTTACGTTCCAGATGCCTTCAGCTCACGCAATAGACATTGTACCACTGGCCGGGCACACTTTGGGGAGGAGAGGAGCACATACGATCAACCTTGGCAGAGTGCAAAGAAGCAGCATTGTACCAAAAAAGTTTCAAAAGCAGATGCCCCTCAAGAGAATAGGGACGACTGTTGTAGCCGATAGGCCCATGCGGTCTATTGTGGAGCTCGTGAACATTGCGAAATCCACCGGCAAATTCATCGCCAACACAAGCCTGCTGTACAATCCAGGAAACATTTCTCCGTTCGACATTGGCCTCGAGATCCGTCGTTGTGGTTACGGGGCAACAATCGAGAGGTTTTTTCCCGGCGATCATCCAGTTGTGTACGAGGAAGGCCAGGACGGCCTGCAGTTGGTGACGAGGAAGCTTGATCCCATTCTCGGGCAGGACCTCGCCTTGGCGTCGCGAGTTATATGCGAGACCCCTCTCTCTGGTCTTTTAGAGCTTGATCTGTTGCAGTTGCAGCAAAAGTATTGCATCACAGACGTCGAAATAGTGGCATTAATGCGGTACGTCGAAGATCTCAGCCACGGCTTGGGGATCACGACCTCGCAGACCCTTCATCCACGCATCCCCGTATTGTACCCCTTGCTGGTAGCGTTCCTGGTGTCAATGGAGTTGTTCTGCATGGCCAATGGAGGGCAGCCGGTGAGCCTTGGACTATTGTGGAAAATTACCCCGTTTGACCTATCGTCGTACCTGTGGTAGTTTGTAGCTGGTGCTGCCGAGGACCAATGTCTTGACTAGTGTGAGAAGTACTCATTTGATTTATTGCTTGAGTGGCTCCAAAAGAGCCCAAGAAGACGCTAACAACCTATTTGTCTACCTAGTGCTTGTTGCTCTAAAAAGAGCTAATTGCCTCGAGATCACCAGACTGCAAGATCTAGCAAGCCGCCTCCTGTTCGTTTTCAGCGGTCAACCCCGACCTGGCGACTCAATTGCCCTGAAATTTACCAGATCTGACAGCTTTTTGCCCGGGCCTGCACAGCTTCCGCTTTGCTTCTAAGTATATGTGCCTCGACTTCGTTCGTATGACGTAAGCGTGAAATGGGCATTCATGGCCTGCTGGCTAAGATATCAAAGAATTACTTCCTCAAGTATCGCAAAGCAACACTGTTCCAGGGTGGTGTGTTTCATGTTGACGCCCTGAATCTCATGTCCAACGTGATCTATTCTGTGAAACCTGTCGGAAGGACTGGGATTCTCAAAGATTTTGAGAGAAAACTGAAAGGGGTCACCTATAGTCTGCTGCGATATAACCCCAAATCAATCACTATGTATTTTGATGCCTGTGTACCCTACAAGAAACTTCCGTTGCGAGCGGCTCGCAGGCATCGAAAGCTCAAGGAGCTAGACAGTTTCCGCCAGGTAGTGCTACCAGCTGATTTGATGGCCCGGTACCTTTTCAAGCATCACCCTAAGATCAAGATAGTTTACACGGCCATGGATGCCGAGGATGAGATCATGCAGGAAATATATGAGGACGACTCTCCGGATCACCATTTCGTATTCAGCAGCGACAGCGACTGTTTCACATTCCAGATGCCGTCCGAACGGTTAGTAGACATTGTGCCTGTAGTCGGACGAAGTCTGGAGAGCAAAGGAGCAAAGACGGTCGACCTTAGCAAAGTGATACAAAAAGGCGCTGTGAAGGATATATATCGAAGGGAAATGCCGATCACTAGAACAGGGACTGCAGTTGTAGCTGACAGGCCCATGAGGTCTGTCATGGAGCTGGTGAATCTTGCGAGAGCCAGTGGCAAGTTCATAGCCAACACTCCCCTACTGTACAACCCTGCGAACATCAGTCCGTACGACATGGGCGTAAAACTCCGTCGGTGCGGATACGGGGCAACAATTGAGAAGTTCTTCCCGGGCAAGCACCCGACTGTGCGCGAGGAAACTCAGGAGGGCCCGAAACTGGTCACAAACGAGCTTGATCCCATCTTAGGGCAGGATCTTAAGCTGGTAACACAGGATGTAGGCAGTACCCCTGTTTCTATTTATTTGGAGAATGAGCTGAAGCTGCTCCGAAAAAAGTACGATATTACAGATGCCGAGATACGGGCATTAGGGAAGTATGTGAGGGATCTGGGCCGCAGGAAGGATGTCGAGGCCGAGAGCACACTCCATGAGCGTATCCCGGTTCTCTATCCGCTGCTGATGGCGTTCCTGGTTTCGATGGAGCAGTTTCGCATGGCCAGCGGATTGCCGTCGGTGAGCCGTAAAGTACTGTGGAATACGAGCCCTTACGAGTTGTCGTCATACCTTTGATAGCGGTGTGGTGGCGCTGCCTGTCCATAGGGTGTTTTAAGCCCGCCAGTGAGTGACTTGCCCTCTGAGTTCTGTACCTTTGTAGCTGCCGGCCGTCGATAGATTTGCGCGTGGCAAGTGGGTGCCGTGAGCCTTGACTACTGGATTCTCTGTATCATTTATATAATTCTACATATATCACAAGTGATCATCACTACCTGACAAACTTAATAGTTAGACATAGTATTCACCAGGACCCAGCATAACAAGTCGCCTTTCTGGGCATTTTTAGCGGTTAGACACAACCTAACGACTCAATTGCCATGACATTTACCATATCTGAGCATTTTTGCCCGTGCTTGCACAACTTCTGCAGTGTTTCCACCACAGTAAGTTCGACAACTGTATCTAGTAAGAGTGGAGATCCCCAGCAGGACTCCTCACAGTCCTGTAATTTTTGTATGCGACAGATTACCTTGAGGGCCCCTGTCGGCGGCAGAATAGACTCCTCAGCCCTACCTCCCGTAGCTGAGAGCAGCCTGTTGATGGGGTTGCCCAGGGTGAGCTTGGGCTGGTCCATTTAACTTCGTTCTTTGATGCTGACGCTAGTCATAGCCAAAAGGCTGCTAAGAGTTTTGACTAGTACAACAAGTACCCATTTGAGTTATTGCCTGAGTTGACGCTCGTCGCTGGCTGGCCGTTGTGGAGTGCATAGCAGAGGCTGCCATGGCTTGACTAGTATAAAAATGTAATTTGAGTAAGCCTCTGATATCTGTAGTTCTATCCGTAGCCGACGCCATGCTATCGGTCGCCAGGCATGTTTGCTAATTAGCCGGCATAGTGACCTCTCGGTATTAGTGCCTATTGCATTTTGATCCAGCCGTTCATAGCAATACTCAAAGCTCCTCTTTGTTTATCTGCACCTGCTGCTTCCGCCACAACTCCAACAGCTGATCTAAAGAACCTGACTTCTTCCATGTCGCACCAAAGGCAGCAAGCGGTGGGGAGCGGCACTCATACTCGAGTCCAAACCCCCGAAGAAGAGGTTGCCAGTCCCGTGCTGGTCCTCCGGGCCTCTGAGGAGCCTCAGGGCGACCGGCGAGAGGTTCGGTGGACGGAGGAAACCATCGACAACGAGGACCTGAACCGCAAAAAGTCCAAGATCTGCTGCATTTACCACCCCCCCACCGAGTTTGGCGAGAGCAGCGAGGAGGAGGTGTCCGAGAGCAGCAGCAGCAGCAGCGAGTCCGAGAGCGACAGCGGGGCGAACTACGACCCCCGTAACCACACCACGAACTGCAGCCACAACCACCGTCACCGGAGTCGCCCCAATGCATACGAGCGGCAGCCCAAGCACCGTCCTGCACCCCCGAAAAATACCTAACCACTCGTACCACCTGGAGTGCCAGGGCCTGCATATAATTTATTGTGTATTAGTATCTAATCACTACGTAGCCAGATTTGCCGGCGATGCGATCCTGCATTTCCCCAGAAACACCGTTAGCACCAGCATATATGATGTCATCTGGGGCGTGTGGTCTTGCTTAGTCCATCGTTGTGAACTACGCTTGAGATGTCCCTATTTTCGAGCAAATATCAAGACCCCGAGGAAGACAAGTATACTGTGCCCCACAAGTTCAACGTGGGTCGCCGGGTATCCGTCAGTGCCGAGTGCATGGACGACCCAGAGACCACCCGACCTGCGAGCTCCGTCCCCAGATTGGACTCAGATGAGGTGGCGGAGGTGCCAGACGACATCGTCAAGAGCCTCAAGAAGATCTTTATGTTTCGCAGCGTGAGCGACGACGGGCTCGCCCAGGTTTCGTCGGCCCTGCGGCCGCGAATTGTCGAGAAGGGCGAGGTGATCATCAAGCAGGGCGAGGAGGGAGACTATTTCTACATCGTCGACGAGGGGAGCGTCAAGTTCGAGATCGACGGCGAGACCGTCGGGTCTGCGGGGGCCGGGACGCACTTCGGCGAGCTGGCCCTGCTGTACAACTCGCCGCGGGCTGCCACGGTCGTCGCGGCCGAGGACGGCAAGCTGTGGGCCCTCGATCGGCAGACTTTCAAGTCGATCATGACTCGCTCGCTCACCGACAAGCGGGAGCACTCGCGTGCGGTCCTCAACAACATCTCCATCCTCAGCAGCCTCGACAGTGCGGTGCAGCTGAGGCTCGCCGACGCCCTGCAGCCGGCGAAATTCGAAAAGGGCGCCGTGGTCGTGCGCCAGGGTGACATTGGTGACAACTTCTACCTGATTGACGAGGGCACCGCGGAGGTCACCGCCGACGGCAAGGTCCTCAACACTCTGCACAAGGGCGACTACTTTGGCGAGCTGGCGTTGCTCAACCAGGAGCCCCGGGCCGCCACCGTCACCGCGGTGACCGACCTCAAGCTCGAGTACCTCGACAAGCTGGGCTTCGAGCGCCTGCTGGGGAAAGGTGTGGTGGATGAAATGAGAAGACGGGATCCACGGAAACAGCATTAGGCCTTGTAATATTTATCACTGCGATGGACCGCTGCGTGCTATCGACACTATCTACATTGTGATCTAACTCGTACATTAAATTATATTTATAGGAGTCTTACATACTATCCATGGCGTGTGCAGCTTGGGCCCAAATCTCCTCCGCGTAGGCCTCGCATTCCTCTCTGGTGAGCCCGTCCCGGTCCCAGCACGCCGACGATGTGCGGGCTCTCCCCGGCTTGTTGAACATCCTGCGAATGCTCGGAGGGGCCCGGGCCCCAAATACCAGATTAGGGCCCACCTTGGCCTGCTCGAGAGTGTGCTTGGCGATCTCAGGCGTCACAGCCCAGTCCAGGAGCACCGAGCCCCCGTCGTCAAAATCAGATATCTCTGGCAGCGAGATCTGGCCCGGCGACGGGAGCGTGGAGATATTCATGGGGGCCACGGGTATGTTTGTTCTGAAGGGGGTGGTCTTGTTGGACAGGCTTGTCTTGCGGACTCCGCCGTGCATGGGGCCTGGAGTTGTGATGGTGGGCGGGTGCAGCTTGGACACTGTTGGGGCCTTGAATGTCGCGAGCGGCTTGAAGTCGCTCAATTGGAGGGTCGAGAACTCGTGCAGATCATTCTTCTTTGCCAGCGGCGTGCCCTGGGCGGCGTTGCGGGCATGCTGTAGCGACGACACCGTTGGCAGCATTAGCCTCGAGAAGGTGCTCTGCTGATCAGCTCGTTTTACGGGAAGCTTAGTCGGAGAGCGGGGGGCCCGTGATGGAGACTGCTCTGTGACTCGCGACGTCTGGGCCGGCGAACGTGTTGGAGATCGACATGGCGACTGTGAGCCTCGCTTGAACGAGACGGAGGTATCGATGGTATCTTGGTTCTCGACCAGCCGCGACTTTGGCTCGAGCTTGGGGGAGTTTGTCTTCACTTCCTTGAGCGGAACTCGCTGTAGATACGGGGCTGTTCGCGGCCGCAGAGGCGAGTCGTTTATCAATGGCTTCTTCGATACGGGCGACTTCCTGGTCGGCGACGGGGACAGGTCAAGTGCTCGCTTCTGTTGCGGCTGGAGGTTTATTTCTTGTTTATCCTCGAGCTCAATGCTCGCTGTGCTCAGAATTTCTGCCAATCGAGCCCGTGAACTGGAGATGTACTCGACGCAGTCCAGCTTGAACTCGTCGAGCAGCTTGTTGACGAAACAGAGCTCTGTATCCACCAACGACATTGAATCGAAAAAAGATTAATTGCTTGACCAAATGTTTACATTTACCTGCAGCGCACGTGACTCCGCATTGCATGAGGGTCATTGACGAATGTTGGAGTACCTGCGATGTTGGGAGGAATCCAAATCGCTTCTAGTTCTTTAGAGACGTGGCTGCTGATAACACTTGGAAAAACCGCCAAACTCCACCTGAACGCGTCGCCCTTCTGCGACCACCGGGTGAACCATTAGCGATGAGCCGGCACATTACGGCTCTCCAAGCGCTGGCTCTTAAAACTCTCCAAACGGCGCTGCTCCAAACGGCCCCTACCCCATCTATTGTTATGGTGATTTGTGACTAATCAAATCAGGTCATCATTTCCCCATTAAGCGGCTGCAGCCGATTTTCACCCTTGCGCCTGAGTCCTTCACCAATGTCGTTTGCGTTCGATTGGGGAGCTTTCACTAAGAACCAGGTGTTTTTAGAGAAATGCAAAGACTTGCTAGACGTGGCTCTCAATAAAAACACTCCTCCCATCATTGAGGGGCCAATCACAGTGAAAGAATTATGCTGGGGAAGCCAAGAGCCAATTTTGGAGACTCTGGAAATTGGAGAAGTTGGAAACGATCGATTTAGGGGAATCTTTAAGCTGAACTACGACGGCGACGGGTTCCTGACGCTGAGCACGAAGGTGCAGGCTAATTTGCTGAACGTTTATGCTCAAACCGCGTCCTCGTTCGCGCTGCCGTCGTTTTTAGGGGCCGCTGGGTCCCTGAGTATTCCCCTCAACCTGACGCTAAGCGACTTCAAGATGTCGGGTATTGTAATATGTGTGTTCAGCCGGTCCCGTGGCCTCACGTGTGTGTTCAGGAACGACCCGTTGCAGAGTATCAAGGTCAGCAGTACCTTTGACGATGTACCGGGAATCGCCGGGTTCCTCCAGTCACAGATCGAGAACTTAATTCGAGGCCTGTTCCGCGAGGAGCTGCCCGCGATCCTCTATCGACACAGCCAGCAGTGGACCCGACAGGCTCAGCAGGATGATGATATTTATTTACAGCACAAGAAGCTGCAAGAACAGCTGCAGATCCAGGAGTCGGAGCGGTCGAACCAGCCAATCAAGTTCTCGGAGATCGACTCGGATAAACAGGTCAGTCTCGTGAACATGCTCCGTATGGAGGCCATGGGAGCCGCGAGACGCACGCTCTCGGTATCCACGCCCACGGTTTCGACGACGATCCTGCGATCTGAGCTCAGCCGCCGCCATGCTACATCCTCGAGTGTGCCCGTGAGCATCTCGGGCGAGCACATTTACGAGCACGTACATACACAGGCGCAGAAACTGGCGGTCAAGTCCAACCACAAGCCGCGGAGACGGGTCTTGCACCGCAAGAAGAAGGTCGAGACGACGGAGCCCGCTGTTCCTGAGCTTGCCGCGATCCCAGAGGTCGTAGGCGCTCCTGTCGAACGCGCCAAGTCAGAACCTGCAGAGTACCTTGTCGAGGTTGAGAATCCTCAGCCTGAGCGCCCGGTGACCACCGCTGGGAGCCAGCCAAGCACTCTCCCTACCCCGTCGACCCCCGCCAGCACTCCAGTTGAATTCGTTAGTCCGGCCCACATGTCCTCGCCTCAGTCTGCCCCACCAGCGCCCCTGGTGTCGGACACCAAGGCTGAGATTGAGCGTATAAAGAGCGTGTTGGGACCTCCCCGAGTTCGCATGATGCCTCGTGTCGACAGCCAGTTTTTTGTGTCTAACCGTAAGCTGATGCAACAGTTCCAGGAGGACGAGGGGCAGGAGCCCGGAGTTCCTCCCCCCGCCTATGTTCTGTAAGGGCTTTGCTTTATTTATTTTTCCTAGTCGATAGCTAGCAAATTTTACCGAGTTTTTGATTACTTGGGGATACGAATTATATATATAAGGCTACTCATCGTCATCGATCTTCGGTGCAAAGTAGTATTTGACGCTTCCATTAGGCAGTTTGTAGATGATTTCAGCCGGCATGTCTGGACTGAGGTGCATGGTCACTGTCGATGACATGGACGCGGACTTTGCGATATTATTGAAATATTGGAGGTTGAATGCGAGCTTCACTGGCTCGGCAACTGAGATTTCCGTCGACTTGTCTTTGCCGTCGATATCGTGGTAGGGCTTGACAGTGATTTTCGCATTGGCGGTCTCGCCTTCAGCGGTGAACCGCACGCTCTCCTTATCGGCCTCAATGGTGACGCTGTCAGAGATAGCTTTGGCATCCCTGAGGAAACGCTGTAAATCCTCGCTGGGCATGGTGATAGTGGCACTGTACTCGGAGCTGGGGATAGTGAGGTATTCCTGCTCAATGTCCATGAGCTTCATCTCGTACTCGGCCATGCGATCCTTTTTAGGGTCCTCAAAGCTGATCTTGAGGTTTTGGGCGGAGCCATCGTCTTTTGCTTCCAGAGTGAGCTCGTCACTGGCGTCACCACAGCGCAGGATGGTAGCAAAGGAGTTGATATTAATGCCCAGAGTCACGCTGCGGTCACAGCGGTAGTTGGCAAAGCCATCATTGCCTAGTACTAGCGACACTAGCACGATGTGAGACTTGTCGAGGCTCTGCAAGGAAATACCATTGTCGTTACATTCAAAGTTGCATTCGCCAAGCATATCGCGGATGGCCTCGATGATCTTTTTCAGAGTGCCGGCTTGCTCGAGTTTTGCTTCAAACATTGGAGGAGTAGAGGGAAAAACGCGTGAATGCTTAATTACGCGTGCAGGGCTAGGGTTGGTTTAATTAGTGACTGCTGGTTGGAGTGCAGGCGTGGGGCTGAGATAGTTTGAATAACTCTTTATGTAGCCTATACGTGGACCAGTTCGAACATAGGGTTCACGCGAGCCTAGGGTGTACGCGTGGTGCGTTGGTGAACGAGGCAAACGCCACAAGTTAAATTGACAGCTCGACTGAATGGATGAGGGTGGCTGGTCGCGGTGATCGAGTCTGCTAACAAAAAAGCACATAACAACGATCGAGCACCACCAGCGTTTGCGATTCACCTTCCATGGTCTTACGTCCAAGGAAAAAAAATGGTCCCTAGCAGGATCGAACTGCTGATCTTCGCGTAACAATCTTTTACAAGTGTTTATTAGCACGACGCCTTAACCAACTGGGCCAAGGGACCTCTCTGAAAGCTTCCATATAGATATCGTATCAACAATAAGACTGACCTGGCGAGTCCTACAGATGATCTCAGTATTCGTATCAACCCCAACTGCTACACAATTCACCAATAGTGGCGTACCCGCACTTCCTAGTAACTCGCTGGAGTCTAGATAATCATGCAATTTCGCACTTGATCTTTAATAGACTACAGTGCAGAAGTCATTACACCTCAACTCCTGGGCAGATCACAGTCCCGAGTCAATCAGATTGCATACTGCATGTTGTATGACTATGGAATTACAGATACACCCCGCACTATATTAAGCTTCTGGAATCAATCATGAGAACCATCGAAGTTTTCTGACTAACATTAATGATCCGATTGGTCTCAAGGCAGGCATCGCGAATGCGACCGCTAGCGACGCTGAATCGTTCCAATTTTATGCGATTTTACTCGGAAACCACGGTCAACCAGCCGGTGCAAGGCCTGAGCGGTAAGACCCTAAAAGTGTCAATATCAGACACTGCAGCTCAAAAGCTTCTCTCGATAAGCAAGGAAGACAAACAGCCCAACCTGGCTCTGCGAATTCACGTTGAAAGCGGTGGGTGCCATGGATTCCAGTATGTGTTCCAATTGCAGGATACCAGCTCCATAACCCCAAAAGACAGTGTTTTCGAAAAGGACGGTGCAAAAGTGATAATTGACCACAACTCGCTCAACATTCTTCGAGACTCGACGATAGATTACGCTACTGAGCTCATTGGATCCCAGTTCAAGATCCAATCCCCGCATACCTCGAGCTCTTGCGGCTGTGGATCGTCGTTCTCGATCGATCCCGAGGATTAACAAAACATAGTACATAGCATAGGAATATTTATTATTTACAGTTAGTGCGTGCACACAGAGTTGCCCTTCGAGACGGGCCGGCCCTCGACAACGTCTGCTCGCTTGACTCTGAGCAGCGGCGAGGTAGGAACATGCGGCGCGTCTTTCATAGTCATTGACAACCGAAGGGTTTCCAATTGTCGAGGCGAGCGAGATGGGTGAGGAATTGCAGCAGTATTGGACATGAGGTTTGCGGCCCACCCCCGCTTTATATAGACGTCGAAAGAATGTCGTTTCGAGCGTCAAGCATCTGATGGAATGGGGGCGAAGCTAAACCACCGGCACCGTTGGCACACGGACCAAGTAAAAAGTATCTCGACTTGTTTTACATCGTGCTCGCTATTAGCGGCGTTATTCCCCATCCCGGGCGATATACGACCGCGAAGATTGGCGATCACGCCGCATATCCGCGGCATGTCTTCTCGACCACGAGCGACATACAGATTCGTCTTTGGGAGAGCAAACCAGGACTCGTATAAAATATTTAGTCTACATTATTCATTAAGAGGTATCCATGGTGCTTTCTTCCTTATTTGCAGCCTGCTCCAAGTATGTGACCGAGCGACGGGAGTCGAGGAACAGCGAGTACACCCGCTTCACGTCAGGCACCTCGACTACGGAGGACTTGCGGCGTGCTGCTGCGGCGTTCGCCGTTGAAATAAGGTTTGCGGCGTACCGCAGCGATGCCTCCTGCCCGATTTTTGCGAGAATCGCCAGAGCGTCTCCGTTCAGCTCAACCTCTTCTTCCTGAGCACGAATGGCAAGAATCTTTTTGATTTCGTCCGGACCGTAAGGGTTAGTATGAATGATGACCGTGCGGTCCAGCAGATCGGCTGGCAGACCATGAGCACCCTTGTGATCAGAACCACGCACATTGGTGAAGCCACGGTTGGTAGCCATAATCACAATCGGAGCAAGTTCGTCTTCTAATGCCCGGTTGATGAATGAGAAGCTCTCGAGGTCAAGCATGTGCACTTCATCAATGAACAAGACACCGGGGACGATCTCGGCTTTGCCCTCGTCTTTCCACTCGGCCACCTTTTGGTTGATCTGGTCACGCACCTCTGATCTGATCTCACCCACGTCACCGCTGAACAGTGCCAGGAATCCCTGCGTCCTCGAGTTGATCACGTCGATCTCATGCAGGTTCACAGTGTGAACAACCTCGCGGCGGCGCTGCAGCTCACCCTGAGGGCACTGGACAAACTTGAGATCTGCGCCCATGGCATCGTAGTCCCTGCTACGGCTATAAGAGCGGCCATACTTGGTAACCCTGCCACTGGCCTTGTCGATGCTGATCACATCGCCCGCAACGACCTTCTCCTTGCTGAGCCCGTCAATCATCTTGGCCCCGAGCTCGTACACTGTCTCCATATCGGTGGTCTTAATCGTGAGCTTACCTTGCTTGTGTCCGCCTGTAATGCTGCGATCGATCTGGATCTCTACGACCTCACCCTCGATAATCTCAGTCTCCTCGCGAATCCTGATGCCAATACTACGCCTGAATGCCTGAGTGAGGGCCTCAGTCTTGGAGATTTCCAGAGAAAACAGCTCAGATCCCGAGATCATCGTGAACGGGGTCTCAGGACCGAGACTCTGGGCCATGCCCCTTGCGATAGCGGTTTTGCCGGTCGAGGGGGGGCCCGCAATCAGCACTGCTCGGCCAGCAATTTTCCCAGCTTTGACGAGCCGAAGAACCACACCAGCTGCTTTGCGAGCGTGCAGCTGCCCGACCATTCCCTGTGACTCCTCCCGAGGCTCGACACTATCAGCATCCAGCCCGAGGCCAGTGATATGTGAATGGGCCGAGATGAGGTTGAGGCCCCTAATTGTTTCTTCAGAGGAGGTTTGAATCGCCATGGTTACTAAGTTGATCCAGAGACTTTTCAGCTCGAGATTTCGTCTATTACGTAATAGGGACCCGGGAGCCTGGTGTCACCGCTGGGCCCAACCCTAGCCCCAGCAACCCGTCTGTTTTGCTTCCACGACGGCTTCATAACTGACATATCAGTGCTACTGTCGTGTGTCAGCATGCATATGCATCCCCAGAATGCGGGGTTTCATGCTTGATTCTCAGAATCACAATGAAGGACACCAAGAAGCCTACCGCTCCTCGGACATCATTGGCCTGCAATTTATGTCGACGAAAAAAGATTCGCTGCGATAGCGGGCACCCAAAGTGTGGCAATTGCGTCCACACTGACTCCGAGTGTGTATACTTTGATATTCGAAAGGCCAATGCAAAGCCCAAAAACACCCAGTTGGACCGGATTGAGGCAATGGTGGAGCAGCTCTTGAGAGATTCAGCGCAGAAGTACGACGGCGGTTCTCATCCAGCCGAAAACCCCTGTAGCTTGAGCCCAGACACAATTTCAACATCACCTCCGGCTGAGCTAGAGGAGCAAAACAAGCCACCATTGGACACCTTCAATTCTATGCGGATCCAGGTGAGCTCAAAGGATGATGCAGTGTACTCGTTTGGGTCTGTAGCGTCCATACTGCTGTCCGAGCAATTCATGAATATGATCTCCCGCAAGGTCACACCCCTAGTTTTCAACAACTTCAAGGTGGCCTTGACGGACCTGCTGAGTCTCATGAAATCGCACGTGGACCTGTTTGCGGGAGCTGAGAACGAGGTCATTTATCCTAGCACGATCCCCTCCCAGACTATAGATTGGGTCGCGGCAGCAGTCGAGCAGGCTGCCCCCGGCGATACGCTCAACACGCTGGTGACTCCTGAGGAGTTTTATGAGTGCAAGAGAATCAGCGAGAAGTATCCCCTGGCCTCCCAGACTGCAGCACACATCACTCTATTTAACGCTACAATCGCCTACGTGCTGTCCCAGTACTCGTCTCTGTTGGACGGTGCGTTCACTCTCGATGTGGACCCTGCTGATGTCGATAACATTATCAGGGTGGCGAGCAGGAAAGCCGTCAGGGCCTACTTGATAGCTAGCTTGACGCGGCCGACACTGACCTTCTTGAAAGGTATTCTGATGATCCTATCATTCTCAATACACTCAATAATTCCTCTCAGCAGTGAGATCAGCCTTTCTCGCAAGGTCCTAGAGCTCTGTGTAGACTTTGGACTCAACCGGCCCAGCTACTATAAAGGAATGGATCCCAAGGAGTCGCGGCGCTATCAAACCATTTTCTGGCTTTCTTATGTTTCTAACCGAACAATTTGCCTGAGATGTGGCTGCTCGCCTTATTATCTACACTCGTTCGTCGAGCTTCCCCCCGCCATGCCTCAAAACTCGGACCTGCTGATGTTGCGGCCATCAGTAGAGTTACTACGCATCTTTGATCGTGCACACTCGCAGTTTTGGGCCCTAGATGAAAAAGAATCAGTCCGCGTAATGCTACGAAACCTGCTGGAATTGGATGTTCAGCTGGAGAAATGGGTGGAGAACCAGCGGTCGATATTGGGCGACTTTCTCGACTTTGCAGCCTTTATTGCCGGATGCAAGCAACTCAACCGTACAGGCACTGCTAGAGCCGCTATTATGCTCTCGTCATATTTCCACTTGGCCTTTGCACTGCACAGAATGACAGCAATGGCTCCAGCTACCGTCAACAAATACCTGAAAATGATGTATCCTGCAGAATATGCATCTGCCAGCCAGTTGACCAGTGATTCCCCCATTGCTGGCAGCTCACCCGGCAGCTCGAACTCGGCATCAGTCATTCAGTGGTCCATCACTCGTGCTCTCCACGCGATTAATGTCTGCTACGAGACAAGTCGCAAGTTCATGAAATTTACTAGGGCTTCTATTATTCCACAGCAAATACCTGGCAGCACATCCCTCGTCGACCTTGTCAGTGCATCAATGGGAATGGTGACCCTGAGTGCCCTGGTGGATAACCAGCAGGCCAGCGCAGACAGCGGGCTAATCCGGGATATCTGCAAATCCATAAATGATTATGGATCGTTCTTGCGGTCAGAGGTGTCTAGAAGTGTTGTTACCCAGGTTCTCGAATCGTGCGCTGCCGTCGTCAACTCTCTTGGGCAGACACCAATGGGTGAAACCCGAAAGCGATCCCAGGAAGGCGATTGCTCAACAACAAAGAGATTTCAGCCATACGGCCAGTCGCAGTCCGCAGAGTCGTCATTCCCAGCCCACCTCGCGACCATCAATGATGCTCAGAACTTTGAGAGTTTCGTCTCGGATCTATTTGGAGACGACTTCCACTCCACTAACGTGTTCAATCGTAATCAAGGAGGTCAGAATTATGCATAATCCACTATAAAGTTTGAATGAGACTGTGTTCTCTTTTCGGGGTATATCAGTCTGGTTAAAGTGGAGTTATTTCGCCCCGGTATGCGGCAAACAAGAGAACTCCTAATCCCTAATAAATTATCCGAGTGGCCATAAAATACGGTAGGCTCACTATAGTTTAACACCCTCGAATATCATCTCCCAACCACCTGCCTCGGCAGAACTGACGCCACATCTTTGCGTTTGTGGGGTGTGGGGGGCATATAAAGCAAGGCATAAGTGGCCAAGCATCACCGTCTCCCATGTCGTACGAGAATCTCGAGTTTCACAAGGTCTCCTGGCCGTCTGAGTTCGTCCTGCATGTTGAATTCAACCGTCCCAAAGTGCTGAATGCTATTCACCGACCAGCTTATATGGAGTATTTCAGAATCCTTCAGTTCGCAGATACCGACCCAGACGTCCGTGTAATTGTTGTATCTGGTGTTGGCCGGGCTTTCTGTGCCGGATTGGATGTGTTGAACACCGTCAACGACTTTCGTTTGCACGAGGAGCAGTCACGTCAAGGAATTCTTTTCTCACGACACATTAAGGAGTTCCAGGATGCTATCGCTATGGCCTGGAACACCACCAAGCCGGTAATTGGGGTGGCCCACGGTCCGTCAATTGGTCTCGCCATTGATATTTTGACAGCGTTCGATATCCGTTTCAGCTCTGAAGACGCTACTTTTAGTGTTCGTGAGATCGAAATCGGCATGGCTGCCGACATTGGAACTCTCCAGCGCCTCCCCAAGATTTGCGGAAACCAGGGCTGGGTCAAGGATATCTGCTTTACCGGCCGTGACTTCAAATCCGATGAGGCACAGAAAGAAGGCTTGATTCAATTCGTTCACAAGACCAAGGACGAAGCCGTTGCCGCAGCCTACAAGTACGCCGAGAATCTAGCCCTCAAGTCTCCTGTGGCACTTCAGGGCGTCAAGAAAAGTCTCAACTTTGCTATCGAGCATAATCATGAAGACGGTCTGCGTCAAATTAGAGAATACAACGTCTACGCCCTAGGCGAGGACTTTGTTCAGGGCGCCATGAACTTCCGGTCCAAGGTCAAACCAAAGTACCCCAAGCTCTAAACAATATAAATCTTTAGACTAGAATGATTATATGATTGAAATATACCATGCTGTTGCTGAATAAATAAGTTGGTATGTGGTAGATGTTATGTTGTTGGCGTCATCTTCAGTGTTTTCATGTCCATTCCGTTTACGAGTGAGCAGCGCTTTGCAGAAAGAGTTCTTCAACTTGAAAAATCGAACCTCTGGGATCCTATGATGAAGCAAAAGCAGGATCTCGAGTCGGAGTCACCAAAATTTGATTGGCCCACACTTCTCGAAGCGAGCGAGCCCACAGCAGAGTACCTCAACATGATCAGTCTTGGAACTGATGCCAGCAGTCAGGAACCAGCAAAAAGTACTGCTCCATGCTTTCTCGGAAACGACTCTTGTACTGCTTAGGAGAGATCACCGTAGGGTCTTTGACGCCGGACGAAGTGCGCCCTTTCACCCAGCTTTCAATCTTCTTATCCCAGGTGAATGTTCGGATGTAGTCAATGATTCCTGCGACAATAGTATTAGTGTCTTCATCAATACCAATAACTAATGAATAGTCCATGACGTTCATCTTTGTTAAGAATAGCGTGTCATTATAGAGAGATGCTCTCAATACACGCTTTGAATGTTCACGCACATACATGGGCTTGTCATAAATGTACTCCACCATGTTTTCATCCAGGAGGACTTCGTTTGCTTTTCCGGTTTCTGCAACTTTGCGATTACGCATCGAGCCCTTGAGGTCAAAGAATCTATCGAAATTCCGGCCTGCAAAGAGGTTCTCACTCACCACAATGTACATTTTGATATTCTTGGAGCTACTCGGGTTCCGAATATGAATCTGGTACACACCGAATATCTTTGCTAACGCAGTTGGCAGATCATGGAACAACGCCTGTGACATGTAGTTGAAATAGGAAGGTGCGAAACTAGTCCATGAATCAAACTCGACTTGGCTTATGCTCTTCAGCAAAAACTTGTTGTCCAGCGTTTTCAAGAAGACCGAGCCAGATTTACCCCCTGAGCTTTCCCATGGCATACAACGACTGAGGGACTGCACAAAAGACTCGCCACGATGGCAAGCCTTACGAAGTGCGTCGAATTGTTCACTAAAGAAGATCTTGCACGACATCGTAGTACCGCCATTGACAAAGTTGTACCTCATGTGTACACTGGTCTGTTTGTTGAGAACCTGCTCTAGGCCAGTTTTGTCGTCGCTGTAAAGTGTCTGCATTCTCTCTTCATGATCTGGTAAGCTCAAGCAAAAAGCCACAAGTGAGCTTGGTTCATTCTCACGAATTACGACAATTGAATCGCTAAACACATGCTCTGACGGAGACAGAACATAGTCAATTCCACTCCAGCGAGTAGAGGATCGCTCTGCCCAGAAGTTAACGAGGGACTTGATTAGACTCTTTCTCTCTGCCCCAGCAGGTTGAGTTGAGGATGATGGTACACCTTCCTGCTGTTCGTCATCTTCGTCATTTCCCTCTTCGTCTTCATCATCACCACGAGTAGTCTGAGACGCCTCGTCGTCTCCTAAGCTAGTGTTAGTCGTTTTCCCGCCGCTTGACCCAGATCGAGACCTCTTCAGCGGTGGTTGGCGAGCATACGAGTATTCTTCGTGCTCATCATCCTGGTCATGTTCACTATCTGTGTCGCTTCCATCATTTGAGTGTACATCTTCCGGATCGTCCTCTCGGACAGCCTCACGAACATCCTTGAATACAGTTGCGACCGGCTTGGTTCTACGAACTGCCGCGACACTCTGGCGGTCCAAAAGTCTCTGTTTCTCTCGCTGGCGCTCACGCTCAAATTCTCTAGAAAGATCTTCAAAATGGCGAGCCAGTAATGAAACCTTGTTCACTTTACTCTTTTCGAGTGGAAGTTTCCTCTGCAATGAGGCGACATCAAAGTTTATAGTGGTTCCGAATTTAGACTTCACTGGCAAAACTGATGATTGTTTCGAGGACTCTGAGAAAGGCAGCATGTCGTATGCATCCTTCGAATACTTATCCGGTACTGAGTTGCTCACAGTAGTGTCAGGGAGGGCTGAAGAACTTGGCAATGATTCGTTCACATCACCAGAAGCTCCAACGTCGCCTTCTGATGCAGCCAGGGGAATTTTGGGCTGAGTCGTAGAATCACCTTCAGCAGGTTGTTGGCCACTTTCTAGTGGGATTGCACGACCGCCGGACGGCGCCTGAGAGCCCTCCTGAGGCTGGTCGTCGGTCTCCTGTGTTGGCTTAGAAGCAGTCTTGTCCTTCTTCTCATCGTTATCTTCCATTTGTGAGGCTGAATCACTCTGGTGTGCATCAGTGGCACTGGCTTTTTTCTCGTCCTCAAAGAACATACCCTTTAATTGCTGAGCAGTCACTCTTCTGATATCACCTTCTGTTGGGAAGAAGAGGCCATCAAAGTTGTTGAAGTCGTTATGCCATTTCGTTACAAGGCCTTGAACAAATCTGAGGGCAGCGTTGAGCCCAAGGTAGTCTGTCGCATCAGTGCGTTCAAAGACTTCGTCGAGACAATACAGACATTCTGTTCGATCTTTATTGCCTGCGGCTTTCATCTCGGATAACCTTGACGTAGCTTCTTCTAGTTTCTCTTCGTCCAGCCCTTCAATTTTGACCTTGCTTAAACTGTCAAGTAAAGAAGCCCAGAACTTTTTGATCTTGAGATTAAGGTCCTGGTAAATCTTGATCTTTAAAGTAATCAGGTCTGCGGCACGCCAGCTAACTTGCAGAGGAGGAAGAATGACCTCGTACAACTCAATGGGGGTATAATCAACGCTGACAGCCATATCATACCATCCAAAGTAACGAACGTAGTCCCTATAGAGATTGTGATTGCATGTACCTGCTCGCAATTGCAAAGGTGTTCCGTAGAACGAAAGCTCGAGATACTTTCCGAATGAATAGTTCCAAGTAGATGCGCTCATTGGGATGAGTGGTGACTTGCTATCGCAAATTTTACAGTGGTTCCACATCAAGATTGTATCCTGCAATCCAGATATCTCGCATGCATGCTTGGCTACTTTGATTGTGACAATGCCTTTGTTGTGATAGTAGCACCTGCGGTGCTCTCCTAGTACGTTTTCACAACCGTCAGGACAGGGCTCATTGTAGGTTTTACACGCGGCCTCAATAAACTGCCCGAGAGCAAGGTCAGAGTCTAAATAAAAGTCAATAACCATTGTATCAGGACCAACACATGGGGCATCAGTTTTGTTGCATTTAAGAAAGAAAGACACAGTTATGCTTTGGTGAGAACAAGGGTTGAACATGTAAGGGTTTGTAGATTCGAGCTGTTCCCAGTTCTGTTTAGAGTCTGTCCATTTCTTCCGAAAGTAGTCACGTTTGCTAACTTCAACAGCTTTGCACAGTTTCAGTAACTCGAGCTTACCACCTGGAACCTTGACATCTGGGAGTGCGACAGTGTCGATTATCTCGTCGACACTTTTATTCAGGGCTTCCTCATCATCCTTGTTACCTTCAGGCTCTGAACTGAGCTCTACGATCCTGGGAGCCTCAGAGTCATCTTCGCTGGTGGTAATTATTGCCTCTGAATCAGGTTTGGGTTCCAGCTTGAGGATTAACTTTTCAATTTCATTGACACGATTGGAAAACTTCACGAAGCTGTCTTCGTAGGATCCGGCCAGTTCATAGAGGTATGGTTGGCCGTAATAGACGAATGGAGACGATGAGAGGATCCGACTCGACGTGTCGTCGAGCTCAGGTAGCAATGCGAACTGATCCCTCATCAAGGACGTCTCTGCTTTGAGGTTGTAGCTTACTTCGGTCATGATCTCGAGAACAGTCTTTGCCTTTTTAGTGTCTTCTTTGGAGCCACGAATAAGGATTGTGCAACCCGACCCCTCTGGAATCCCTGTGAAGAACATGAATGATTTTGCGACGTTGCCATCACGATATGTGCGTACCTCCAGCTCATTGCAGAGTCCGAGCTGAGGCCTGATACTAAGGCGGTCCATAGACGTAAGTATTTCGGACTTTGTGTAGCGGCTCAGTCGTTGAAGTGCAGTTTCACGAATGTTTGTTGCCACAACAATGCCAGCATTGTGTAGCAGTTTCAAGGCCAGGCCGCTAATGTGTGAGGAAGAGAGCAGGACTGTGGGTTTGAGGTGCTCAATGCGTGCTACGAGCTTTCGCAGGAACTCCTTTTCTTGGGCCAAAACAGGAGTGAGGCTCATGTACCTGGACTCGCCTCTAGCGTATTCGAGAGGAAATGAAATCATGAGTATTCTAGGGCTCAGTACCTTTTGTGGCATGCTTCTTAGTTGAACGTTGTGTGTAAAAACCTGTCCCAACAGTACCTCAGTGTCCTTGGGAGCGCCTCCAGGGATTCGCTTGAGCTTGACCCAATATCGGGGTTCAGGGGCCTCCCGATTGGTCGTGTCTACTCGTGAGAGATCTGTTACTGCGAGGATCGGATCCAGCAGGAGCTTATGCCAGACCGAAACATCGAGTTCCGAGTCCTCGAGTACCTTATCCAAGAAAAGCTTCAGGTGCTTGAGCATGGCATTGTTGAGGTTCATTGTTTCCTGACGATAGTTTATCTGCGGGAATATTGCTGTGGTAGTCGCAGAGTAGGAATTGGAAGGTGGCACGGCTGCGATTCTAGCCACGCTTCTGCTACTCCTATTGGTATTTGATCGCGACCTCCCAAACACCATTGGGGGACTTTGGGCCGTCTGCTCTTCTTTCTCGTCATAAGTTAGTAGGTAGTTTGGATTATTGAGGTTGGTAGGCATTGAGATCGAGTTGGCACGAGCGGACGGGGAGAAACTGCTGCCCAAGGTGAAGTTTCGCGGGCTGTCTTCAAAGCTCGACTGCGGATGGAGAATTGACTGTGATCGCGGTGTCCGCTCGCGAGTGGGGCTGTCCTCGTGGCAGGCTAAGGACATGTCGCCTTCGTCCTCGCTAGAGCTGTGCTGCGACGACAGAGAGGTGAGACAGTTGAGGCAGCATCTGATCTTCGAGGTGCTTCCATTCTGGAACTTGTTTCCTGGAATCAGCTTTGCGCAAGCCGAGCAGAAGATTTGCCCGCACACTCTGCAGTGGTGGCGGCGTCTGAAAGTTGTGAATGGCTTTGAGCACCTGAAGCAGGTCTTTGCGTTTTCGTCCTTCATCCAGAACTCTTTTCCCAAGCTGTTGAGGGCCCGCTTGCGGCCCTGGCGGTACTGAGTGGCCAGGTATGTGCGACTGAGGCTGTACGAGGCGGTTGAGAAGAGCGATTCGACATCGCTTTGGTCAATCTCACTACCCATTAGCCCTAGAGATGCAAATGGGCTCGATTCAACGGATCCCTCGCGGGTCTCTGAGGAAATTGCTACCGAGGGCTGCGACTTGCGGACGGTGGCCAGCGGAGGCAGCTGCCGGCGAACCGGAGGGGACAACACGGGTATAGAGTCGACTGAGTGTGATAGGGAGTTGGAATACGTAGAAGAATCGGTGCTGGTGGTCTGATCCTCCGGAATCAGGGTCGAGATGACCGACGAAGCGGCTGATCTGACTCTGCCGTAGATTCCTCGAATGTGCTGAGAGCCGGGCCTGCTCTCATCACCGCTCAAAGGAAAGCTAGTGAGAGTGTCTTGAGCCATGAGGTTTTGTGTAAATTTTGATCAACTGGGACGCTTAGATTCAGATCGGTCTTGGGTAAGCAGGCGAAGTAAACACAAGCAGCTGCGGATCTTTGGGTTTAGAGCTAATTAGAGTTGACCAAGAGGGTGGACCAGCACACAATGCTAGCCTTTACGAGATCCAAGTCGGCCACCCGCTACGATGAGGTTTTATAGGGGTTATTTTTATCACAGCGGTTGTGGCTTCCCCATATATGCATGCACGGAATGCAGGAGGAGATGATAGCGTGGATGCAGGTAAATCGACGCCGCACCGCGAAATTCTCGAGCTCGAATATATTCAGAATTTACATAAAATTATTAGCGGGCCGCGTGCCCCTAGAGCTCGCGTACGCGGCGGATAAGGGTGGGTAACGGCCCCGCACTCTTGTTAGATGCATGGCCAGATCTATAAATGGATCCAGGGTTTGTCCCCACCGAGCGAGGGCTGGGGCCGTGTGTGCCCACAATGGTCTGCGCGGTGCAGTTTGAGGGCTATGGTGGGGCGTCAGGCCGGTCCTTGTCTGCGTGAGCCGCCCCACGAGATACCAGTTGTACCTACATATGTGACGTCGATGTGTGCAATGACGTCAAGCGGCCTACAGTAGCCAATATACCAGTCAAGGGGCAGACCAAGACACGCGTATAATGAGACAGGGTGAACTGGACAGGGATTCGTGGCTCGGATATTGATTAGACCGCGGAATTTTGCCGGGCTCGGCGAAAGCCCGTGGTGAGGTATTTTATTCTGAGACTCACGGCCGTGCAGGCGGGATCTTTCCGGGCCCGTGCTCGAGCCATGCCATTGTCGCTGGTATGAAATCATTCTAAATGCCGCTGCACGTTCCAATACCACTGCCGGATTGTTGCTTATCTGGGATCAATCGACTCCTTACGTTAGCGAAAATGTCGATGGGATGGCTGTACTTTGGGCTGATGCTGGTCCAGGTGACGCTTATGCTGGGCCAGCTGTTCTTCATTATCAACTACTCTGATCTGGAGAGCGACTACACCACGCCATACTCGCTGTGCGAGCTCATGGACCGGGTGTACCCCATTGAGGTCTACGCTCAGGGAGCCGTGACGCTGGTTCTGCTGCTGTGCCGGGAGTGGGCGTCGGTACTATTACTGGGCCCCGTCACCGGCTACAATGCCTGGAGGTACGGCAAAATGAAGTTCAAGTTTGACGCTACCACGATTTTCCGCGAGCTGTCGACGCTGAAAGCAGAGGCGTTCGCAAAGCTGGCATACTACATTCTCATGTTCTGCTGGCTGCTGTACTCGATGATCTGGTGGCTCATTGTGAGCCACGATTCGATGTAGGCGGCCCGGGTGCCAAGTTTAGTATTTGCATCTCCTGCAGGTACCTGGAATCGCATCAGCATGTCGCCTAGGCTCATTGCCATTAGGCATCATTGTTATGTAATTAGTGCCATAAACAATTATCCTTGTCCAGGTCTATTTTTGGACGCGAATCATCTGTGCCCGACCCGGGGCTGAGTGCTGAGTCATCGGGAAATTTTCTAAGTATACATCTACCGGTGATTATTCACGCTTACTGACCATTCTTTTGTTCTCAACCATGAAAATTCCGCTCTTTTGCGCACTTTTATTTTCATTGGCCGGTGCCCAGAATGTGGCTCAGAACAATAGTTCCGCCGTCGCTTCGGATGATGTCGAATCTCCTAGTTCGGGGGTCGCCACCTCAACCGTCATTGGCTCGACCACCCAGGGCGCACAGAGCTCGCCCCTTCCGTTTAGTCCGGTGCAATCGACGTCTGTGGCGGCTTCGTCGGCCGCTGGCACCTCGTCGGCCGCCGTGACCTCAACGCAGGTCGCAGTCTCGAGCACTCCGCAGAGCTCTGCTGCGGGGCCCAGCAGCTTTGGGCCGGTGTCGAGCCAGGGTTTTTCCAGTGCTGTAGAGTCTGCTTCCGCCAGCCCCACCGGGGGCTCGGTGTCGAGTGCTGAGGAGTCCCCCAGTGCCTCGAACGTCGAGACCACCGAGGTGTCGACCGACAGCGCTTCTGTGCTGACCACTACCGACGCCAACGGGGCCATTACGTCCACCGTGCTGGTGGGGGTGACGTACACGTCTGTGTACAGCGAGACCGTGACGGCGTCGCGTGCCAGTTCGAGCGATGCCTCTGACGAATCGGGCTCGTCGACCGGGGCTGCGAGCTCTGTCGCCGGGACTGCCACCAGCTCCTCCCCCTCATCCACTAGCGGGACAGTTGCATCACCCTCAGAGACCTCCGACAACTCTAATAAGTCCCGCAACATTGGCATCGGTGTAGGCGTTGGTGTGGGTGTTCCGGTGCTGCTGGCTGTCATTGGCCTCAGCTGGTTTTTGTACAAACGCCGCAAGCCGGCTACCGCATCTCCCGTTGTCGAGGAGGACGAGGATCCCTTCACCAACAACATTAACAAATACCACACCACCAACGCAGCCGCTAATTTTTAAGCGCGAGCGGCCCATTGTAATTTATTTATGTTAAAACTGCGCTCATGGCAATATGTTAATCTAGCTTAATGGCTATGTAGTTTCCAGCTGGTCAGTACACTTGGTAGTTTTTAGCAGCACCATTTGTAGGTGTTAGCAGCACCATTTGGCAGTTAGCAGCAGCCCTTGGTAGTTGTTAGCAGTACCGTTGGTATTTGTAGTTGTGCTAATTGCAGTTAACGTGCTTGGCAGTGCTAGTGTTAGTTGGGACCAGATCTGTATATCGCAGTGTCACAATATGTGTAAAAAACGTCAGACTAATTATTTCAGGCAAATTACCAGGCAGGTGAAAGATTCGGCAGCAATTCAACACCCATGTTAATGAGCTGCAAGCAGTTTTCGTTGGCTACCAAGTTTTACGGCCACAATCCCAGAGTCACACATTCGCCTTGCACCCTTGCAGCAAGTTCAGGCTATCTATGATTTTCGAAATTTCACTATCAGTGTTGGGTTCCGGTGGGGCACATACGACGCCGCACCGATTAAAGGGTGGGGAACCGCAATTTTTCAGGCGATTTGAGCACGCCTTCAATGCCGGCAACATATAGATAGTTATTGTATATAGCACACTATGAATCTCGTAGGCTGCATTCTGACGGAGGCGAGCTCTGGAATCCAGTTCGGGAAAGCGAGCCTTGTGGCATTGCTTATGAACGAAAACTAGTGCTGGATTAAGCTTAATTTCCTCAGCACCGTCATGGTGCACCAGTCAGCCTCGGCGAATGCCGGTGCGTTCAATGAGTTTGTAGCCTAATTAGATATGTACTCGGCTTGATCTCCTCACAGATCCCCATGAAGATCTGTCCCACATGGTGCTGCATAATTGCGCAAGAAGGCGACGATCCTATGACTCGCCCATTCAGCGAATCGCAAACTGGCCCACAAAGCTATCAAATCTACACAACCTAGGTTTATCGGGCTAGGCTTTTCACCCCAAGCAACCGATTGGGCACCACAAGTTGCTTTCTGTCCTCGGGTTAGGGTCGACATGTGATTGCCAAAGTACCAAGTTGCGCGAAAAATTTTTGGGGCAATTTGATACTACAGCAGAATCTGTGGTGGTTATCCACTGGGTACCTGGACAGCGCGAACGCGCGATTTTTCAGTGCTGGGCACGTCAGTACAACTTGCAAATGTGACAGATTTGTGGCCCGAGGGACGACATACGACTGGTGGCGGCAAACTCTAGAGATTCTATAGCTAAATCATCCCAAACTACAGGAATCTGACCACGAGAAAGATGGGTAACATTTTGCATGCGCCTATCTGCAGCACCCCAAGTTAGAAGTCAGCATGTGATCACGCTATGTCATTAAACCATGCATGGATTCGAGTCTGGCCGCCCGTTATGGGGCGTTTTTAGCATTTTCGCGCTCGCATTCTCCCAGACAACAGATGCGGCCAGGGTTTTCCCCAGCGCTCACCCTGAACTTATTGTGCGCTACAACACCCGGATACGTGCTCATGTGATCATGCATGCGCAGCAGTTTCCGCAGGAAGATGCAGGAGAACCCTAGCAATATTTATACGCCGCGCATTTCCTGATTGTTAGATTCTGCTATGTCGACTACCACTCTTCAATCCACCGTCCCCAGTAGCGCCAGCGGCTCCGCCGTAGTAAAGCATTTGGCTTCTTATCCTACCGTGAACTCAACCATTCACTATATCTCCTCCATCCCCATCGTCAAAAAGGCCGTGGACGTGAGCAAGCCATACGTTGAGAAGGTCAACGAAAAGTCCAAGCCCTACACCTCCGCTGTGCTTGAGAGGGCGCAGCCCGCTTTGGATAAGGCTGACCAGATCGGCGATAAGGTGTTGAGCAATATCGATGCCCGCTTCCCCTCGATTAAAACTGTCCAGCCCAGCGATGTCGTTTCTGAGGTCCGCACCCGCGTTGATTCGGCGAAATCGTCTGCTCAGCAGCAGGTCGACCAGAAGTTCGTCAAGCCCTTGTCCAGCGCTGCCTCCAGCGTCAAGGAACGTTACTCCAAGGTCTACGATGCTCAGGGAAAGCCCATTGTTGATAGCATCGGCTCGCGCATTGCGCCCCTGAACGACAAGCTCGAAAGTGTTATCTCTGAGTACCTGCCTGCCAAGCCCGTCAAGGACGCCGCCACTGATGTTGTCACCGAGTCCAAGCCCTCCAACGAGTTTGGCCGCTCTGCCTCTCTTTTCAAGAGCGTTTTAGAACGCCTCGTGCCCGTGTTCACTTCCTACACTGATAGCGCGAAATCTGAAGTCAGCTCCGTTTACTCCAAGAAGCTCAGCGAGCAGAAAGACAAACCCAAATACGTGGCTGAGCTGTTTGCTCTGTTTTACACCGGACTCGATTTCCTCAGCACCAGCAGCAGCAAGGCCAAGAGCTACGCCTCAGCCGCCAGCGAGAAAGCATCGTCCTCTGCATCCTCATATATTTCATCCGCAAAGTCCACCGCTCAGAATGTAACATCCGATGCACAGGCCAAGGTCGACGATCTCAGAGGCAACCTCGGTGCTGCTCTTGATGAGGCTACCGCTACCGGCAGCGATCAGGCAACTAAGGCACAAAAGAAGGTCCAAAAGCAGGCCAAGGAAGCCAAAGCCTCGATTGAGAAGGCTACGGCTGCTGTGTACTAACGATAGGGCGATTGTTGTCCAGGTTTGAATGTCATATTGAAAAAGTGATCCGTACTATAAATTAATCCTTTCTTGTTATAACCCATAATCAATTGTACTGCTATTTAGCTGTTTTCTACTTGCTGCGCTCCGAATCGACTGTTGCCGAGACCTGTGGGGCCGTTGGGTAGCGATTCCAGCGCGGTGGGCGTGACGTCATCGTACGTTTGCTAGTCTGGTGGGTTGCTCGCCACTGCGCCACTTTTTAGGGTTATGACTAAGTGAAAATTAGGGCTTGCGTGGTCTCACCCATTCACAAAGCCTACCCACTCAGCAGGTCGAAACCTTAGTATCTACAAATGGCATTGAAAGAGTACCAGGTGATCGGACGCCACTTGCCTACTGAGAGCAACCCTGAGCCCAAGCTCTACCGCATGCGTATCTTCGCACCTAATGAGGTCGTCGCCAAATCTCGTTTCTGGTACTTTTTGACTCAGCTCCGCCGTGTCAAGAAGGCTAACGGCGAGATCCTTTCCGTCAACCAGGTCTTCGAGAAGCGCCCCACCAAGGTCAAGAACTTTGGTATCTGGCTCCGCTACGACTCCCGCTCTGGCACTCACAATATGTACAAGGAGTTCCGCGAGCTCAGCCGTGCAGATGCCGTTACCTCCCTCTACCACGACATGGCTGCTCGCCACCGTACCCGTTTCCGCAGCATTCAGATCCTCAAGGTCGTCGAGCTTGAGAAGACCGAGGATGTCAAGCGCCCTTACATCAAGCAGCTCACTGTCAAGGACCTCAAGTTCCCCTTGCCTCACCGCATCCAAAAATCCAAGAACTTGTATGCTTACAAGCGCCCCACTACTTTCTACTAGGCTGGTAGTCTTTTAAATATATAAATAATAAGCTCCCGCGAGTAATTTACAAAATTATATGTCTAGAGACGGATTAGTGTACAGCACCCGGTAGCCTATTTCTGGTAGAGCCTTATGACTCCATAGAGCCCCAACGCACCGACTACCGGTATGCTGAGGTTGTCGTCGATTATGGGGAACAGCTCGGCTACTGCACCGATGAGACCAGTGATTATGCTCAGGCCTCCCAGCCCCAAATTGCTGGACTCGGGAGTCCACATGAGGGACCCAGGGGGGTTGTACTGCGGGAACGCAGGAAGAAGGTATTTGTAGGTACACCAAGCGGACACGACCCCGGATGCAAATGCTGCAATGCTACCTGCCAACGACTTGTTACCCACCAACTTTGGAGTGTACTTACCCCACTTTCTCCCGGCAGTGGACGCACTGAGGTCAGCCCACGACAACAGGTAAACGGACAGCAAACAGATGTCCTTTGGAAAATACATAAACACGAAAATCAGCCCCACCAGATACCAAATCACCCCATTAATCTGGCCGTTTTTCTCGGATTCCCTCATAAGAGGGCCAACTACTTTGATGTATAGTTTATTAGTAGCCGAGGATGTGAGCCGCACTACCTCAATCGAGGCGATAGGGATGACCATGGCTATAAGCACCGGTGTGACCTGGTTGATCTGCACCCCGGCAACATAGAGACCAGTAGTAATTAAACCAATACCCCCATGTAGAACTTTTCTAGGAACTTCGTTTCTCTGGACCCACGATTCTTGCGGTGCCATATGTCAGCAGTAATAGTCTAGATGTCGGCAATTTCGGTATAGTGCCACCCGGATAAGGTGTTAATTTATCTAGCTATTTTGAGATAATAATTTCGTGGGGGTGTTGCTAACGGTTATTTACATAATACCTAAAGAATATTCTGATCACACCCGTTGGAGCCAGAGGGTGGACAAGCTGAATAATGAATGTCACAGAATGGCTCAAAATCCGAAAGGAGGCAGCCGCTGATGCCCCAGAGCAGCTGGCTGAGACACTGGATTCCAAGTCTGTGTCGGTATTCCTCCAGGCATTGGCTGCTGTTGGCCTCCAAGAGTCTGATAAGCCAATTCTGCAATCGCTAATTGCGAAATTCAATCTCGATTCGGCTTTTCTGGTGTCAATTTTCGACTCAGATACTCTTGTGAAGCTGGAACTGGTAAACGAATCGGCAAAAAAGCTCGCAGTTCGAGCAAAACAGGCATTTGTCTATCGCCAGCAAAAGTACAACCTCATTCGAGAAAACGTAATTGGCTATAGCCTCGAGATCTCCGACCTAATTAATATCGAGTCTGCCAATCGTCAAGATATTCAAAACCTAATTGGGCAGTATGACCTGGATCCCTACAAAACCCTCTACCAGCTTCTAGCGGTGATGGCCGCTGATACCAGCAAGTACGACGTCTATCTGGAATTTTTCAAAACAACCCCATGGTACCCGAGCCAGCTATATGATCCCCAAGATTTCAGCGGAGACGGAGGCTCGCTTACAGTCGCACAATTTCTGGGATTCGAGCTCCTACACTCCAAGGACTGGTACAATGCGGTAGTGCTGATAGCAAAGCTGATCAAAGATGGTGTCATTTCCATGAAACAAATATACCCCTACTTTGATCCGGAAGACGAGACGTTCGCCAGTTCACAGCAGTGGAAGAAGGACCTTTTGGCCAAAGCTTCCGAGGGCACGCTGTCTGCTCTTGCAATGGCGACCTCCCTAGACGACGATGACGACAAGAAAAACAACTCTGGTGAATCAGACCCTACTTATGACTACAACAACGCTCAGTGGAATCAGAGAATAGTATTGGTAGAGCAGCTCCTGAAACTGGACTGTACAAGTTTGGCCAAAGTTTTTATGGAGAAGTTCCCCTTTATTGTACAGGCCAGTGATGAGATCGCTCTGGTCCTTGATTCCAACCTAATGAACAAATTGCCAGCTGCTACCGACAGTGACGGTGACTCTAGCATGTATGATCTCAAGGAAGTCCTAACGTCCCTGGAACCAGAACTGGCGATGCTGGGTCCTCAGGTTGGGGTCTCACCGGAGCTGATAGTGAAGCTTTGTAGCTGCTTGAACGCACTGACAGACAGAGAGTTCGCCATTGAGTTCTTTCGACAGTGGGTTCTCCCAGGAGTTTCTCTATTGACTGACGATCAAATCGCGCTCTCTCATGTGTGGGAGCTTTTGAAAACGCTCAGCCAAACCGAGCGCTATGCGTTGTACACAGAGTGGCAGCATCAGCTTCCCAAGAGGTACCCCAAGATAAAATATGCAGTTTCCAAAGCGGAGAAGCAAACGAAATCTGTTTTGAAGCGACTGTCTAATACCAATGCGGAGGAAATGCTTCGCAAGCTGGCCAACATTTCCTATGCCAACCCACTGGCTACATTCACGGTGTTTGTTGGCCAAGTCGAAAGCTACGACAAGATGGGAACTCTTCTTCTCGAAGTTCCAGACATGTTTTCGGAACTAGGATGGGACGTTTTGCCCCTGGTGATTTTGACTCAACTCAGCAGCGGACGCAGTTCTACGCAGAACTCACGTCTTCATGAAAGTAAATGGATGCAGGCACTAGCGAAGTTCACTGCTCAGCTAGCTACCAAGTCCTCAAACTTTGATGTTGAGAAAATCATTCTCTATGTGCTGAAGCAACTTCATACTAATAATTTTGAGAATTTATTGTTGTTGAAGCAGATATTCTTTTATATGGGTGGCTGTATCCTGTATACAAACGTTAGCGGTAATCATTTGGAGCTCCTGAGCTCTGGAAAACCTCTGAGAGAGAAAGCCCTCGAATTATTAGGCACGCCAAAACACAGCTGTCCGGCTCGTTTGATAGATGCACTCAAATCAGTTGCACTGGAACTGTTTGTGGCACTAGTTCATGCCCAGATGTCAGTGCTGCCAAGGTATAGCCCTGGAGACGAAGTAGACGGTTCCAAGATTCTAACACATCAACTGGATGAGATCACCTTTATCATTCAGCAATACTGCACACTGATATCCCGCGTTGAATATGAGGAGTTTAAACCTCTCTTTGGCGATATGCGTGATGTTTGCGTCAAGTATCATGTGCCGTTTAAGTACGCAATGGCATTATGGCGACCATTTCTCGCAGAGGAAATCCGAAGATCAGAAGCATCTGATGGTTTCGTCCACCCGTTAGCTGCCAGCCTCGAGTCTGGACTAGCCGAAGATGGGTCGGCCGAAGACGTGATTCCTCCAACAACAACGACAATGTTCAGCCGCACATTCTACCTCACCTTTTGGGTTTTGGATACCTATGACCTGACCGTGTTCACCAACGCTTATAGTACGCAACATGATAGCTCCACACGGTTAGCGAAAAAGGTGCACGAATCTGTGATGAAAAAGACTTACGCTCGCCTCGAGCATGAACGTCCACACTGGCTTAAGAAACCAAACGAAACGTTCTCTCGCCGGCAACAACTCTTGACCTTTATAGCAGATATGGTCCTGCCAAGGGCGGTTAATTCGCCACCGGACGCATTGACTACATTTTACTTGGTTGATGCATTGTACAAAATGGGCACTGAGCACTTTAACATGCTCAGTTTCTTCGATACTCTGTTTTCTGGTGGTATACTATATTATACGCTGGCAACCTGTACCCCCTACGAAGCCGAAAGCCTAGGAGTGTTTTTGTGCAGAATCTGGATGAAGCTCAAAAAGTGGAGATCAGTTGCTAATGGATCGTTGGGCAAAAAGAGAAGTGCTTATAACGACTTTCTCATCAAAGTGCTAGGCGAACGTAAAACGAGGACTGAAGATAACGCGACCCAGCTGGACTATACTGCTACTATGATGATGCACCGGGATGACAACCCTGGGAACAGAGAAGCGGATCAATCCAAGATGTTCTCTGCCAAGGAAATCAGGGTTGCAGTCGACAAGTGGAACAGAGCGTTTTCTAAGACACTGTTGACGGCGCTTACGAGCGGCAACTATCTCCTTGTGCAGAACGCCATCACTATTCTGAGAGCAACCAAAGACCAGGTTGTGGAGATTTCTTCGTTGGGAGCAGATCTTCTCTCACAAGTAAAGAAACTCGCTGAAACCGAATCTAGAGACGACTTGAAGCTCGCTGCTACTGCTCTAGCCGGGCAAGTCGAAAAGCTTGTGAAGTCAAGACCACAGAGGGTGCGGAATGGTGATCAATCGTCGAACGACACCCGGAAAGCTGCCGTTCCGTCTAATGAATTAAGCGACATTCCCGCAACCCCAAAATCGGTAGAGGACGGCACTCCTCGCCCCGAGAACGACGAGTCTTCTGTTGAGACCACTGAATCTTTGGACAAGTCTGGAGCTGCTACGCCAAAAGTGGCCACACCTCGGTCTCCAGGTAGCCGTGATGGCACACGAACTCCTATTCCAGAATCTGGGGCGTCGACGCCGGGGAATAACACGTCTGAATTGTCCGCAGAGCGAGAGAAGCACAGCGAAGGGCCGTCACGCAGCAGCGGGCGTGATAGTGGTCGTCATCACAATCGCGATAGGCCACGACGCAGCGGTCCTTCAGGTCGTGGTCGGGATTGGGACTCTCGTGATCATCGAGATAATCGCGATCGAGATGACTGGAGAAGGCGACGGGACGCTCGAGACAACCGCAGTTCTCGACCCCGATACAGGGATGCAGACCTCCCTCCCATGCCTCCACCACCGCATCCCCGACCTACTAGCGAGCGCGACTACAGGGACTCAAAGAGGTCACGCTTGAACTGATTGTACATAGGCAAGATAAAATCGTAATTCATTACTATCTAAAAGTTTAACCAGCAACCTGGTAGATGGCGTTAGCAAGATGGTCTACGTTCTCGGAGTTGATACCGCAAATGGAGATACGGCCGTCGCGGGTGCCGTAGACGCTGAACTCCTTGGCGAGGCGGTCGACCTGCTCAGGGGTCAGTCCAGTGTAGCAGAACATACCGATCTGGGAGGTAACGTGGTCCCAGTTGCGCTGAGAGCCGAGCTTCTCCAATTTGTCCTTGAGGAGGCTGCGCATGGAGATCATGCGGTCGGCCATCTCCTTGACCTCACCGAGCCACTCGGCGCGCAGCTTGGGATCATTAAGGATCTCGCTGGCGATGCGGGCGCCGTTGATGGGAGGGTTGGAGTACAAGGGACGGATGACGAGCTTGAGCTGGGACTCGACACGGGCCTTCTCCTCGGCGTCCTTGGTGACGAGCGAGAACACACCGGCACGCTCACCGTAGAGGCCCATATTTTTAGCGAAAGACTGGCAGAGGGCGATCTCCATGCCGGACTTGACAAACAGTCTCACGGCGTAGGCATCGCGGTCGCAGTCACCAGAAGCAAAGCCCTGGTAGGCCATGTCGAAGAACGGGAACAGTCCACGCTCCTCGACGACCTTGCGAATCTGCTCCCACTGCTCGTGGGTGGGGTCGACACCGGTGGGGTTGTGAGCACAGGCGTGCAACAGGACGGCGGTGCCTGGCTCGGCAGCCTTGAGATCGGCGACCAGGCCTTCAAAGTCGAGGCTGATGTTCTTGGCATCGTAATAGCGGTACTGGGCGGTCTCAATGCCGGCAGCAGTGAAGACTGCCTTGTGGTTTGCCCAAGTGGGAGTGGGAAGGAGGATCTTCTTGGCAGGAAGGAACTTGGCGAGGAACTCAGCTCCGACCCGCAACGCACCAGTGCCGGAGATGGTCTGGGTGGCGGCGATGCGGCCCTCCTTGAGGGGAGCAGAGTCCTCTCCGTAGGCGAGGGCGATAGCTGCCTGAACAAAGGCGGGAACACCAGTGATTCCGGCGTATTCCTTGTCCAATTTTTTAGCTGCGACCTCCTTTTCGGCCTCACGAACAGATTTCAGCACGTAGGGCTTGCCATTGTTGTCGCGGTAGGCGCCCACCCCGAGGTTGATCTTGTGAGGCGCCTGATCCTTCTTGAAGGCCTCGGTGATACCGAGAATAGCATCTGGGGGACCCTGAGGGACGTTAGCCCAGGTTGAAGCCAAGCGAGCGGACACGCGGACCGAGAATGGCACCGTGCGAAGAAGAGTACGTTGCATGATGAAGAAAGAGTCAGGCCATGGTAGTGGGGTCTTTATATAATGAGTCATATAAGCCAATATGTGAAAAATCGGGGTAAAAAAATGCTAATTGATTTAATACGGGTTTTCTCAGTCCATGTCGCCGTTTAAAACCGTTTGCGCCGCCCGGCAGATCAGTCACAAAGCATGTGACACATGCAAGATCGATCTAGCTGCGATCTTGGGATTGGGCAGAGACTCGGAGAAATGCGGTGACAAACTCCTCGACCGCCTCGTTCTGCTCTCTTCCTGAAGTGCGGAGCTCGCGCAGTTTCTTGAGAGCCACTGCTCGCCTGCCCTCGGCAGTGTGCTCGCCGCTCAGTGCAGCATCACGTGCAAGGGTCCCTACCACTCGAAGATGGTGGCGGACAGTGGGGTTTTTCAGCAGCCCGGCGATCTGAGGATCGCGCAGGTACTCGGTGTACTCAGAGCCGTCGTTGGAGATTTGGGTACTGGGCTCGCTCGGGGCCTCGTCCTTCGGTTTGCCCTGGCACTTGGTCTTGTGCTCCTTAAAACAGGCGACGCTGCAGTACCGCGCCGAGCATTGCGGGCATTTGTATTTACTTTCTTTTCCACACTCTACGCACGCTACTGAATCATTCTTTGGCATGAAATTTCGCCGGTTATGTAATAGCCCCGCTAGCTGGAAGGTGGGGGTACGATTACAGGGCCTCGGCCGGTACAAAAAGGTACAGGCAAAAAGATGGTCCCTAGCAGGATCGAACTGCTGATCTTCGCGTAACAATCTTATACAAGCGTTTATTAGCACGACGCCTTAACCAACTGGGCCAAGGGACCAATCTGACATCGCCGGATGAATGTTGTATATACTGGCATCGGGTTTGCCTCACCGTTATGCTGAGCCATTTATCAATGAGTACATTAGTTAGTATACAGCATTTCAGTATAACTCTGTTGTAAGTCTCAGTTTGACAGTCTGGCGAAATTACATACACCGCAATGCGGGATATGCAGGTTAATTAGAACCCCTAGGCAGAGTCGGAGCAATCGCAAACTGCAGCACAACGTTGATCCCGAATACTCAAATAATCAATAGAAAAACTACAAAAAACTAGCCAGGCTACAAGCCTATCACCGAGACCCACCGCACACTATTCGCTGACATGATCCGCAAAGGCATATTGGGATCCGGAAAGTTGATAGGGTGCCGGCTGGCGAGTTCGAAACGGCTCGTGCCGGACCCAAATAAAGTCCCCCGCACCGAGCCAATTGATCTGACCCAAGATTCGTTCAAGAAGAGCAACACCATCGAGGACTACAGCGTCTACGACCAGGTGACCCCCCCCAATAACGTCGATTCACTGCTCCAAGATGGATTCGCACTTGCGAACGGGGCCCGGGTCGTCAGCTCAGCCAAGGAGCCCCGAGGAATCATCTTGCTGGGCCATGAAACGTTTGTGGTGGACCTCAAGGAGCAGCTGCAGGGGCTGGATAGCGGCCGAGTCGAATTCGGAGACGGGATTCTGGGGATCCTCGACACAGTGTACCCCAAGCCCGAACTAGTGGTAATTGGTCTGGGCAATCAGTCCCGTATTTTGGGCCCCAAGACCGCAGCCTTTCTCAGATCACGGGGCATGCAGGCAGAGGTAGGCAACACCCAGCATGGGGCGAGCCATTTCGACCTGCTGGCCACGGAGCGGGGCACTGTGGTCGGAGGAATCCTGCTTCCGCCCAATATGTAAATATCTCAGCGCTAGTTGTAGCCGTCTAATGCCTACCTCAATCGACAGTGCGACCAGTCCCTTCCGGATTAGGCTTGCTGCGCCCTAACCCAGATAGCCGCAAGGTTCCTATAAAGGCTCCAGGGACCCTCATTGGCGCAATCATGCAACTTGGTGCTGTTACCCTCGCAGCACTGCTCCAATTGGGCGCCTGTGCCGTTTTGCGGGCCCCACTGTCTAAAGTCCCTACCGCAGAGATGTTCTCTCAAGAAGCGCCGTTCGCTCAGCATCTTGTGAGTCTCGCGCAGAAGTTTGGCGGTCAGGTCGATAACGAAATCCGTCAGATTGCGCTCGGCGAGACCGCTGACGACAAGGTGGGCGCTGACGGCGTCTCTGACGTGCCGCTCACCAACTACGCCAATGCGCAGTATTTCGCTGAGATTGGCCTCGGAACGCCCCCCCAGCAGTTCAAGGTGATCCTCGACACCGGCTCGGCCAACCTGTGGGTCCCGTCGACCGAGTGCTCGTCAATTGCGTGCTACCTCCACGAGAAGTACGACAGCTCCGCGAGCTCCAGCTACAAGAAGAACGGCACTCAGTTTGCCATTCAGTACGGTAGCGGTGCCGTGGAGGGGTTCATCTCCCAGGACACCCTGTCTATCGGCGACCTGATCATCCCCGAGCAGGACTTTGGCGAGACCACGAGCGAGCCCGGGCTGGCGTTTGCGTTTGGCAAGTTTGATGGCATTTTTGGCCTGGCCTACGACACCATCAGTGTCAACAAGGTCGTTCCCCCCATCTACAACGCCCTCAAGAACGGCCTGCTCGACGAGCCGCGGTTCGCGTTCTATCTCGGCAACGACGGCGAGGAGAACGGCGGCGTGGCCACGTTCGGCGGCACCGACGTCAACCTTTACGAGGGCAAGATCACCTACCTGCCCGTGCGCCGCAAGGCCTACTGGGAGGTCAAGTTCAACTCCCTGACCCTGGGCGACGAGTCTGCCGAGCTCGAGAACACCGGTGCCGTCCTCGACACCGGAACCTCGCTCATGACCTTCCCGTCCCAGCTGGCTGAGATCCTCAACGCTGAGATCGGCGCCAAGAAGTCATGGAGCGGCCAGTACACCATCGACTGTGAGGCCCGCGACACCCTGCCCGACCTCACCTTCAACTTTGATGGCTACAACTTCACCATCACCGCGTACGACTACATCCTCGACGTCGGTGGATCGTGCATCTCCAGCTTCACCGCAATGGACATGCCCGAGCAGGTTGGTCCTCTGTGCATTATTGGTGACGCGTTCCTCCGTCGTTACTACTCTGTTTACGATCTTGGCAACGACGCAGTTGGGCTCGCCAAGGCTGTTCACTAAATGATGGTTATGTATCGAGTTAATTATTTCAGAAAAGCTATCCCAGTCCCTCCGTAGACCGCCCCACATTACGCCACAGCCGCCTCATTTCCGTTGGGCCCGAGGCCGATCCAGCGGAAAATTTTCAACGCCCAATCCCCAAAATCAGCCGGTTGCAATCTCCAGCAAATCCGGAATTTGCATCGTATGAGAATCCCTAAAGTTTTCAATACAGTAGCCGACCTGCGTAAATGGAATGCCGCTCAACGTAAACTCGGTAATTCTATAGGTTTAGTGCCCACGATGGGTGCTCTCCACGCTGGCCACATTGCCCTGCTTCGCCAAAGTATGTCTGAGAACCAGGCCTCGGTGACGTCAATTTTCGTCAATCCGAGCCAATTCGCCCCCAATGAGGACTTGACGAAGTACCCTCGCACCATGGATTCGGACCTCGAGAAAATCGCCAAGTTGTGCGAGGAATTCCCCCAGAATGAGCTGGTGGTATTCGCCCCTTCTGTTAACGAAATGTACCCGAGCGGAATCACTCTTCATCGTGAGAAGCAGGTCGGTACGTTTGTCGAGGTTCTGGGGTTCAGCCATCAGCTCGAGGGATCAATTCGCCCGCACTTCTTCAGGGGAGTGGCTACGGTAGTGTCGAAGCTCCTCCATGCCGCGCTGCCAGATGTGGCTTACTTTGGGCAGAAAGACATGCAGCAGTGTGCCGTCGTCAAGAGAATGGTGTCTGATCTGCTGTTTCCCGTCAAAATCAGCCTCAGTGAGATAGCTCGCGAGCCCAATGGCCTGGCAATGAGCTCGAGAAATGAGTACCTGGCCCCAGAAGCTCGGGCCCGTGCATCGATCATCTACAAGTCTCTCGCTGAAGCAAAGAAGGATTTCAGCGAGGGAGAAAAAGATCCTGCAAAGCTCATGGGAGCAATGCGGTCAATTTTGACTTCAGAACCGTTGATCACCGACATTGAGTACATCTCTCTCAATGACCCAGACACCCTTGAGGAACTCAAAGAAGCCCGTGAAGGCTCAGTGATCAGCCTGGCTGTTGGTATCAACGACAAAAATGGTAAACGGATGCGTCTTATTGACAACATCTTTCTGTAAATATGAATCTGATAGATTACAACTTATTTAATAAATATCACGATCAGTCGATCGCATAAACCTATACGGTAAGATATGAATACGCACTCAGATTCCCCGCATTACTGATTTCTTAGTAGGTGCGACTTTCCTGCGCTTGAATTTCGGTTTGAACTCGGGAATAGTCTGAGAAGGCTCGCTACGCACAGGCTTGGACTCGAGCTCGGTGGTATAAAACAGCGACCCATAGTCTAGAAGCCACTCCGGTTCCACTGCTGTAACCACATTCATGTATTGCGACGAGGTCGCAATGACTTCGTGGTACACCGCGTAGTCGGGAAGGTGTCCTAGACCAGCTAGAACTGAGCTTGGATGCAATTTCATCTCCACACTAGTTTGCAAGCCGATATACGACTGGAGACCCTTTGCCCAGGAGGCCTGATGAAAATATGCCGCACACACACACCGTCTCACCTCCTCATTAGTCCCTGATTGTGCTTTCTTGCCAGAGGAGGATTCCAGCATTCGGGCGAGTTGGCCCCTGATGTCTCTTGCTCGCTTGAGAACTCGTGTTTGCAAAAGGTTCTCGTTAGCCCACTTGTCACTATAATGGTGATTCTTCCACTCATCGTAGATGTTGGCAATGGTGAGGTGATCGCTCTCAGGGATGGCAAACCTGTCGCGTATGCGATTGATCTCTCTGGCTCGTTGCTTGGACTGCTGGAATACTGGTGGTACCGACAGCATGGAGATAATCGTTAGCACTTGTTCGCTGCAGTGAAAGTCTACACTTGACAACAGCATACGTGCCATAAACGGGTCCATGGGAAACGTGCTCAACTGTTTCCCCAAAGCAGTGATTCCACCAGTAGAGTCCAACGCCCCGAGTGTCCAGAGAGAGTACGAGCTCGACCATAGCGAGGCAGGGTCAGGGGCATCCAGGAAACTAAACTCTGAGGGATCTGCACCCAGGGATTTGAGTAGCAGAATAGTGTGTGCCAGGTTTGTGCGCTTTATTTCCGGTACTGGTTCATCCCACATCTCGTTTTCCTGGGCATTTTTCGTATACATTCGGTATACCCAGCCTGAGGCGGTGCGACCTGCGCGACCAGCCCTTTGGGTAGCATTGGCCAGAGAAATTGGGACCAACTGCAACACGCTGATTCCGTACTGCGGCCTATAAACCTTCACTTTGCAATAGCCTGCATCGACGACGTAACGAATTCCGTCAACTGTCAGCGAAGTCTCGGCGATATTGGTGGAGACGATAACCTTTCGAGCGTTTCTAGGACTTGGCAAGAATACTCTGGCTTGCTGGTCTGGTGGAAGCTGTGAAAACATCGGGAGCACGTCAAGCGGAGGGGGGTCTTCAAGTTTCGACAGCTTTTCATTAATTTCCGCACAAGCGACCTCGATGTCATCCTGACCGGACAAGAATACCAAAATGTCACCTGGTCCACTAGCAAGGTGGATGCTAAGGGTCTGCTTCACAGCAGCTGCCACATAGTCTGCTACCGGAGCAGAAACGTTCTGGACATGCACTGGATGGCTACGACCTGCAATGGTGAACAGCGGTGCGTTTCCAAAATAGTCAGAGAACAGTTTTGAGTTAATAGTTGCAGAGGTGATGATAACTTTGAGATCAGACCTAACGGTCATGATTCGCTTCAGCAGGCCCAGAATCAGGTCCGTATTGAGCGCACGCTCATGGGCTTCATCAATTACAATACAAGAGTATTTTTCCAGCGAGTCCTGCTGAAGGCACTCGCGCACCAAGATACCATCGGTCATGAACTTGATCCTAGTATTTGAGCTAGTCTTGTCATCGAAACGTACCGCATATCCTACCTCCCCACCGAGAGAAACGCCCTGTTCCTGAGCAACTCGCTCAGCAACACTCATGGCAGCGACCCTTCGAGGTTGAGTGCAACCAATGGTTCTTGGATACCCTGCCTCTTTGAGGATCTGGGGAATTTGGGTTGTTTTGCCCGAACCGGTCTCACCCACTACAATGACGACCTGGTTCTCTCTAATTAAGGATAAAAGCTCATCCTTGGCTTTGTATGCGGGGAGCTCCCTACGTTTAGCGTCAAGAGCAGCCCGATCCGTGGCTCGGTACACCAGGGCATCATTCTGGGTTCTTTTCTCGGTCTTTGTTTCCAATGTCGCTAGCGTGCCGGTGGCTTTTGTTCTCTGTTGCACTTGTTTTTTGCGTTCTGCCTCAACTTTGACACTTGCAACTAGGGCACTCCCTTCCAGCGCTTTCTGAGCCAGGTTGCCGTTTGGGCATCTTACCACAGAGCTTTGTGCGCTTTGTGCGGGTGGATCACCGAGAAATGGGGGCTTTTGAGATCTGATAAAGATCCTGGTCCTGGAGGATCCGGCGGAGGGAGCACCAACAGGATGCTGGGGAGGCTGCTCATTCGTCTCAACGGCTGTTGAATCATGTAAATCGTCGCGAGCAGCGGACTTTTTGGTTACAGCTTCATAGACCTGTTCCAGCAGGTCACGATCCACCTTGACGAAAAACCCACATAATCTAATAAACTGCTCTAGATCGTTATTCTCTGCCAAAACTATAACTTTAGATGCTACAGGCACCGGCTGGCCCAGCTTGGCCGCCAACGCTTCACTGTCCATCTTACCTAACTGAAATTTTCCAGGTCTGCTAGTGGTGAAAAATGATGTTGAGAAGATACAGCACTCGATTTCCCACGAAATACAATGCTGTCCGCAGTGCATGGAAGCAGAAAATCCTAACCCCCGAGGGTGTCAGTGAGAACCCTTCGCCAGCTGCTCCGTCTGCGTACGAGACTCCGAATGCATTCATCCCAAAGTCCGACACCAGAGTATACAAGAAAGAACAAAAATGGGACGTGGAGTCTATGCCCGTAGCGTCCCCGCTACCCCGGCGTACGTACCACCTTACAGACAAAGACTTTATTGAGATCCAGCGACTTCGGGACTCTGAGCCTGAGAAGTGGACTCGTAAGGCTCTAGCGGAGAAGTTCGGGGTCTCAGAGTTTGTTATTGGCCTAGCGTCTCGCCCCAACGAAGCCAGAGATGCCGAGATGCAGGAGCGTCTGGCCACTATTAAGGAAATGTGGACCGACAAAAGGGCTCGGGCCCGCAACCACCGCCAGCGTCGCAAGGAGTTTTGGCTCCGGGACGCCTGAATGTATATAGCTCTTAACTAGAGTATCTCTTTTTAATATTCACGTCATATAGTAATAGTTGAAAACCTGTGCCAAAGCGGGGCTATTGGAAATCACCAAAGTCATCTGAAGAATCATCAAGGTCATTATAGGTTGCTTTTTCTTGGTTTCGCTCACTGGCGTCCGAGTCGGACGACGACGATGAGTCTACCAAGCTGTTGAGCCGAGCCGGCTGATCCCAGCCTCTGCGGTGGCTCCTAGTGGGTTCAGGAGGGGTCACCGGGAGCTGTGATCCCTTCTCGTGCCGTCGGGTGTACTCTTGGAGTATTAAATTAAAGTCAATCGCATCGCTGCGATCGATGAACGCAATGCCCACCAAAGCCCGCAGGGAGCCGTTTACTAGAGTTAACACAAAGTACTTGGCAGAACCCTGCACCGGTTCGACTTCTTTGTGGCAGGTGTACGGGGCTTTGGCTATGAGCTCGTTATTTTTTTCCAATTCGATCTCAATCGAAGCCTGACACACTTGCTCTTCATGCAGGATGAGCTGGCAAGAGAACAGCGGTATTCGTGACCAATCCTTGATGTTGTAGCCTTCTGCTCTCCTCTCGGGGACCCCGAAAACGTTGACGGGTGCACGCATAAAACGACGATTTCGTGGCGTCGCCACCGATTGTGACATTCTTACATGACTAGGCGTTTGTAATGTTGCAGTCGGTGGCAACGTGGCGCGTTAGAGATGGCTAAAGCCTATAAAGAGTACAAAGTTAGCGAGCTCAAGGAGCTCCTTTCTAAGCGTGGCTTGCCCACTAGTGGTACTAAAAACGAGCTAATCGGACGGTTAGAGGAAAACGACGCCCAAAAGCCCGAAGAGGAGCCAGAGGCAGAGCCTGTGGAGGAGACACCCGCTGAGACAGAAAAGGCAACAGAAAACGACAATTCTCAAGAGACCACCAACGATGACAAGGCTGACGAAACCACTGACAAACCCACCACCGAGGAAGCTGCCCCTGAGGAAGACCCAAAGGAGGCTGCACTCAATGACCTTAGAAAGCGCATCGAACGGGCGAAAAAGTTCCACCCTGAAGACGTTGCGGCCCTGGAGACCCAGGCAAAGCGTATCGAGCGGTTCGGCCCCCCAACTGTGCCTGCAGTTTCCAAGCCCCAGTCGAACTCGTTCAAAAAGAGCAGAAACAGACGCCGCAATAAGAACTAACTGCTCTGCAAAGGGCCTCCACATAGATAGTATCTGTACAATAACATTTTTAGGCCATCTTCTTGCTCGCGCTCACAAAATTGCTTCCTTTAATCGCCAGCACGTAGCTGTCTGGATGGTCCTCAGATTCTCTGACAATCGCCCTCACGTGGAAGAACTTGTAGAGATCACGCAGCAGATTCACAGTATCGCTGCTAAGCTCGCCTGACCCGATCAACAGTCTCCCGACATCCTCTTTGCCAAGTGCCATCAGCACCAGTATTAGTGGCAGACCCATGCGGCCGACGCCGCCTTTGAGACTAAGCTCGTATAAAAGCTGCTGCGCAACTTTGAGTCCAAGCTCGTCTGGAACTGAGCCAGATTCGGCCACTGCTTGAGTGCCCACTGGCCAGCCGCTTCGGGTCTCGGCCACGACTGTGACGCCAAAACCAGGACTCAGCCCCGACTCATCGCCACGAGTAACATCGCTGTAAATGAATGTCTCAACATTAGTGTTTTTCAGGACTCCACGTGCGGTTTCAATCACCCTATTAACACTCGCAGGACTTACTCGAGTGCTATAAGCTACGCCTCGAATCTTCGCTACCTGTATCTGATTGATGGCATGTATTGTGTCTGGCTGGAGGATTAAATGCGGCATCATCAACACAACTTCACCTCCGCCTTTGGGGAGCGACCCACGCTTGATGATTCTTAGTTCAGACCTATCAATTCCAAATTTCTCGAGAATGGGAAAATAAACCGTACGAATCGCATCGACACCAACGTCAGAGTCTGAGGAAGTTGCTCCCTTGAAAACAATATTTGAAGTCTTCTTTGCAAATGGTGCAAGAAGCAAAACGGGCTCTATGTAATAACCGACGGGCTTCGAAAGGGGACAGTTGTGTGTAAAAGACCCGCCAATAATAATACCCGGCTTGTAAACAACCGTGGTACCAGTATAAGAGATCTCAATCACCGAGCCGTTGGTGATGGACTCGATTAATCGCAGAAAACTGACCTCGTAGTCGGTCAAACCAGGATCCAACGCATTAGGCCGTATATTGCTTATTTTTATTGATTTTCCTGCCAGTGTTGCAAGCACTAGGCGGTACCGCACATCCTGACCATCGTCGAATGTGATCATGAAATTTATAGTAAAAAAGATTATGTAAGACACAGCTTTTATTTAAGGGTGCCATTATTCAAATGGTGCCATTTTAAAGAATCAGTAGAGATCAATCGCACTTCCTGGGGACTAGACACCGCCAAAGCCTCTATCGTAGAGCTAAAATAGCACTCAGGTGTTGTCAGTAGGAGTCGCTCAGCACCCGGACAAAAGCCGCACCAGCAGTTCTATTTCAAAAGTCCCAGCGTTCAGAACTCTATAGTTTCAGATGATTGGACAATACAACGTAGTCGCCAGCTAATTCACAAATATGTAGGAACTCCCAACTAATTAACGGAAACGCCTGAACGATAATTTCAATGCATACGCGAATCGTTCCGACTCAACACACACATATTCTATCTGGGCATACTTCCTCATTGTACGGATCTCCTGTGATAAACCCCACAGAAAAAAAGTACTAGAGAGTGCCAAGAAAGTCGTTAGTACTCTTAAAGATCTGCAGGGGCCGCACAGGAATATTGCAAAAAGTAATAATTAGACACTGGACTACGATCTATCGTGTGCATTGCGCATGTTGGGCATATTATTATCATTTGCTGCGATACCAGATCTCAGGCGTGCACTATACCGTGGTTAGTGGCTGGATGATCGAGACTCAATTACGGATCACAGTGAACTCCCTTTCTATCAAAGTAGGGTGGCGAGGGGTCGGATGAATAGGCCCAACCCGTGTAATACTTCAGCTTGACATTCCCTTGCTTTCTCGAAACGCGACCTGTCAGTTTGATGCCAAGACTTACCTGCTTCGGTTAATACTGCAGATTAGTGTCACTGCCAGGGATAACAAGCAGGTTTTTCTTTGAACACTCATATAATTGCAATCCCAACAAGCGCGTTGCGTTGATCTGGCCCCCACAGTGTTTCGTTGGGAATGCACCTGTTCCTGATGACAAATTATGACATTGCTCGATCAGGTATTCTGTTGGTGCGTCGGATGTGGGGTTCTAGATCAAATTTTCCACGTCATGCATGGACAGACTATATTTAGAATCAAGGCCAATCATCGCAGATAGAGAACCTAATTCTCATTTCTAGCATGTTAGCTTGCATGCAATGGCGAACGTTCTTTTTAAACGCAACTAGCAGGTATTTTAACTACCCCGCAAAACCCTCTGGGGACGAATAGTGCTTATAACCTGCCGCTATATGAATACAGGCCAAGTATACGCATATTTTGGATATTCCAACCGTCACATCTGGTCTCTCCGCTATATGTGTGCACCTACCAGCATGGATTTGCGGGCATTCATTGTGCTTGGCGTACATGTAAGGTGTATTTACTGTCAGATGATCCAGTAGTTTCAGAATGCTAGACTTTCAAATTTGTGGCTTATGACCATTGATTTTTTACGGGACCGAAAACGTAGCAGAATACGTCGCGTTTCGGCTTTGTGTGGGTGTACGTACCAACGATCGGCACAGGCCACAATGCTTGGAAATCCGTCAACTCTGATCTATATGCTATGAATGGTAACACTACACGATAAGACTCGGATGACTTCCCCTAGTCATGCGGTTATTAGGCAATGATGGCTGGCATGACGATGGAATACATGATTTGGAGCTAGGTTTAGAACTGGTGAGACAGCAAAGACATTCTGAGGACGTGTTTGAAGACTGGTTTGCATGATCCAACGCTCAAAAAGTTGCCGTGGGAGGAATGACAAATGCATGTACATGCGCATATGCAGACGTGCATTCGCGTCTAGAGTCATGGGAGACAGCTATACACTTATTTGATATAAACATATAATTTACGTGGCAACGGGCGAAGGCATCCGTGATCTTGCCTGCACTTTCGCGCAGAACGCAAAGCAAGTACCCCACCAAAAATCCCGCATATGCAGGTCTGTGTGATCGTGATATGCAATTTTGGGGCACAGGGGCTTATTACTAAGACGTTCCTTGTGATCTTAGTGGGTCTTAAGCGGAATTCTCCAGGAAATGCACCAATGCTCGAGCCATATTGTGTACACAAGCCTCTAAACTCTCGTTTTCGTGATCTGCTCACGCCTTGTTCCGATAGCTAGGGTTGTCAGCCCACGCATGACTATGCACCTTTGCTCACCAGATCCTGCCACGCCATTTCAGAATTGCGTAGCAAGACTCAAAAATAAACGACTCTTCTCGAAACTGAAACGGAATCAATCCAAAGCCTAAAATCTCACGTTTGAGAGTACTCCAAGCCTGGAGGCTCCAAGGCGTACAATTTTTCCGGCTGCATCCGCGGTGTGCCTCGCGTGCCTCACATGAAGCAACTGCTTACCCAAAGAAAACGCACCACAGCTAGTGCAAATTCCTACGCCGCTGGATTGGGGATTTATTTCCCGGGGCCAACACCCCTTTAATTGCATCTCTCCTGTAAGGGCCCTGGATCCTGGATCCGAATGGATTTTGCGGGGATCTGGAGTGCATGCATATGCAGCAGGGTGTCATGCATAAGGAAGGATCACAGCGGAACCAAGAATATAAAAGCTACTTGAGGCTTCAACCTGGGCAGTTCTCCAAAGGCTAACAGAATGAGGGGTCTTTCAATCAATTACAAGACTCACAACATCTATGTGACGGCGTTCATCGCCACTATTGGTGGTATGCTTTTTGGTTTTGATATTTCCTCGGTTTCTGCGTTCGTAGGTGAGGACAATTACCAAAACTACTTCTTTGCGGATGGTTCCGACTCTACCAAGCAATCTGGTATTACGGCCTCCATGCCTGCTGGTTCTTTCTTGGGCAGCCTGTGTGCTTTCCCTTTCTCCGACAGGTACGGCCGTAAATTCGTTATCCAGGCCGCTTCTCTCATTTGGTGCATTGGTGCTGCTATTCAGTCATCCGCTGGTGCCGGTAGCTCCAAGGTTGCAAACCGCGTCGCTCAACTCGTCATTGGTCGTTTGATTGGCGGATTTGCTATTGGTATGGCTTCCTCGCAGGTTCCTGTTTATATTGCCGAGATCTCTCCTAGAAAGATTCGTGGACGTCTCGTGGGAATGTTCCAGTGGTCCGTGACCTGGGGTATCCTCATCATGTTTTACATTTCTTACGGCTGCTCAACTATGGACGGCGTGGGTGGCTTCCGTCTGGCCTGGGGCCTCCAGATTGTTCCTGGTCTCATCCTCTTTGCTGGAACCTTGATTTTGGAAGAATCACCTCGTTGGCTCGCATCGAAAGATCGCTGGGATGAGGCACTTGCTATCATCTCCAAGACGCAAGCAAAGGGAACTCTGGATGATCCTGCTGTCAAGCTTGAAGTCGAAGAAATCAAGGAGGCTGTTCGTTTAGAGCACAATTCGCGTGTCGGTCTGGTTGAGATGTTCCGCGGAAAGACCAACTTACGTCGTACCTTTGTAGGTATCTGGTGTCAAATCTGGCAGCAGCTTACTGGTATGAATGTTCTCATGTACTACGTTGTCAATGTGTTTACCATGGCCGGGTACTCGAGCAAACGCTCGACCACCGTTATCGCGTCCTCCATCCAGTATGTTCTCAATACTGTTATGACTATTCCTGCTCTATTGTGGGTCGACATGGTTGGTCGTCGCAAGCTTCTCCTCTTTGGATCAACTATGATGATGGCATGGCTATTCGCTCTTACTGGTTTGTTTGGTCAGTACTCATTGCCCACTGGACCCGAAGGCTATAAAAGTCCCGATGATCCAAATGCTCAGCCCAACTCGTCTATCCAGATCTACATTCCTCAGGACAAGAAACCAGTATCTCATGCTATCATTGCTATCTGTTACTTGTTCGTGTGCACATTCGCCCCCACTTGGGGACCCCTCGGATGGATCTATTGTTCTGAGATTTTCCCGCTCGAGCAGCGTGCCACCGGCAACTCTCTCACAGCAGCTGCCAACTGGGCCTTCAATTTTGCTATTAGTATGTTCACTCTTCCTGGTTTCGAGAACATCACCTGGAAGACATACGCCATTTATGCCTCGTGCTGTGCTGCTATGACCGTCCACGTATTCTTCATGTTCCCTGAAACTAAGGGCAAGACTCTTGAGGAGATTGACATGATGTGGAAATCCGGAGTACCAGCCTGGAAGTCTGCATCTTGGCAGCCCGATCTTCCTAATATTCGCGATATCGGCCACTCTAATATTGGCCGTGCACCTTCAGAGAAGAATGTCGGTGAGATTGATCATGCTGAGGACGTCAACAGCGTTAGCGATGTATCTGAGAAGTACAATCAGAACACTGCGGTCTAAATATCGTTATAATTGTACACATAATTCCGATTTATATCTATTTTCCTTAAACTCGAATACTTGATTCATGTTTATCTGCATTGAGTTTGACAAACGTAATCCTATTCTGCCCTCCCTGAACCTTCATCAACCAGCGACTCTGACTGCTTAGTCACGGTTACCACCATGTCCAAACGACCCAGTCCTGCAGCAGCAGCGCCGGCAAAACGCCAGAGAGAAGAGAACCCAGGGGGTGGAGCCCCTCAAGCCTCTGCAGGAGGCTCTGCAATGGACCCTGAGCAGCTGAGCGACGCTCTCATGAGCGCAGGTGTCGATCTACGGGAAGAGGAGAATCTTCTAAGTTCTTCGGTGCATGCAGCACACGTTCCAGGGGCACCAGGGGCAGCTCCCCCACCAATGGACCTAAATACTATGTTTCTAGACATTCCTCGCCTCCATGCACAGGTCGAGCGGCTTGCTCAGCAGGAGGGAGTGCGGTACGCACTAGACTATGAACGGCCAGAGTTAGCGGGCCTAGTCTCAGCCGCATGCTCGGAATGGATTGCAGAAATCGTCACCCAGGCCGCAATGTACAGTCGTCATCGTAGAATGGGCAAGACCGAGTCGCAAAGCGCAGTTAGTAAGGCTCTGAAGACGATCAGCCAGCAAGACCGCGACCTTGAGCAGCGGAGACAGAACCTAAAGCTAAGCTTGGGCATTGGAGAGTCCAGTAACAAGGACGACTCTGAGGAAACACAGCAGAGGGCAGCAAATGAGACTGCGCGAATGATGGCATCATCAGGTGGCCCCCGCTATTCATGGCTCTCTGGAGGTGCGGCCAGCACTCGACGCCCCACAACTAGGACAAGGCAATCAGAAGCCAACAGGATCAAAGAAGTCAAGCAGGATCCTGGAATCGTGCTCCGGGACCTCTTGGCTGCCATGGAGGACAAACACATGGGAGTAAAGAAGACCTTGGTCAAAGGATACGCTCGCGTACGTGATTGAATATTTATTTAGAACCCTGTAACGACACTGTGTATATAGTATTAATGCCTATACTACTCAAACGTTTTTTTGACCTACTAGAAGCCCTCAGATTGCAAGAACTGGCGAGAGTCCTCGTCAACCCTTTGCAATTGAGGCTGCAAGGTTGACGAATACTCCCTTACTGCAGCTCCAAGTGCTTCCTTGAAATAATGTGCAGGCGTACCAGTGAAACTTGGGACAGGATCCAAGTCCTTGGTAGCGCAAGTGCTCAGTTTGCTAAAGGATGAGCCGAAACTGAGTTCTTCCGCATCAAAGTGTAGGGGCGTGTCCTGCAAGCGTTCGGCGATGTTCGAGCGAAGTAGCCCCACCATGGTATCGACACCGTGCGGCCACAGCTCAACATAGCTCCCAACCGTGAACTGCTGGGTTTTGCACAGCAAGTTGGTGAGTCCCAGGGCTGCGGTACGGCGATGGTGCACACCACCAATTTTTAGGGTGTTTGGAAGGAGGAACTTTTGGAAAATCTGGCCAAATACACCATTTTGGACTTGGTCCAGCAAGTCTATGGCGAATTCTGGACCTAGTCCATTCTGACTGGGATTTGACGCAGAGATAAAGTAGATTAGCCTCGCAAATCTAGCCACGAACTTATCAGTGGCTGCACCAGCCTGCTCACGTTGCTGCGCAGCGAAGCTCTGCAGCCTCATCATGAAGAGCTGAGCGATATCTTTAGAGAGCGGGCGAATGCTGTTTTTCGGCACAAACGTAAAGACGTACTCGATAAGGTCAACTCCATGACTGTCGCTCGACTTCATACTGAGAAGTTTTTGGAAGATACCCAGGAGGGGACGAAGGAAATCGTCCTGCACAATGACCTGGGCGCCATGTTCAAGAATGACCTGCATGATGCCCACAAGAGCGGGAACGTTTCCGCGTGGCTCCCATAATTGGGCACTCATGAGAGGTCGCAGCAGCTGGCGATAGGTATCTGGGAACTCTTGCTGAGGTTGTTGACGCAAGATGAGGGCTAAAATTTGCAGCACATAGGGAACGAATTCCGTCACATCACGACCGAGAATGCCCAGCAGAGGATTAACGACAATATTGTCCAAGTTTCCAAACGGGATCCTGTTGTATTTTATCAAAGCACCAATACACTCGAACAGGTAATGCGTGAACCTTGGGTTACTGGGGTTGTGAGAGATCAAGTTCACGAGCTCAATGAACGCGGGCATCAGGGTGTCAGCAAAAGGGGCAGAGCCATCCTGGACCAGAATTAGGATACGCATGATACATTTGGCCAAGAACTCATTCTCACTTAGTTTCTCCGGGCTGGATGCATTCTTGAAAATCAGACGCATGAGTTCGTCGATCAAAGATTTCGCAACAGGCTCGATATCTGATTTTGCAAACAGCAGCTCGTTGTTGACGCGAATGCTGAGAATACGTTCGATGGTAACAGCAGCATAGGTGTAGACCACGTATTCTTTACTTCCCAATAACTGGCTCAGCACGGGAAGAGTGTTACTCAACTGCTCTTTAGTGAGCTGATTTCTGAAGTTGTGAATGTACTTGATGGCGTCGACTTGCAGGATTGGATGGACCGGATTAGCGTTGCTGAACAAATCTGGAGCAATACTCTTGCCGAAGAACTCGACAATGTCGACCTGAAGATTAGTGGTGGACACTCCATGCGATGTCACAATACCTTTGGCAGCAATAGCGCTGAACAGATAAGTTGCAGTATGCTTTGAACGCCAGTTCTGGGTGGGGTTTTGTTCATATTGAGTTAAAGCTGCTTGAACTAACCGGAGAACGATAGGAGTGACCTTGGACTCCAAAGTGGCAGCGAGTTCGCGGAGAAAGTCCGTGGCGGCGCGTCGACGGGTGTCATCGTCAGCGCCCTCGAGATCTCGTCGAATATATTCAATGGGGTCATCCTCGAATAGCTCCTCATCTTGGTCGCGAAGAATGATATTGGGGATAATCACCTGCTCTATGAGCTGCTCAAGAGAACTCTCGAAGAACGGGAGGTAGGTGGGAAGCTTCACCACGCTCGTCAGGAAGCCCAGGGCTTTGTTGGCGACCAGGTCGTACTTGGATTGAGGACCCAGACTCACCAAAAGTTGCAGGGCGAGCTGGGAGAACTCTTGCACGAACGATGTAAACTCTTCTTCGTACTTCAAGGTATAGAGTTGGAGGGCTTCACAAATGTTGGCCCTGATCTCCTCGAGGATGCCAATCTGGTCCTCATCAGTTTGTGAGTCAATTACTGGATTTTGGTAGGTGAGGTAGAACTTGAGGAACTCCATAAAGCTCTTGATGTTGTCCTCGAAGAACTCTGGAATATCCTGACAGTTGAGGTCGTAAAATATTTCAATCAACAGGCTCATAGTCCTCAAGAGATCTGGGAGTTCTGGTGCGTTTGGCGTACTACTGGTGATCCGTTTGTGAGTTTCCATCATGATATCGAGGTACGGCTGCGTAAACTGGGTAAGAACGAATGCAATCTCACTCATGAGCTCGTTGCTCCTAAACAAGGGCCTCCAACGCTTGAAGATGGAGTGAGCGATCACGAGAACGCCGTTGTTGATCTTGGGGTCAGACCCAAGCTTGCTAGTCAAGCTAGGAATAAGATCCTTCCACCTATCGGGGAAATCACTATCAGCAATGATAGAAATGGCCTCCCCTAGCTGTGCTCGCAGGTTTGGGATGGGCAGGTTGATCATGATATTCAAGATCTCGGTTTTAATGGCATTTACATCATTAATAGGCAGGAGGTAGTTGCCTGAAGCGTCTGTCCACTTTCTGCGGATCAAATTTTTGAAGGAAAGAGCCGCTGCCAACCGAATAGAGCCACTCAGATCACCATTGCTGGTCAGTCTTAGTAGTTCAATGGAGAATCCTGGCTCAGACTCAAATTGCTCCAGGTTCTGTTGCACGAATTTTGCCTTGGTTGGGTCTAAACTTTCGTTTAAAAGTCCCACAAGTCGATCTGAGCTTGACATCGACAATGTTTACTTTGAAAATTTACGTAACCAAAGTGGTTTAGCCTTATTACATCATTAGAGTAGCAGGCTCATCACGGGACTCATTAGGGCGATATAGTTATTTAATGCTAGGTTTCATCCTCTTTACGGTACAAGACGATTTCGCTCTGCTTATAGTATCTTCTTTTCTGCTCGTCGACCAGCATCAGCGAAAGATAGGTTCGCGAGGAGAACTTCTTGTTGACATCTTTCATGGTGGGAGTTAGATCGAATCCTCCCAAAAACAGACGAATTGGGATGGTTTCGCCCTTTACAGGGGCGCCATCCATGACCTCGAATTTCACGATCGTTCTGCTGTCTGATCGGTGATTTGGCGGGGTTCCCGTGGTCTCCTTGTGCACGAGGCTCAGTTCCATGTGCTTGAGTCGCAGCCGCACCAGCAGGAAAACGATGCGGCCGACAATGACATCCTTCAGGTGGAATTTTGACTTTGAGTACTCAAACTCAATGTGCAAGCAGTCCTCAATCCCCACGTCGACCTTGATAATGCTGCTCTGCTCGGGGTCCTTCTCGTAGTGGTACACCCACAAGTCTCGTTCTCTGATAATGTCGTTTGGTCGCCGCATCACCACCACCCGCACGAAATATCTCAAGCGAACATGTAGGCCGTTGTAGCTCTCGTACTGCTTCTCGACATTTTTGAATTCAAACGGATAGGTTTCTGTGTGACGGATCTCTCCTGCGGCAGCCAGCTCCCGAGCAAAAGAAATGAAGTCGTCGGCCTGGATTTTGTCGCTGTGAGTTTCGATGCAGCCTATAAATTGAACTTTGATTCCTAAATGGTCAACCTTGCGGTTCCCCATGGCTCTAATCGTCACGGTGCCCTTTACAGACTCATTAGGGGTAAACAGTGGAGCGACCTGACTGTTGACGGGCTTGTTCTGATTAAGGTTCTTGATCTCCACAACCTGTCGCTCTTCCTCGTTGTCGAATTTGATCTCGATCTCCAGAGGAGACTTGAACCGCAGGAAGCTCATGGTTGTGCTGACTACGTCGGTTGACAGCTATTCATCGTGGGCTAGTAGTGTAGATATTTGCATGAATAATTTCGAGATATATATTACACCGGGATTTCTTCTCGAGCATCTCTAGCGTCTTTGAGGTTTATAGTGAAATACTGGTAGTACGCCAACGCCGCCACTGAGAGCCCAATTGCGCTACCGGCAAACACATCGTACCAATGATGGCGATAATCGACGATTCGGGAGGCTGCTATGAGGGTCGCCAGGAAGAATGGGCTCAGGAAACTGAAGATCTGCGGGATCGTACTCAGGGTGCCAAACACTCCCACATGATTAAGTAGCCAAAATCCAAGGAAACCGAGGCCACAGAAAGAGTGCGACGAGTGCCCCGATGGGGAGCTCTTGAAGCCCTCTGCCAGCACGGCCTTGTTTGCTGTGGTGCAGACGTCCGCAGTCACGTACACATCAGTTGGGGAGCCACGAGCAGGCACACACCGGGCGAGGAAATCCGGCCGAGTATTTCCGATGACGTTTTTCAAGACCCCGGTGACGAGAGTGTTGAGTGCGATGGCAAACAAAAATGCAAGAACAGACAGCTCCACCGACCTGCGAAGGCGTGGCTGCACAGTGCACAGCCCTGCTATTCCTGCTAGAGGGAGAAAGAACACCAGGACTGCTAGCAGCCAGTTTGGCACATGCTCGTGGCTCGACATTGGGTACTGGATAGCAGGATTGTCGAGCCTGAATCTTCGGTGGTTAGGCTCAAGGGGCCCCTCAAAAGGTAGAGAGACTACAATAATAGCGATAAGGGCCACCCAGTCCCACAGGCGGATCTTGGAGACGTTGATATGCATGGGGATTAGCTCGCCAGAAGTTGTGGCGTGCAGCAATTATGCAACCGGGGAAAATGGGGCTGCGGATCAACGAACACCCGAGTATTATAGTTATCCATAAGATATTATAGCTAGAGTTTATACGGCTTCATTATTTTAGAGTTGTCCCTCAGATGTCGAGCTCCTTCTCGAGGGTCTTGGCGAGGTCGTCAGCCTCGGACTTGTCAGACTTGTCGCCTGGAGCGGGCTCGTCCTCGGCGTATTCGGCGTCACGCTCGACCGCATCTAGCTCGTCGTCGCTATCGGCTTCCTCCTCCTCGTCGGAGTCGAGCTCCTCCATGTCATCGAGCTCGTCGAGTTCTCCAACCCCTCGCTCGCCAAACAGCTCTGTGATTTCCAGCACATAGGGGTGGTCCTCGCTGAAGCGGTTGCCGTTGAGCTCCAACAGCTCAAGGTTGGGGATGCTTTTGGAGATGGCGTCCTTGAGGTGCTCGAGGCCCTTCTCATCGATTTCGTTGTACTGGAGCTTGAGGGTCTTGAGATTCTTCAGGTCAAGCTCTCCGAGCTTCTTGGCGAGGTTCTTGGATCCCTTGGAGCTCAAAAGACAGTCGGATATCTCGATCGACTCGATCTCAGGCCAGTTGTGAATGACGTCGGCCATCGCGTTCGAGCCCACCTCTGTGAAAGTGTTGTCGGTGAGATCTAGTTTCCGTAGTTTCGGGGAATGTGCAAGGCCCTCCCGCATCAACTGCGCGATGCCTTCGATGCGAATACCATTCTGGTAGAGGCGAATCTCCTCGATCGTGCCGTGGGCTTTGAGGAATTTGGCCCAAGCCTCCATCGAGCCGGCCTCGAGGCGATTACGGCCGCACACTACCGTGCGCAAAGGAGCAGAGTTGTGTTTCGATTTGACAGCTGCAAGCTCAGTAAGAGCGTTTCCGATCGTGGCACCAGAGTGGGGCCCAAAGCCGTTGTTGGCGAAGATGAGATGCTCAAGAGGAGCGTGGTTACGAAGAAACTTGTCCAAGGGCTTGAGGGCGACGATACCAAATGCGTTGTCAGACAAGTTGACTGTATGGAGCTTTGGCTTGTTCTCCAATGCTTCGAGAAGGTCAGTCATGCTGACAGCAATCTCATCGCCGTCACGACCGGTGAACATGTCGTCAAGATTAGCGACTTCGATTGTGTTGATGCTCGCGAGCTTGTCGGCGATAGCTTTGGTGGCCTCGACGCCGTACGAGGAGCCACCGAAATCAGCCTTTGTAGTACCGTCCTTGAGGCCCTCGAGATATGGTTCGATATCTTTCGCACTGTCAAACTTGTTTCCTTGGGGGATGCTGAAGCTCATTACGAATAATTCAGAAAGTTTGGGACAAGAACTTGTCAGTGTGGCGCAAAGTGGCGTCGAGGGATCGGCTTGTGATAGTGCTACAGTCAGTTGTTGGTCAACGGCCACCAGATGCTTTACAGATTTGCATGGCATGCGTAAGGCAGTAAGAAAAACTCCGTGAGACAGACTCAGTGGTCGATAGACTGTGGTGCATTAGTCGCCGCGTTTCCGCTTTCATATCGAGCAAAGTTGCTCTACAATTGAATCAAAAGAGCAGGGGTATCGTACGGCCACTTACGTGCTCGCAATTAGTTCTGGGTTGGGTCTATGCATAAAGTAAGACGGATAAGAAAAATTTAAAGATGATCAACCTGCTCGAGCACTCGCAGTGCAAGATAGAAACCTATCCTGAAACTAGGGCTGAAAAATATGACAGGTATGGAAAATATATCAGTAATTCTTCCGTCAACACGTGGACGGTTGACGCGCCGATTGAACCGTGTACCTTGCATATTAGTCATTTACACAATTATAGCGATATCACAGAGCAGCGCAACTACAGTCTAGGTAAATTTCACGTAATTTTTTCTACAGCATTACTACTTCAGTATATCATCACGGAGAATGATTGTGCCGACGAGGCGCACTAATTGATACGGCTGCTACAATTCCCGTATGACTAATCGGAACATTTACCGAACACACAGCCCCAGCCTCAACTTTCCGCGCTGTGCAGGATGTTTAAGCGGGAAGCGAACCGCCTGCGCACGTGACTAACTGTCGAATGACCGTCGCGTCACGTGAATCTTACTAAGACCCTCGACAGTAGGATTGAGTAACCAACCAGAATCATTCAAATGCCATCGAAATATCACGACAACTGGGCCAAACAGTAAGTGGAACTAGCTATACAACTAAGAAAACACTAACTTTTAGAGAAGCATGGCGCTACCAGGGCCCCTTTACCCGTGCTAACCGTTTCAAAGGTTCGCTCCCAGGATTTGGCAGTGCTGTCGTCGCATTTGCCCTCTATTGCGCCTACGACTATGCTACCGCAAAACCTCATCATCATTAGTATATAGCTAACATTTGTATCATTGCCCAGCGGCATGTCGTCCGTGCGGACTCCCTGAGCCTGCGGAGACTGTAGATAGCGTACTGGTGCCAATAAAACGGGATATGTATTTTCACTCGTAGGGCTGCGTGCTGCTCCTGTCAAGTCCGCATATCCCGTCATTTGATATGTCGTACCCCATACGGTCACTATCCAGTAATGTTTGCAACTGGCTCATGCACTGATCAAAAAAAGTAACCCGAGCACAATTGGCTAAATAAACGAAATATCATGCTGATCATTGTGGATTGTTTGGGCTTTTGAAGTGCTATTTTCGCGCAAGCTACAAAGAGTGCATGACTCTTGGCAGACGCGACATGTGCCAGACCCATCGAGGCCAAAGACTCGAGTCATTTCGACAATTTCCCGTCACCTAGGAATTTGAAATTTCACGGCATTCTTGCACTGCCAAGCATAGCCTGCAAGCCACTGCAGCAATATGTCCCATCTTTAACGAGCCTTGGTAAGCATTATTACACATATTCACGTATTGAGCCTCCTGATCATCGATAAGGCTTATTTATATCCGCTACAATCTTCTAGCTGTGAAACTACCAAGTAATTCCTGGCTGGCACCCAGTTCCCATAAATGCCCTGTGATAGCTGGTTGCACCATGAATACATTCTTGACAGCCGTCAAGGAATCCCGATTATGTAAACCGGGTAGTGGCCGACTTTGTTTTCTATGCACCTTATTAATTCTGCAGCAGCCTGCGTCAGTATTTAAATGGATTAACGCCCCAAGTTCGAGTATCGATGTCTGACGAAAGCGAACCTTCACCACACCCCTACAGAGGGGTTGATGAGGACGCTATCACTAATATTGCTCGAACAATGTCACGTCAATCGTTCCAAAGTTTGAGATCAGACGTGAACGAGTTTGTGAATGTGTTTGAGGACCACGACGATCCCGCGTTAGATCCAACTAGCGGAAAATTCGACGCTCGCAAATGGCTCAAGAATATGCGCTCGTTGTACCGATCTGACCCTGATCGCTACCCCACCAAAGAATTGGGTGTTTCTTTTCGTAATCTTGGCGCATATGGACATGGCCAAGATACCAATTTCCAGACTACAGTAGCAAATGTGCCGATTGCGGCGTTTTATGGTACCAAAGAGTTGGTTTCTAGTAAACATGGGGGCAACCGAGTCCAGATTCTCCACAAAATGGATGGCGTGATCAACCCTGGCGAAATGCTGGTGGTGTTGGGACGCCCTGGTTCTGGATGCTCTACATTTTTGCGTACCATTGCCTCACAAACCTATGGTTTTAGCCTCGATGAAGGTACCGAGATCAACTACTGCGGGTTGACTCCTAAGCAGATTGCTACCAGGTTTCGTGGCGACGTTGTGTACTGCGGCGAGTCTGAGCTCCACTTACCTCAATTGTCTGTTGGTGATACCCTTATGTTTGCTGCCCGCATGAAGACCCCCGCACACATTATCCCTGGTGTCACTCGTGAAGAATATGCATTGCACATGCGCAACATGATTATGGCTACATACGGCCTTTCGCATACCGTTAATACCCGTGTCGGTAACGATTTGATCCGTGGTGTGTCGGGTGGTGAGCGTAAACGTGTCTCGATTGCTGAGCTTGCCCTATGTGGCTCTCAGCTCCAATGCTGGGATAACTCTACCCGTGGTCTCGATTCGGCTACAGCGCTTGAGTTCGTACGTTCTCTGCGCAACTCTTCTGATATTTTCAATGTCACTTCCGCGGTTGCCGTCTATCAGGCATCGGAGGAGATGTATGAATGCTTCGATAAGGCGATTGTCCTCTATGAAGGTATGCAGATCTTTTACGGTCCCATTCATAAAGCCAAGGACTATTTCATGAACATGGGCTGGCAACCCAAGCCCCGCCAGCCTACGCCTGATTTCTTGACTTCTCTCTCGTCGCCCAATGAACGTGAAGCTAAGCCGGGATGGGAAGATCGCGTTCCTCGTACCGCTGCGGAGTTCCGTGAGCGCTGGATTAATAGTCCGGAATACGCTGAACTTCTGGAGGAGATCGAAGCGTTCAACCAACGATATAACGAGAAATCTGCTGAGGAATACGCTGAGGCGTATCGCGCACATCAGTCCAAGAAACTCCCCAAAAACGCTGCATACACTGTTAGTTATAATGAGCAACTGAAGGCGTTGGTGATTCGCGGCTTCCAAGCACTGAAAGGTGACCCTACGATGCCAGCAACCGGTGTGATTGGTAACCTGGTCATGGGTTTCATTGTGTCGTCAATGTTTTACAACATGCAGAATACTACTCAAAGCTTTTTCTCTCGAAATGCTCTCATCTTCTTCTCTCTTCTTTATAATGGTATGAACACTCTGTTGGAGATTTTCGCCTTGTATGCTGTACGTCCCATTGTGCAAAAGCATCAGCAATACGCACTTTATCATCCGACCCTTGATGCAGCCGCCTCACTAGTCACGTCCCTTCCTCAGAAAGTCATTGTTAGCATCGGTTTCAATGTCACAATTTACTTCATATCTAATTTGAGACGTGAACCCGGGAACTTCTTCTTCTTCTTGTTGATTGCGTTTGTGACTTCTCTGATGACGTCGCACTTATTCCGAACTATTGGTTCAGCAACCTCTACCTTCACCGAGGCAATGGTACCTGCTAATATGTTGCTACTGGCGTTGATCATCTTCACCGGTTTCGTCGTACCTGTCAATAATATGCATGGCTGGTGTCGTTGGATCAATTACATCAATCCATTAGCGTATTCATTTGAAGCTCTCATGGCCAATGAGTACCACAACAGACGATTCACGTGTTCAGTACAATACCCTACTTATGGTTCAGGAATCAGTAGTATCTGTTCAGTTGCAGGAGCTGTTGCTGGAGAGGACTTTGTTGATGGTGATCGCTATATTGAGACTGCGTATGAGTACAGCTTTGCTCACATGTGGCGGAATTTTGGTATCCTTGTAGGATTCACAATCTTCTTTTTGTGTACCTACCTGTTATTGGTTTATGTCAACCCTGGTGCTAGAACTAAGGGTGAAGTTCTTGTTTATCCTCTCAGTGTTCTGCGCAAGAATCACAAGAAGGGTGTTGACCTCGAGAAGGGCGCAGGAAGCTCGCAAACCACTGCGGTTGCTGAAACTGGACACGACGGTGAGGAGAAGGATCTTATTGATGCGTCTGATGACGTATTTTACTGGAAGGATGTCTGCTACGATATCAAGATTAAAGGTGAACCCCGTCGCCTGCTCAATTACGTTGACGGCTGGGTCAAACCTGGTACGCTTACGGCCTTGATGGGTGCCTCTGGTGCCGGTAAAACCACTCTGCTAGATACACTCGCAAACCGTGTCACCATGGGTGTAGTATCTGGCGAGATGTACGTTAACGGATACCCCCGTGATAATACCTTCCAACGTTCTACAGGTTATGCTATGCAACAGGATATCCATCTGAAGACTGCGACTGTACGCGAAGCGCTAGTTTTCTCTGCTTGTCTTCGTCAACCCTTCAGCACCCCATACAGTGAGAAGGTTAAGTATATCGACAACGTCTTGAAGATCCTTGAAATGGAGCCGTACGCTGATGCTGTAGTTGGTGTTCCCGGCGAGGGACTTAACGTCGAACAGCGCAAGCGTTTGACTATTGGCGTGGAGTTGGCCGCAAAGCCCAAGCTCCTGCTGTTCCTTGACGAGCCCACCTCCGGTCTTGACTCCCAGACCGCCTGGTCAATTTGTCAGTTGCTTAAAAAACTTTCCAAAGCTGGCCAAGCAGTGTTGTGTACTATCCACCAGCCGTCTGCATTGTTGCTCCAACAATTTGATCGCCTCCTGTTCTTAGCTAGGGGTGGTCGTACTGTGTACTTTGGTGATATTGGCGAAAACTCGAAAACTCTGACAGGCTACTTCGAGAAGTATGATGCGGATCCATGCCCGCCAGACGCTAATCCTGCTGAATGGATGTTACACGTCATTGGAGCTGCGCCGGGATCAGTTGCAAATCATGATTACGCTGATGTCTGGTTACGTTCAGAAGAAAGACAGGCTGTTCGTGCTGAGATTGACAGACTCAAGGAGAAATACAACGCCAGTCCCAGCAACGTCAATCCGGATTCTGAGCATGCAGGAGAGTTTGCTGCTCCCCTGTATTATCAATTCTTGAAGGTGTCACAGCGTACTTTCAGGCACGTTTGGCGTAGTCCCATGTATATCTACTCCAAGGTTGGACTTACGATTGTTTCCTCGATCTTCAACGGTTTCACCTTTTTCAAAGCTGAGAACACTCTGCAGGGTTTGCAGAATCTAATGTTCGCAATTTTCATGTTCACAATTATCATCAACTCCAGTATTCAACAGCATCTTCCCAACTATGTTGAGCAACGAGATCAGTTTGAAGTTCGAGAGCGCCCTTCGAAAATGTTTAGTTGGAAGGTGTTCTTAGGTGCTCAGTTTGTCTCCGAGATTCCCTGGCAAGTTCTCTGTTCAGTCTTGGCGTTCTTGTGTTGGTTCTATCCCGTCGACTTTGTTCGCAATTTTGGCGATCACGTTGCAAACCGAAGTGGTGTCACATACTTCTTCGTGCTCTTGTTCTACATTTTCGCCAGTTCTTTGGGATTCTTGACTATTGCTGGCATGGGTGATGCAGATGCTGCCACTAACATGGCGATCTTGTTGTACTCGATGTGCTTGCTGTTTTGTGGTGTTTTAGCAACTAGGGAAGCACTTCCTGGATTCTGGATTTTCATGTACCGCATCTCTTGTATGACGTACTTCATTGGAGGCATGCTCGGCAACAATTTGGGTGGTGCACCAGTCATATGTGCTGATTATGAGCTTTTGACTGTGACTCCTCCAGATGGGCAGACCTGTGGAGCTTACCTCGACACGTTCCTACAGGCTCTTGGTGGCTACGCGCAGAATCCTGATGCTACTGATAGCTGCCAGTTTTGCACGATGTCAAATGCAGACACGTTCTTGGCCTCGATTGAGGCTGAGTATCATTTGAGGTGGAGGAACCTGGGTATCTTTATTGCATATCCAGTATTTAACTACGCTGCTGCAGTCTTCATCTACTGGCTTGCTCGTGTTCCCAAGAAGTCAAGTCGTGTTGCCAACTCCTCTGATCCAGACCAATTCAAAGGAGATCACGCTCTTGAGTCGGCTGACGAGAAAGAAGCCGCAGCCACAACGGCTCCAGTTGCTACCAAATAATTATTGACATAGAGTTTTATTTAATTGACAGTTTCTCTTTCAACTCGGTCTCCGATGCTAATATATGCACCGATCTGACAATGAGTAGGGTACTGCTGGACTCAAGGGAGACATTCAAATGGGACGTTATGTAGTGAGTTCTACAAACTTGAGCAGATAAATATCAATGTATTAATATAATAAAATAAATAACAAAAAAAAAACCTTCTACTGGTTGTTCATATATTCCCCAACACTCTGCAACAAGTGGTGGAAATGCTGGTCTTGATTGAAGCCCTCGTTGTTATCAGACTTGAGCATGCTGAGTGCCCTGTCGAGTGCTTCTGCGGTTTGCTGCAAATCAGAGTCCTGTCCAGCTCCAACCGGAACTGCGATGGGCTGCGTGCCGTGAGGCAAAGTATGAGCAACTTGCGGCGCACGTAATCCAGGTGCTGGAATTTGAGCGCTGTGAGTTTGATTATGCTGGCTCTGCTGCTCTGCTTGGCGTTGCTCGTCGACTCTCTTGCGCTCACGAGCCTTCTTACCAGTATGTTTACGGGATGCAAGGTTTCCAGTGACGTACTGGAATACTGCTGGTATGGGATAGCCACATCTTTCAAAGAAAATCTTGAGGTTTCTCGCCTTGTCTTTCAACTGTACTTGAGTTCTGTCTTTCAGAACCTCCGAGATCGATCCTCCAGGACCATATAGTTCCAAGATCTGCGACCAGTAAGGACCCTGAACCTTGTCAAGTCCACGAAGCAGAGCCTCCTCTTCTTCCTTGGTCCAGGAACGCCTCGTGATAACAGAGCTTCTAGATGGGCGTGAAACTTCCACACCCTCTGCACTGGCACGAGCTGCTTCGTATATGGCCAGCGTATCTGATTCACTAAGCTTACCGTTGTTTTCTTTTGCTTTTGTTTTCGCCTCTTCTCCGAGATCTCTTCGGGGTTGGCTGCGCTTGCGGGGCGGTTCAGTTGTGTCTCGAGCAGGGGCAGGCGGAGTAACTGTCTTGGCTGGAGTCTTGGTGGGTTCGTCTATTGGCTGAGGAGTGCTAGTGGCAGACTTGGGGGCAGGTGATTGTGTATTATCAGATTGGACAGGAGCGGGTGACTTTTCTTTAGCAGGCGTTGCTGCTGCAGATGGCTCTGTGGTAACTTGTTGCCGTTCCTCGTGTTTCTTGAGCTCAAGAGCCTCACGATACTGCTTGATAGGGTGAGGTAGAAGAGAATAATGATGTTTGGAGATGTAGTCGCTGAGGTCACGTAGAAAGAATATCCACTGGTATGTGCGCGCCAGTTCTAGTTGGTCAGTCACCTCTTCGATGTTCTCCCGACGTTTGAGACATCTAGAGCAAAAGTCTAGTTCGCTATTATTGAGGGCTTGCCGGTCTGTCCGTGAGTTGAGCAGTTGCTCTTTAATGTCTTTGGGAAATAATTCATCCAACACCTCCTCTCGGGACTTCTTTTCCTGGGACATGGAGGAGATGTATGCTTGTGTTTTGAGCTCTAGATAGATGCTGGTTTGCGATTTGAGGATTCGCGAGTGCTCGGGCACAAAGGCTCGGAGAAACCACTTGTCGAGATCCCAAAAGCCAATCTCGATAGTTCCAAACACAGCGGCACAGAATGTCGCCAAATTTGCTCGTTGAATGGTTATTCGACTATCACGTAGCTCAGGATGATACTGCAAGAACGGTTCCTTACTCGTGAGATACATCTTCCGAGTTTGCTCGAATATATCCACAATGTGCCGGTATGCACGGCCCTTGTCGCTTTCAGGTTGAGTGACCAGGTTGAGCACTTCTTGATAATGGGATCCACTGAGATACTCCAGGACTTGGCAAGCCAGCGAATCGAGAATTGGCAAGCACCGCCGTCGGGCATCGATCATGGCAATGTGCTCATCGTCCGAGGGAACGGAGCTCTTTGCTCGCAGTTGATCTTCTATTTGAGACCGGTATTCCGGGGAGATTTGAGGCTTTTCGGCTGGAGGTACTGCCTGCTGGGGAAATTGGTGGGCCTGAATGGCATTTGTCGCCAACTGAGGGTCGGCTTGACCAGTGAGAGATGCGAGTGCGTTATCTAAACTAAGTGCGGCTGAGTTCTCATCGAAATTGTCCTGAACATCAGATTGCTGAGCCAACTGTTGACTCAATTGCGCCACAAGCGCGTCGACATCGAAATCCCCTTGGGACGCTGGGCCTGGCTGGGGGCGCTTTGCCGAGTATTGCTCTGGTGTTTCGAGCGGTCTTTTCGAGCTCATATTTCGTTCGTGATGCTGCGTGTCCATACTCATTTATCGTCAGACTGCAACCACTCTGAGAAAAACTTCCTGGAGGCTCAAAAAATTGAAAAACAGTGTCTAGTCGCGGCACCCTTAGGTAATTTTTCTTGATGACTAAACCGATGTCGAGCTATATGCAGGAATCTCGGCAATGATCTCGGCGTTGGGCAACTGATAGAGTCCTCGTTTTCAAGCGTATACGAATTCGGGGTAAAAGTGAAGCTTGCCTGAGAACTCTTGGGCTAGCTGCTTAGCTACAATGAATTAATAAATAGGCTATTACACTTTCTCGTCGAGCAGGCCCTCTGACTGGCGTTGACTCTTTTTGTGCTTGAGGCTCCTAGCGAGGATCATGACCCCTCCATAGATATTGGCTACACGAAACAGCCACTGGAAGAATGTCATGCGAGAGTCAATGAGCGTGACATTTATAGGGTCGAAGTCGTAAACAAGATAGATTCCAGGCTGACGCTCCTGGTGCGATGGATCGTTCGTGAACGTGGCAACCGAGTATTGCGTGGTCTCGATGGTCTGTCCTAGGGCCTTGATAGTGGTTGGCACGATGGTAGTTAGGTAGGAGAAGAAATCTGTGGGTTTGGTGGACACACGAGCCACACCGTCGAGGGGATCCCGCAAAGACGGATGGAATTGCCCGAATGACATCTCACCAAAAGTGTGCGAAAAGTCCACCTCCTTCATCGGCCTGTACCTGAACTGTCGCTTGAGCCCTACCACTATAGTGCCCGCAACTCTGTTAGCCTTAAAAATTCCCCGAATACTGCAGATGTCTTTTGTATCTCCCTCAGCAGTAAGCGTTGGGAGGTTCTCCATCTCCATGAGTTCTGTGAGCAGAAGCTGATCTCCAGCTGCGTCGACGATGAAAACGTCTAAAAGCTGGCAAGGCGTCGCTACGTTCAAAACCATATTCACCTGGAACGTATCAGCAATAGTAGTGTCGACCGAAAACTCATAGTCTGTGTGAGCCCCCATAAGGGTCGTGGTTTGAAGCCACAGAAAGACTAGACCAAAAAGACGAAAGCCCCAATCCACCAGGGACGTGCTAGCGCTCGCCCTGTTCTCGTAGGATCGCTCCACTTTTGGGAAAGCGTCGAATGTACGAAGCTCGACACCCATGAACAATGGATGACGAAACCAGTGTCTCGGGTATATGGCTAAGTCAGCAAAAGCGTGGTGAAAAAATATGTCGACAACGGCAGGACTCGAACCTGCGCGGGTATAACCCAAGAGATTTCTAATCTCTCGCCTTAACCGCTCGGCCACGTTGCCATATTTGAGAGGCTTGAGAGAGTACAAATGTTACGAGACCGTAGGTTTAGATTTTCAAGGAGTCGGCATTATTGCAGTAACAGGGAGCAAATTACCGGATTATAGTCTCAGACGCATTCTACACAGTGATACAGCTCCGTCGATTGCAGGAGTGTACGGGTTCTGTTTGAGATCATCTATTCTAACAAATGGGTCTATGTAGCAGCGGCTCGAGCCGGATCTATGATCGCGGTTATATCTACAACTCTTTGGCGGAATTGATCTTTTTGCCAGTTTTCGCAATGGTCTCCTGGACTTTTTCGAGGGTGAGGCCCGGTGCTGCGTCGACCAGAACCTTCTGGGTTCCAAGATTCACATCAGCGGATTTGACGCCATCCAATCTACCGAGGACCCTACTGACGGCGTTGGAACAGCCGCTACAGGTCATTGTTACATCAAACTCGTACTTAGACATTGTGTGATCCGATGACATCATCCAGAGGTGTCGCAGCTATATATCTACATAGTGAGGGTATTTGAGCACATTAACCAAAAATAGATACATACACGCACAATAGCGACATTTCTGGGTCAAAAACTCGGAATTTCCTAGCACTTTGTATGCCAACGCTGTTCTGGGCAGGAATTGAAGGAATTGACGTTGCCCGCATCAAACGGCCGCACAGCAGATGTCGTATCGAAAATAAATAAAGACTCAAGGACCATAACCCTGTGATTTCTGTACCATTGCCTGCTCACAAAGCATTCGGCCGAGCTCAGTATCATTGAAGTTGAACTGAGGATCTGAAAGTGCAAAATCATGCGTCAACAAGAGGTCTGCAGTAGGTCGCTCATTTGGATCAATGATAAAACATTTCTCGAGAAAGTCTCGGCCCATAGAGCTAACAAATCGCAGAGTATCCTCGGGAATAGGTGGTGCCTGCTGGCTTGATCCTAACTTGTACATCGCACCCACTGCCTCTTCAGTAGACCACGGTCGTCTTCCTGCATACATCTCGAGAATCACGCATCCCAGAGACCAAACGTCTACCTTGCCACTGTAACCCTTTTTCTCGTTTTGTACTACGTTGCGCACAACTTCAGGTGCCATCCAGAAAATGGTTCCCTGCATAGACATCTCTGCATCATTAGAATAAATATCACGGCTTCGTTTAGAGATGCCAAAATCACTGATCTTGATTGTGCCGTCAAGATCTAACAGAAGATTGTCTGCTTTCAAGTCGCGGTGCAGAATCAACCGAGAATGCAGGTACGACAGGCCATCCAGCACTTGACTAGTGAGGAAGCGTATAACTCCCTCACTGAAGCGTCCATATTGATTGAGAATACTCTTGACGGATCCTCCAGGTACGTACTCGAGGAATAATGAGCAAACGTCTTGCTTATCTTCAAAGCCGAGGTACTGTACTATATTAACGTGATCCAAATCCTTCATATTCTCCACCTCTTTGTACAAGGCGCTCAGGGTTGTACTGTCACGTTCATCCCTACGCCTAGGATATGGGGACCTGTTTCGAAACTGTTTCACGGCCATCATGTCGCCAGTGGTGACATTGAATCCAATGTACACTTTGCCAAAAGTGCCTTGGCCAATGAGCTGACCCTTGATCCAGACATACTGTCGCTTGTCACGCAGCGTAATAGTGGAGCCCTCGCGCATCTCGACGACCTTTTGGCCCCACATCTTGGTACTTTTCCGCCTCAAGATAGGCTTTGCCGACGGCAAGCGCCGGACGGATTTCATTCTGTGACTAGCTTCATGTGCTACAACACGGATACTCTTCATTCTGGATATTCCGGGTTCTTTAGCTGCCTCAGGAGCGCGTGGACGTATTTGGATCAGTGGCTTGTCCAGGTCGGTATCGGGGAAGAATTCCTCCAAGTTGTTGTACACGTCCTCAGTGGATGGACGTGCAGCTCTTTCAGAAAGTTTCTGGGAGGAATGGGTAGAGCTAGCTAAGTGCTCTGAGCCGAGCCCAAAGCCTTCATTAGAGCCGGGTGCAATCGCCCATAGACCCTCATTGTCATCGTCGGTATCACTCTCAACTTCCGGTACATCGTCCCAAAGTCCAGAGGCATTCTGTTTCATCGAGATGCGTCCTCTAGAAATCTTGGAGTTGGATTTGTATGGAAACGCTGAGTCTGTTTCTTGAGGACTCAACTCTGGTCTGTATTTGGAGGATTCCTGTCTAGCCAGTGGAGGGGGAGGAGCGATTCTTTGAGCCACCAAATGGCTAGAGCTGCCTTCATAAGGAGACGACCGTTTGTTATCAAAGTTAATTTGTCGGGGTTCGCTGGACTCTGCTGATCCCGGAAGGACCACTTTGAGTTGCGGTAAGCCACGCCTACTACCACTGCTGCCAGTCTGTGTGCTGGTTGAGTTGGCAGATATTGTGCGACTGAGTAGGGTCGCAGTACTTTCCTGCTTGTAGACCTCAGGAGGCACAAAGGTTCCTGGACTCTCATTCAGCGGCGTTAGAGCTTGTGGGATTGACATACTTCTACCCTCCGAGTAACGCTTCTTATGGGTTTTGAGCGGTTCAACGGATCTCATGAGGTGTGAATCCAAGGCTTCGGACCTAGTGGACTCTGGCGATCGTCTGGTGCTCGGAGGGTCTTCTATTGTGGATGGTGCAATAATTGATGTTGACGGTAGGCTTGGTCGCCCGTCCTGTTCGGCTATCAAGGACAGCCTCGAAGGCTTGATATTAAAGTAGTCAAACTGCTTAGCTTCGGCGTTTGAGATCAGATGAGCAGGTGTGACTGGGTACGGTTTTCCATTTGGAGACCCAACAGCGTTGTCAGAGTATGCCTCGTCGCTGAAGGAGAGCGGCGTGTGTCCGTTGGAGTTAGGCTGCAAGTGCTCGCTCCACTCGTGCAGCGGGGACGGGGATTTGACCTCAACGTTTAGATATAGCTTTACCATGTCACCAGCTGCAGCGTCAACGATGCTCCATACCTGATCTGGCGACAGTGCATCTCCTGGGACGTAGAGATACTCTGTAAGATGAACGGTAACTTGATTTCCAGTCAAAGCGAGTGCATCTTTAATTGCGTCAACCACCTGCTGTCCGGTACCGCAACCGCTGATGCCCACCAGACTAAAATTGGCATTATCCAGCGTTACGAGGACATGCGACCCCGCTTGTTTTCGATGCTGCGGGCGGTAATTGTCCTTTAAATACAAATATTTCTCCAAAGAGCGAGTCTTTTTGTGAAAGGTTGGTTGAGATGAAACTGAACCGAAATCTGCAGCAGACACGTTGTCCAGCGGGGACGAAATGGATCTCACCTGCCGGAAAGATCGAAGCATTCGTATAAATCGCGACGTGCTCTCGCTCAGCCCAAGCTGTTTGAGGTTGTTGTAGTTGCTGAGTTCCAGGAACCTTTGGTGGCAGATATCATTACGTTTGAAGGCTTCTATCCATTGGCGCCCGAATTGATGGTAATCTAACCAGTGAAGGACTCTCCCTCTGGTCCATTCCTCAGGATTTGTCGGATCCCAGTCGATCCCTTGCGACATTAGGCCCATAGCTTACCAAATGTCAAACTAACGGCAGCATTATATATAGCTCTATGTACACTAGTTGAGGCTGATTTTGTTGATTCTGAACACTGTCAGAGAGTTATTCGAGACCACATGACGTACGTGTCGCCTGCGTCGCCGTGTCTTCTCGGTTATTTGTCTCTTAACACGCGTCTTTTCAATAACGGTGCCCGTGATGTCAAAAACAGACGGGTCAATTCGCTCACCGGCAACCACATGGTTTCTGGACCCTATTTGGCTGACCTCGTCGAATCTGAGAGTGTCACCCAACTTCACGTCCTTGAAGTTGACTGGGAGCTTAACCACATCGCCTTCAGTGACTAAAAGGTCCCAGTTGTGAATGTGGATCTTTGCATATAGTTCGCGGGCCTCTCGAAGCGGCTGCAGTTCGCTGAGCGACTGGGGCTTGTAATAATTAGCGGTGTAGCTGACCAGCTTCTCGGTAGAAAGTGGGGTCAACGGCTTCTTGGGGACAGACAGCGTCTTGTACAGAGCATGACTAGTGGAAAAAGTTCGAAATGCGTTTCCGAATCCGAGCTGCCTGGACAGCATTTTGACACGGACACTTTTCAGCTGACAAACCGAGTTATAGGAGATCTCGCCTCGTTGCGCCACAACTGGCCACAGGAGCACCAACGGTAATTTTCACAGCCTGTGCAAAATTAGGAGAGGCTTTCACGTGAAATATCTCGGGCCAGAGAGTTCCTCCAGTGCAGGTATAGTCGCTACTAAATTAGTCAGCACTGGATCAAGGAATAAATGTTCAAGTTTGATTTCGCGGAGGATGTCAAGGAACCCGAGCCTGCCAGTAGCCAGGAGACACTCCCATGTGAGAGCCACACCATAGATATCCTACGCAAAGACAGGCCCAGGATTTCGTACACCTCTTACAAGCTCAATGGAAGCGACGTTCCCAGGCGAGACATTTTCGACGTTAGATACCAGCTAATGGGCATGAATGAGCTCAACGATCAAGAGAAGATCCTTCTAGGCAACGAGGATGTCCGAAAAAATGTATACGAGGGCGGCCTCAAGGTCTGGGAGGGTGCACTGGACCTGGTCGAGTGTCTTGAGAACTATGACGATGTGTATAACGTGCTCGAGATGGGTTGCGGAGCGGCTGTTCCGTCCTGCTATTTATTGTATCAAGCCATCAAGCGAGGCAAGGGTGGAAGGTTTATTTTCGCAGACTACAACGAAGCGGTGCTGCGACTGTTGACAGCCCCGAATGCGATTTTGGCGTGGCTCGCTGCGACTGATCGGGTTACAGAGGCCAAGGGAGAGATCAATCTCACTGCAGATTTAATTGACGAGTTTGCTAATGCATTGGCCGACCTGAACATCGAGGTTCGGTTCATCAGTGGAGGATGGGGGACTCAGTTCTCGACACTGATTCGGGGTCCTTTTGCGTTAACGCTCGCATCAGAAACAATATACTCGCTGGAGAGCCTGGATGCGTTCGTTCAGGTTTTGAGTGATGCCATTGGGTCGTATGGCACCGGACTGGTGGCGGCCAAGAAGGTGTACTTTGGGGTCGGTGGAAGTGTTGTCGAGTTTGAGCACCGACTCGACAGCAAACACATACACCACCAAGTGGTCACGCAAAAAGGCGACGTTGGCCGGGTCGTGCTTCGGGTCTCCAGGTCGAATCGGTAGATCTGCAGTTATCGTGGTAGCGAGCACATGCAGTACGAGATCACGCACTAGCCGGCCTCGGGGAGAGATTAATAGACACTAGTACATAATGATAACCTACGCGGCACTGTTGTTTATAAAAACCCAGCAATCATTTCATGTTTCGACCAACTGCAAGCGCATGCATAACGGGCCCTGCAGGTCAACGAATCCCCCGCTTATTTAAGAGGTGCCAGGTCGACCAATTGCACCCGATACACTCAAATCAAAATGGCTCGTAAATTCTTTGTTGGTGGTAACTTCAAGATGAATGGTACCGTTAAGAGTATCACTGAGATCGTCAGCCGTCTCAATGATGCCAAGCTCAACCCTGACGTCGAGGTTGTGATTGCTCCCCCCACTCTGTTCCTTCAGCAGGCCATTAAGGAGAACAAGCAGTCCACCGTGTCTGTTGGAGCCCAGAACATCTACAACCAGACTTCTGGTGCGTTCACCGGCGAGTCTGGTGCCGATATGTTCAAGGACATTGGCGTTAAATGGGTGATCCTCGGTCACTCTGAGCGTCGTTCGCTTCTCAAGGAGTCTGCCGAGGAGGTCGCCGAGAAGACCAAGTTTGCCGTCGACCAGGGCTTCGACGTCATCCTGTGCTGCGGTGAGCAGAAGGAGGACCGCGAGTCTGGCAAGACCATGGACGTTGTTGCTGCCCAGCTCAAGCCCGTGATCTCGGTGCTCAAGGAGTCCGACTGGTCCCACATCGTCATTGCGTACGAGCCCGTGTGGGCCATTGGAACTGGCCTCACTGCCACTCCCAAGGACGCTGAGGAGACTCACAAGGAGATACGTGAGTTCATCTCCAAGGAGGTGTCTCCCAAGGTCGCTGAGGAGGTCCGCATCCTCTACGGCGGCTCCGTGAGCGCCAAGACTGCTCCCGAGCTCCACACCCAGCCCGACATTGACGGCTTCCTTGTTGGTGGTGCGTCTCTCAAGCCCGAGTTTGTTGATATTATCAATGTCTAGATGTATATATTCTACTAGTAAATAGGTTCAACTCTTATCCAGGGTGACGTCGATGGTCTGGCAATTTTTCCCTCTTAGTAAATGAGCGATCAGACGCCGTCGGCCGGGCTGTCTGAGCTGCTGGCGCAGCAAAAAGGCAAGAGCATCGACGAAGTGATCGCAGACATGAACAGATTGCCGTTTTTCATGACCGAGATGCCGCCAGATGGCGAGGAAAACATCCAGGTCGAGGCCCTCAAGGCCCTTGCATACGAGGGAGACCCCGACGAGGTAGCTCAGAATTTCAGGGAACAGGGCAACGAGTGCTTTAGAGCCCACAAATACAAGGATGCCGCAGAGTACTACACTAAGGCCCTGGATGTGGAGTGCAAAGTCCCAGCCATCGACGCTGCATGCTATGGGAACCGAGCCCAGTGCAACCTCGAGCTCAAAAATTACCGCAACTGCATACGAGACTGCACCAAGGTGCTGGAGATCGACGACAAGAACGCCAAGGCATGGTTTCGCTCTGCAAAGGCGTTCCAGTTGCTCGACAAGATCGACGAGGCTTTGAAGTGTTGCGATCTGGGCCTCGCAGCGTGCCCAGGCAACGACGGTATCCTGTCTATCAAAGAAAAGTGCGAGAAGCGCAAAGAGACGCTTGCGAGGCTCGAGCAAGCCAGAAAGGAGCGGGCTGCGAAAGCTCGAGCCAAGGCTAACGCACTCAAGCAAGCCCTCGACAGCCGAGGGATCACCAGAATGTACACCGAGGAGATCGAGGATAAGCGAAAGACTGCTGGCGATCTCAAGGTCCAGCTCGAGGATGAGCTTCGGCCGGGGTCGTCTCTCTATCTACCAGTGCTCGTCTTGTACCCACTAGTGATGGAATCTGATGTTTTCGAATCCGTCGAGGAATCGAGCACCATCGGCTCACTGCTCACGCAGCTGTTCGAGCAGCCTCCCCCGTGGGCCGATAGGCACCCCGGCTACTCGCTGGGTAACCTGGAGGTGTATGTTCCAACCAGCAGGGGTGGTCTGGCCAAGGTAGGCCTCAAGTCCAGCATTGCCAAGGCACTTGGCACCACAAAGCCCGATCTCACCATGGTCGACGGCATGGCCCGGTTCTATGTGGTGCCCAAGAATCTCGCGAGCGACTGGCTGAGCACCTGGAAGCCCGAGCATCAAAAGCTGTACCCAGAATATTAATTTACAAACTACAGCAACAAAGGTTGATTATTCCACATCCACACTGGGGTCACTGAAGCAACCACCAGGGGCCCAAGCAGTCCGGCACCAAACTTTGCAGTGCCAAACACTAACCATTCAGACAAAAAGTGGAAGCCGGCGAGCAGGTATGTGCTGAGAGAAATTCTCCACACTACCGGATCGTCCAGGTGATACGCTGCGTACATTCGCACAATTGCAACAGCAGCTGTCCAAGTGCCAAAAGTTCTGTTGGACAACGGGGTGACCTGATTTGGGGCCCCAGTGTAAACCCGTCGACTTAAGCGCAGATCACCGAGATAGCATTGAATAGAGTTGAAGAAAGAAACAGCCGAAATGAACAGCGTCCATTTGCCCAGATTTCCCTCTGGCAAGTATGCAACCCAAGCACTCATGACTAATAACCACGCCAGAGGCTCTTCATAGCAGCCTCACAAGGAATTCGGCTGTTGATGCTAGCGATAATCTGACCTAATCCTGGGCATCGGCAGTCCCCGGCGCCATTGGCACACATAAGGCCGGCTACTCGGCGATGGCACTCACATGTCTACCCGCACAGTTTAAAATTGCTCGGGCGTGTTTTGCCAGCCGAATTACAGGCGCTTTGCCGTCAGTAGCTTATTTTTAGGTTGTGCAGCAGTGCATGTGGGAGTTGCTGCAGGGGGCGCATGCTCGGCAGGCGTGCAGGTGAGCTTTCAAGGCTTCTACCGTAGCTAGATGGAAAAAAACAAGATTCGTAATTATGTATTCCCTCAGCTGCAGTATAATCATGTTTTCCCCGATCTTGTGCGGCAAAATCGCCAGAAACTCGGCTAGCAACCTGTCATAGTGGGGCCGCGCACTGCCGGTAATGCATCCACACTCGTCATTGCTGGGTAGCTGAAACATAAAATTCTTGCGTATATATGATGGGTACTTTGACGTGATGAGTTAGCACATGTTAGGAAGATTTTGCTACTCGATTGTACCTTTGGTATTCACTGCAGGATGCCTGGCATTAGCACTAGTTAGTTTCTTTGGAAGTTTCCGCACCAATACTGGAGCGTTGAAGAATATTTACTTTATGAAACTGGATTTCTCCAATATCGAAGTGTCCGGCTTTGATGTCACCTCGTTGGTCGAGCAGGCGGGAATTCATAATTTGTACCAAGTCGGTGCTAATGGCTATTGTTATGGCTCTCTGAATGGCGACAGCACGCAAATTGATGCCTGCAAGACCCCAACAACCCCTTTTTGGTTCGACCTGCTGTCGATTTTCCGCGATTCCCAGGCCGGAGATTTGCTCGACGCTATCAATATTCCTGAGGAGCTCTCAGACTACGAGAACATCGTCAAGAGGACTTCGTACGCGTTCTGGTCGCTGCTCATCGCCACCTGCTGCTTGAGTTTCCTTGTTTTGGTGTTTGGACTGTTCACTTTTGCCTCGAAGGGTCTCTCGTGCTTCGTTGTGTTTTTGGCGGTGCTCAACGTGTTTGCGGCAGTTGCCGCCGCAGGTGCCGCAACAGGACTCTTCAGCGTGTACAGGAACAAGTTTAACGACACCGCAGACACATTTGGAGCCACTGCCTCATTGGGCCATACTGCACTTGCGTTAATTTGGGCCATGGCAGGCTGTGCTGTAGTCGGCGGTCTCTTCTGGTTGTTCACGCTCTGTTTCGGGTCCACGAGCCGCAAGGCCCAATCAAAGGATGAAGACTTTGAATCTGGGCACTACTAAGGTTAATCCGACGGTATGTGCATATAATAATATATTTATTGATCTTCAGAAGACTTGAGCCATCGTGACTCAGAAATAATAATAATAAATAGGTTCTGATTTAGATCAGAATTAAAGAAACGTTCCACTCCTTGATTACCTCCCACCAATTGTCAGAAGGGGATCCCTTGGCCCGCCTAGTCTGAACTTCTTTGACCACATTGCAGGCGGTATAATACGTGCTGAGAGCCTGTGCCCTCATGTCAGAAAAGAACCTGTCATACCGGTCCCGCAAAACAGTGTTCTCCGCGCTGATCTCACAGGCACAGATAAAACCAGTGAAAAAGAACGGCACAGCCACAAGCTCACCCTGCTTGTTCAGATTGATGATTTTCTCTAGGTGCTCAATAGCTTTTTCCAAGTACGGTTGCAGCAGCATTCGATTCACGTCCTTGGCGAGGCGGTAGTGATACACCACTAGTGAGGCATGGAAACCCAGGGCGTGGTGCATCACCGCTTCGTTCACGCGGTTAACCAAAAGATCCGTTGGGCGAGTCTGCTCAAACTGAGATTTCCAATTCTCTAAAAGGCCCTCGACGTGTGTGCAGGCAAGAATAAGATCGTGATCAAACTCCAGCCCGTTAAGTCTATATTTGAGCGCCTTTCGCGAGACTTCAATAACTTGTTTAAAGAGGTACACCAACGAATCTGGCATCCCGTGAATTAGTTGAGTCGAGACCGCTTCGTACTCGTTAGGAATACGCTCCTGAGCGCCTGGATTCCCAAAGAACCGTTGAGGGTCTGGGACATCTATTGGAGTATTGTCAGAAGACGCCTGGCTAGGCTCATTGTACTCGCTGAAATACTTCTCCAGCTGTCCCGTATTGTCCATATAGCTCAACGTATGCTGACGGGACTCCATCTTTTCCAATTGCTCGATTCTCCGAGAGTCGTTTTGTGGAACCACCACATCGTCAAAAGTGCGGTCCATCCATTCGTCAGGGAGGCTGATTTCCTCTTCTGTAAAAGTGGTAGATCGCTGGAGCAGCGTGAGCACACAGCAGATGCGGTGTAGAATCATTGCCTTGCGACTGAGTTTAGGTCTCTTGGAGCATCGGAAGTTGATGAGCTTCTGGGCCGCATTCAGCGGGACAACCCCAATACCTGATTCCCCTTTGACTAAATCCATTGTGACCATAGATAATAATGCCACCAGAAGATCCTTGTATTTTCCAGGATCACCCTGGAGGCTCTGCTGCAGAGAGGTGACTGTCACAGCACGCAGCTTCTCGGCCATATCGTCCCAGTATATCCTACCAGGCGTACCGTCTGCCATTTTATTGCGAACGTGATACGCGCTGATGGCTAAGAAAGCGTGGAGCAGCGTAAAGCGAGCGGGGGTGGTGTACCCCTGTATGGTGATATCGCCTACCGCTGAGTATGCACGAGGCAAGTAGATTGACGCCCATGGGTTCTTTGGGTGTCTCACGTAGGTCATGACCGGGGCCAAATGGTGCTTATAGTGCCAAAGAAGGTACCGGGCATGAGCGAGGAACGGCCCTGAGCTGCCAATTTTCAGATAGGCTTCATCTTGTGGAAGCGGCATATCCACAGGAGGTCCCTCTGAACCAAATAGGAACCTCTGCAAGTTATCGAGGTTAACATTAGAGGTGCTCATCTGATCGGAGAAGTTGCTCGGCAATATGTCCATCAATTCTGATTCCATGCCCACCCATGCTTGAGGATCGTTATCAAGAATACAATCGTCGTCTAATCCTGGGATAATAAACGATGGGTCGGGGTTAAAGTTCGGGTAGGCAACCTCGTGCCTTAAAAGCGAGCTGTGCGGGAGGATTGGTTTTGATACAGCAGGGGCACCCAGGCCAAACGTTGAAGCTGTACTGTTCGAGTGTCCTTGCGGTGTTAATTGTGGCGTAGAATTGAATGAAGAGGACGGATGCGGATGCAATGCAGGGGTAGAGTTTTGTGAATTATCTCTGGACTGAGGTTCCGAGTTGCTTTTTTGGGCATTGTTCTTACGACGTCTGCGGCCACTATTGCTTCCTGTAAGGTCTTTTCGCGGAGCACAGCCGTGGAAAACCCCAAACGGCCCGACAACGGTTGTGGCGTCACCCTGTGGCGAAGTGACATTGAGGTTATTGAGGTCTCCATCGAGATCGTCGTAGGTTGTGTACATCATATTCTCAGGGAATTTGACAAACTCCACGGCACGTCGGTCATTCCCTGGGTCGGCCTCTCCTGACCAGCGTAACTTGATCGAGTACCCCTCACACTTGATTCCAGCCTTCTCGCACTGCCTGCATTCGGGGGTGCCTAGGTCGCATTTAATTTTGCGTGCACGGCATGTCCAGCAGCCTGTAAAAGACTTGGACTTGACTGGCATGAGCGAACAAAAAAATTGGCCTGACCTTCAAAAGCTTACGAAATAATAATTCCTGGACCTGACAATGCCACCAGCATTCAACCGCAGACGGCGGACTAATTTGTTCACCAATGACCTGAAGAGTCTTTTGTATGCGTACGGCGATGTTTCGAACCCGCATCCTGAGACTGTAGCGGTGCTGGAGGATATTCTGCAAGAGTACATTGCCGCAATGTGCTTTGAGGCTTATCGGGTAGCCAAGGCAGCGAATCGTCAAAAGCTCAAGGTGGATGATTTCAAGTTTGCTCTTCGTAATGACCCACGCAAGCTTGGTCGTGTTGAGGAGCTGTTGACGCTGCAGAAGGAGATCGCGGAAGCAAAGAAGATGTTTGAGAACGACGAAGGAGAGATGGCCAAAAACGGTGACGAAGCCAAGCAGTAAACGAGTGACACTCTGATGTGACGTGCTGAGACGTGCGTCTCTGGCGTACCGAGGCACGCTCAGTGTGGATTTCATGGGCCCAAGCTGGATCACAGCGGCTTGAGCGAGTCAAAATTACGTTGCCCCAAGAGTTGCAAGTCTAGGGTCTACATGCGCAAATGTAGGAAGCAAAGTAGAAGTTGCAAACCAGACGCAGTGCAACGAACGAGCTCTCGAGGCATTATATCTCTACAATACTAAAATTTATTTACATTACGAATTGTACAGTCTTTCTTATGCGGGGTGAAAAATCTCGAGTAGTTACATAATTAATTTTTTTCCAAAAGTTCGTCTTGAACTGATCTAAATATGGCGAAAAGATCCGCAGATGACGCGGAACTGGACAAAAAAGCTCAAAAGGAGCTGAGGAAGAAGGAAAAGAAGGAAAAGAAAGACAAGAAGGATAAAGAGGACAAGAAAGACAAAAAGGCAGGCAAGGATAAAAGCAAGAAGGATAAGAAAAAGTCAAAAGACTCCGCAAGTCAAAGTCCTGCTCCCGCTGCACCAGCTGTTGAAGCCCCATCCAAGGAACAAATTGACAAGTTCTTGGCGGACGAAGCTATCGGTGTCGAGCTTGGCGAGGGCATCAAGGAGTGTTTGCCTGTGCTGAGTATGGCCAGCGTTCCCGTGTCTGAAAAGATTCGAAGCGTGCTGAGCCAGTATCCCAAGCCTACCCCCATTCAATCGGTTACCTGGCCGTACCTGCTTCAAGGCAACGATGTTGTCGGTGTCGCAGAAACAGGGTCTGGTAAAACCATGGCATTTGGTGTTCCCGTTGCACAGATGATCACTGCAAATGCACTGAGCGGTGTTAGGGGCCTAATTGTGTCACCCACTCGTGAGCTTGCCATGCAAATTGGTGAGAACCTCGCGTTACTGACTGCTGCCGGTGTGAACTGCACATGCGTCTACGGAGGTGTTCCAAAGTATGAGCAGCAAAAGGCAGTGAAGAAAGCGAATATCGTAGTTGGTACACCTGGACGTCTCAAGGATCTCATCAGCGACGGGTCATTACAGCTCCACCAAGTCCAGTACCTGGTGTTGGATGAGGCCGACCGCATGCTGGAAAAGGGTTTCGAGGACGACATCCGACAAATTATCTCCAGTATTGACTCTCCAGATCGTCAAACTGTGATGTTCACCGCCACCTGGCCTGTTGAGGTGCGCGAGCTTGGAGCGTCGTTCATGAAACCTGCCATTGTGAAGGTCTCTGTAGGCGATGCTGACGAGCTCTCTGCAAACAAAAGAATCAAGCAGATTGTCGAGGTTGTCGATCCCCGCCAGAAGGAATACCGCTTTCTGGATATTCTGGCAAAGTACTCTCGAGAAGACCCAAAGCAAAAGATCCTTATCTTTGCTCTATACAAGAAAGAAGCTGCCCGAGTGGAGAGGCTGTTAAAGTCCAAGGGGTATCATGTGGCAGCAGTGCACGGCGACCTCAATCAGTCTCAGCGTACGCAGGCACTGGACGATTTCAAGACTGGAAAATGCAACCTGATGCTTGCAACCGATGTTGCCGCTCGTGGACTTGATATCCCAGCAGTCAAAGTTGTCATCAACTTGACGTTCCCACTGACAGCAGAGGACTATGTTCATCGCATTGGTCGTACGGGCCGTGCGGGGCAAACTGGCATTGCTCACACCTTGTTCACTCAAGAAGAGAAGCATCTAAGTGGTGCTCTGGTTAACGTTTTGAACGGTGCCGGCCAACCAGTTCCTGAAGAGCTAATGAAATTCGGTACTACGGTCAAGAAGAAGGAGCACAGTGCATACGGAGCATTCTTCAAAAATGTCGACATGTCGAAAAAAGCCAAGAAGATCAAGTTTGATTAACGATGCATATATTATTTAGACGTACACTATAGATGACTACTAATTCTTCCACTTGTACGGGGCAATGATCAGCAACGCGCAGATAAATGCAGGTACCACAGATGCCAAGAAATATGTGTATGCCTGCTTAAGGGGCAGAGTGGTGAGCTCAACGACAAAGGTGCTGATGGTGGTCAAACAACCGCAAAATCCAGACACCAGAGCGTTTACAATATCACGTTGGGCATCAGACAGATGAAAACCCGGCTCCTGAATCAACGTGAGGATAGCGGCCAGAATGGTTCCTATAATATTAGCGAGCCAGGTGCCGGTTTTCCGTTCTGGTGTATTGAGCTTGGCCAAATAAAACCGCCCCCATACTCCAAATGGGGCAAACACTAGCGACAAGCACCAGAAGCGGGCCTGGCTGAAGACGATCCCCACTACCAGCAGCGGGATCCAAACCACACAACTGGCTGCTAAAACATAGTAGACCCAGCGTGGCTCCGGGGTCCTCCATCCACGAAAAGCCAGTGCCACGTGCTGTCCAAACTTGTATGAACCAATTGAGCATGACATCTCGATAATCAGGTACCCCAAAAACACCATGATGCCGTAGCCACTATTGTTCCAGGACGGCTGTCTGTCGATTGAATTTTGTAACAACGCAATGATCATTGAAGAGAACGATGTGATGGACCCAGAAACACCGCTACCGATCAGTTTCGAGTGCTTTTCAGGCATCATGGTTGGGTGCATTCCCATAATCACACACCCGGCCACATTTGCCCACAGGACTCCCCCGTACTCGAAACCAGTCAGATCTATCAGCCCCTGCCGAATTGCTGCACCGCACATACCGTAAAATGCCAAGATGCTAACGGTTTCCAAGCAGGCCCAAAGGTGCATTGAGAACTTTGCGACAATTATAGGGGATGCCAGGATCCCAGTGAGCGATTGCGGTTAACTGGCAGCCTATTGTCGCCAAAGCACCACTGAGATACCAACCTGCACGATGTTGAGGTAAACTTTATCAGTTGCTGACACCAGCACTTATTCAGATGCCAGAGATCTCGCTAGTGGGGCGAAAGCCCACGACAAAACCGCTACTGGACGAGGAATTAGCGGACGAGATCAACACGTTACTACCGCTTCGGTACCAGCAGCATTCAGAATGGCGATTGGCATACAGCTTGGAACAGATGGGGGCGTCATTGCGAACGCTTTATCACAACGTGCGGCCGTCAAACCCGCAACTACAACAGGGCTACGTATTTGTGATCAAGGAAAAGGCCGGTGGAATCTTTGGATCCTACTCAAACACCTGGCCTCGGCCCGCTGAACGGTACTTTGGAAACGGCGACTGCTTTTTGTGGAGAAAAGTCAAATCCAAGAACGGCACGAGCAGATTTGAGGGTTACCCCTACACGGGCGTCAACGACTACATAATGTACTGCACAGCCGACTACATTAGCTTCGGTGCCAGCGAGGGCCACTATGCGTTATGGTTCGACGACGACCTCTACAAGGGGCTGAGCTATCCCACACAGACTTTTGGTAATGGAACTCTCAGCGTTGAGGGCCCAAAGTTTCACATCGTAGGTCTAGAAGTTTGGATCGTTTAAATTTACATAAATAGCAAGAGAAGATGCAAGGCAAGAAACAAACAAGAAAAAAGCGCCTAGGTCGGCGGAGAAGGATAAATATGTGCCTGTTGAGCAAACTCTCTATTAGCGAGCCCCGGGGCGCTTACGGGCACCTCTTGGGCCTATTGAGAAGTCGGGGTTGTTTTGCAGCACGAAATCGTTCCTCGACACCCGGGCGACAGGGACCTGCTGCTTGGGTTTCGATTGGCGCTCCTGTTGGCCGTTGTACGCCTGATTGTAGACTGGCTGGGGCTGACGAGCTGGAGGCTGCTGTTGACTCTCCAACCGCTGAGAGATCGAGGTAAAGTCGCTCTGATCGCTTTCACACGGACTCACCGGGGGCTGCTCGTTGTACACTGGTTGTTCCATGTAGGGATCGCCGGGGACCATCTCGCTCATGAACCGTTCGAGGGGGGACTGGCCTTCACGAGTCCCGGGGATAGCCACAGAGTTTACCGAGATTCGCGGCGGCAGCGCATTTCGGTATGGGGCGGCTGGACCAAAGTTCGATTGACGCGGAGCTTGAGCCTGGGGGTTTGGATCCAGGAAATTGTTACGCTGGGGGTGGGGGCGGGCTGGGCTTCCGTCACCCCGTCCAGGAGACACTGTTGCCCTGGAATAATTTGGTACGCTCCGAGGACTGTTTGTGTCTACAGTCACCGCGGGGGGGATCCCGAACCTTTCGCGGGTGGGAGTTTCTGGATGCTGGTCGTACTCGACGATTGCCTTTTGAGAGTCGTCCCGCCGGGTGCCTCTGATAACTCTGGGCGTGCCAGTTGGCGTGTGGCCCGAGCGGGGCGGCTCGTTCTCGCCATCGAGGTTTCTCAACCGCGGGAGCGCAACCACACCTGGGCCAAAGCTCGAGCGGCCGTCCTCGATACCGCTGATCTCAGTTCCAGCGGGAACGACAGTGTTCTGTACGCCCTCGAAATCGAATCCGCTGTCATCGCCAGGAGTTCCCTGGATGGGCGGGGCGGTGCGATTAGCGTAGGAGCCGAACTTTTGAACCTGGTAGTCTTTTTGCACCGGCTCAGGTGCGTACATGTTCTTTCTGGCCTGGGGGGCTGGCTGGTTGGGTGGCTGGCCAGGGTGCCCGAGACGCACCGAGTTCTGTGGGCGGTAGCGCTCGCTGGCCGCACTGTCGAGCGGTAGCTGCTGGTGGCCGCTACGCTGAGTGTTCTGGCGGTCCTGCTGCGTCTGCTGCGTCTGCTGGCGGGGTATCGAGTTCGCGGACGCAACGTACTGCGACGGGGTCGGGGCGTGGCGGAGGTAGCTCAACGAGCTTGGAGCCGCATGATGGGCAGACCGGTTCTGGCTGCTTGCGGCTTGGCTGTTGATGCTGTGCTCGTAGACGTGCGGCTGAATGAGCTTCTCGTCGTCCCGGTCGGTCTCCAGCGACACTGATCCCTCGCTCTCATCGGACATCGTCCTGCGTCGAATACACAGCAGTACGATAGCCAGCAGATTGAGCACCAGTGCGGGGAGCAGGAACCAGCCGGCGAACTTGAGGAATCTCGAAAACAACAACACCTCAACAAGGAACGCCAACAAGGAGACAAGAAAAGAGGGAAACGAGAGGATCACTATCGCGGTGAGATAGCCTTTACCGGTGCAAAAAGAAATGAGCGTCAGACAGAGCATAATGAACGTGCACCCGCATGCGACCACATGAACAATGAGCAAACGAGTCAGAACCGAGTAGGTAGCGTTTGGCAGCTGGGCTCCGTCAGGGTATCCAAGGCCGACCGAGGTACAGTTCTTGGCGTTTTGGTCGCAGTATCCCCAGAGACCAAACGTCTGTTCTCCGTAACTAGCTATATAGACGGTAGTAGTTACTGGCAGCGACACTACTCCAACTACTTGGAGGCCTAGTGCCACCACCAGAACAACTACTAGTGCAATCAAGGTTTTGGACATGAGCTTTTCCCCGTTTTCAAAGCCAGCACAAGTCCAGTAATAGAGATTGGGAGTTCGATAAGCACGCGATTTTCTGCAGGGTCAGACGTTACCCGGCTTTTGTGGAGTGAGACGCGTCTGCTTTTGAAACCAGGATAAGTGATGATGGAACATTCCAACTAACCCCTGGAATGCGGAACGTGGAAGGCGTATCCAGTGCGGCAAATGTTTGGTAATGCGGCTGCACTGGCCTTCCGCAGGGGGTTGGCATAATTCTATTATCTTGGTGCCAGCAGATATGCAGGTTCCTGCAGTAAGCCAAGTCAGCATCTGTATCCCAACCCCAAATTTCATGCATTGGGTAAATAGCTGCAAGAGTCAAAGAATAGTTTAGACAACAAGTCGGTTAGACGACACTAGCGGCGATCCCTGCGGCACCTTGAATAACTCAAATAACTGAAGCAAACTCTATGCCGCCATGCCGCCATGCCGCCTAGTATGCTGATAGGATATAACCACAGCTCGCTCACAATGAAATTCCTGCTGGGATGAGAGGATCTTTAGCCTTATTTGCTGTCGTTGGGGCCAAGGTGCTCGAGGCCACCGTGCACTTATCTCAGGGTTATCCTTCTACGGTGGATGAGTTGCTGCAGAGGCGTGCCCTGGAAGAAACCAGCTTGGCCAATCGAGTATTCTACTATTTGGTCAATTTCTCATTAGGGACGCCACCCCAGGAGCTCGAGGCTGTCCTGGACACCGGATCGTCAGACCTCTGGGTCATGCAGTCTTCAGCTCAGATGTGCGTAGATCTGCCTGAAAAGTGCAGCAAGCATAGCTTCAATCCGGACCTGAGCGAGTCATTTGACAACCAAAGTGCAGACCCGTTTGTGATTCACTATGGAGACAATTCGTATGCAACTGGCGTGTTTGCCTCTGATGTGCTCAACTTGGGAGGTGCGTCTCTGCAGAGTGCTACCTTCGCTCTCGCTCAAGAGTCCAATTCCACAGAGATTGTGCTGGGAATCGGGCTCCCGTCGCTAGAGAGCGCTGTCAAAGGCGTCGATGACTCTACAGGAACGGAGCTGGGGAGCTACGCGAACGTGCCACAGCTCCTCAAGCAGCAGGGCTACATTGACACCTGTGCCTACTCGTTATGGCTCAATGATATAAACAACTCCCAGGGCAGCATTCTTTTCGGTGGAGTGGATTTTGCCAAAATTGACGGAGAGCTTCAGCGTGTGCCCCTGATAAATCTCAGCAAAAGGCTATCCCATCCATACAGCTTCCACATCATGCTTTCAAAAGTGTCGACCGAAGACCATGTCATTGCTGAGCTCCAATGGCCCGTTCTTCTCGACTCTGGGACCTCGTTTGCGTACCTTCCTCCCGTGTTGGTACAAGCCCTGGCCTCCACTCTGGGATACCAGCTCGATGAAAGCACAGGGTACCATCTCGGCCCTTGTAGTGTAGCTGCCGACCCATCCAAAGCATTTGTGTTCAACTTTAGCGGCAAAGACATCACCATACCCTATTCGTCTCTGGTCCTGCCGTGGAGCGAAGCGGATCCAAGTACGTGCGCCATGCTGGTCCTTCCATCTACTGGGGAGTACGGCACGATTCTGGGTGATGTGTTCCTTCGCAACGTTTATGCTGTTTTTGATCTGGAGAACTACGAGGTCGGGTTGGCGCAGGCAAAGTTCAACGTCACCGATCGCGACATTACGACATTGGTTGGGGAGATACCCGGAGAGAGGGCTTCGTTCTACAACTCCACTACTATTAATAGTAACATTACTGTGTTCAATCGGTGGTCTGGGTTGGATAATGCCAAGAAAGACGTCTCAGATAAGAGCCAAAAGAATCACAATAAAGCAAGTCTTTTGTCAATCCCGATTTTTACGACAGTTCTTGCAGCAATCGCCTATGTATTCTAGTGATTTCTGTTAATCATAGCCACGTAATATATATCTCGTGCGACGCACTCTAGTGCACATTCTTTTTGTTGGAGCGCCACGCAGACGTTGGGAGGAACTGCAGGCGCTCGAGAGTTTCTTTGATATAACCATAAAAGAGGATTACACCAATAACAACGCATCCAACATTCATAATGTAGTATCCATCCTGCTCGATATTGCACACACCTCTAGCAGCAGTACACTCCTTCTTGCCGAGTTCTGAGACACAGCTCAGGCCTGTGGTGCTGCAGCTGGCTCTGGTGAACCAGTCTACGCCTGCGAGAACAAGCACTCGCGGCCACTGCCCACCAAAGTTGCAGATGGTGTTGATTAGAGTCATGTAGGTTCCGCCAATCTCGGGGTCTGCTATTTGAGTGTGGAAAGCGGTGATTGACACAAACTGCACTGTAGACATGAAGGCGCCAAGAATGTGGATGATAGTCACATAGCAGAGATATGGGAACGTAGTACCAGACTTGGGGAAGAACATCACCTGGGTCATGCTGATCATGCTGAAGCACACCCGACCGACAAAAGCCCACATCCAGGGCTGGAGGGGGCTCACTTTCGTAGCCCACCTGGCGGCCTGGTATCCAAAAACGATTTCGAATGGAAAGTCAATGAGCACAATAACCGCAAGATCCTCCTTGGACAGCCCCTTCTCTATAAGCTTGAGGTTTGTGACCGCCTCTGCGGCCTGGAAGGGGATCTTGGCGATGAGGTGAACTAGGATGAGCTGCTTCATGGGCGTCAGCTGCACAATGTCCCACATGCTACGGTAGATTCTCGCGGTCCCTCTCCAAGGGTCGATACCGTCGAGCCCGAACTCAGAAGGGGAGTGCTCTTCCTTCTTGCCCAGGGCGACCCACACTGTCACGACGATGTACACCAGTCCACAGAAGCACAGGTAGCCCCCGAGGGTGACAAGCCCGTCTTCTCGAGGGACTGTTCTGAAGAACTTGTTTGCAAACTCCTTTGAGCTCAGGGCCAGGAAAACCGTGTAGCTCGTGAAGTAGCCCGTGTTCATGCCGACAGTTTGGGCGGTCGATGCATATGGTAGGGCCTCTGAACTGAGCAGAGTCAGGGCCCAGCCGTCTACGGCGATGTCTTGAGTGGCACAGCCAAACACCAAGATGAAGAAGAAGCAGGTGATCGTGGGGAGAGCCTTCATGGGATCCTTGAGCAGAGGCTCGACGCGGAATCCCAGGTAAATGAGCGCGAGCGAGCTGAAAAACTGGATTGGCACGATCCATGATCTTCGGCGACCAAAGTTCCTCCAGTAGAACGCGTCCACGATTGGGCTCCAGAACAATTTCAGCGAGTATGGGTACGATGCGAGGGAAAACAAGCCAATCTGAGCGTAGCTGAGCTTCTCCTTGAGGATGAACGGCACCGACCCGAACGCCAGCCCGACGGGGATGCCCTGGAGGAAGTACAAAAGTGTCAGAAACAGGAAATTGTGGAGGTCTCGTGGCCTTAGTTGACTGAGACTAAGGCTGGTTCGCTGCGCAGCAGGAGACGCTTCAGTCACATCGGACAACGCGATGCCACTGTCAGCGATTGGCAGGCTCGGATCTTCGCTGTGGTCCCGTCTTCGAGGCCGTACGTCCATATGCAATTCGAGTACTGAGGGCCAGCGTACCGATTACGTAAATATGTATTATCAGGATAAGGAGCTAGACGTCGAGACCCAGCTGACGCATCCTGAGGGCGAGCTCCATCAAGTACTCTATAGATTCGTTAATAACCTTTGCTTTCCAGACGTCCTTGCCCCACACGAAGATCCCGTGGCGCTTGACGAGCACCGCGGGGGCGGCAGGGTGCGACGCGAGGGCCTTTTGCAGGTCCTCGAGCAGGTCGTCCTCGTGCGGCTTGTTATCGATGATGGGGATCACCATTGTCTCATGATTGTCGAGGTTCCCCGGGGCAACGACTCGAGGAATAGCCTTGATCTGCTCGACGTTGCTGATTCTGAATTCTTTTTCCCACAGCAGCGTCACCAGGACCGACGTTTGCGAGTGGGTGTGGATGCAGGCCCCCGCATCCCGCAGGGTGTGGCATGCGAGAAACAGGGGTGTGCACGCACTGGGCTTGAACAATTGGGGCTTGCGGGTGTACTCCTGGGTGGCCGTGTCGAACACAAACATATCGTCGGGGGACATGCGTTCCTTTTGCACCCCGCTCGGGGCCACCCAAACGCTGGTCCCGTGCCTGATGCTCATGCCTCCGGCGGTCCCCGTGGCCAGCCCCTGCTGGTAGAGCAGGCTGCACAGCTCGACGATGATCTTGGCCGGGTCTGTCTCGCCAGTCTTGTACACTGCGTCAGGATCAGAGCCCATTGCCACAACGGTGGCGCGGGAGGTATATATCGAAAGTATGCTGTAGCTGATCTAGTCCTATTTTTTAGTAACCTTGAGGTTGCCCTCGGCCCAGTTCTCGAACGCATCGATCAGCTTGCCCGAGCTGTGCAGCTGCTCCATGTCGTCGCCTCCGCCGTGTGATTTGCCCAGCACCAGCACGTTGGGCACCGTGCGGCGGCCAGTGACGCTGTGCAAGTGGGCCTGGAGCTCGGGGCCGTGCTCGTGGAGGTCCAGCTCGACCACGTGGGGCTCAGGACTGATCGAGTACTTGTCGAGCAGGATCGTCTTGGCCTTCTTGGAGAAGCCGCAGTAGGACTTGGAGAAGATCACAACCGGGGAGTAAGGCCGCTGGTTGAGGATGTTGTGCAAATCGACCGCAGGATCGTACGGAGCGTTGACGTCGACCTCGATGAGGTCCTCGACCAGAGCCTGAGCGGGCTTGGCGACAGCAGGAGCAGAAGCAGAAGAGGATTCTGGACGGGAGCTCTTCAGGAACACGATGAGCACCACCAGAGCAGCGAAAGAGTAAATAAGTGTGCGAACAAGTTTTGGGCCCGCCATTGTTAACTGTGACAAGTCATCATGCACGACCAGGCGCTTGCAGCTGTGCACTTATTAAGCAAATGCGAAACGAAACTGTAACAGGTAGGTAGGCTACAGGTATGTATATAATATTTTTGAAATACGGTTTTAGTCGGTCCAGTCTGACCAGCCCGCAGGTCTCTCCAGGTTATTGAGCTTGAACCAGCGTGGGGTGCACGAGTAGCCCTTCCAGGTGAAGATGGTTCGCTGATCTTGGGGCAGGGTCACGTCGTATGGGCATGTGCACCGCAGCTTGTTGCGCTTCTCGGGGCTGGTGGGACATGACTGGAAGGGAACGTGTCTGTAGCCAATGTCCTCAAAGAAGTGGATCTCGTCGCGCTTCATGAACAGAGCGGCTGCGATCGAGTGCACGGGGGCGTCACCCCAGCGCTCGTAGAAGAAGCCGCCCTTTTGGTCGAGGAACTTGAAGTACTCGCGGTAGGCGTCTGACCGGTAAAAGTCCAGGTCGCCGACCTCGAAGTTCGACCAAAAGTGGCACAGGTTGTAGGTCTCGCCGCCGTCGTCGCTCACAAAGCCCATGGCGTTGTCCTTGGCCAGGTAGTCGGGGTGCAGCTTGATGAACTCCTTGGTGGCGTCCCACAGCGTCGGCACGGTCTTGATGTACTCGTACAGCGAGATGACGAACCCGTATCTCTTCTTGTTCTCCCTCATGAACTTGAACACGTCAAAGTCGATGTCGCAGAACAGATTGATATCGGGCTCGACACGCCAGTAGTACTTGTAGGCGTCGAGGGCGCTGTTCTCAAAGAAGAATCCAGACTCGTAGCGGCACATGTAGCGGTAAGGCACGCTGCCACCATAAATGACCTTCTCCTCGACCATCTTCTCCCGGGCCAGGGCCGCCTTGTCCTTGTCGATCCACTCGGGCATTCCCCAGTGCTCAGGGGGGATTTTACCGTAGATGGCATTACCAGACACGAACGAGCTAATGACGGACTTGAACTCGTCGGTGAAGTCGTCGTCGTTCAAGAACACCCAGTCGTAGTGGTACTTGTGGTTGAATCTGTCCTCGACGTCGCGAATCGAGTCGATGATGTTCCACAAATCAGAGTTGCGACAAAGGGTCACAAATGTCGCATTCTCGCGCTGGTACGGCACGTTCGCGCCCTCGCCACCGCCAGTAACCCGGTCGCTGGTAATAGCGTCGCCGGTGCTGGCGTCAAAGTCGATGCTTCCCGTGGTTCCATGCACCGAAGAATCTGACGAAGCCTTTGTGTCTTTAGCGCCAGTCGTGCTGGGAGTATACTTTTTAAAGTCGACATTATTCGTGCTAATTTTGAAGACTACCAGGAGTAGAACAATAGCAATGACCACATATCGAAGAACTCGAAGGCCACGCATCATTAGTGAAGGTGAGTAAGGTAGATGCATCCTTATATAACTACAGGGGTAATCGGCAAAGCGGGCTACAGGAAGCAATGCACAACTAAAATCACGTAGGAAAAAGAGGCTTCGTGTTGAGCTTGGCAGGGCGTCGCGCCAATCGCCAGTGGTGCCGAGAAGTGGAAAACGCCGCGTCGGCACGCGCTGGCATGGATTGGCCTAGCGGCTATGTACAGGTTAATTATTAGCTTGTGCGAACCGAGCCCGGCTGCGCGACCGCGCTAGCCTCGCCTCACGTGATGCGAACAGTCGTCGTCAGATTAAGATTCGGGTGACGTCATACTCTAAAAAAGACGTTGCGTGGAATATGCGCCAAGAACGCTCTGCAGCGACTGGCAGGAAGCCAGTGGGGTATTACATCGTGAGTACCTGCTCCACATCCTGTGGGGGGACCGGTTCGTAGGCCTCAAAATGCATCTGGAACGTCCCACGGCCCTGTGTCATGCTCCTCAAGCTGTTGAGGTACCCGATCATGGTGCGAAGCGGAACAATTGCCTTGACGGTCGCCTGCCGAGCCCGCACCTCCTCATGCTTGGACATGTACATGGTGTGGTCGACTGGAGTGAAAACAGTGTCTGCTAGCTCCTTGAAGCGAACATCGCTTGCGTCCTCCTCGACGTCGCCCATGCCCTGAATATGCCCTCTCCTCACGTTGGTGATGTCCGTCATCACTTTGCCAATGTCGTCCTGAGGAGCGTTCACTATCACGCTCATGGATGGCTCGAGCAGTGAGAACTCGCTCTCGTCCAATTGACCAAGGCACTGCTGCATCGCTCCCCTGACTACCCCAGACAGCGAGCTGGCCTCCTGGGTCTCAGGAGAGAGCGATGCCTCGACAATAATGCGTAGCCGGCGTAGAGCAGCGTGGCCAATTTGCCCACCTTTGGCGAGAACAGGCAGTATTCCAACTATTGCTGCTTTCTCAATGTCCTCCTTTCCGATGAACGGATGCTTTCTAGCCTTCATAATCACAAAGTTTTCATCTGCCAGTTCCCTTGCCCGCGGGTCTTTGCGCATGCTGGCAAGTTGAATGTCCTGGAGCGGTTCAGCCTGCACCTTGACATGGATGGCTCCATCAGAGAGCGACGACTCCTCCTGCCATGGAGTGCGGTTCTTGATGGTTTCCTTGAGCGTGATCATGATACTGCCGGCTTCTACATTGGCCTTGAGCTCGTTTACCAGCCTATCACGCGCAATCTCAAGGTGTAGCTCGCCCATTCCGGACAAAAGCCACTGGCCATTTTCATCGTCGTACGACACGTGTAAACTGGGGTCTTCCTTGAGTAGAATTTCAAGCGCTTTTTCCATGCCGCGTTTACTACCGGCTCCTTTGGGTGTTATACGAGAAACAAATACTGGGTGAGGGACCGTAATTGGCAAAAGCTCTGTCTTCTTCTCTTTAGCGGACAACGCAGAAATGCCATCTTTTTTAGTAGCATGTGCAATTAGAGTGTCACCTGTTCGGATGTTCGTGGTCCCAGAAATGACACCAATGCCTCCAGCAGGAATCTCTTTAATGTCCACTGGTGAGTCCGCTTGCATCTGGAGGAGCTTGCTCGCTCGCTCCTTTGTGCCAGTGGTAGTGTTGTAGATGGTGCTACCTTGTTTGAGGGTCCCAGAGTAGACGCGTACGTACACCAATATACCACGGATAGGGTCATTAACGACCTTGAATGCTAGTGCACAAGTAGCATGGATCCCCTCTGGTACCGCATTAGGCCGCTCCTCGGGACTAGGTAGATAGTCTACGATCCCGTCTAGCAGAGGCTGTACACCGATGTTGCGAAAACTTGCCCCGCACAGTACTGGGGTGATCTCGTTGTTTATGGTGGCCTTTCTGAGAGCTTGCTTGATCAGGTCGCTGGGAACCTTCGCAGCATCGCCATCAGCTTCGCCCACAAACACATCAAGAACCTCCTCGCTCACATCCGCAAGCGACTCTACCAGAGCCTCACGAGCTTTCTGAGCATCGGGGATAGCATCAGCCTCTGAGATTTTAACTTCTCTGCCTTTTGATTCGGGATCCCACACCAATACTTTTTGGTGAAGAACGTCAATGACTCCTTTGAACTCGTCCTGCTCAAAGTACGGAATGTTCAGGAGTGCTACTCCCGTGTGTAGCTTCGACACAACCTCACGCACAGTACGGCCAAATCCTGCTCCACTGCGATCCATCTTATTGACAAAAACAATTTGAGGGATTCCCATTGCGGCAGCCTGGGACCACACTTTTTCTGTTTGAGCCTCTACACCTGCCACGCCATCCAGAACCGTGACAGCTCCGTCCAAAACTCGAAGGGATCTAACGACTTCGAACGTAAAGTCGGCGTGACCTGGGGTATCAATCAGGTTTATGTGGGTATCTCTCCAGTCAAAAGAAATGGCTGCACTCTGGATAGTAATTCCACGCTCTCGCTCTTGTGGCAAAAAGTCCGTTACAGTGTTTCCATTGTCGACATCGCCAATATATGAAGTTAGTCCCGAGTAGTAGAGCATTCGCTCGGTAGTGGTAGTTTTACCAGCATCAATGTGTGCGATAATTCCTATGTTTCTCGTTGAGAAAAGTCGTCGGAATGCTAGACGCCCAAGCATAGACTAAACAACTCGAAACTGAGCTTTGACGAAACTGGACTCGAATTTAGGCAGCACTCGCGGTTATGTAATATAGTGTATTATTATGTAACCGTCGCTTCTCGAGTTGATTTTACTGCGTTTTCAGCCGGTGCACCATGTTTGATATCCAGAAGACGTACTACGATATTCTTAAAAATGATCCCGAAATTACAATGCCCGTTGCAGCTATCCAGTCATTAGTGGCATTGCTGGCTCAAGTCCAGCCCTCCACGAGCGCTGAGTTGATTGAGGTCCTGCAAGAAGCGTCTGCTACGCTGAAAAACTCGGTCGAGAACTCCATAGGCCTCAGTGCCGGCTGTGATCTATTCCTTCGATTTGTGGTAAGGAACATCAACCAGTACAAGGACTGGGATGCCTGTCGCCGCACTCTCGTTGATAATGGGCGGTTATTTGCAGAAAGAGCAAAAGAAAGCCGGTCCAAAATCGCCAAAACTGGAGTGTCCTTCATTCAGGACAACGATGTGCTATTGGTTCACGGCAGATCTCGTGCAGTCATCTCCCTGTTGACTCTCGCTGCTTCTAAGTTCGTACGGTTTAGCGTCTATGTGACTGAAGCCCAGGTGTGCCAGGAGGGTGAAGCCACTGCCAAGTTGCTACAGGAGGCGGGTATACCAGTTTGCATTGTACCTGACTGTGCGGTTGCGTTTGTTATTGACAAGGTTGATAAAGTGTTCTTGGGTGCAGAGGGCGTCGCTGAATCGGGCGGCGTGATCAACCAGATTGGAAGTTGCCAGGTTGCAATGCTCGCTCGTATGGCCAATAAGCCCGTCTACGTTTTGGCAGAAAGTCACAAGTTCGTGAGAATGTACCCTTTGAGTCCAAATGACATCCCTCACACCAGGCTGGGATTCAGCACTGTCCCGCAGCCTTTTGACCTGTCAAAATACCCCCAAATAGATTTTACCCCGCACAAGTACGTTACTGCACTCATCACAGATTTGGGCGTTCTGACTCCATCCGGTGTGTCTGAAGAGTTGATCAAGATTTGGTTTGATTAAGAGCTCTATGTATGTACGTCTGGATTGCAGAATGACTGCAGTGTTTTGATGGACTCTGTACTAGTCTCAGTGCCGTTCAGGATTTCCTTGATCCCAAGTAATATCGTGTTCATCTTTTGACGACTGGTTATCTGTGTCTCCAGTTCGTTCGACTTCTCTTCTGCAAGCTTCAGAATAGACTCGTCTATCTCAGCTAATCGCGCGACGTTCAGGCCATATGAGCGATGTGCAATACCTGGGATCAGGTTATACAAAAATGTGACTATCTTGGTGTCGGGATTTTCCCTAAAGTCCATGCACCAATTTGACACAACCCGCGGGTACTTTTTCGCAAGTTCAGTAATTAGCGGATAATGCGTAATAAATAATGTAAAGGCATTTACCTGCGAGACAATGTAATCGAGCACTGCGTACGCGATGGCAACGCCGTCGGTGGTAGATGTGCCTCTTCCAATTTCGTCTAGCAAAACAAGCGAGCGTCGGGTGGCATTGTTCAGAATATCTGCACACTCTTTCAGCTCTACTTGGAAGGTAGATTCACCCGCCATCATGTTGTCATAAGCACCCATCCTAGTGTAAATAGCGTCAACTAAGAATAATCGCGCCTTTTTAGCAGGGACAAAGCACCCTACCTGAGCCATGATAACTGAGAGCGCCACTTGACGTACAAAAGAACTCTTGCCGCCCATATTGGGCCCGGTAATGACCATAGCCCGAGATCGCGTAGGGTACATGTGAACTGAATTGGGGATGTACGGGTCGACCGTCAAAACATCGATGGCAGGATGACGACTGTCCACGAGCTCGATACACCTTCCATCCACAAATTCTGGTTTAACGTATCCTGGTTTGCCTGAACTTGCTGCCAAAGACATGAGACAATCGATTTGAGAGATAGCCACAATACTTTCCCGAAATTCTGAGTGTTTCTCGGATATTTGTGTTACAAACGTTTTGAACGCCTCATCACATGCCGCTTCTAGACGCTCCGTTGCGAGTTCAAGTTCTCGAATCAGTTTAAAAGTCTCTGGAGTTCTGAAACGCGCAGCTGATTTGAGCGCACTAATTTTTTGCCAGTTCGCAGGGACCTTCTTGATATGCGCAGATGGGATCTCTATCAGATATTCATCGCCATTGACCGAAACATATTTTGCGTTTTTAATCGTGCTGTCTTTTCGTGCTACATCCAAGTAGTCGTCAAACCTCTTTCGAATAGATGTGATCTCCGTCTTGTACAAATGTACATCCTTGAGATCTGGATTTGTCTCATCGTCTTGAAAGAAATTTATTCTCTCGCCCTCTTTGGCAGTTTCTGAAAGCATTTCGAAAAATCCCTTCACCAATTCGTTTATTTGAGGGATTTTTTCAAATAGGTCGTTCAGGACCTGCGATTTGAATCCTTGGGCTTTCAATTGGTGATGCGTAAATGAGGATGAGAGCCGCTGCATGTAATAAAGTGTGTAGTAGAGCTGCTTTCGCGTGATTCTGCCATAATATATTTGTAGGAGATTCCTCTCGAGGTCTGGAAGATACTTCATGCGTTTTTTGAGTGAATCAATGATATCACAGTAGCCATGTATAAGCTCATGGACGGCTTCAATGCGGTGCTCTAGCGCTTCTCGTTCTAAAAGTGGCTGTGCAATCCATTTGCGGAACAACCTCTGTCCGAATTTTGTATGTGTGTGATCCATTACCCAAAAAAGTGACCCCTCTGACGAAAAGTTAGTCAAGTTCTGAAATATTTCCAAGGAGTTCAGCGTATTGCCACTCAGGTACATATTTGATGCAATATTGAAGGCCTGATAGCTGCGAGGTAAGGCGAATACTTGATCAAGCTTGAACTCTTTCAAATAATCAATAATCTGAGTGCTGACTTTCTGGATCTCCGTGGAGAACTCTCGTAGCTTTGGAAAAAGAGCTAGACAGTCGTCTGTCTGTGCTTGCGACGGGACTTCAACTTTCTCAACTCTAATATTGGTGCCTCTCGTGCGTATTGCCTCGATTTGTTTGAGCGCTACATTGCCAAGATCTCCGACTTGAACAAGTTCACAGGGCTGAAGGTGCAGCAACCTAGTCTCTAGCTCGGTACCAATAGGTGAGTCCTTGAACTGGTCATAGATTATCTCTCCTGTACCAGGATTTACGCTGATAATTGCATACTCGTGTACGCGTGGCTCGTACACGCCAAGAATGCCACCATACGAAGCTGGGTTCTCACCAACCGAGGCCACATCGAAATCGTCAATGAACGTTCCTTTTGTGTATATGGCGGAGATTGCTCGATTGAATGGCCCGCTTTTATGAGATCCTGCTCTTTTTATGGCTGCTGTCTCCGCCTGCGTCACAATACCAACCTTGAAGCCACCATTAACCAGCTTCTGTACATAGTAAGGCAGCCTGGCGGTTGGGAAAGAGAACGTAGCGAACCTGTCGTACAATGCGTCTTCTGGCACAATGTTATCGATATCCAGCCACCCGTTCATTTCTTTGAACCCAAACAGCCGTGCTGATTTTACTGCGTCTCTTCCAAGAATCTTGTACTTGTATCCGACCTCCACAAGAAGAATTGTGTCCATAAATTTCTTTTTCAGCTCAATATATTGGAGATCAAACGGTTTATAGTTTCTTTTGCCAACCTGAGGTTTGTTATTTGGACGACCAAACCTTTTCACGAATGCCTCATGACGCAACACGTTTTCTTCACGTTCGTAAAAGTTTGACGGCTCAGAGGTTCCGTACTGATACCTAGCGAGATCGCGTGTCTTTGGGTCATTGCCGGCACTGTCAGAATCGAGTTTCTGCTTTTTGGGTTTCGGGGCTTGCGGAGGGTCCTGCTTTACCTCGGGCTTTTGCGATTCTTTTGTCTTTGTTGCCAAATTCCCGCCTCTTTGCGTCTTGAAGAATCCATCGAGGGTCTTCTGTGCCATGACGTTGACTAAAATCGCGATCAGGATGGCGTCGCGTGGTAATAATAGCTTAATGAGAACTAACGTTTGTAAGCATTAGCGCAATTTAGATGTCAAGAACGTATATAGAGCGCATATAGAGCACTGTACCATTGATTTATGGAGTGCCTGGCGAACCAGGGAGCCAAAAAATCAACTCTAGAGTTCGACGAGCCATCGTAGCAGACTCGCCAAATATACATACTTATTTCAGAAATGTATAAAAGAAAACTGCAATTTGTGAAAAACAAAAAGTACAGATGTTACTCTGCAAGTCTCCCCGCCGGGGGGTCGAACCCCGAACCTTCGGATTAAAAGTCCGACGCTCTAGCCAATTGAGCTAACAGGGACAACTCTAGTGGAAAAGGATTTTTAGTGTATACCAGTACTGGGTGCAGATGCCATGAAGAACGCCTCCACGCGGGACCAACTGCGTTCAAACTTTATTGCCATAACAAGCACATCTCTTTGTGACAATGTTATCTTCTTTTTCATGTTCACCTTTTGTACACCCCTATCTCTGAAAACAGCGTCCAAGCGTGCAAGCTCAACTAGACTGAGGAGTCGCTCTCGGGTTTTACGACTTCTTTGTACCCAGGTGTTCCTTTTGAGCAGCTAGTGCAAACGCAGTACCAAATCTTTACTCTCGAATGGTACCTCTGGAAAACATTTCCTGCAGAAAAGACCCCGTCCAACAACACTTGATAAATACAACGATTATCCTCGGACGTCTCCAAGCTGCCTCAATGAATGCTCGTACCGCAAAATAGGTTGAGTGTGTTGCACATGCATACATGGGATGTATCAAGATACCTTTCAGCATTCAATTCAGACCAGGATCCCTCGGTCATCATTGTCCTTTTCAGCGCCTCACCTCCCTAGCTTTGTTCCATACATCTCCATCAAGAAATCCGGGAAACACGTTCCATAGAATACTGCTATTCCGCGTTCCCTCCAGCGCGGCGATTACCAGATTTTTTTTTCGGAGAGTCCAGCTACGACGAAACCCATCCCGGCAAAGTGCTTCGTAGTTGCTAGGGTGTGCTCGTAGAATCTCTGGGAGGACGCACCCCATGTGTATCGAACTCAGAGGTAAAGGGAATTCTAAGTAGGGGAAATAGTCGTGTCCATTCGGCAGTGGTCCAAGTTGAAGAGCTTTCTGCGCAATGGAGCGATTCCCTCTGATAAACGGATATTTTAGCTCCGCAACCCACACGGCTCTCGGATTAATTCTACATATCGACTCATTCCAGCTGTACTTCCTGCAAGTCTCGGCAGGTGCGTAAATGTAAGCCAGTGGCCAGTTCACTACTGCAGCTTTCATCACTTCAAAGTCTCTCCAAAACCTCGGGAAATAATGAATCCATTGACCGTAGGACTCTACCGCAGTCAATGCCAGCTCTTGCGTTTGCAAAACCTCGGGAAAAGCGTTGAGACCCGTGTGAGTCGGGCCTGGCCTTGTTCGAAAGAAAAACCTATTGGGCTTCCTCAACGCTTCTTTGAAATGCCCCATAAACTTTGAGTCTGTAAATATTGACGGATCACAATAACGCAACACCCCTGGATTGTGCTCGAAAATCGCCATTACGAGAGGAATGTCTTTACGAAGTTCTGGTATAGCGTTTTCGAGAATCCTGCAATTGTTCTTCGCAACCGACTCGAATATTTCTCTATCGCTTTCGAACTTGGGTGGAAGCTCTGTAAATTTACCGAATTTCTTCAAGAATGCTGCGTCTATATCGGGCTTGACGTCCCATATAGGGAAACCAATTCCACAGAGCTTCTCACAAAGTTCCAACCCAAAAACATCGGGATGACAACATCTGCCAAAATACTTCGTTGAGTTGATGTTGAAGTAATGGGGCGCAGATGCAAGTATGAGCTCTGGGTCCCTGCAGGGTTCAAATGGCGAATAAATGTAGATGAAAGCGCGAGGATTTGAAGTAAGCATTCTTTTCCTGAGGTCATAATTTTCCCGTACTGGAAAACGCTTTTCTCTTGCAATCTCCCATGCATTCACAGAAGTCCTCATCGCTATTTCACAATACTCCGGGTTAAAGGCCACATGTCGCCGGCCAATCCTTCTTTGCAGACGATTGTAGTTATCATATAGCCAAGAGCTAAGATTCAACGCAGTGATCATGAATTTTCGGCTCTGGACACATCTGTCGAATAGATAACTTCGCTCGTGAGGATGCTCCCCCGGGCGCGTGGTTGGGTAGTTTCCAGTAGGCCTAGGATGCAGATGTCCATTTTGAGTAGCTAGTGCAAACGCAGTGTCAAAATCTTTTCTCTTAAACGCAACTTCCGGTAAACATTTTTCTGGGGGGAAAACCCCCCTCCAACAATTCCTGATAATACAGCGATTCTTCTTGGACGTGGCCCGTGCTGCCTCATTGAATGCTCTATACAAACTGCCCTCGCATTCGTATGGTATAAGGGCCTCCCAGGCCGAGTCCATCGTAGCTCCATGGTAGCTATTTCGACAGACTGCCGCTAATTGTAAAAGTAGTACAGGATTCTCATAATATCTTGCCACACAATTCCACACCTCGGCGGGGATACACAACTCTTCCATGTCTCCCTGAATTTGGCCTCAATTTTAGGTTGGCAAGCTATTCTCACGGCTCAATACAAGGTTGAGCGTGCGGCATATGTGCAGTGCCAAACTCAATGCTACCAGCTTAGTAATACTGCGTTTGGACCTCGTGTTTGAATGAACGAAACAATGTGTTTTGGCTGACAATGCTGCGGTAAGAGCCCGTTGACTTTGCGCACAGAAGGACGAGGTTCAATTTGGAACGAAAAGTCATGACCTCGCGTGAAATCGGCAAGTCTCAGCATCTCAAGATATCTCTAAGCGATTTTACTTATGTTAGCTACTGCCCAGGTGCCTAGGCATTTTGTCCCCCTTCTGGGGTCTCCAACCAGCTTTAGTGAGTCCGTGCTCGGCCCCTACGCGATACTCCCCCCCTACTCGGAGCTGGGCCTCCACGCGTAGGTCGGCTGCTGCGCCGACGAGGGTTCTGGTTCGCCTATACTGCTAGCCTCCTCACTGCTGGACGAGGGTTCGTATGCAGGAGAGCCCTCCTCACTAGTGTTAGGAGCTGAAGAGCCAGCCTCACTAGTGTTAGGAGCTGAAGAGCCAGCCTCTGTCTGACTTGTGGAGGGCTCCAAAGCATTGTGAATTCTTTCTCGACTTTGCAGGTTCCCCCGGCTGTGCCGAAGCTCGCGAGCAGACGAATCGAACGCTTTTTTGTCCGTCTCGTCCTTCAGGTGACGCCCTTTGTTCAGAGCCTCTGTGAAGCATCTATCAAGGTCGTCTTGCGCTGTCTTCAAAGCAGTGCGCGCATCATTATAGCTCCGTTCAATCCCCGAGAGTCGAAGACCGCGCGCTCATCCGGATCTTCCGGGGGAGGTAGAGACCCCGTACGTATATTGTACAAGGTGTTGGAGTTTCGATACTCCTGGAAGTTTGCGAGTGCTTTTTCGTTCGAACCCCTTATCGCTGCTTCCTTGGCTACTAGGGAATTTTCCAAAAAGGTGGGTAAGTAAGTGCGAAATTCGCCGATGGCTCTTTTGAAGGTATCGCAGAGTGTTTCGGCCTCTTCCATCGAAGCCGTGAACTCATTCCTCAGCGTATCAAGCCCTGGGTCGTTTGGGTCAATAAGAGGCACCGCTGGGGACCCCTCGTTTTGGGTGTCGTCTCTTGGCTGGACTGGATGAACCTCTGCTGGAGCCATTAAGGGATCTTGTGCTGATTTTTAGTGGCTTTTTATATTCAATCTACTGTTGTATATTATGTTGTGGAGTGCATCAGAGCGTGCTTGAATAAATCAATACCTCGGTAAAAGGCAACTATTATGCCGAAATTAGGGAGGCAGGGATCTTAAATGCCGGCGCGTTACCATTAAATATTTTATCTCTACGATATTTCCTCCGTATTTGAGCTTTCCAGCTGCAGCCTGAATTCCTCACAAGTCAACTGCGTAGTCCCACCCTGCAGGGAAGCCATCGCACCCTTATAATTGAAGCGCTAGTTTCGACTTTTGGTACTCATGCTGTATATCTTAACTAATTATTGGAATATTGACGCTATATCCCGTCCTCAGCGTCCTGAGTCCTGGGCGCAATCTGCCCGAGAGCTTAGTTTATGCATTGAGACCCTGCACGGAGCTGTTTACCTATTTCCGCATATATCCTCCATATGTGAGCTTTCTAGCTGAAACCTGAGTTCCTCGCATATAGCTGCATGGTACTACGCTGCAGGGAAGCCATAGGACCCTCACAAGGCTACTTTCGACTTTTGATACTCCTGCTATATATTTAAACTACTTATTGCATTATCGACGCTACACCTCATCCTTAGCGCTCTGGACTTTGAGCACAATCTGCCCGAGCTTAGTTTATGCAGGCCCCTACACGGAGCTCTTTACCTATTTCTGCCTGTTGAGTTTCTCGCTATCATATGCTCGAGATGATTTGTCTCAGAACTTGTTATGCAGAACTAATCGCTAACGTGCAAGTAGACACAAGACGCAAAACGCGCAATATCCGAATATCCAAACCCTCGACATTAACCACTTGCAACTACGTTCTCTCCACCTTCCTAGCTTATGGAATACCACGATAACTTACCACGTGGGTTAGAGTCCTACACAGGTGAGTCCACTGGAAACTCGAGTCATCATTGAATAAACATCCAGCGATAACACTGTCGCGAGTAAAGATGTCACGGCAAAGTTGGAGGACTTTGAGGATGCAGAGAATTGTTAGAGATAGGTACTAGACCTCTAGACTGGATTCGTAAGGATCTGAAACCTGTGGTTCAGCAAACTCTTTTGTGTCTATGGTCCCTGGTCCCCACATGTCTTAACTTGTTCACTGCAATTCGACGTGCACTTGAGCGGAGCTTAATTATTCTAAGAAATCCCTGATTTCCTCGTTCGGATGGGCATATTGCTGTCTTTTGCTGGCTCCATCCACCAAGTGCAGTACGCCTCATTTTCCCACATAGAGTCGACGACACATTCAACTCTGACTTCACAGCTTGTCAATTGAATGAAAGCCGTCATTTTATCAAAGTTTGCCTGCCGCAGAAACGGGTGTTTCACTAATTGTTCAGTATCGGATGATCTCTTCATGCCAGGCCATGGCAGCGTCGCCCGGATGGCCAAGTTGGTAAGGCGCAGCACTAGTAATGCTGAGATCATCAGTTCGAATCTGGTTTCGGGCATTTTTTTGGCTGGCCCCCTGATTTGCGAGTGAAAAGACCCAAGTTCCAAATATAGCCTCCCTGCACATCCTGCGACGATTATGCACGCGGCTAGCATCTCCCATTATTAGATTAGTAATGCATATCGGTTACGCAACTAAATTACTTTGAGAGTAAAACCTGGATCTTATAACCTGATAACACTTGGTGGTTGCATGACTTTGTTGCGACTCCACACAAACATGAAAGCGAATGCTAGCTCCTCTACGTCTCCCCCGTTATCACTTTCAGGCTCAGATAACGAGCTATCTCCTGAAACTCCAGCCACTCCAATTTCGACCCCACCAAAGTATGGTTCCCCCAGATTGGAGCCAGCATTCCAGGGCTCCCCTAATGCGCGCAATCGCTCGATATCTTGGCCGTTGCAGCGCCCATTCCCCGAGCCATTGCATGTTTCACCCGAAGTATATGGAAGAGGAGGGTTTTCCACAATTTACAAGGCTGTTTCGGTGAATACTAAGCAGCTTTATGCTCTTAAGGTGCGACGTGCGTCATCTTCTACTTCTGCACTAGAAAATGAGTGCAGAATGCTTGATATTCTTGCCACGCCTGGTTGCGAGGGAGTCGTTCGCTTTTTTGGAACTTACGAACACACAGGGCTTGTCCTAGAGTTTTTCCAGTATGATCTTGAGCATTACGTGAAGAACGTCATTAGCACGAAGGATACTCCTCCCAACACAAAAAGATGGAAGTCGTGGGCTCTTAAACTTGCTGAAGCAGTCGAGTATATTCACTCCAAAGACATAATCCACGGCGACATCAAGCCCAGCAACGTTTTAATTAATATCGAGGAGAACAGAGATCATCTTGCCATTGCAGACTTCTCATCGGCGAAAACTGTGCTATCAACGACGAACTCTCTCGTAGGCAGCCCCCTATACAGCGCCCCTGAGCTTTTATCTGGGTCGAAGCCAACTATGAAATCTGATGTATATGCGTTGGGCCTGACGTTATTGTTTTGTGCTACTAGGAAAGATCCCTATTCCCTGGCCAAGAATCCTTATCAGAGGATCATGTGGCAGCGAGCCATGCCTGCTATTCAGAGTTATGAGCCAGAATCGCTCCGTGGTATCACGGCAGTACGGGAGTATATCGACATGCTATTAGAACCCCGCGATCTTCCAAAGCTAATTAAGAGTCTTGAAGGGCAGCGGCAGGCTGGCGATTCGTAGACCAACGATTCGTAACGTAGTATTTATTAATGATTTTCCGGTTAAGAACAATATTTTTTATTTGAAGAAGCAGGATATTCACGATTATCGAGTTTTCATCTCGCATGTAAACAGCGATGCTAGTTATATAATTACGGGTTTATTTCTTGGACTTCTTCTTGTCCTTCTTGGCAGCAGAAGCGGCCTGCTCGGTCTTCTCCTTGAGAACACGCTTGACAATCTTCTGCTCCTCAATAAGGAAAGCACGGATGATACGGTCCTTGACGCAGTTGCCGCAGACGGTACCACCGTAAGCACGCTGGACGGTCTTTTCGTAGCGAGATGCACGGGCGTACTCACGAGGACGGAGGGCAACGACACCGGCAAGGGCAATGCCACACTCACCGCACTTGGGGCTGGTACCCTTCTTATGGATGTGCAAGTAACGGAGCTTGTTACCGGGAGTCTTGACAAGCTTGACCTTGTTAGATTTGGTGTTGTAGGGGTTACGGCGACGGTAGGTAACGCGTTGAGCCATTTGAATGCTTGAGAGTCTCGATTGTCCGAAATATTCAGAGTTGAGTGGTTTGTGACACCGGCGTGCCCTATACTATTAGTCATGCATGTACCCGCTTAGGGCGCGCGTCACGTGAGGGCGTCGGAAAGGTTGCAACGGGGTGCAGATCTAGCCAGCAGGCGCTAATTCTACCACAATTTACAGTGTTCACCCTATATACATATAATTAAGACTCGAGGTCCAGTCAACTTTTTTCCTGCGAGTCCTTAGCTTCCTCGGTAATTTCCTGAACGCCCTTGACAGACTGGTCCGAGGAATAGAGCTCTCTGAGCCTCTTTTGCTCGTCGTACTCCACTACCCGCTCTTTCTGTGCATTAGTTAACTCTCTCTGTTGTCTGCGGGCTGCATCCTTAATGGGGCCCTGGCGAATGGTCTCGCGTTGCTCCTTTTGGACATAATGAACCCCGGGAATAATCGTTAATGCCCCCACAATTGAAGATAGAAATACTAGCTTTGCTCGAGTAGACATTGGCTGAGGCTTATAAATCAGGATTCGCTAGTAAGCTGTAGAAGTTCTTGTAGGCACTTTCGAGATCAAATAAGCATTGGCGCACCTGCTCGTCGTCGAGCTGGTCATTAATTTTCATCTTGTTTAAAAAGATCAGCCATTGAATCAGCTTTCCTCTCCCTTCAAAATCTTTAGTGGATACCTTGTTGAGGCTCGTCACTAGCTCGCTGAATAATGGATGGAGCTGATCCTTGGCTCTGAAATTTAGCTTGAGACCATCCATAGCGGTAATAAAATTCCCTGTTACTTCGGCCACTGCCTGGGGGTTGAAAACTGGCTGCTGTGGGGCCGAGTAAGTAATTGGAGTGCTGGTTCGGTTCTCTGCAGGTGCAGCCTGAGCAATCTCGATCGTCGCTGGCACGCCTACCTTGATTCTAGTGATCCCATTCGAACATTGAACTTTGTACTTGCGGCTGAACTCATCAATGTCTCCAAATGCTCGCTCCAATTGTGAGTTTCGCAGCAAGGTTGCATACTGCCCCAATAGCCGCTGACATGCCGAGGTATAAGCCGTAGCATCCACGCAGTCTCGTATATAAGCTTTTTCAAGCTGGTCGATGGTCACTATCAGCGAGTAGACTTCCGACAGCTCCTCTGCAATTTCCTTTTCGCCATCCGTCTCAAATAGCTGCACCCTCGACATGACAAAGCAAGGTGATTGTACAATTGTTGGTTCACGACTGGAGAAATTCGTGGCTTGAGCCAAGCATTTTCAAAATTTTAGCTAGGTTGCGTAAGGCCTGTTCCTGTGATGTTGGGGCGGTAATTTATGAGGGCGGCTCGCTCCTTGTTATTTTTCGTTATGCATTCCTAGTTGCGATCACCGTTCATTAGAAGCGTCCCAAACTTTCATAATGCATGCAACGCTCCGAGGAACCTTAAAATAGGTAACTGTTCTGTTCATGCGAACATCAGCCTATTGATTTGTTGATGCTGTTAATTATCGAATCCTGCGCAGTCCCGATGCGGTAGCGGGGGAACGTCTGCATCGTTGTGCATGACCTTTAAGGCTCCATGCTGTTGAAAGGTGCATTCAACAGCTGCCCCTTCTAGCCTGCCAACGTCAGCAGGTAATTTTTCCGTTGACTCTATGCAGTACTGAGCATTCCGAGAGGTGTATTGTGCCAATCGGCTCAGAGGGGTGGAAACAAGGCATGCATGAACCTGCGGGGCAGGCAAGTATATTTGGTATGATGTAAGTACTCTTCGTATTCATGGTCAACTGGGCAAAAGTCAGCGCTTTGGTATCGGCTCTACAAGCTGGAAGACAAGAAGAGGCACGCTCGCTCGTCTCCAACTGTGATTCCGACACTGGAAGTCTCTATGCGAGAGATTTGAATTCCAGCTGGGTAGGCAGCGAAGATCAAAAGCCTATCCGGCCGTCCGAGGACGACTTTTACACTTTTCTAACTGAAGACGACTTGTCTGGATATAGTGCTGGTGACATTATAAAGCATCGTGAGATCGGGATCAAGAATCTAAGTAATGTTGACAAGGCTTATCAGCTGGTGTACTGTTCTGAAAATTCCCTCGGGGTGCCAGTGGGTGCCCTGACCACCGTAATAATTCCCCAAAACAACGATAATGAGCATGCAGTGACCTATCCCCAAGCTGAGGATTCCTCGTACATCAATTGTGCGAGCTCTTACTCTTTGCTGACCTCTGAAGTGTCTGGCCTGCAGGACCTGCTAAACCAGGGATGGGTCGTCAACGTTCCAGACCACGAAGGGTTTAATTCGTCCTTTGTTGCTGGGGTCCTCGAGGGCAAGCTAACTCTGGACAGCATGCGTGCGGTTGAAAAGTCCCAGAATATTACTGGCATCTCCAATAGTAAATTCGTGGTGGGTGGTTACTCGGGTGGCTCTATTGCAACTGGCTGGGCCGCCGAATTGTACGAGAGCTACGCAAGTGAGCTCGACATCCAGGGCTTTGCCGTGGGAGGCTTTGTTACAGACCCTCGACGAGTAATGTCGAACGTGAACAAGACACCTTATGTGGGCTTTGTCCCCCCTGGAATTTACGGTCTCATTTCGGAGTATACTGCGCTGTGGGAATACTTTGATAGTGAGATCAAGCCCGAAAATCAAACCTCGCTACTCAAAACGTCGCAACAATGCTTGCTCGCCAATCTTTTACAGTACGCTGGTCAAGACATCTTTAGTGTTTTCAACTCTGGCGAGGCGTTCTTCAATCAAACTGATGTCGCGGAAGTCCTTCTCAACAATACCCTAGGCAAGACGGCGCCTAAACCACCTTTGCTCATCGTCAATGGCATTAACGACCAGATTTGCCCTATAGATATGGTTGACGACGTTGTGGACTACTACTGCTCTGAGGGCTCCTCCCTAATCTATGGTCGTCTACCACAAGAGGACCATATGGGAGCTTCGTCTGTGATGTTCCCACAAGTTCTACAGTTTGCCAAGTTGGTATTCGATGGTGAGGCTCCATCAGGCTGCAACTTTTACGGAGACAGTCCTGACTTTGCTTCCGAGTACTCGAGCGATGGCAGCTTTGATGTCGCGTCATTCACAAACGCTGCTGCAAACGGTACTTCCAGCGCCACTTCTGGAAACAGCACCGCGGCAGGGGCCACAGCATCCGGCGAGGCTTCTGGTGCCGAGGCTTCTGGTACCGAGGCTTCTGGCACCGAAACTTCTGGCTCAGAGGCTTCTGGCACCGAGGCCTCTGGAGGTTCAGGCTCCTCCCAGTCCTCTAACTCTGCGCGTGCGTCGAGCTCTGCTGCAAGTGGCAGCGTGTCTTCGAACAGTGACAACGGCTCTGCGATTGTCAGTCTCTCAATCGCGGCCCTAATCAGTGCCCTCGGGGTAGCTACGCTTCTGTAATTGCAGGTCTTGCCTGACGAGAGTCAAGGATCGAATCGTAGTCTTTTTAATGCAGCTACTCAGGAGCTTTTACTCCAGTGAAAGATTGTAGACCCGTCTGGGCATCACCCGTTCTAGTTGTAACTTATATGATGTGTCGTTCCAAAGAAATAATGAAAAATTAGCTACTAATTTCTAAACTAATAATTCGCTCGAAACGTTATCCCCAATATACCGCTGTGGGCTATCGTAAGCTTGGCGCCTGTCAAAGAGTTTCGTATACAGTAGGTATTGGCGAGTGAAAACTAGAAGCACCACCGATATAATCTTGAGTATAGTAGGTAATAGATGTCTATTGATACGTTTAGTATAATATTGAGCCCATAGCCGCGGCAATGGCCCGAGGGCGACTAAAAATCCACTGCGAAAATTCGCCCAACAAGCAGTGGTGATTTTTTATTTTTGGGCATATGCTCGGCAGATGTGCAGGGATTCGCACTTGTATTCTTTATCGCCTCGCGCGATAACTTTGTCTCTGTCAACTGCCGTTAACTGTCGAGTGGAATGCAAAAATGGGGCATCCCCTAACCCATGGACTCACTCGATAGTGATATAAATAATTAAGCAGACTCTCATAGGCAGGTTAAACCATATGACCGCGGCACCGAAACCCAAGGATTTCACGCACCATCTTTCCGAGACAGCCAAGCGCCGTCACCCTAATGTATATAAACTCTTTTACCAGTTCTACGATATTCCTGGACTGCAGGATATCTCGGGGGGTCTGCCGCATCCGTCGTTATTTCCAATTGAGGATCTCAGTGGCCACGTTGTAAAGCCCAAACAGCCTTTTACGTCGGTCCAAACCAAGGACGACGTCTCGCTTGTCACTGATGAAGAAGACATCAATGTGGGTCTCCAGTATGGGCAAGTGACTGGTTTCCCTGCGTTTGATAAGTGGATCCAGGACTTTGTGAGTAAGTATTTGCCCAAGTGCCGTTACGATGGCGGCTATTCGGTGCTCCAGACAACGGGAAGCACTGACGGCTGGGTCAAGGCCCTGCAGATCCTCTCCAACGAATATCACGACTGGGAGCCTATCGAGCGTAAGCAGGGGCTGCTGGTCGAGCAGTTCACGTACTCCTCCGCAGCTGAGGCCGCTCGCGTTCGTGGGCTCAACATTGTGAGTATTCCGATCGACAAGCAGGGCATAATCCCCGAGGAAATGGAGCAAGTGCTGAAAAATTGGGACGAATCCAACGGTGCTCGGCCGCACATGCTGTACACCATCTCAATTGGCCAGAACCCGACCGGGTCCACCGTCCCCCCTGAGCGTAGGCAAAAGATTTACGACATCTGCAGCAAATACGACATCATCATCTGTGAGGACGAGCCGTACTGGTTCATGCAGTACGTCGACCCGTCTGAGGAGGTCGAGTGCTACCTCAAGTACGACACTGACGGCCGTGTCCTACGCTTTGATTCGTTCTCGAAGACCTTGGCCCCAGGCTGCAGACTTGGCTGGGTAGTAGGCCAGCCAGCACTGGTGCAGCGCATCTTTTATCTGGCAGAGGAGGCGACCCAGCAGCCCTCAGGGTTCTCTCAGCTCCTGGTGTACAAGATGCTCAAGGAATGGGGCCAGGACGGCTGGATGGACTGGGTCCGCAATCTGCGTGACGAGTACCAGGAGCGTCGTGATCTAATGATCAGTGCATTGTCTGACCACTGCGAGGTTGATGGGGAGCGAGTGCTCGAGTTCGAGCCGCCCAAAGCGGGCATGTTTGTCTGGACTAAGGTTCGCTTTGATCTGCATCCCTTGGCGTCGAAGCTGCCGCTCGAGACTTTGAGCAAGGCGTTGTGGATAGCATCTACCAAACACAATTCGCCTGCTCTTGTCAACCCCGGTATTATGTTTGCTCCCGATCGCAACGATCTCGACAAAACACTCAGCTTTTTCCGCCTGTCTTTCGCTCCAAGTACAAAGCCAGAAATCGGGCCTGCCTCTCGCAGTTTCGGCGAAGCAGTGCAAAACTTTTGGAGTATTGACCCCGCAACCGCGGTCAAATATTGCTCGGAGTTCCCAGATTTATAGTACTGCTCCACGTTGCATTCTAATTGAGTATTATTATCAGTAGCATCATGTAGTCAATTTAATCAAAACCGTGCCAACAGAGAGCAGGCCATTATATAAAGCTCGTCATTTCATTTCACATGAAAGCACGTAATTATATGTTAGAATCGGGACTTTGGCTATAGCAATTACTGACGCTTGTTGGCACATGCGAGGCAAACATGGGGTAGTCAATCAAGCAACACAGCTCAAGTACCAACATAGCTCAAGTAGACCAGTACATGCAAGCAAGCTTGGCAGATTTTCATTAAATTTTCTGAATACCTTAGAATATGGCAAGCAAGGTCACCAGAGTTAAGACAGCCACCTGAACTCAAAGTGGACCGCTGGGGTTCTCGGCATAACTACTGATAAAAATCTAAAAGATATCTAATAGCAAACTCACCGAGCCCGTCGATGCATATGGTATTTTATGTCAAGTGCGACCTTTGTAAGCTTAACCTCCATCATGCCGCCCCAGCCGTTTCGACCTCGAACGCCGTTGGAGATAACGGCAATGTTCGTTATTGGGTTTGTGTTCATTATAATTACTATTGCCCTTATTCCTAAAGCCCCAGAGGATATCCCGACTCGGTACTGTGTGCAGCCCCCAGTGCTGGAACCGGTGTCAGGGGATTATCGGGACTCGAGCATGTTCTTGACCGAGCAGTACTCTAGAAAGTCGGTCAAGCTGTTGCAGGGTGCCATTGGAATCCCCACTGTGGTGTCTGATGATATGACGTCAGTCCACGACCCTCGGTTTGAGGTCTTTGCCAAATTTCGAGCATATTTGGAGGAGAGCTTCCCGCTCGCGGCCAAGCACCTCGAAGTAGTCAACGATTACGGCCTCCTTTACACATTTGAAGGGAGTCGCTCGTCAGGACCGACGTTGTTGATGGCGCACCAAGACGTCGTTCCCGTGAATAACGAGACTCTCGAGGACTGGAAATACCCTCCATTTGAGGGACACTTCGACGGTGATTACATCTACGGCCGAGGAAGTGCCGACTCCAAGGACACTCTGGTAGGGATCTTGGAAGCAGTCGAGGCCCTGCTGGAACAAAAATGGAAACCCTCGTCTACGCTTTTGCTTGCTTTCGGATTTGATAAAGAGATTGGCGGAAACCTGGGGTCCTCTACGCTCTCTCAGACTATTCGCGATCGTTATGGAAAGCACTCACTGAAAGCGGCCCTCGACGAGGGTGCAGCACTCCAGCACCTTTACGGCTCACTCGTGGCGCTGCCCTGCGTCAGCGAGAAAGGAACAGTCAACGTGCGTCTTGACATTAATGTCCCCGGCGGCCATTCAAGCGCCCCTCCTCCTCACACTGGAATTGGTATTATGTCCAAGCTCATCCGCAGACTAGAGCACAAGGTTCATGATACCATGGTGCCTGCAGACAATCCAGTCCTCCAACTATACAGATGCCTTGCCGAGCACTCGGAGACTATGGGAAAGGAGACTCGACGCCTTATTTTGGACCCAGATGACAGACGGCAGCACATCAAACTCATCAAGGCAGACCCGCAATTCAAGTACAGCGTGCGGACCTCTCAATCTGTTGACATCGTCGACGGAGGGGTCAAGATTAATGCGCTTCCTGAAGCAGTGACTGCAGTTGTCAACCATCACGTTTCAGTTGACTCGAGCACTGCCGCAGTTATTGACCGTGTGGAGCACTTCGCACTGGAAATCGCGGAAATGTTTGATCTAGAGGTTCACTCTGAGAACTCGAAATTACGCAATGGTGGCTATGGAAACCTGAGCATCTCCGCATTCAATGTTCATGAACCCTCTCCTGTATCTCCTTACACTGGTAGTGTTTGGAACACCCTGGCAGGTACCACCAAGCACATTTTTGAGCAGGTGGTCAAGCGCCCACCCAGTGCTGCTCCAGAAGTCATTGTTGCCCCGTCAATACTGAGATCCAGTACTGACACGTACTATTATTGGGACCTAACGAGATCTATTTACCGGTTCTCACCCACTTACTACCGGGATAATTATGATGCCCATACCACCAATGAACGAATCCTTTTCAGATCGCACTTGGTTGCGGTTGCTTGGTATTATGAGTTCATGATTAATATGACAGCGTAATTATTTATCTTATGAGTGCCCAGACACTAGTTATCTCCTCGTTTTGTTAAATTAACCATGTACTGCAAAAATACAGCTGATCCAAAAAATATGACGACAACGGCAGGACTCGAACCTGCGCGGGTATAACCCAAGAGATTTCTAATCTCTCGCCTTAACCGCTCGGCCACGTTGCCAGATGAGCAAAGTCAATAAAATCCTTTTCAGGTGGTTTAGCTGGCTGATCGAGACACCTTGAGAATAACTTCTGCATGTGTGCTACACACTCTCTAGATCCGGGGATTACATTGTATCAATACCCACAACACCCGGACTCACTTTTGGTTAATGATAACGCCGCATATACTAATCTGATTTGTATCTTTAGGTTTGACAATATTTCGGCCCGTGCACATATAGGCACTATGATGTGGCAACCGTAGAAGGCAACCTGGCCGAGCGGTCTAAGGCGCCAGACTCAAGTTTAATCACTTCTCTGCAATGCAGGGGTATTCTGGTCTCGTAAGAGGCGTGGGTTCGAATCCCACGGTTGTCATTTTTTGCTAATCCTTATTAAGTCCTTGTATATATACTGCACGTGACTAGCCTTGTAATTGTCGACAGCAATGCCCGAGGATGTTTGGTCAGTGGAAAACGAGGTTTTATGGAACTACATTTTAATAGTAGAGTCGACTATTTGGTCTACAACTGCAGATATCTATCGTTATAACAATACGCAGCCTGAAGGTTTGCCAGAAATTGAAACGAAGGAAGGATGGTCTAAAAGCTTTAGTACAGCAGTTGTTGATTTTGTGAAGGAAAAACGTCACGATGGAGAGCATGACGACGAAGATGATGATGATGATGATGACCATGAACACAAAAACCACGATGGTGGTGCGAATCACGATGATGGTGCAAATCACGACGACGGTGACACCGGCACATTGACCGATTTTCTTTCCGAAATCATTGAGTTTGCCGATTCTATTATCCCTGAAAAGCAAATTCCCCGCACGCCAGTTTTCTTGCATGGAACTGGGTCAATGCGGTCTCTCGACAGGTTCTCCAAGCACCACGCTATGCGCAATGCATGCGTTTATTTCAAGGACAGCACCAAGTATGTTCTGAATGACTGCAATAAGCAGGTCTATGCTATCCACGAAGACGTTGAGAGTCTCTTAAACTGGGTAGCAGTGAACTATCGCAAAGGGCAGCTCAACTCTGGGAACGGAACGACCACTGGGTCGTTGCTGTTAAGCAATGGGTCATTTGCAGAGTCGTTTGTGAATAAAGGTAGCTCGAAGGCCGGCCAATACAAAGTGTCTCTGCCACTTGGTAGCGGCATCGACCAATACTATGACGTTGCAGCCAACGCCTACGATGATCTTGGACTCTCACAGGTATGGAAGGAGTACCTGGATAGCTCTGAAGGAAACTGCCTACAAAAAGGACTAAAAGTTGGCACCTTGGAAGGCAAGGGTGACTATGCCAAGTGCATGGAAGAGCTTGCACCATATTTCAAAAAAGCCAACACGCTCCCTGAGGACCTGACGGACTTTGTTGGGCTGGATCTGTTCAACAGCCTGCACGACTTGTTCGAGGACACGAAATCAGTCGAGGAGTTTTGCAACTCAGACTGGGAGTCAGTGTCCTCGAAGACGTTTGAAGGCTGGGATAGCAACCGACTGGAGGAGCTGTGTTTGAGTGCTGCGTATTCTCACGGTCTCATTGAGGAGGGATTGTTCCCCAGCCGCGACGAGTATGCGGTCGAGTATACGGGGGACGTAAAATGGACACTTGGGCGAGCCCTGTTCTATGCTGTAGGGGACGTATCGAAACCGTCGAGCCCCGTGGGACTCCAAAGCAATGTTGGGTCGACCAAGTGGCAGTTTGCACTCGAGCTGAAACGCCCTCCTGGGGGAGACTGGGCTGATCGGCTGGACAAGAAGTCTCACAGGCTGTGGGGAGGAATTGTTTTTATTGGAGCATTGTTTTTTATTGTCTACTTATTGCTCGGTAAGACCAAGCGACGCCACATTCTTGAGAGCATTCGCGGCCGCAAGAACAATTACCAGGACATCAATGCCAATGATTTCGAGCTGCGAGAACTGGCGAATAGTGAAGATGAGTTTGACGTGTAGATACCTGTAGATAGTATAATATTCTTGCTAAGAGTCCTCTCGAGGGCAAGGGTTGCCACTTTAAATTTCACAATATGACTGACAAGAGCAGTGAAAAGTGGAAGTCTTTTGTTGCTGGCGCTACTGCTGGTGCCATAGAGGGTGCTATTACCTATCCATTCGAGTTTGCCAAGACCAGATTACAGTTGGTGGACAAGTCCTCCATCCACAGCAAGAACCCATTGTCGTTGATCTACAGGGTAGCATCTCAGGACGGAGTGAGTGCACTGTACACTGGGTGTGTTCCTTCTGTTATTGGAAATACTGCCAAAGCTGGTGTGCGGTTTCTGGGCTTTGATGCGATCAAGAATATGCTTCGAGACAAAAACGGCGACCTCAGCAAGACTCGCGGAGCCATTGCTGGGCTTGGGGCCGGCATTCTCGAGAGTGTGCTTGCACTGACCCCGGCTGAGAGCATCAAGACTGCCCTCATTGACGATCGTCAGCGGGCACACCCCAAGTACAACAAAGGTCTGGTAAGAGGCGTTGCTCTACTACTAAAAGAGAATGGCATTGGTGCACTGTATCGAGGGGTGGTCCCCGTGACGCTGCGTCAGGCGTCGAACCAGTTTGTGCGGCTCGGCAGTTACAATGCGATGCGGACGATGCTCGTGGAGCGCAAGGCCGACCCCAAGGCGCCGCTGAGCGCTGCCGAGACGTTTGCAATTGGCTCAGTTGCGGGAATCATCACCGTGTACACCACCATGCCCATTGACACTCTGAAAACCCGCATGCAGAGCGTGGACGCCCGCACGGAGTACAAGAACTCAATCGACTGCCTGGTAAAGATCGTGCGCAACGAGGGGGTGAAGACGCTGTGGAAGGGCTCGACTGCTCGGCTGGGGCGGCTGATCCTCAGCGGCGGCATTGTGTTTACGATTTACGAGAAGGTGATGCTCCTACTGAATTGATCACGGATTGCGGGTAAATGGCGATAATATATAATTCTATACAACAGAATACTAAACCGTTTGCTCGGCGTGAGCACGCGATTCCTCAGTGTCTTCTGGGTCCTCGGTGGGAACCTGGGAGGGGGAGTTGAGGATCGCCATCTTGACGGCATAAGCGGAGCGATACGAGTTTATTGCCTTGAGGATGATGACGATGGAGACGATAAATAATAGGTTGGACATGAATCGTGAGCCGTCGGTCGCACCAGCGGGCAGCGACGGGTCTGAGCCGTGCCGGGTGCCCGTTGCCGACGAGTTGTCGTTGTAGCTATTAGGATCGTCTGGGCGGAACTCGACGGGCCCGCTGCCGTTAGACGACCGCGAGCTCGGGGCCATGTCGAAGCTGAGCCCTGCGAGCGTGAGCCCGAGCCCGACCCAGGACCCCGCGTTTGCAGCATGCGTGGTGTGAAAGAGGTATGTGGCGAAGAACCCCACGAACCCAAATGCAAACGAGATCAGAGCGTTCCACAAAAAGTGCAGGTGCGTCCCCACGGGGAGATCGTTCACGAGCACGTCGTCGCACCACCCCGACGCCATGATGGTTGTTTCCCAGTACGACGGGGTCGAGTCGGCGGCAGCCTCCTCGTACGTCGGCGGGAGCTCCTGCGGCGTGATGTCGTCGTCGTCGAGCGCTCTGGAGCTGATCTGCGTGTCGGACGACGCACAGCCGTCCTCCTCCTTGGCGACGAGGTTGCCGAAAACGCCGTCGGAGCTCTCGCTCGGGGCGCTGGCGGGCGAATTGGCCGGCCGGGACAGCAGATTCAGCAGTCCTCCCCAGCGGGCGGCCGAGTGGTCGGCTCCCGGGCCGCTCGGGGGCTGTGATGACCGGTCGTCGACCCATTCGTGGTTGGCGTCGTCGCCGCTTTCAAAGGCGTCCATCAGCCTATTCGCTTCATCTTGCGCCATGTTTGTGTTTACCTGACGGGGTGTGAAACGGTGGAATCGCTGGTTGCTAAGTCAGACTTCCGAACCAGGTAGGGCGTGCCAAGGGTTTGCCACATTTGGGTGACAAAGATCGTATATAAACAATCTAACTCAGTGCGGGGCGTGAGCATGCTGTGGATCAAGGAGCCACAGTTGGACCACACCGAGGATGTGAGCGGCACGGTGGTGATGATGCTCCGAGACGACTGCGAGGTCACACAGGAGGACAGGGACCTCAAGAGGAACCGCCACGGGGTGGTTCTGAACCCTCAACCGCACAGCAGCCCCAACGACCCGCTGAATTGGCCCATGTGGCGGCGAGATTTGGCAATGCTGGTTATTGGTGTTTATAGTTTCATTGTCGGCGGCCAGACGCCCATTCTGGCGGCAGTCATGTCGACGCTGCACAAGGAGTGGGATGTGTCGCTGCACCGACTGACGTATTTGGTCGGCTGCCTCATGCTGGGGATGGGCGTAGGGTCGCTGTTCTTTGCCCCCACCGCCGTGAAGTGGGGCAAGCGGCCGATCTACCTCGTCTCGCAGCTGGTGTTCCTGGCTGGGGCGTTCTGGGGTGCCAATGCCAACAGCTTTGGGTCGCTAATTGGGGCCCGAGTGCTGTGCGGTATCGGGTGCGGGCCAGCTGAGAGCCTGCCGTCGGCAACCATCGCCGAGATATACTTTGCCCACGAGCGTGCGTACCGCACCGGCCTCTACACACTGCTAATGCTCGGCGGCAAGAACCTCGTGCCGCTCGCGACCGGGTTTATCGCCGCCGACATGAGCTGGCACTGGATCTTCTGGTTCCTCGCCATGATCATCGGGGGGCTGCACGTGTTGACGTTCTTTTTTGTCCACGAGACGTGGTGGGATCGAACGCCAGTCCCAAACAAGCGGTCGCTCAACGAGAGCGAGATGGCCGAGGAGGCACGCCAGAGAATGCACCGGCCTACCTACGCCGCCGACGCCAGCCGAGCAGTGAGCACCGAGCACATCGCCACGGCTCCAATCTACGAGTCCACGCCGGCTCAGAGCGTCGACCACGAGGTCAAGGACGCCCTCAAGGAGGAGCCCGACCCCACGCACAGCAACGAGTCTGCCGCCGACGTGTCGTTCGCCGATATGTCGCCCCCAGAGAAGGAGACCTCGCACCGGACCCCATTCATGAAAAATCTCGCTTTGTACAACGGCAAGAAGAGCGACGCATCGTGGCTCAAGATCTTTTTGCGCCCGTTCTTTTTGTATTTATACCCGTCGATCCTGTTCTCGACCCTGTTGTACTCGCTGAGCATCGTCTACCTCTCGGTAATCGCAGAGACAATCTCGTCTATTTTCACCAACGAGCCGTACAACTTCCCAGTCACATCCGTTGGCTTGCTGTACGTGGGCACGTTCATTGGAGGGTGCCTCGGGTCTGCCGTGGCCGGCAAGTCCTCAGACCTCATTGTGAGGTGGATGTCTCGTCGCAATCACGGCGTGTACGAGCCCGAGTTTAGACTGGTGATGGTCCTCCCCGTTGCAATCTCCACCGCGATCGGCATGATGGGCTTTGGGTGGTCCACGTTCGACGCCGACCACTGGATCGTGCCCACGGTGTTCCTCGGCGTGCTCGGGTTTGGCACGTCGCTGGGCTCGACCGTCTCCATCACCTACGCGGTCGACTCGTACAAACCGTTCGCCGCCGAGAGTCTTGTGTCGCTGAACTTTTTCAAAAACTTGATGGGGTTCTGTTTTGGCATTTTCGTCCCGATCTTCTTGGACAATAGTAATTTGAGGACCTCCTATGTTGTGTACGGCGCAATTGAAATCGGAGTCTGTCTACTTGCAATTCCGCTCTATCGCTACGGCAAGGTTCTACGCCATTGGCGCGATGAGCATAATATTATTCGGGTACTGTTCAAGTAAACCCGCATGCTAATTTATGATATCTCCACTACTTTTAATTACATTTATAGATACCCAATGTCATACCGCAACGCGTCGATCCGGATCTTCCACGCCACATCGCGCCACTCCGGATTGGGATGCCAACACATGCTTGCTTACTAACGGCAAAGTATATATTGCCCGTCTGCCCACCACTGTGTTGTACCATATCACCTGATATTGTGCAAACGACTAATGGCCCCCGTACAATTAGACCCCTTCCGCGCCTCAGCCAGCGCCACCAACGCTCATGCACCTGATCTTGCAGAACATAAAGGAATCGCAGTCCCCCGCATTGCCAGACCTGATGCCGCCGAGTTGATGTCTGCCAGCCCCCATAGTGACCACTCTATTGAGTCAGCTGAGTCTGACGGCTCTGACTTTAGCTGCCCAGAGGACTATACTGAGTTTGAGCATTTGATCGCTGATATCAAGAAAATTTTGGGCCCGACATCTGGCCTCGACTCTGACGAGATTGACGTCAATGAGCTCATGGATCGCATTGAGCAATACAAAAGCTGTGGAGACGACTGGAAGAAGTATGCATTTGTCGACGATCAGGTAGGATATACCCGTAATGGGGTTGATGATGTGAACCACAAGGCCAACCTGTTGATCCTCTGCTGGAATCCAGGCAAAGGCTCCAAAGTGCACGACCACGCTAACGCCCACTGCATCGTGAAGATGCTCAAAGGAACTCTCAGGGAGACGCTGTATGCGATGCCCTCAGACTCTAGCCACGAGCTCGAGGTCACCAAAGTGAGCGAGTACAGCACGAACCAGGTCTCGTACATGAGCGACAACATTGGGTTGCACCGTATGGAGAACCCTGGCGACGAGGTTGCTGTCAGTCTGCATCTCTACACTCCGCCATACGCCTCCAAGTTTGGATGCCATGTGTTTGACGAGAAAACCGGCACAAGCACCCTGGTGAGCGTGTGCAACCTGTACTCAGACCAAGGAGTCAAGAACGTGAGCGGCGGCGAGTCTTGCTAGTTATTTATGTATGTACGTATTTGATGGAATAAGTAACGAAATGGGAGTTCATTAAATTAATTCACTAAGTTAGAAGATAAGTATATATATAATGCCATTAGGTAGCAAATTGAGCCGACTGAACTCTTAAATCCACATTTCGTCCTTGTTGTCGGCATATGCATAAGCGTTGTTATCTCGCGGAGTGCTATTGTTGAGTTCTCTTCCTTGCTGTGACGTTGAGCGTGACAATCCCTGGGAAGGAGTGACAGTATTATGGGAGCTTCCAGCGTTCGCATTCACCCGAAGCGAGTCAGGGGTGCCGGCACGCTGGCCGACACCGAGACCGACGATCTGCGGATGGGATCTCTTGATATGCGGGCTGGCGGCCATCGCCTGTGCTGGGGGCTCCATAGCTGTCTGCTTTGTGAACTGCTGGGGAGGAACGGGGGAGGGCTCGATGGAGCCCTGATACAGCTGCTGCTGTGGAGCCTGCCCTGGCTGCTGCTGGGGCTGCTGCTGCTGAGGGTACGGCTGCGAGGCGGGGAGGTAGGGCGCGGCCGCGGTGGACGGGTCGGCGTTGAACTGCTCGACCGGGGCGCGGTCCTTCTCGGCCTGGCGGTAGTAGGTCCAGTCGAAGACGTAGTCGTACTGGTAGCCCTGGCGGACGAACAGGTCCCGCAAGATGCGCCGCAGGAACACGTAGTCGGGCTTATCATCAAATCGTAGGTTTCGCGTATAGCTGAGGAAGTGCTGGAACTCGTGAGGCAGGCCACGGCACAGTGCCTCGGCGGTGATGCAAAGCTTGCGTTCCATGATCCGTTCGTATTTTTGCCGCTTGGTTTGCGCTTTGAGGCCCTGCCAGGGGAGGCCGCCCTTTACAAAGTAGACTAGCATATAGGCAAGGCTCTCGAGGTCGTCGCGGCGGCTCTGCTCGACTCCGAGGTGCGTATTAACCGATGCATATCGTGCGGTACCAGTGAGGTTCTTGTTTTCACGATAAGGAATATGCAGGTGGGTGCGAGGGTCGCGGAACTTCTTGGCCAGGCCAAAGTCGATCATGTTGACCTGATTGCCGCGGCGGCCGATCCCCATTAGGAAGTTATCTGGCTTGATATCTCGGTGGATGAAGCTGCGGGCGTGGATAAACTCCAATCTGCACAGCAGCTGGTCTGCGAGCAGCAACACCGTCTTGTAGGTGAACTTGCGGTTGCAGAAGTTGAACAGGTCCTCGAGCGAGGGTCCGAGCAGATCCATGATGAGGGCATTGTAGTCGTTCTCCGTCCCGTGCCACCGTACGAACGGAATGCCGATCCCGCCGCTGAGCGCCCGGTACACTCGTGCCTCGTAATCGAGCTGGGGGTGCCGTGCGGAGGTGGACTCGAGCTTGATCGCAACCTCCTCTCCCGAAATCACGTTGACCCCCGAATAAATATCGCCAAACGAACCGCTGCCAATGCGGCGCACAATCCTGAATTTGCGTCCTACACGCATGTCTGTAGTCACCTGGGGACCGTTGCTCACTCTGTGGTTCATGTTTCCAGTTTGTACACAGTGTCGCACAGATAAATAATAAGCAAGAAGTGAAGTTTTCCCGCTGTCTACTAGTTGTGTCATCCTCCTACCCACCGGCTGACTAAGAGACGGCCAGGCCGCACCCTGGTTGTGCGGCGGAGGCACCAGCAGATGAGTTTAGTTGCAGGTCACTGCGTTATTACATGTAGTTTAGTAGCTCGTAAATTGGCGCTCGAACGGCTCGCAGCAGTTTCGCCGCACAGGTGCATGCCCCAAACCGCCGTTTCACCGACATTTTGAGACGATTACCGTTTCCGAGAGGGGTAATTAACTATCTAGTGTAATTGCGAGTCGCTCGCTCGAGGGTGCCCAATGCGGCCGAGTCGCAACCCTGGACGCCTGCACCGTTTACTGCGAAATAGAGGATTATTGCCTAAAATATTACACAAAACTTCGCTCCTACGGAATCCACTGCTATATCCTCTGCACCAGGGGTTTCTGACATAACCTTATGACCGACATCCCTGGACGTGCGACGCCGCTGGGGGGAGCATTCAACATCTCCCTGGCGAACTTGCCGACGCTGGGGTCTACTAGAGCCCACCCTCAGCACACTCACTCAACTCAGTCGCAAATTAGCGCCCAGCACCCCCACGGGTTCGGGTCCAGCACATCTCACCAGCCCAACGTTCAGCATCAGGCCCAGCAGGTTCTGTCTGATTCTCAACCGCGGCCTCACAAAGACTTGGAGGAAATCTCCAAGGACAAAATATGCGAATGGGTCGCCCAGCTGGTGTACGGACCCAACCAGGACCAGGCTCTGTTTGAGCTCGGGAAAAAGCGAGAGCAATACGAGGATCTTGCGTTGGTATTGTGGAATTCATACGGTGTAATGACGGTCCTTCTACATGAAATAATCTCAGTGTACCCGTTTTTGTCGCCCCCGCATCTGACGATGCAGACGTCGAATCGAGTGTGCAACGCATTGGCGCTCCTGCAGTGCGTGGCCTCGCACGACTCCACCCGCAACCAGTTCCTCAAGGCCCACATCCCACTCTTTCTCTATCCTTTCCTCAACACGACGTCAAAGGTGAAACCGTTCGAGTACCTGAGACTCACGTCGCTGGGGGTAATCGGCGCCCTGGTGAAAAACGACAGCACCGAGGTGGTGAATTTCCTGCTCTCGACGGAGATCATCCCCCTGTGCCTGCGAATCATCGAGACCGGCACTGAGCTGTCCAAGACGGTCGCGATCTTTATCGTGCAGAAAATTATTATGGACGACCTCGGCCTCAACTACGTGTGCCAAACGTACGAGCGGTTTTTCGCTGTCTCTGCTGTACTCGCAAATGTCGTCCAGCAGTTGGTGGCCACGCAGCCCGCGTCCAGCCGTTTGCTCAAGCACGTTGTTCGGTGCTACCTGCGTCTTAGCGATGATCCTAGAGCTCGCGAGTCCCTGCGGCAGATATTGCCCGAGGCCTTGCGCAACGCCACGTTCAACGTGATTCTCAAGGGCGACGCTTCCACTAAGCGTTGCCTCGCGCAGCTGCTGGCCAATATTAGCGCAGCCCCTGAGGCTCAGTCATGAACGGCTAGGTCTTTTGGACATCTGCTTGTATTTATCATAACCTTAGAGTACTGTATTTACATTTAAAGTATCTGGCTCAGTTTATTCGCCTTTTAGCCCGATCTCCTCCAGGAATGCCTTGTTATTAGGCTCGCGGCCCAGGAGTTCACGAAGCAGGTCTGACGCGTCACGCGACCCGCCTCGAGCTAGAATCACGTCCCGGTAGTTTGCTCCGGCGGCTGGGTCCATGGGGTCGGCCGCAAACTTGGTCTTCCAGATGTCGGCCGCAAACACCAGCGACCAGAGGTAACCGTAGTATCCGCACTCGTAGCCCCCCATAATGTGAGCAAATTGGTTGTATCCCTCTAGTTTGTCTGGACTAGGCAGTCCGATGATGCTGTCCCGCATCGAGCCCCATGAGTCCTGGAGGTCAAACCCGTGCGGAGTGGTATGAGCTTCAAAGTCAAACAGCCCAAAGAAGAGCTGGCGCAGCAAAAACGTAGCAGAGTTTGCGTTCTTGGATCTGATCAGAGCGTCCAATAGCTCGTCGCTGAGGCTTTCTCCGGTTTTATAGTGGCGAGACAGCTGCTTCAACTGGGCTTTGTCCCAGGTCCAGTTCTCGAGCAACTGCGACGGGGTCTCGACGAAATCACGAGCGACATTGGTTCCACTGAACCTACAGTACTTTGTGAGGCCCAGCGTGGCATGAATGCCGTGGCCAAGTTCGTGGAAAAACGTCACAACGTCGCGGTGATACAGTAACGCCGGACGGCCACCTGAAGCCCGAGGGAAGTTGCAAACCAGTGCAGATGTGGGATAGTGGACACCTTCGTCGTCAATATGGCCCTGGTAGAGCCCAAAGTTAGCGAAGTGCCCATACTTGTTCTCACGAGGATACATGTCGAGATACAGATACCCCTTGAAATCCTCGCCCTGGTATATGGCAAAGCAGGTAATCTCGTCATGCCATTTGTTCTCTGGAGCCAACTCCACGGGGACAAACTTGAGCCCCATCAGCTCTTCAAAAATGTGAAACATGCTGCTGATGGTGTGCTCCATCTCAAAGTACTGGGAGATGGCCTGCTCGTCGACCTTAAAGTCCCGTTCCAGCACCTTGTTTTGATAGAATGCCGAGTCCCAAGCGTACACCTCCGTGGCATTAGGATCCTCGAGTTCCTTTTTAAGCTCAAGGAAGACCTGCTTCTCTTTCTCGCCGAGCGGGCGAGCCTTGTGCACCAGGTCTTGTAAAAAGCTGCGCACCGCTTTCGTGGAACCGGCCATCCTGTCCTCGAGTATGTACTCGCCAAAGTTGTCGAATCCCAGCAGCTTCGCAATCTGCTGGCGAAGCTCGAGTGCCTTGGTTATGAGTACCCCATTCTCGGGGACCCGGTTTTCATATCCCACATACAGCTTGCGGCGAGTCTCTGGCACGCTGCAGTACTTCATAACCGGGACATAGTCGGGTGCCTTGTAGGTGACTTTGTACTTATCACCCTGGACCTCGAACTGATCCAGAACGCTGTCAGGGACCCCCTCGAGCTCCTGGCGAGAGAGCATCACAAACGAGTTGTCTGCTCCGAGGTTGGCATTGTACTTGATGCACACGTTGCTGAGCTCCTTCTCCAGTTGGGTGAGCTTTTCCTGGTCGGCCTGAGGGAGGTCCAAGCCATTTCTGCGGAACTCCTGCAGCACCTTGTCGAGGAACCGTTTGTCAATGTCGCTGAGGTCCTCTTTAGCCTCATGTACGGCCTTGATTTGCTTGTACACATCCGGGCGGCGAGATCGCTCGATGTCGAACGCAGACATCAAGTCTGACGACTGCTCGGAGGCCTGGCGGATGTCCGCATCGGCACTCACATACTGGTAGTATGATAGCACGTTGCTTGCGGTTGAGATCTGGTTCTCGAGAGCGGCATACGGCTTCACAACCGCACTAAATGTGGGGCGAGGCACTGCGGCGATTTTATCGAGAATTGAGTTTGCATTATCTATGTTCGACCGAGTCTCCTCGGTGATCTGCTGAGCTGTGCGCTGGAACACCGGCAAGGGCGGCCTGGACGTGCTCAAAAGCCGTTTAACCAGCCGAAGTCGTAGGGCCATTAGAGCTTACACATTTGGGCCTGGGATACAAAACGTGCCGATTTCTGGACAAGGGACTATTTATCTATATAAAAGTGCGCTAAATTTATTTCTTGCCGCTCTTTTTGATTCCTCCGCCGGTCAGCGGGCCACCCTTCGAGGCCTTTGCAGCCATTTCCTTGCGGGCCTGGGCGTCTGCCCGTTGCTTGGCCTTGAAGGCAGCATCGTCCTCGTCCTCGAACTCGTCCTTCTTCTTCTTGGGAGCCTTCAGCGGCTTGAGCTTTCCACCCTGTCTGCTACTCATTGGCTTATAATATCTTTTTCACCGCACTACCACATTACGTCATGGCGAGATTGCCTCGTCTGTGGGTTGGCTGTTACCTAAGGTACATCAGCCTTTCTCGCTCAGCAACTGATGGATTTGCTGCGCAGCTCATTGATCAAAGATGCCGACCATCAGAAAATTAAACGAGCAATTCCAAAGGGAAGCTCGAAAGTAGTGGACCAAGCCGTCGCTCGGCTGTACATAGCCTACCCAGATAACACCAAATGGACCTGGACAGGTCTGATGGGCGCCATTTGCCTCGTAGATGATCTGGTTGGCAATACCTGGTACCTCAAATTGGTCGATATCGAGGGAAACCGAGGGGTCCTGTGGGATCAGGAACTGTACATCGACTTCAGCTACAATCAAGATCGGACATTCTTCCACACTTTTGAGCTTGAAAACTGCCTGGCGGGCTTGCTGTTTGAAGATAAGCATGAGGCGAGCCATTTCTACAAGCGAATCAACCACCGACAAAAGTATGCCTCCAAAGGGACCCTTCACAACAAGCAGGCATTGTTACGAAGCGGCGCCTCAACTGCTCCCCCTGCACCGCCGACGGTGCCCCAGGCGCCGCCTGCTGCCCCTACCGCCCGTCACATGTCCAGAGGTGGTGCCACTCGGGTCAAGCAGCATATATATTACGACAATGAGCCGCCGGTCGAATGGCGAGCCCTGTACAGTGAGCTTGCAGCGCAAGGCATCACTGAGGACATGATTGCTGCAAACACAGATTTCATCAAGGACTATATACGGCAGCAGGGTGGTCCCCTGGTTGGGCTCGAGCCCCCAGTGCCGGGGAGATTCGCCCCAGAAGCTCCCCAGCCGCAAGCTCACGACAGTTCTGCTGGTCGCAGAGCACCGCCGCCGCCGCCGCCCCCTCCTGCTGCTCCGCCAGGGGCTATGGACTTTGCTGATGGGGAAGTCAAACACTCGAAGGCTGCTCCCACACCCCCAGCAAGCAGGGCTCCTGAGACCCCCAAGGCACCTTCACCGCCATCCGTACGGGAGTCCCCAGAACCAGCAGAAGAATCAGACTCGACTTCAGAGGCCAGAGAGGCTGCGGCGCGAAGATCACTCCCTCCTGTGGTTCCCAGGAAGGTCCCTCCCCCGCTGTCGACAGCACCGCGGCCCAGTGCGCCTGATACGAGTGCATCCACACCGCCCGTGTCCTCGCCAGCCCTGGCATCGCCGCCAGTTCCCGGTGGACAGAGACCTATGCCAGTTGTGCCCCCGAGATCAGGAGTTCCACCGGCGCCCCTATCGAGCAGGCCCATGCCTCCACCACCTCGGCAAGGCAACGCTCAGCATGCAGGGCCTCCAGTGCCCGACCGTGCTGTTGCCTCACCGCCGATCCCCGACCGTGCTGTCGCTTCACCACCGATCCCCGAGCGTATTGTTTCACCACCAATCCCCGAGAGGCAGCTACCTGGAACCCCAATGTCTCCCCCTATTCCTGGCAGGCAGGTGCCTGCTCCACCTGGCGCAGCTGCTACACCTTCTATTCCAGCACGCCAGGTGCCTGCTCCTCCGCCCGTAGTGCCTGACCGCCAAGTTCCTGCTGCACCGTCACCGGCGATCCCACCACGGGCTGGCCCTCCCCCTATGGCGCCGCCCGCTTCGTCTGGGCCTCCTCCACCTCCGCCCATGGCCGCACCTGCGGCATCTGGAGCACCTGCGGCACCAGCACTCCCTACTGATCTAATGGCCTCTATCACATCATCTAGCCTAGGTCAGCTACGGAAGACAGACGGTGGAGCATCACAACCTGGGTCCACCTCTCACCCTCCTCCCCCTGCGAGAAACCCACCCCCTATGGCCGGTGGTCCTCCTCCAATGACTGGCGGTCCTCCTCCCATGACTGGTGGTCCCCCTCCTCCTCCCCCTATGGCTGGCGGTGCACCCCCTCCTCCTCCAATGGCTGGAGGTGCTCCTCCTCCTCCTCCAGGACCTCCACCCCCAAGCGGTCCTGGCGGTGGCAGCGCCCCGGGGGCAGCTCTTCCCACAGACTTGATGGCGTCGATCACGCAGTCCAGCATCGGGCAGCTGCGCAAGACCGACAAGACGCACCTCGACAAGCCATCACCGCTCGTAGCCGAAGCCAAGGGCGAAGCCCCGCGACCACCCATGGGCGGCCCTCCAGACATGGCGAGTGCCCTCGCAAGCGCGCTCGCAGCCCGCAAAAACAAAGTTCAGGGGTCCGACGACGAGGCCTCGGACGACGACTGGGACTAGTAACTCTCTATTTAGATATTTATCTTGTTTAGTATCCTCACTGCGGCCAGCCAGGCTCAGATCGAACCTGCTTATGTAATTAAGTGATATCAGCTAGCCCCGTGGTGACGTTAACCACTTTCACATGGATACCAACCTGATCGCCACTGTAAACAAGCTACAGGATGTATTCGCAACCCTGGGGACGACGACGAACCCTATCGACCTGCCGCAAATCGCAGTCGTGGGCTCGCAATCCTCTGGTAAGTCGTCGGTGCTCGAAAACATCGTAGGCCGGGACTTTCTACCCCGAGGCTCCGGCATTGTTACTAGGAGACCGCTGGTTTTGCAGCTCCAGAATGTTAAAGAAGGTTCCCATAAATTGCCGGAGGGTGAGACCCTCCCAGAGGGAGAGAGCCCTGATGAATGGGGAGAGTTCCTCCACAAGCCCGGGGTGAAGTTTTACGATTTCAACAAGATCAGAGACGAGATTGTGGCCGACACTGAGCGAATCACCGGTAAGAACGTCGGCATCTCCAACGCCCCCATCAATTTGCGCATCTTCAGTCCCAAAGTGCTGACCCTCACGTTGGTGGACCTGCCCGGCCTCACAAAGGTGCCAGTCGGTGACCAGCCTCCTGACATTGAGAAGCAGATCCGTGAGATGATCCTGCAGTACATATCAAAGCCCAACTCGATCATTCTCAGTGTCACTGCCGCAAACACCGATCTGGCGAACTCGGACGGCCTCAAGCTGGCCCGTGAGGTTGACCCTCAGGGCATTCGCACTCTGGGCGTGCTCACCAAGATCGATCTCATGGACAAGGGCACCGACGTGGTGGATATTCTCGCCGGCAAGGTGATCAAGCTGCGGCTGGGCTTTGTGCCAGTAATCAACCGGTCCCAGCGCGATATCGACACCAACAAGAGCATTGACAAAGCATTGGACGCCGAGCGTCAGTTCTTTGAGTCGCATCCCAAGTATCGCAACAACGCAAACTGGTGCGGCACCCGGTTCCTTGCCAACCGACTGAACGTGCTGCTGATGCGGCATATCAAGCAGACCCTCCCCGACACCAAGAACAAAATTGTCAATGCACTCGTCAAGTACAGAGAAGAGCTTGCACAACTTGGTGACGAGGTCGGCGGGCAAGGGTCAAGCCCATCCAACGTCCTCCTGGACGTCATCACGCAGCTCTCCAACGAGTACCGGACAATTCTGGACGGCAACTCGGACGAGCTTAGCACCACTGAGCTTAGCGGTGGTGCCCGTATCTCCTTCGTGTTCCACGAGCTGTATGCCAACGGCGTGAAGGCCATTGACCCATTCGAGCACATCAAGGATGTTGACATCCGCACGATCCTTTATAATTCCTCCGGTTCTTCCCCTTCGCTATTTGTTGCCACCTCCAGTTTCGAAGTGATTGTCAAACAGCAGATCGGCCGGTTCGAGGAGCCCAGTCTGCGCTGCATCGCTCTTATCTATGACGAACTGGTAAGAATCCTTAATCAAATTTTGCAGAAGCCCTTGTTCAAGAGATATCCACAGCTACGTGAGACGCTCTACAATGAAACCCTTCTCTACTTTAGAGGACTCATGAACCCCACCAACAAACTGGTGTCTGACATGATTTCCATGGAGACGTCGTATGTCAACACCGGGCATCCCGATTTCGTTGACGGTCACACCGCTATGGCGATTATCAACGAGAAACACAAGCCCAAGCTGAACAAGGCGGCACCAGAACCACAGTCTCCAAGCTCCAAGGAAGGATTCTTTGGCTCTTTCTTTGGCGGCAAAGCGTCAAAAAAGAAGATGGCTGCTATGGAGGCTCCGCCCACAATCCTGAAAGCCAGCGGCAACCTGAGCGAGCGCGAGATCATGGAGACCGATGTTATCAAGTTGCTAATCCAATCCTACTTCAACATCGTGCGCAGGACGACCATAGACATGGTTCCCAAGGCCATCATGCTTAACCTGGTGGAGAGATCAAAAGCCGGTTTGCAGGGTGAACTACTGTCAAAGCTCTACTCTAGGGGAGATTATGAGTCGATGCTCAAGGAGAGCGACTTTGTTGTTGAGCGCCGCAGGGAGTGCGTGAAGATGGTAGATACCCTACAGAAAGCCTCCGACATTATTGACTCCATGAAATAGATCTTAGAATTACCATCCTAATAAATACTTGCTAGCCCTATATTAATGCTTGCAGACTCTTCAGCAACCAGTTTTGTTTTCTCGATGGTGTGCTGGAGTCCGTGAATGGATTCGAGGACTTGTTCTCACCCCGACTTTCTACAAGCGAGTTGCTGGGCTCCTCAGTATCCTTTGCGGTTGCTTCCTGGACGGTCTCGTATTCTGACTCGTCGTTCCATTCAGGAGTCTTGGCAGGGAGCGCCAGCCACGGATCGGCAAGGATATCGCTGCTTCTCATTCGATTTAGAACACCTTTTTGCAGTATCCTTTTGATCAAAAGCGTTAATTCGTCCGATATCTCAGGTTCAGTAGGGATGCGCAAGTCTGCAGATGTGACACACTTGTAGGTCTCGTCAACGGTTCCACCGTCGAAAGGTGTATGATCAAAGATCATTGTATAGAGACAGATTCCAACTGACCAGATATCACTCGCAAAGCTTGAGACATGCGGCTTGACTACCACCTCTGGTGCCATATAGCTCGGGGTACCTGCACGGCCGTTGCACCACGGGCTTCCCACACCCACTTGTTTCGCCAGCCCGAAATCCCCTAGTTTGGGATGCATGTTTTCATCAAGGAATATATTCGCCAGCTTGATGTCGCGATGGATGATATAGTTGTCATGAAGGAACTTTACTGCGTCAAGGATGGGCTTAAAAATAAACCGAGTCTCAGGTTCGGTTAGTCCTCGATTGAATTTCACCAGATCGAGGATGCTGAGATTAGGGCAGTACTCGAGCACGATGTACTTATTCTTGCTATCGCTGAACGAGCCGTAATAATCGACAATCGAGTCATGAATGGCGACAAACTCGTGAATCTTTGTTTCTGAGTCCAGATTAGAGTTAGATGGTAGGGCTCTGAGAAACTGGCACTTGACTGCAAACACTTTCCCTTTTGGGGTGTAGGCGGTGTAGCAACGAGAGTAAGTACCCTTGCCAATGTCTGTTCCAATGCTGAAGGTTTTTCCTAGAGCGCGCAGAGTTTGAGGTACAAACACTTCGTCTCTAGGCTTGGATTTCTTTGCATGTTTGACAGGCTTGATTATGCATGAGCGGCCAGAGCCATTTTGATCACGCGTCAGAAGACGTTTCTTTGACGCACACATTGAATAGAGACGGAGTTAAGTAGTGATTGTTGGTAGTTTCTTTGTTTGTTACTTTGTTGTACTGTCAATATGCCATACTACATGTTTCCAGCTCTTACAGCAAACATGGGTAGGGTGCATATGTGGGGGCTGCAGTAAATACCAATGAACGAGAATAAATCCAGGAGATATACCAGTTTTCGTGATATGTAATGACCCGTTGGTTGATTTCCTGAAGCAGCGTGGGTTTTTGTCTAGACCGCTAGCCATAGCCTCATAGGCAGTAGGCTAGCGCATAAGCCTCGATAACCGCCACACCTGCATGCATAGTATGGTTGCTACATAAACCCACCAGTGCGAACACGTTCTTCTCTCCGATTAGACTTCAAATATGGGTATTCACTCACTGATGCAAAATTTGACCGTCAAGGACGCTGTTGCTGCCAGGCTGGAGCCTGGATCAAAGCCATCCAAGAAAGAGATCTACCAGAATCGATTTGGTCACGGGCCAAACTTTGGAGCAATGTTCGTTGCTGAGAAGTGGATAGATGACTCCATTTTCCCTGATGGCAGCCCCGGTGATTCTGAGCTTGCGGCTCTTGAAGGGCTGTCCAAGGACCATAGCATTGACGATGTCAAGGCCAAGTTTGAGGAGCGTTGGAACAATTTTATCACTGACCAGGACTGGGAATGGCTCGCTAGCAAGGGTGTGAACTCCATCCGTCTGCCCATTGGATTCTACAATGTTGCTGGGGGCCGGTTTACCAAGGGCACTCCTTTTGAGAAGTACGCCAAAGTCTACGAGAACTCCTGGAACAAGATCAAGGATCTGTTTGCTCAGGCCGCAAAGTATAACATTGGCATTTTGTTGGACTTCCATGCCCTTCCAGGAGGAGCCAATAAGGACGCTCACTCGGGAACGAACTCTGGAAAGGACGAGCTGTGGCACGATTCCAAGTACCGTGATTTGGCACTAGACGTCTACAAGTACGCCGCCAAGGATTTGGAGAATGTTGAGAATCTTGTAGGTTTTGAGCTCGTCAATGAGGCCCCCTACGACGCTTCGAAGCTCAAAGCGTTTTACCTCGACGCTGTCAGGCAGATCAGAAAGTACAATGACAGCGTTCCATTGGTTTTGAGCGATGGCTGGGATCTCAATGGCTGGAGAGAGACCATCAAGAAGCTTGACGAGGAGGTCTCGTCCTCCAAGAAGCCCGCGACCGCTGGCCTGGTCATCGACACTCACATCTACCGTGCGTTTAGTGAAGAGGACAAGAAGCGATCTGCAGAGAACCTGGTCGACGACTCCAAGAACGCGGTGCCTCGTGACGACGACACCGATGTCCTGGTCGGCGAGTACTCTTGTGTGCTGGACGAGCAGTCCTGGAAGCAGGGCGGCAACCGCGACGAGCTCGTGGTGAGATTCGGACAGGACCAGACCAGGTGTTTCGAGAACTGTGCGAGGGCCGGTGCGTACTTTTGGACCTACAAGTTCTGCCAGGGCATGGGCGGCGAATGGGACTTTAGAGTTATGACCGACAGGGGAGCTATCCCCACCTATCCCAACGAGGTTGATGTCAACAAGCCCAACCTGGACGAGTCTCTCGGCCAGGCACTTGACGCCCACAAGAACTACTGGGAGAGCCAGGACAAGAACCAGGACTGGGAGCACTGGCGGTTCGAGGAGGGCTTCAGACAGGGATTTGAGGACGCCAAGTCGTTCGCCGAGTTCCATGGCTCCCGCATCGGACGGATTGCTGCGTGGAAGACTGCTCGTCTCGCCCAGCATATCCACGAAAAGGGCCGGTCCGATAAAACTTTTGTCTACTCGCAGGCGTTCGTGCAGGGTGTCGACGCCTTCTGGTCCCAGGTCTGAGGATCATCTTCTTTGCATGTTTTCCTAGCATGGTAGAGCCATGACTTGAGCGATTTTGCGACAATTCACGAATTGATATAGTATAGCAGTAATTATGTTCGCTCTCTCGAATTATACGGTGTTGAGGTAGCCTTTGATAGCGCAGCCTAACCAACCTTTAGCGGCCTCGAACTTTGGCGGCCTACGTTATTATATACACTATGTTGATATACTACCACACATATCGAGTCTCAATACACCATCACCTACCGTAACTTGCAGAGCTGTCATGTGCTGCATGCACGATAGCGGTGCCTCAGCAAGACCCACATCTGCAAGCTATGATTAGAACTTCAATTTGCGCGAGTGCGCCCCGCGGAGGCCAGATGGGTCATCAAGGAAAAACTAGCGCCCAGTTAAAATATTTTCCTCCGCCCGCGCGAGTCGGCGCCGTGCAAACCAAGTAAAAACTTCTCTTAGTCATCGAAGCAGTAGCTGCAGTAGTAAGAATTTTTCACTCATCTTTACCAGATCCGCTTGGTATCTTCACTTCATACAAAAACCCTAAAAAAAAAATGACCACTGAGACCCCCATCAATTCTGTTGAGAAAGACCTTGAGAAGCTTTCTCTTAAAGATGAATCCAAGCCAGAGGCATCCTCTGACAAGACCGGCGACTCCAAGCCAGCCGAGTCCAGCAAGGAGGGCAGCGAGGAAAACCGGATGAACTCTTCCTCGCTCTATGTCACTGACCTGGACCCCAGTGTCAGCGAGGCTGTTTTGTTTGAGGTTTTCTCCCCCATTGGCGACGTGGCGTCGATCCGCGTTTGCCGCGACACCGTGACCCGCGAAAGCCTCGGGTATGCGTACGTCAACTTCCACAACGCTGCTGATGCCCAGAAGGCTCGGGACGAGCTCAATTACGCCACGATCAAGGGACGCAGCTGCCGCATCATGTGGTCGCAGCGAGACCCCAGCGTGCGCCGCTCGAACCAGGGCAACACCTTCATCAAGAACCTCGACCCCAGCATCGATAATAAGGCCCTGCACGACACCTTCAGCGCCTTTGGCGAGATCCTGTCCTGCAAGGTCGCCACTGACCGCGAGGGCAACTCGCTCGGCTACGGGTTCATCCAGTACGCCTACCCCGAGAGCGCAGAGGACGCGATCCGTCTGGTGAACGGCATGGTCCTGAACGGCCGCCCCGTGTTCGTCGGCCGCCACATCCCCCGCAACGAGCGTGAGAGCCAGGCCGAGTCCCAGAAGACCAAGTTCACCAACGTCTACGTCAAGAACCTCGACCCCGAGATCGCGGACGAGAAGGCACTCACCGACATGTTCGGCAAGTACGGCGAGATCACCAGCGCCTACCTGGCGACCGACTCCGACAGGAAGTCCAAGGGCTTTGGGTTCGTGAACTTCGCTGACCACACCGCTGCCCAGAAGGCCGTCGACGAGCTCAACGACCGCGAGGGCACCGAGGGCCGCAAGCTGTACGTCGGCCGCGCCCAGAACAAGTTCGAGCGCCAGACCGAGCTGCGCAAGAAGTACGAGGCCGACCGCCTCGAGAAGCTCACCAAGTACCAGGGCGTCAATCTCTACATCAAGAACCTCGAGGACACCATCACTGACGAGGCTCTTAAGGAGGCATTCGCTCCCTTCGGCACCATCACCTCCGCCAAAGTCATGACCGACGACCAGGGCAAGAGCCGCGGGTTCGGGTTCGTGTGCTACAGCGCCCCCGAGGAGGCCAACCGGGCCATTTCAGAGATGAACCAGCACCTGCTTGGCAACAAGCCGCTGTACGTTGCGTTCGCTCAGCGCAAGGACCTTCGCCAGAGCCAGATGAGGCAGCAGCTCAACGCCCGCAACCAGTTGCGCATGCAGCAGCAGGTTGCCGGCGGCATCCCCGGCCAGTTCATCGGCGGCCCCATCGTGTACGGCCAGCCCGGTTTCATCAACGCCCCCGGCCCCCGCGGCCCCTACAACCCCCAGATGATGATGCGCGGCGGCATGGCCCCCATGGGCCAGTGGCAGGCAGGCCCTGGCGGTCCCCAGCAGGGCGGCCGCGGCAGCGGGCCCTACGGCTACCCCTCGGGCGGCCCCTCTTCCCAGCGCGCACAGGCTGCACCCGAGTCGCTTGCTGACGCCGTCAAGGCCGCTCCTGAGAACGTCAAGAAGCAGATTATCGGTGAGGCTCTCTACCCCAAGATTCTCGCACAGGAGAAGATCAACAAGGACAATGACCTTGCTGGTAAGGTCACTGGTATGCTACTCGACATGGATAACGACGATCTCATCGAGCTTGCTGAAAATGACGCTTCTCTCAAAGAGCATGTGGAGGAGGCTCTTTCTGCCTATCAGGCGTTCCTTGAGAACAACGGCGAGTCTCAGTAATTTTAATGTATTTGCTACTTCTAGATAAACAAATATTAAAACTGCTAATCTGATCCCTGCGAAGACTGCCGCCAGTGCGGCCGGGCCTACGAGTATCGTATGTACACTACTTTTCTTTTGCTTCGGCTTTCTCGGCCTGGGCTTTCTCGAGCTTCTCCTGGGCCTCAGGCTTGAGCTTCAGTGGCTCGGACGGCTTGAACGACACCCTGAACGGGCGGCTCTCGTTCTTGCTGGGGTCGTCCAACCGCTTAACTAGCTCAAAGTCCCGCATCAGGTACGCCGTGGCGCCCGTGCCGAGCACTATCCCAAACACGACGGCGACTAGTCTGCCTTTGGCTGTGGGTCCGCTGCTCATGTAATTTAGACCATCTGACCTCACGCAACCGCCGTAAGTAGGGTGTTGCGGCGGCCGAATAACTAGAAACGATAATTAGTGCTAAATATTCTAATTTCCCGCCGGCCCACCAGAGCAACCGGGCTGGTAATTAATTATAGATCGGGCATAACGTAAACACTTTCAACCTCAATGTCTTTATCAAAGAGAATTATCAAGGAGACGGAACGGTTGGTGAAGGAGCCCGTGGAAGGGATCAGTGCCACTCCGCACGAGGACAATCTCCGGTACTTTGACGTCCGGATCGACGGCCCTGCCGAGACGCCGTACGAGGGGGGAGTGTTCAAGCTCGAGCTGTTTCTCCCGCAAGAGTACCCGATGGAGCCCCCCAGAGTGAGGTTTTTGACCAAGATTTACCACCCCAACATCGACCGGGTCGGTCGAATCTGCCTTGATGTGCTACAGAAGAACTGGTCTTGTGCCCAGCAGATGCGGACGATTCTCCTAAGCATTCAGGCATTGCTAGCATCGCCCAATCCATTCGATCCGCTCGCCAACGATGTGGCACAGGAGTGGAGGGAAAATGAGGCCAGAGCGTTAGAGACCGCTCGAGAATGGACTGCCAAGTATGCCAAGCCGTAGTTAGCGGGCGATAGACAAGATATATTTAATGAAGAGATAAATACGATTCTCGTGGTTGCTTGGGCGGGCTTGCTGGGCCCGGGGTTCTGGGTCTGGTGCCTCGCCGCCTCGCCGCATCGCCGCATCGCAGCATCGCAGCATGGGTAACAATATTTCTTATTTAACTATACACTTACCTATACTTAGTTGTAAAGAACAAACTTGCCCCTACCCGATGTGACGGAAACAGTGCAGCCGTTGGCACCGCCGTTGTAGGAGCCGTTCTCGTAAACGCAATTGCCGTTCACGCTTGCGCCATCCTCAGCGACAATCTTGACGTTGAAGTTAGCGGCCTCCTTGTTGTTGGGGTTGGGAATAAGAGACAAGTAAGTGATGCCACCGGCCTTGCCGGCGCCAAAGTTGAGGGGAGCCCAGTTACCGACACCAGAGCCATCACTACCCCAAACGCAGCCGTCCTCAACAGAGACGCCAGCGTTGTTGACGTAGTACTGGCACGAGGTGGACTTGCCCTGCCAAGCGTAGTAAGAGCTCTGGTCGACAACAGACAAGACGCTCTCACCGCCGGCAGTGACCAGGGTGGGGATGACCATGTTCTCGGTACCGGGGTAGTCCGTGCGGCAGATGGCAACATCCTGAGAAAGCTCGCTAACAACGCGAGCGCTGTCAGCACCCCACGAACAGAGGTATTTGGAGGAGGTGTCGGAGCGGTAGAGCTTGCCGTTCTTGCAGAGAAGGCCGCCGACCGAGACACCGTTGGCGGGTTGGCTAGAGGGCCACTGGGTCTTGGACATGCCAGGCTGGCATGCGTAGGAGCAGTAGTCGCCCTCCTCGCACGAGTCCTTGTTTTCGGTGTAATCGCCAGAGTACTTCTGGATACCAGACCAGCCGCCGAATCCGAGCCAGTCAAGGGAAATGACACCTTGGCCGCTGGGGAAGTCGGAGCACGAGATGGTACCGTCCTGGAACTCCTCGCTAGGGTCGCTGAAGGAACCGAGGTCTCCGCTGATGCCGCCAGAGCCGCCAGAGCTGCTGCCGGAGCCGCTGGAGCTAGAGCTAGAGCTAGAGCTGGAGCTGGAGCTGGAGCTGGAGCTGCTGGTGGATGCTGCGGACTCGCTGCTGCTGGCGGGTGCAGACTGGGCCTTGGAAGACGCAGCCGCGCTCGAAGTAGCCGCAGGAGCGCTCGAGGTCTCAACAGAGACTGTAGCAATTGACGAAGCACCGTTAAACGCGAAGTTGTTGGCAGCGACTGTGGTGGAGGCGGGTTCGTCCTCCTCAGTTTCCAAAGCCGTGGCCTCAGCGGTCACGACGTTGCCGTTCTGATCAACAACAATGGTCTGGTAAACCAGCTGGGTGACGTAGGCACGCTTGTGGACGTGATGTTCATTGGCAGCCGCGAGGGCGCCAGAAGCTAGCATGGATGCAATCAAAGAATACTTCATTTCGACTTAAAAACCTGGATCAAGAATGAGTGGATCTAAGTTAGTTCTGTAACGATGTTAGTTAACCAAGGAGTCAAAGAGTGTGTATCGAAAGGTATGTCTTGGAGCTTAGCTGGAATGTGTACAACCCCTTAGGGTACGGGTTTTTTGTCTGAGTCCCAATCTCCTCATGCGCATCGCGTGACTAATCAGGTAGTCTGAGGCATGAAAATTTTTAGCACTGGAAAAAAACCCGCCAACAGCGCACAGTAGGCGTTGCACGCCGCCGCAGTTGTCAATCCCCACGACACGTGCCCTACACCGCCAACACCCGCGCACGGCGCTGCACTACGAGAATGGAGGGTAAGGGTTACCAACACAGGTATCAGCCACCCGTTTCGAATCCGTCGAGCGCATAAACATCTTTCTCCATCTTTCTCATACGCGCCCGTTCGTCGCTCAGTGTGTTCCTGCTTGTTCCTTAATTTGAGACCCTCCGGTGGGTCAACTGCTCCCGAGACTACGCCATCCCCTGATACACGCTCTCACTCGACTCTATATCCCGGCTAATTAGTGCTGTGTACTTACCAGTTAGTAAAGAATGAATGGACTTTAAGCCTGGTGATGGGGTCTGCGATGCGTCGCTTCTTATAACTAACAAGAGAACTTACGTGAGCTGCATGCACGAGGTAAGGGCGTTGGCTTAACTCATCTCATTGTGGAAGTATACAGCTGCATGCACATCCATTAGTTGGACTAGTCAATTCCTTTTATTCTGCATAAAAACAGTCCGCAAAGTATACTGCCGACTTCTCGGGGCATTAATCGATTCATCTAGTTCTTTTGTAGCTTTGTTCTCTGACTTCACGCTGTCTGTGAATATCACTGTGAAAAGTAGAAGGATCATGCAGCTTGTCTCGAGCTGGGATTTTTTTCACAGACACAGAAATTCGAGCTGAATACTTTGATTGGTTTATTCTTTAGCCGGAAGTGGGGCTGATCAGAGCCTGGTCCCACGCAGCCGAGAAAGTGGCTCGTCAGCTTCAGTCGCTTGGTGAGCCATTGTGAGAGCCCTGGTGAATTCTCTCTGTCCCCGAGGAACTGGTTCTCTCGGACACTCGAGCTGCTCGGTAACCGCAGATCTTTGCATGTTAGTAGATGGCACTTGCCGGTTTGCTCAAGCGATAAATCCAGTTGTCTATATATTAATTCCTACATGTATACAAGTCTTTTGTACGTTTTATCCCGAGCAGTCTCGAGCGACACTCGGTTCAAAAAAAATTTTCTATCTGTCAAAGGCGGCAAATTGCGGTGTTTGTTTGTGGCGGTTTGTGTCAGGTTAGGGTTATAATCTGTTTGTCTGCGTAGTGTTTAGGGTAGCGAGCTAACCGCACCCGCATGTCCCAATGAGACATTGAGGCTCTGAGCTAGTGTGATATATTAGTTGTTGAAGTTTTCTACGGGTGCTCTTTGTAGTGTATCGCCAAATGTTGGCTCCATTGAATCATTAATCTATAATCAAGTCTAGGATTATCGGCCGCAGTGTGACGGAGTCTGATCCGTGGCATGCACTTCAAGACTTTGCAGGATGACTGTACAATTGGGATAACCTATCTGATCACTAGTTTTGAAAATTGAGAATCCATCGTAAAAGTCCAGGAGGAGTATCACAAGTCTGCAACCGCTGTCCGTTTGTTTGACTGTGGCCGTTGAAGATCCTCAGCGGAATTATGATTCCACGCATATCATGTAGCAGTTGTATTCTGCCTGCATTACTATCTTATCCTTCTGTAAAGTTTCTTAATGGTTGTATTTTTACAGTTCTCTATATTTGGAAAACCCCTAAGCGGCACATAACCGTTAAGGGCAGCGAGCGCTTCCGATCCGGCTATCTCGGTAGCTTCGCATGTGGCAATAAGGCTTTCTATGGGAACAGTTATAGAAGTACTAATGGTTCGAGGATCAACCTGGTTTGCCGTACTGTTGCAATGAGCATAGCGGCTTGTGGCCCAGGCGTCTTGGTCCCATATATGCATGGAAATTAGCTGCACCTTACTGCATGCTTCTGCATGTGTGCGGAGGTCCGGCAAAGCCTGCATTTGCAAAACTCTTTCCAACCAGGCTCATGAATCTTTTCGTTGTTGATCAAATTCACCGATGTAGATAGCAGTCGTACTAGCGTGAGTCTGTAAAATTGGGGCTCTCTAATGTTCCTGCATCATTACCTAGACAACCAATGATGGGAAGATGTAGAGATGACATTTTGTTCACTAATCAGAATCCAGACCCGTAATGTGGTTCTGTACAACTCGGATATATAAACTGAGTTTAGAGTAAAGTAACGATAGCTCCGATGATCAGGCCGCAGCTGATTGATGCTTATTGCATATGTGATAGAGGCACTTTTCCTGTATACCATTAGGTGTACACTGTTACGCGCATAGCGGGAACTGTGCGTCCGAGGTGCCGAGAGGTAATTGGTTTCTTGGTCATGCACGCATTACCGTATCTCAATACAAATGAGAATCTTGCAAGTCAAAGACTTTTTCAGTGTATTTTGTCAGAGCGAGGTGCCTATTGAGTAAATGCAAGTTTTCCAAGAAGCTACCGTTGGTGAGAAACTCTGGTGTCAGACTATGCAGGGTTTGCACTGTGGAGGATCGTCTGAGTCAATTCCTGAGGGGCTATATTATGTTGGCACATGTGTCAAACCTTTATTAACATCTAATCCACTTGGAGGAACGTTTGAAGCGTTTACGTATCCGACATATATGGGCTCGACTCTATATTGTGTAGTGCGCTAGCAATCCGCCTATCTGAATGTCTTTTGAGTCAAGCTTAAGGGGCCATAGTGCACGCATGTATGTCGAAACTTAATCAGGCGCCAAGTTGTCATCTACTGGAGTATCAATCTGGAGTGTTCCATATAGCTATAGAAAACGCTCGACTGTCCGTTTGCGAATTGCAATAGCAATTAGGCTATCTGAGTCTCACCTGAGTTGATTCTAAGGGGTGCAGTGCACGCTTGTGCCAAAACCTTATTAGGGTAGTTGGCATTGTTGGAGGAACATTGTAGCGTTCACATATTATACATATGTAAGGGCTGCGCTCCACATCTGTGAACTCGATTATCAATTTGGTTATCTGAGTCTCGTCTGAGTTAACTGTAAGGGGTATAATGACGCTTGTGTCAATACATATGTCCCCCTTATTAGGCGTAGTTGGCATTATTGGGGGAACATTGTAGCATTCACATATTCTTCATATATAAGGGCTCGGCTCTACATTTATAAACTCGATTAGCGATTCGGCTATCTGAGTGTCCTTTAAGTTAACCTCAAGGGGTATAGTGACGCATGTGTCAAAACCTCAATAGGCGTAAGTAGCATCTACTGGAGGAGCATTATAGGATTCCCTATTCTACAGATATAAATGCTCGGCTCTACATTTGTTAACTTGATTGAGTGGCTACTGAGTGTGGTGACTCCTCAAGGGGCTATTGCACGCATGTGTGTCAGAACCCAATTAATGTAGTTGGCATCTATTGGAGGGATATAGTAGCGTTCATATTTTCTGCATATGCAAAGGCTCGCTCTACAATTGTGGACTTGAGTATAAAACAAAAGGCTACCTGAGGATCGTAAGTCAATCGATGGCATGCACGCGTGTGTCAAAACTTGTTATCTGGATCAGTTTCACCGAGTTGAGGACAATTGTAGCATTGATATACTCGACTCATTATAAGCTCGGCTCATTGTAAATTGCGTTGCAGACTACTCTAGAGCCATGGTGCATGGAAGCTATGTCGCCTAATCAAGGCACCCAACATAAAACTCGAGAATGAGATACAGATCAATACAGACGCCAGGACACAGCTAAATCCGTCTAAACTAAATATTAGAAATATCCATGTCCTAATGGACGGTTCGGGTCTGAGTACATAAGCGTGTGTAATTGCCGTCACGGTAAATCCTGGACCACTCAGGGGTGTTGAAAAGTGCGCAAGACCTTACTACCGACAAATGTCCGCTGAAACCGCCCAAGAAACTATTCCCGCAGGAGCTGAGGTCAGTATTCTGAGCAAGAACGAGAAGAAAGCCCGCAAGCTGCTCAAGGGCACTGGCATCAAGAAGGTCGATGGCATCCAGCGTGTTGTTCTCCGTCGTCGTGGAGGTGTTTCGTTCGTTATCGAGAAGCCCGACGTTTACCGCACTCCCAACGGAGGCTACGTTGTGTTTGGCGAGGCCAAGGTCCAGAACCAGGACTTTGCTCAGCAGCTGGCTGCTCTCAACCAGGGCGGTGCTTCTGAGGCCGCTGCTGCTGCCGCTGGCGACGACAAGTCTCCCGAGGCCATCACCAAGGACCTTGAGGCTGCTGTGAACAAGGTGTCGATCGAGGAGGAGCCCGAGGTCGACGACGCTGATGTCGACACCACCGGTTTAGACGAGGACAAGATCACCATGATCATTGAGCAGGCGAACGTCAGCAAGGCCAAGGCCGTCAAGGCTCTTCGCGAAAACAACGGGGACCTCGTCAACACTCTGATGGCCCTGACCAACTAGCTAAATGTAAATAGGTAGCGTAGATCGCCGCTCTAAAACTAGCTGAACTCATCAAACTCTGCATAACACAGAACCTAGACAAGCTGCGAGCATGCTAATCCAGAACCTAGACACGCTGCGGGCGTGCTAATTCAGAACCTAGCATGCTGCGAGCGCACGTGCATCGCGATGAGATTATCGATCGCATCAGTGCGGAGCAACCGGCTGATAGCGCGGTAAATAAAGTCGGTCATCTATGGCATAACTATTCGTACATATCGGTCGTCTCTCAGCCTGAAAAAGGCCACCGGAGCCAGCCTCGGGCCTGGGGCTCCGGCTTGGGGTCGGGCTTCTCCTCCCTGTACATGTCGACGGGGATCTGCCCAATGTAGTGCTTGTCGCCGAATCCGCCAATGTAGTAGATGCCCGAGATCACGAACCTGACCCACTCGGTCTTGTGGAAGCCAGACTTGCCCGGCTGCCACTCGGCGGCGTCGGGGTGGACCGCGAGGAACCGGTCGATCTCGTCCTGGGGCGGCTCGGTGGCCTCGAACTCGCCGTACAGGACGATTCTCTTCTGCGAGGCCAGCTCGACCGGAGTCTCGGCGTTGGGGGAGTCGCCCGTGCGAATTGTGAGCGACGCGGGCGAGCCCTTGTCGACGTTGCGGAAGGCGGTCGACATGTCGACTCTGATCAGCAGGAGCGACGCATCGTCGTCGGCAGAGTCGATGTAGTACTCGATCTGGCTGGTGGCGAACCCCAGGAACTGGCCCTGCTGGTTGATTGTGTTCATGTTTGCGAACGAGTTATCGTAGACGAATTGGCGGGCCTCGCGGACGGCGTGCCTGCGGGGGAGCCGGATCGACAGCGCTGGGGCGCTCTTGTCGGCCCCACGCACGGTGGTCGCGGCGGCGGTCTGGGTGACGGTGGACATGTCAGGTGGGATGAATGGCATCAGCATTTATATGCAGGCGCGTGCATGATCACGCTGCAATCTCGGGATCTTGCAGATCGCGCATGATCTGGCGACAGTGGCCAGGGGTCGCGGTGGACTCTACTGGGACTCTGCTGGTGACTAGGCAGTAGTATTTGAAGTGGTATAGGGAGTAGGATTGAGCGGCCGCAGACGTGCAGTGGTGCGGTCCGTGACCGGTGGAGCAGCCGTGGAGCAGCTCGAGAGTAGCCAGCACACAGCGTCGACACGAGCCCCGTGTCGACAGGTACCGTGCGTCGGAGCTGCGTACGACACCCCAAATCCCGCCACACCTCGTCGATGTGCCGCGACCAAAGTCTTGGCATTTTTCACCCCAAAGTGGCCGCGAGCGCTGCGAAAAACTCCCAGACTGGTTTGCGAATATTTTTGGCGCAGCCCATATGTGGTGCCCGCCCCCAATTTGGCAAGGGGCGCAGACAGGCCCGGAGTAGGAATTCTCAGTCAGCCAACATCAGAGTCGGAGAATGCACAGCGCAATACTGCCCACTCACGAGAAGTTTCTGCCGAAAAAACACGGCAGGGAGGCTGGGTTTTTCGACAGGTGCAAGACGCTGCTCCCGTCTCGCGGCTACCGCGGCACCGTCAACAAACTGTCCAAGTACGCCCTCTGCCTGCTGGTGTCGTACGCACTGTTTCTAATATCTGGGCCCTCGTCCGGGAACGGAGCGTACCACTACTACGACCTCAACAAGTTTGGCAGCTCGCCCAACGCCGAGGAGGCGCTGGAGCGCGGCGAGAAGATTCTGATGTGCATCCCGCTCCGCAACGCCAACTCGGTGCTCGATCTCATGTGGAGCCACCTCCACAACATCACGTACCCCCACGAGCTCATCGACATTGCGTTCCTGGTCGGCGACAGCGACGACGGGACGCCCGAGGAGCTGCTGAAGGGCGTCGAGGCCACCGAGGCGTGGGACGCCAAGGACCAGTACAACCGCATTGAGATCTTCAACCGCGACTTTGGGGCCGTGATCGGGCAGGGCGTCGACGACCGGCACGGGGTCGCGGTGCAGGGGGTGCGCCGCAAGCTCATGGGCCGGGCCCGCAACTGGCTGCTGAGCGCGGCGCTGCGGCCAGACCACTCGTGGGTGTACTGGCGGGACGCCGACATCGAGACGGCGCCGGCGTCGCTGATCCAGGACCTCATGAACCAGAACAAGGACGTGATCGTGCCGAACGTGTGGCGGCCACTCCCCAAGTTCCTGGGCGGGCAGCAGCCGTACGACCTCAACTCGTGGGTCGAGAGCTCGGCGGCGCTGGAGCTCGCCAAGACCCTCGACGAGGACGACGTGATCGTCGAGGGCTACGCCGAGTACCCGACGTGGCGCGTGCACCTGGCGTACCTGCGCTCCGACAGCCACAAGGGCAACCCGAACGAGGTCATGAACCTCGACGGCATCGGCGGCGTGAGCATCCTCAGCAAGGCCCGCGTGTTCAGGGCCGGCGTCAACTTCCCGGGGTTCGCGTTCGAGAACCACGCCGAGACCGAGGGCTACGGGAAAATGGCCCGCAAAATGCATTTCAGCGTCGCGGGGCTCGTCCAGTACACGATCTGGCACAAGTACGAGCCCAGCGAGGACGACATCAAGCAGATGGCCGAGCTCAAGGCGTCGGGGCTCCCGTACGACTAGCCAGCTCGAGCAGGACTCTAGTTTAAGATAGACTTGAGCGCGGCCGCACCACGCATGTGACAGGCCCAGCCTCGGCTGGCGTGCACCAATTGCAATTCGCAGTGCGCAATTGCGACAATTCCTCTGTACTCGCTATATCTATTGCAACTCTATGTATCTACTGCACTACTACGTCGGCGTCGGCTGCCCCCACCCCGGGTCACCTACCTCATTACTCAGCCGTTATCACCTGCTCGGACAAATTTCAGGCTCCCCGCTTTTTGACATTTCAATGACTACCAAGGAAGAAATCATCAGCTACTTCAACTCGGAGCACTACGTCTCGCTCTACGACCTGCTCGCGTATTATGGGGGAATACCGCTCAAAGTCAGCGACCCCAAGCACACCGTCGAACTCGTCGACATCAACCTCAGGCAGCTCACGCTCAATTACGTCAAGGGCGACCGACCAAAGACCACCGTAATTGACCTGTCGCCCCCGCTCAAGTCCCTCGGCCAGGCCCAGGGCAGGCTGCAGCAAATGGCGTTCGAGGCCGCCGACGCCCTGCGAGTAAGCCCCTATCAGATCACAACCTACACCTCGCCGGCCCCGAGCGGCATCATCACCATGATCGCCATCGCCTCGGGGCTCGCGATGAGCGCCAGCCCGAACACCAGCTTCCAGCTCCTGAGGCACCGCACCCCTCGGCTCGCAGCGTTCGTCAAGCGAAACATTAGAAAGATTACGTTCGGCCTGCTCGCAGTGCACCTGTGGGAGTACTTTTACTTCTTGCGGCCCCGCCTCGACAAGTTCAGGGTGTATGGGATTCTGCGACTAAAGTGGTTCCTGGACTGCCTGTTCGAGGGCTTCCCGTCGTGGCTGAGGTTCTACGCAATGTGCGACGACCTCAACAAGCAGAGGCAGGCTATCTCCCGCCAGCACTCCTAACTATTTAATAAGTTGACGTTCAGTGATCTCTCGATTTGGTTGACTTGAAGATTACATAATTTCGTATCGAAGTCCATAGTTGGTAGTCTATCGAAATGTGTGAGTATAAACAGCAGCGCGTATGCAGTGTACTTGTATTAGCAGTTCTCAATCTATTAACTATTAACAGTGTACATAGTTCAAAACGTCAAACTGCCGTAGTGGCCATCGAGTTGTACCTGGAGAACGCTCCATTTCCCAGATCAGTCTCGGGGTTGTGAACCGCATACTCGCTGGCGTGACGTCTAAAGTAGATACGCTTGCACCACTTCCAGAGCTCCGCTGCACCGATAAACACAATGAGCCCGCCAACTGCGACTGCCCACTCCCATTTGCAGGCAAGGTGCTTGAACACAATCTTGTTGATCACTGGAATATAGCAGAGAGGGAACAAGGTGACGAAACCACCAATGATGGACCAAAACAGGGCCTGGTTTCTCCACAGATCCGCGAAAAACTGCTTGTACGGACCCTTGGGCGAGTTAGGCGTCAAGTAGAACATGGATCTACGCAGGTCAATCATCTCCCATGCTAGGACAAGAAGGCACCAGGTCATCTGGGCAAAAGTCACTGAACGAGTACGGAACACCGCGTAGCACGAGTCAGTATAGGTCTCGTTACAGCCCCGTCCTAGAGCAGGCCGCCCACCCCAGTAGCCGTAGATCAACGAGCTGAAAGTAACCACGCAGATGATCGCAACTGCAAACCCATACACCAGCATGTCAAGAATAACCTCGACAGTGAATATTGAGTTCTTCGCACTCGCAGGCGGTCTTTTCATCACGTTCAGCTGGGCCTTCTCCATACCCAGGCCCATGGCAGGGAACCCTGAGGTGATCATAATGATCCACAAAACCTCAACTGGAGACACCGGAAACACCGAGAATCCGTCCTCTGCTTTGAAGGCCAAACCAATCAGAAGGAAGAGCACCTGCGAAACATTTCCTGCAAGCAAATGAAGAACGAACTTCTGGATATTGTCAGTCATACGGCGACCTTCCTCAACTGCACTCAGAATGGAAGCAAAGTTGTCATCAGACAAAACAATATCTGACGCCTCTTTTGCAACATCACTACCGGCCATACCCATGGCGATACCCACGTCTGCCTTCTTCAGCGACGGGGAGTCGTTCACACCGTCGCCAGTCATGGCACAAAAGGCACCTCGGCGATGGAGAGCATCAATCATTCGTACCTTGGTTTGCGGTGAGCAGCGGGCAACAACCAGAGGCAACACAGGAAGAGCGTCAATTTGCTCATCGCTCAAAGCATCGAACTGGGACGCAGTCATAACCATAGCTTTGACAACCTCAGGTGTGAGATCATCCAGTTTCTTGGGAATGATTCCAACCTCCTTAGCAATCGCGGTAGCAGTAGACGGGTGATCACCAGTGAGCATATGGACGTTGACACCCGCACGATGGGCAAGCTTCACAGCAGGAGCAGACTCTGGTCTGGGGGGGTCATAGATACCCACCAAGCCCAAAAAGGTGAGGTTCTTCTCGATTTCGTTGCGCTCTGCTTTAGAGTAGTCAACAGAAGGATCGGCGTTTCCACGGCGTGCAAATGCCAAAACACGCAGACCTTCAGACGCGAGTTCATCAACTTTGTCAAAAACGAGCTTGTGCTCGACATCAGTAAAAGGGATTGGCTTATCGTTGCCCTTCTCAGTTCCATACCAGGTATCACACAGGTCGAGAATACGCTCGGTTGCACCCTTGGTGAAAATAGTGATATCATCGGTCTTGTTATCCTGGTAAACTGCACTCATACGCTTGATGCTGGAATCGAACGGGTACTCTGCCAAGTGAGAAAACTTGAGGCGTTTGTGATCTTCAGGATCGTGGAACTTGGCGCGGTCATGATGGAGGCGAGTAACAAAGACTTGGATGGCAATCTCCGTAGGGTCTCCATTCGCTTTCCATTCACCGTGAACTTCATTGATGTTGGCAATATTAGCCATACCAGCAGTGAGCATGTACTGAGAAAGGGGCTTGTTAGCATCGTCAATCTCCTTGACCACGTGGCCTTCCTCAGTGGCAGTGAGACCAATGTTAGGATTCAATGGGTCTGTGGCCTCAGTTACACTAAGTGTGTCCCAAGAGGGGATCCAGGCGCGACGGACAACCATCTTACCTTGAGTCAAAGTACCAGTCTTGTCAGAGCAAATATCATTTACTGAACCCAAAGCCTCCAAGGAGTCCAACTTGCGGATTACCACGTGCCTCTGAGCCATGGCCTTGGTACCCATAGCCATGGTGATTGTGAGTACAACAACCATGGAAGCGGGAATCATGGCAATGGCAACGACAATAGCGTAGACTGCCACCTCACGGGTGACGTCCATCTTCTGGGCAGCCATCGCTACGATGGCAATGATAACAGCGACGAAGAACAAATATACCGCTAGACGAGACATGAGGCGGTGCAATGGGGTACCTATGTTGAGACCAAGAAAGTTTCCTACCAGGTCCTTGATGGTACCAAAAAAGGCACGACTGTAGTCACGCTTGCGGGCCTTACCTTGCTCATCGCGAGGAACTTTGCGGATCTTGCTTTCTTTATCGTTCAAACTTGCGGCAATACGTCCAATTTCGGTATTCATGCCGGTACCAGTGACAATAGCAGTAGCACGTCCCTTTGATACAGTGCTCGAGGAGAAGGCCATGTTCACGCGGTCGCCAACAGGGGCATCAGCAGCAATTGTAATATCATACTCTTTAACAACAGGCATAGACTCGCCTGTCAAGAGGGCTTCCTCAGTCTCAAAGTTCATGCCTTGGATCAAGCGACAGTCCGCAGGGACAGTGTCACCTACTTTGACTACAATCAAATCTCCCGGGACCAAGTCCTTGGAAGGGACAGTCTCGTCCTCACCATTACGGATGACACGAGCTGTGGGAGACGACATACTACGAAGACTTTCCATAGTTTTGGCAGCACTATATTCCTGCAGAATACCAACGAAGACATTAATACCGGCAACACCGGCAATTACACCACCAGAGATCCAGTCTTTAATGGCGAAGGAGATAACCATACACACAAGCAGAACAAGAACCATCGCATTGGCAATTTGTGAGATAATAATCTTGGTCAGGGATACACCCCCTCCTTCGTCTAGAAGGTTGGGGCCGTACTTCTTCTCGAGTCCCTCGGCTTCTTGATTTGTGAGACCTGTGTCGATATTGGTTCCTAGCTCGCGGGCGACATCGGCAGTTCGCATTGTCCATGCTTTGAAGGCATCATCCTGACTCAAGGTTTCCCCTGAGCCATCCTTCTCAGTTACATGTATAGTTTTCACATCATTATATTCAGATCGGCTTTCTTGAGTTGAGCTTCTAGTAGCCATCAGATTGCATAGTGTACTATTGGCCTGCACTTAAATATCCATCATCTCGACGCAACCTGCATGTACGCTGTATGCTGCTGCAAGTACATATGCTGGGGTGACGCCAGTTGGGGTTTTTTGAAGCATTATCAGGTAATCTAAGTCAGCAGGGACTCTACAATAGCCCAATATGAAAAATGTATCCCTCCAAGAAGTGAATGGCTAAATCTGGAAGTTCGGTCCTCCGGTTTCGCCATTGGCAGATAACTGCCTATTCTTGGAAGTCTAAATGATCCGATTACATAATTCTTGGCTGAGCACGTGATAATCTGTCAATGTAGTGTGGGGAACTTTTGAGCTGGTGTTAGGGACGAGGAATAAAATGAAAATACCCCTGACTTTATCAAGAAGCATCTGGCAGATAATTATACTATAATCAGAAGCCTACGATAGGAGCAATAAAAATGCCAAGAGCCAAGACCCCCGAAAACCCGTAGCCCGAGGTAACTCAGGATTCTTTCGGCAAACCAGTTGAGCCTCCACAGAGAAATTGTATCGGACAATTTGGGATGATAGCCTTGGTAGCAAGCGTTTCTTGGGTTGCGCTGCGTAGTCACGAGATTTGTTTGGGACCACCAGATCACGTTTAGATTAGACCCTGGTACCTAAAGGCTCACGTAGCCCTCTCGACAACAAAAACATATCCCAATAATTTACAAGAGTTGCAGGTAATTTCACTTTGGAAATAGTGTTTTGCAAGTGAGATACGGCTTTATCTCTCCGTATCACACTGCATGCAATCACGATTGATGCATTGGCCAAGAGCAAAAACTGGGACAAGCCTCGATATGATTTCAGTCGTCTTATCAGTTGCATGATTGAGTATTGACGGGTTTATATCTACGGATTTTTCTCTAATGACTATCTAATTTGGGATCACATGGTTAACGAATTTATCATTTGAGATAAGCGACTGTTTAGACCCCATGATCCAGCTGCCCCAATTTAGACCAGCCCCTCACTGGGTGCAATGCGGCTCGCCCCGGTTTTGTGCATGGTAATATTAGGGTTCGTTTAAACGTCGAAAGTGTTGATTAACTGGGCTGATAACTAGACAAATAAAATAAGAAATAAAAACCAGAGTATTAGAATGCGTCACCCGCCAACCCAACGAGATTGACAAAGAACAGCCCAAAGCTCAGCAGAGCAACGGACCGGGTGTAGACGACGCTCTTGTCCTCAACTCGCATATTTGTTGCCTCAGCTTTGAGCGACTGCACCTTCTGTTTGGGGTGATCAATCGACTCGTATATAGACCCGGTCAAGTCGCTGGTCTCCTCAATTGGCTCAGGGGTGTCTGGTTTCGCGGTATCAGTGCTGACAGAGTCAAGTTGGGCAACCAAGTCTTCGGCGCCAAAGTACTGCAAAAGACCAATCAAAGGGGCCCCCAATGCAACGTACAAAAGATAAGGGTGCTTGCCACGGCGCGGGCTCAACACGTAGCTAGTCAACAGGCTGATACTAATGAGACCACTGAGAACCGAGAATTTCGACGCCTTCCTGATGGTTGAGCTGATGACGGACTTGGACGGAATGGGTTGCTTCTTGGTACCGAAAATCAGATCCAAGCCGGGGACCTCGGCGACATTGGTAGTAGTGGCAAAGTTGTAGCCGGCCCAGATTCCGGTCGTGGCAGTGCCAATGACCTTGGTAGCAACTAGAATCGACATTGATGAACTGACTGGGATGCTTACGCAAGCACCAGGGGGTATTATCGCGGCCAAAGAGGTCCGGCGCCACTTGGTTTGAGGCGGGTAGAACTTATCAGTAGTCAGCGGTTACCATATCAACGAATGGCCAATCTAACACGAGGTACTGGTGAGCTGGAGCTAGATTAGGTTCGAGAGTAGATAGGCGGTCGTGACACGTGCGTGTGCGGCGATAGAAAGGCAGTAGCGCGAGAGTTCATATCGATCGTGACGTTACGCATAAATGTGGCGATGGCGCTAGCGCCGTGCAGCGTCACGTAAAATTTTCAAGTGGGGTTGCCACATTATGATGGCACGATAAACTTGGTTTGTTAGTCGCGGGGCCGGGGCCGCCCGGCGACACGAGATAGTGTTTTATTAATATCACGTTGTTGAACAATCATGTGCTCGGTTACCACCTGTTCCAGCTTACTACTGAGCCGCATTGGGAGGTGATCGCCTTGTTGCGGAGGTGCGTGACGCGCACCTAATAAAACTCTTCAAGGTGATGATCACATTCAGTTTTGCCGTTTATATGCGCTTATAATGGGCATCAATCGGTTCGTTCGCATGCATCAATTAATTAAACTCGCTCAATTTTACATGCTGGACGCAGGGGCTATGTTAACGAAAGGTAATTACATTTAGTGAACGCGGTGATCAAGTCAGTTTAGAGGTTGGGCAAGGTGTGGTGCGATAACGCTAATTGCATTAGGCACAAACAAGGAGAATATGTGACGAGCCTGTTCCGTCGGGACCGGCCCTGGTCGTGCGTATAGTAGATTACAGTAGGCTAGTAGCTACAATATTGGTGTAGGTTGATGTTTCCATTGAATACTGAATTTAATCGTCGTGCTTGCCCTCTGGCTTCTGTCGCCGAGACGCGCATATGCATGCATAGACGTTGGAGTGACTGGTCAAAGGGAGAAGGAATTGGGAGGCAATCGGGATACACGAGGTGCAGTGGCCGTTATGGGGGTCTGAGCAGCTTTAGCCGCCACAGGGCCGCCGAAAAACCGCGATTTGACTGATTTGTAGCTGCCTCATGCGCCTACACACTCTTCCCAGCAAGTAGTTTTGGATAATGGCCTTGGCGTGCATGAAGTCTATCAGCTTGTGCAGGATAGGGAGTCTGTTTGAGACAATCTTGACATAACCAGCGCGAATATGTAGATGTAAACACAGCGGTGGGATTAACTGAATTTTTGAAATGAGACCTTAAACAGTTTAGGCCCATTTCGATAAGTGACTATGCAAGTACGCGCACTTAGTCAGCATACACAAACGCGGTGCAAGCACGAGACAAGGGGTGGACATAAGCGGCATGAAGCGAGAAACTCTAGTGCCAGTATATTGGCGAGGCTTTCCCGTTGGTGGAATTGCCGTGCGTGACGTCTTCACCTGGCCGAGTCAGCCCCAGTTGCCTGCGCGACTCCTTGGTCGTTTGCATCCTGCAGGAGCTGCCGAAATTGCAGTATTGTTGGCAGGGTAACTCATGCATGCGGAGGAAGCTAATTTGGATCCCGGGCTCATCAAGTTGACTTCTTCTCTCAAACGCATCACAAGAGCGTCCAGATAGTGGTAGCGCAAATATGGCTGATACAGCGCTTCAACGTAATGATTCATTTGATTTTGGATTGGCCAAACCTGAGAGCTCGCGTAGTATTGCCAGCGTTCAGGGCACCAACATCCAAACCCTGGCCACTGAGTTTCCATTCTTGAGGGCCGACCATTCTTTTGACGCATCCAGCCTGAGCGTTGACGCTGGACGCGATCCCAGTAGTATATGCCTGAGTTTTGATGAGGGCGACGTCGTCTTTGTTCACTGGGTGCATGACCTGGGATGGGGGGACGTGACGCTATTGCACAGCGGAAAGAGAGGGTGGATTCCCATTAATTACTTCTCTCCGTGCACCGACGCCAAGGCAATACCGCTGCTGAGCGCCGCCGCGAACTTTATCTCCGCCCCCAAGAGCTACCAGATTCTGCGCTACGACGGCAACGAGGGGATTGCCGAGCACTCGTTCTCGCAGGCGGCCATCAACGAGGTGGTCTCGGGCGTGCGGGCCCTGCTGGACCTCAGCGGGACCCTCAGTCGCGAGAGCCCCATGGCCCAGCGCTCGCAGGCCATTCGCCGCTACCGCAAGGCCCTGCTAACAGAGCTCGCGTACCTCGTGAGCGTGGCCAAGCACAACAAGAAAAGCACCGATGACGCGGTAATTGACCGCCTGGTACGAGGCTGCTTCCGCATCGTCAACAAAGCCGTCGCCCTGCTCGACGTGTGGCACGAGGAGGCCGAGGACTCGAGCATCAACTCACAAACCTCTCCGAGAGCAATCTCAGAGTCAAACAGCTCCTCAGAGCTCACCAAGGAGGCTATGGCCGACACTCCCCCCACCCCCACCAAGGCGGGCAGCGGCCAAAACGCAAAGGCCAGCCCCGATTTGCGCGTCGACGAGGTCAGCACAGCTCTCTGTGATTATCTGGGGATTTTCGTACACCGGCTGGGCGCCATCGGGTCGGACCCCACCGCCAGCGTCCAGATTCTCACAAACACCCGCCATTGCATGCTAGCGTGTCGCGAGCTGCTGGTAGTAGTGGAAGCGATCAGCGCCTCGAGCACTCCGCGTAACCAGGAGCTCGAGCGCCTCAAGGACGCGATGTTTGTTCATATCAGACATCTTGTCCACGCCGCACGGTCCTTGGTGGCTTCTCTGAGCAAGACGCCAGAGTCAGTAAGTCAGGCAAGTCAGAACCTCAGTAATGTTGCCCGTGAGTGCTCAAGACTGGCATGCGAATGCACAGTGTGGTGCCACGCCGTTTTGCAGAACGATTCCGAGGGTGACAAGATCCCAGTAACGAGAATCATCAGCGCCAACGATGACAACGGCAACATGGAGGAGTTGGACGCATCGGGAGACAGCGCCGACGCAGACAGAACCGTCACCGACTTCCGTGACTCCACCCCAACATCTCGCAACAGCACAACGTATTCCCCAGACCTCGAGTCGTCACCGCCCACACACCATCGCGTGAGTACGTGCTCCTGCCACTCCAAGACTAGCAATGAGAACATGGAGTTGAACCGTTCTTCTGTTCAATTTACCGATGGAAGAAAGCAGAGCGAGGGTACAATTGCATCGAGCGCCCGCAGTGTTGCTCCTAGCGTTTCAAGCGAGTCCAGTGGCGAGATTGAAAGGCCTCAACCCCTACCACTCGAGCAGGATACTCTGGTGGAGTGCGAGAGCGAGTCCGACGACAGCAGCCCAGATAGTGGCTCAGAAAATTTGGCAGCTGAGGAGGCGCGCCGAGTCTACACTAGCTCAAGCTTGTATGTCAACAATGAGCTAACTGAGTCGCAGGTAGAGGAGGATGCCAGGCTTCGTGCCCTGAGCCCAGACTTGATGGTCAAAGGAGCAAAGGTTTACGGAGGTACCGCGGACGCGCTGGTCATTTGGCTGTCGGACAGTCAGACCTCAGAGTTTTTTATTCACACATTCTTTTTAACATTCCGCCTCTACTTCAATCCGTCAGAAGTGGCCGCCTGTATTATGACACACAAGAGCATCGGCCTTGCTACTGTATGGGTAGAATCATACTTCAAAGCCAGTGACGTTGAGTTCTTCAACGATTTCGCCAAACTCGGAGATGAGCACCTACTAGAGAGTATGAACAAGCGACGCGCTCTTCCATCGAGGACCCAATTAGTGGAGCCTGCTCCCATGGGGTCCTACAAATCAGACGATGTCCAAAGATGCCAGACGCATACAGCCACCAACTCCATTATTTATTCTGGTGTTCTTCCTACCCCTCTTTCAAGTAATGCCGCCAGTCGTCGTACATCCAGGAACGTAGTGAGACGGGTCTCTCATGAGGACCTAAGAATCATGTCGTCAACCTGGACGTTCAAGTTTGGCTCCGGTAACAGCAACGCAAGCGACATCGGTACCAAGCTATTGGAGCATGACGAAGCTGCTATTGCTGCTCAGCTCTACCTCATTGATTGGGAGATCTTCTCACAAATCAAACCTGAGGAGCTTGTTGACAAGCGCTTCGCCAAGTCCAAGAGAAATTTGGGACTGAGTCCGCATGTTGTTGAGCTTGTCACACGCTCAAACTATTTGAGTGCATTTGTTGGTGAGACCGTTTTGGGTAACAAAAATGTCAGCGTGAAGACTCGGAAAAACATTATCAGGTCGTGGATTCGTATCGCTAATCACTGCTATGAACTTGGGAATCTGAACTCCTTGGTAACTATTGTGAGCACCCTGCGTAGTTCAAGCATTGTGCGCCTTCGCAAAGTCTGGGACCTTATCTCCCCCAAGAAAATGGCTATCATTGACAAACTGAGCCGTCTGGTGGCTCCAGACCGCAATTTTGCAGAATACCGTGCCGAGTTGCGCAAACGTGAGCGTCAAGGTAACTGCATTCCTTACTTGGGGTTGTACTTGGGAGATCTCACTTTTATTGACGAAGGTAATCCCAAGACGCGGGCGTACAATGGAAAGTCAATTATCAATTTTGACAGGTACGCACGCACTTGTGAGGTGATTTCGCGAATCCAAACTTATCAGGTTCAAACATTGCCCAGTAATGTAACTTTGGACAAGAACCTCAACACCTGGCTGCGCGATGAGATGACCAAGAGCCACAATGCTCTGATTGAAGATCAGGATGGCCAGTGGCGCAAGAGCTGTATAATTGAGCCACCCGCATAGAGAGGGCTATCGAGTTCTTATATTTATTTTTTGCTACTGCAAGTATCTATGTATAAAGTTAACGCACTATTATTCTACATGAACCTTTTAATAGAGCATCATACAAACGCAGTTTTCATATGTGCATCGAGCTCGAATCAAAGTTGTGCAGAGGCATCTTTGCTGGCTTGCTTGCGCAAAGAACCAATATAATTAATGGCAGAACCAGCCTTGAAGAAGTCCACTTGATCCTTAGACATAGTGTGCTTGGCCAAAATCTCGAAAGAGGTTCCATCAGGCTTTGTAACACGGAGTTTGAGGGTTCCGCCATTATCGCCGCCCTTCTCAAGCATGTCGAGAAGATCAATGGTCTCAATGACGTCATGGGAACCGATGCGATCATAGTCACTTGGGTCTGCAAAGGTGAGCGGGAGCATACCCTGCTTCTTCAAATTCGTCTCGTGGATACGGGCGAAGGACTTGACAAGTACCATGCGTCCACCCAAAAACCTAGGGGAAAGTGCAGCATGCTCACGAGCAGATCCCTCTCCGTAATTATCTTCAGCAACAACGCACCAAGGTACGTTATTCTCCTTCCAACGAATCATCAATTCTGGAATGGATGTCTCCGACTTGTCAAAGTCTTCAACAACATTAGTTTTACCAGTTTCAGCATTAACTGCGCCAATTAAGGTGTTGTTAGAAATGTTCTCCAAATGACCCTTGTACTTGAGCCAGACACCTGCAGCGGAGATATGGTCAGTTGTACACTTGCCTTGGATCTTGAGCAAAACTGTGGTCTTCAGCTCCTTGCCTTCGAACTTCTCGAACGGCTCAAGAAGCTGCAGACGATCACTATGCGGGTCCACTGCAACTGGCGTGGAGGGGTTTGGCTTGGGGTCGTTTTCAGGATAGAACTCCTTGCGAGGACCGAGAGTGAAGCCACCATCTTCCTCACGAGGAAGTTCCAAGCCCTCAGAAGGTGGATTGAATTTGAAGTCGCCGATCTGATCTTCCAAAGGATTGAAAGTGGTGGTTCCAGCGTACGTCAATGCAGTGACAATCTCAGGAGATGTAAGGAAATTGAGGGTATTGGGGTTGCCATCATTTCTGGACTTGAAATTACGGTTGAAAGAGGTAAAGATGGCATTAGGGCGCTTATTCTTAACATCTTCGTTATCAGACCGGTCCCACTGACCAATGCAAGGACCACAAGCATTGGCCAACACAGTGGCACCATTCCTTTCAAAGAGGTCTATAAGCCCATCACGTTCCATGGTGGCACGGATTTGCTCTGAGCCAGGGGTGACAAAGAAAGGAATCTTGGGCTTTAAACCAGCTTTCTCTGCCTGATCAACAAGAGAAGCCACACGAGTCATGTCCTGGTAAGACGAGTTGGTACAAGATCCGATCAAGCCTGCTGCAGCTGCCTCAGGGAATTCCTTCTCTTTGATAAAATTGCTGAAATCACCAACTTTGGTGGAGAGATCTGGAGTGAATGGACCATTGATGTGAGGCTCTAAAGTATTCAGGTCAATCTCAACAATCTCATCATACTCACAACCTTCATCAGCGGTGAGGTATCCAGTTTTGGCATTAACTTCAGCTGCAAGTTGACCAATGGGGCCACGATGTGTGGCCGTCAAGTACCGTTCCATGCTAGCAGTCAGGGGGAAGGTAGATGTAGTGGCTCCAACTTCAGCACCCATGTTGCAGATAGTGGCCATACCGGTGCAGCTCAAGCTCTCCACACCTTCACCAAAATACTCCACAATGTAGCCAGTTCCACCTTTCACAGTGAGAATTCCAGCCAGAGTAGTAATTACATCCTTAGGTGATGCCCAGCCGCTAAGTTTTCCGGTGAGCTTAACACCCAAAATCTTTGGAGCCTTGAGTTCCCAAGGGGTTCCAGTAAGAGCATCGACAGCGTCAGCACCGCCGACACCGATCGCAATAGCACCCAATCCTCCGGCGTTAGGAGTGTGGGAGTCGGTGCCGAGCATCATAAGACCAGGAGCGCTGAAATTTTCAAGCACAATCTGATGGATGATACCTGAGCCTGGACCCCAAAATTGGATGCCATATTTTTTTCCACAGGATTCAAGGAAGTCGAAGACCTCTTTGTTTGTGCTGATAGCGCTTTTCAGATCTATGTCCGCACCCTCCTTACCAACAATCAAGTGGTCACAGTGGATAGACGCAGGGACTGCAGTCTCGGCCATACCGCAAGTCATGAATTGCAACAACGCCATCTGAGCGCTAGCATCTTGCATAGCCACTCTATCAGGGTTGAGCTTCAGATATGCCTTACCACGAACGTCTTTAGTACTTAGACTTTCCTCAACATCGACCAAATGTGAGTAAAGATTTTTTTCTGCCAACGTTAGGGGGCGGTTAAGGACTTTCTTCACCTGCTCGAGTTTGGTAGTCAATTTTTCATAGGGAGGAGTTCGGCTAGAGAGCTCGGGAGTGATTAATTTCCTAGCAGCAAAGCTGCTGATGTTTCGCCTTAGCACACTAGACATAACTATTCTCTGACAAAAACAGGCGTTTACTCTTGTGAGTAATACCCCCAGATTCACTGGACGCAGAGTTTTTATGTTCCTAACCCTTGATGCGACATATGCATATCGAGGCCTACATACTTGACTCACACTCTCGAGCCGTGAATACACCTCTACACGCTAAATTAACACTACTGTAATTAATCTCATGGCTAGGTGCCTAAATTTCACATTAACATGAGCTTATAATACCTCGCTCATAATTCTCGAAAAACAATGTACGCTCATAAAAAAAGCTTGAAAGAGCTACCATGAACAAGCTAGTAGTGAGAAGTATGTTTGATTCTAATCGTACCTCCATTTCGACAGTATTGCAAAGTTCGGAAGAGAGCCACGTGACCAGCTCATCTCTTGGAGTGATCCAGGCTCATTATTGTGAATAGAGCCCAGCGAGGACAGCAAGACGGATGCAGAAGCTTGACCGTCTCAGACAAGCCTGCATTGAACTCAGCACTGTTAGTTTTGTGCCTCAGAACCAGTTCAACCCGCAGTCCTCAGTAGTTGCCTCGAAGATCCGAGCTCTCTATGAGGCATTGACAGATTTGCCGGACAAATCTCTACCTGATAGTGTAGCAGAATATGTGTATCTTCCTATACACTATTTGCTTCAAAAGGATGCCCTGGGCGATCGACAAACTGAGTATGTACTGCTAGTTCTAGGGTTTCTTTTCCAAAATTGCTGGAACAGAAGCCTGAAGTACGAAAAGGCCTCACAGTACCTTTCAGTTGTGTCATATCTAATAGATCCCAGAGGGCCGGGAGATAAAGCAGGTGCGACGGAATTTAAATCCTCTAGCGAGGTCAGAACTGCAGGGTTCCAATGTCTGAATACTATTATTGCGGGTGCAAGAGATCAAGACTTCGCCGATGAATTCGCTGAGAACGGTCTGACTGCGCAAATGATTGGACTCGCATTAAGTACCCTCAAAGAGGACAAGTACTCACAAGCTCGTCAATCCGCACTCGATTTGCTCAATAGCATCCTGAAATATATTCTGGTCGAGCCAGTCTTCTTGTCAAAAGTTCTCCCTGGGGTAACTTCATACCTGACACAATTGACTATAGGTCCTTTCGAAAATGTGAAGGCGTCTGTGAAGATATCGGGCGTGAACGTTCTGAGTACTCTCCTTATTGGCGTATTCCGCTGTGACAATGGATCGCTATCATCAGAATGGTTACTACAGGCGGCGATCCAAGTAGGTAAAGCCCTGACAAGAATGTCACCTCTGCTGCGATCATCAAACCCACAAATTGTTGAAACTTACCTCCAATTAGGAATTGACTTGACAGAAGAATGTCTTTCTACATTGGAGCCATGTTATGAGCAACTTGGGGATATCCTACTTGCTGGAGCTGGCGAAGGCAATAAGTCGTGCTTTCAGACCCTTAAGAAGGCAATGCTTAACGAAGAGTTCAGCAAGTCTATTGAATCAAAAATCAGGCAATATCTTGAATCGCTTCCCACATTTTTTAATTCACACGATACAAAGGACCTGCTTGCGGCGCTTAATGGGCTGAGCGTGTGCATGAAGCTGTCTGACGACCCACTACTATTAGAAATGATCACACACAGAATCGAAGAATCATTACCAATGCCAGAGCAATCATCAAAGGATATGCAGAAGAATGTTGGAGAATCCTTACACTCAATTCAGCACATTACCTCGAGCCTACAATCACCTTCAACTGAACTGGCCCCTATAACTTTCGAGGATCTCAAAATACAAGGTAGAATTGATGGCCTGGTACAGCAAAAGCTCGTGAAGCTCCTAGAAACGATAGGCAGCAGTTACCATGGTCCAACTATATTAAACTCACTCTATCAAAGACTGGACAATCAGGGAGCTATAACGGACGTCGAGATACTATGGATTGCTTCAAACATCCTTCGTGGGGCTTGCCAAAAGAGCGGTGAACTCGCTATTGCGGACGACTTCCTCGAATATTCATACAATGCTATTGATAATGCTGCATCTCTACTGCAAAAACCGAAACTGCCTAGCTACCTTGCAGTTAACTGCTACATGATTGGAGAGGTTGCTTCTGAGACTGCAGATTTCAAGGATCAGCTAGTGGATGGACTCTTTCCTTTGGTGGACTTGCTTGGCCATGGGAACTCTGTTGTAATACAACAAGCTCAGTATGCTCTAAAAAAGGTAGCCCGAGCGTGCGGCTATGATAGCGTTACTGATCTTGTCCTCTCGAATAAAGATTACATTCTTGACGGGATATCCAGCCGACTGAATGCGCTGGATTTTACGCCATCTACCTCCCTCACATTAAGTACGTTGATTCTCCTTGGAGGTACAGATATAATTGTATATCTGGATGATATCGTGGCAAGTCTATTTTTGATACTGGACAAATACCATGGATATTCTCGACTAGTCAACTCAATCTTCCTGGTGTTTTCCGCAATGATTCACGTTATGGGTACAGAGTATCCACGGAAAATAGAACCTTTGAAAGAAGGTTTCGTGCACATCACATCTTTAAATGAGTTCTATGAGGAATTATCTAAAAAGCCAAAAGTTGATGATGCATTGCTGAAGGCTGCTGAAGCTGCCAAATTAGATGATTTTCATAAAAAGGCTACCAATGAAGAAGCCGAGATGCCTAAAAATGATCCTGATGAACCAGATATCGATGCTCCGATGGAAGAAACAGAGGAGTGGGATTCTCCTGTGGAAAAATCTGCATACATGATTGTTGATCGAATATTCGAGTATTGCACAAAGTTCCTGACACATGAGCTGCCTGAGTTACGAGCTAACATTCTGAAGTTGATTTATGACTGTATTCCAACTTTATCGACCAATTCCAAGCTGTTTCTGCCTAGGGTTCACCAGATTTGGCCAAGCGTACGTGCGCGAATACTCGAGCAGGAGTCCTATGTTGCTGAGGGCTCGCTTGGGGTTGTTGCTAGGCTTTGTGAGTTCTCAGGGGACTTTGTGATGACTAGATTTCAAGAACTTTGGAGCGAGATCGCCACGTCAAAGTCCACTATTTTCAAGAAGCGATGGCCAGACTTTTCGCCTGAGGGGAAATTTCTCCGTGCTCTCTGCAATTGTTTAACAACTGTCCTGACGTTCTCCCCTGTGGACTTTGAAACATTTGACAGCATACTTTGGACCACGTATCCATTCTTCGAATTTCCCTACGGACACAAGCTTCAATACGCGTTAGAGAAAATCAACTCAGATGCAGTTTGGTACTGTCTACACGAGACGGGAACTAATTGATTAATTTTTTTTATTGTTCTATCTAGGCAGTGTTTGTTAGTTTCAAGCTTGTCTCTTGAGACGTCTATAGCGGCGATACTCTGGTTGCCACATTTGCGAGAGTACCCAAATATAGCATTCATCCCATGTATCGGGGATTTCGACAGCGTCCATATCCCAGGGACTAGTTTCCTCGAGGACTCTGGCGACACCATCTTGCTGTGCACGAAGCACAACAGATGTAGCCACGCGTGCAGAGATGTCCGTAATGTTTGAGATATCAGGAAGCATGGGTGCGTCAGGGTTGCGTAGGACCGGGCTCAGCGAAGCCAACTGGTCGACCGCGGCCGCGATCATACCACTGGTAATGCTGCTGGCACGAGAGAGCACGGCGCCGAGGCCGATACCAGGGAAGATAAGGCAGTTGTTGTTCTCGGAAATACGACGACCATCCACCGGCTCGAAAGGAGATCCAGTAGCGACGAATACTTTTCCATCGGTCCACTTAATCAAATCAGCTGGCACAGCTTCGTGCAACCTAGTTGGATTACTGAGTGGCAGAATACACGGGCGCTCAACGTGCTTGGCCATCTCCTGGACAATCTCCTGGGTGAACGCACGTGGTTGAGTTGAGCATCCGATCAGAATATCTGGCTTGACTGTCTTGACAATGTCCAAGAGACTTGTCGTGTCAGCGTGTTCGAAATCTTTTGCAGGCTTTGCAAATTCCTTCTGGGGGTTACTGACCTTGTCATCAGGGAGCGCATCGGTGATGAGACCGAAGCGGTCGACCAGGTAAATTCCAGATGTTGCGACATCACGGTCGAGGTGCGAATCCACCATATTCTCAACGAGCTGGTGGGCAATACCCATGCCTGCAGAACCTGCACCGTAGATTACAATCTTGGAATCCTGTAGATGTTTCCCAGTGGCATGCAGGGCGCCTTTGAGAGCACTCAGAGTGACGGCACCGGTTCCCTGGATATCATCATTGAAAACAGCGAGCTTGTCCTGATATCTATGCAGCAGTCGATAGGCGTTAGACGTTCCAAAGTCCTCGAAATGCAAGACGGCTTTGGGGAATCGCTTCTTCACGGCATTGACAAACTTGTCGAGGAAGTTATCGTATTGGGGTCCCCTGATGCGAGGGTGTCTGTTTCCCATGTAGAGAGGGTTTTCCAACAGACTCTTGTTATTCGTGCCGCAGTCAAGGACAATAGGGATACCTCGATTCGGATGCACACCAGCACACACGGTCATGAGGACCAGCTTGGACTGGGAAATACCGATGCCACCAACACCCTGATCGCCAATACCAAGAATTCCCTCGGCGTCGGTGACGACGATGTAGTCAATATCTTCAGAGTCACCGTACTGGGCTAGGCGTTTATCAATGTCGTCTGGATTATTGATGTTCAAGAAGAGTCCGGCTGGCTTGCGAAACAGCTCAGAGTAGCTCTGAATAGCGTCTCCTTCGGTGGGAGTGTAGATGATGCGCATCATCTCCTTGAGGTACCGACGAAGAAGGCCATAATAGAGAGTCTCGTTCTGGACCTTCAAACTTGCGCAGAACGAATTCTTGAGCAAATCGGTAGGGTACATTTTATACTGGTTGTAGGCACGGTCAATCTGTTCATCTAGCGTGTTGACTTTGGGAGGCAAGAGGCCCTCCAACTTGAAGATTCTACGCTCTTCGTTACTGAACGCAGACCCCTTATTGAGCATAGCATTATTTAACAATGCTCTACCGGTTGTGGAGACATCAATAAACGGCTCTCGAGTCAAGCGAGTGAGCCTCGCCCGAACAATAGGTGAAAAGCGCATGGGTTCACGAGGACGCAGAAACAACGATTTGTCTGCACGAGGGGATCCGTGGGTAAGGGGTGCAGCCGTAATGAGGGGGTTCAGTAGGTGGATACGGCGGTGCCGGTGAGCAAGAAGGACTGTGATCGGTTGCAGGGCTACGAATTTATGTATCTAAATCTTTAAACACACGGAGTTGTGGCGTTCGGCTATACGACCGCCTTGCAGCAATAAGCGAGATCGGAGGCGGTCTGGTGAGAGTGATGTGGCGTATGATCTGTTTATACCGGTGTTCATCACTTGAGCTTGGCGGACTTTGCCCGCTTGTTTCTAGTAGGTTCCACCAATGGTTCACCCTTGACGTCGGCTTCGAGCTTGATTTTTTGTTTGGCTGGTGCTTTTCGTTTCCGTGATTTAGCCGCCCCCTCGGCTTGCCCGTCGTGATTGGCATTGTCCTGTTCAGAGCTGATTTCTTGCTTTGTTGGTGCTGCAGATGCGGACGGCGTTTTCTTATCCGTCTGCTCGCTGCTACCATCGTTTATCTTATCTTTGACCTTGGCTTTTCGCTTTGCAGGTTGTTTGGGTTTCGCTGATTTAGTTCCCTGCGTGTCCGGGGAACTGGTTAATTTCTGTCTCGATGGGACGTAGCAACTGGTGCGTCCACCCACAGTGATGTAGTCAATTTCATGGCCCTCTGCTGTATACTGACGCTCGTTCTTCTTCCTCTTGCCCCATCGATGAAGCATTAGCCAGTTGCTTGGAAACGCAGCGGTGTTGCCCTCGGTCGCTACTGAAACTTTGCACACCTCGAGGAGACTATCGTAGAGAAGCTTGAGCTGTTCTTCGCTCAAAGTAGACGAGACCTGCTCGGGGTGAATTTCGGCATGGAAGAGAATCTCGTCAGCCATCCAGTTGCCTATGCCTGAAAACACCGCCTGGTCTAGTAAGAGAGCCTTGGTAGGGACTTTTCGTCTCGAAACGGCTTTGGAGAACTCATCAAGGCCCAGAGGATCCTGGCTGTAATCCCTCCCCAGTTTGGAGACTGGCTCGAGGCTCTGCACCTCAGAGCTAGGAACATCAAGCAATCTCACTTTTCCGAGTCTTCGAGGGTCTGTGAACGCAAGCGTTTTCCCATTGTCCAAGTCGAAACTGAACTTGACAAACTTTGGCGGCCAAACTTCGCTCTTCTTCTCCGTGATAACTGGCCCTTTCGGCATGTCCTCGTTTCGAGACTTCATTTCCTCGATGAACTTCTTTTGTTTGACGTCCCCAGCGTTTTCCATAGCAATAAAGTGGGTGTAGACATCCTTCACGTGTATCCATCCCGTCATCCCAAAGTGTAAAAGGACTGTCTTGCGTTTATTTATTTCAAACCAAAAATACTTGCCATTGCGATTTACGTCTGTAACAGTTGCCCCAGTGAGCTCGTTTTGGAACACCACATTTGTGAGGGGTGCCACGAAGAGCTTCTCATCGACAATGGCCTCGACGCTCTTTATTGTCCTTCCCAAGAGAAACTGCCTGAGCAGCGAGGCCGCATGAGCGACTTCCCCTAATTCTGGCATGAATGATGCTCGAGGAGATAATGTGGCGGCGAGGCGCACCACAGCACATGACCAAATTGTAGATAACTAAATTACCCGTAAACCGCACATCAATTGTTAGCGATGGTGTCCAGGCACGCAAATTGTCGAGGAGTGCCCGTGCGATCCATCCACGCCTTGCGTGTTGCTGATTGATCTCATATCAGCCCATCTTACCAAATGATTAGGCGACAGCCGAGAGTCGGCAATCGTCATTAGTCATAGAAGGCTCCGGTTCCTACTCGAACAACTTTTTCGCAACTAATCACCCACTTGCAACCCTCCGTCCACGGATACACTAAATGTCTGTGCCTTTACCAAACCCGCGAGACTATGATGTCTCGCTGAAAACTGGGTTTTTGCCCGAGGAGCTGCCTCTCGAGAAACTGCCTCCGTACTTTTCGCCGTGGGAGAAAATAGCGTCGAATTTGCCAGCTTTATTGGTGACTAAAAAGGTTCGCAGGATGGTGGACGAAATGCCCCTACTCAATGCCAACAAGCTCAGCAAGGAGTGCGAGTGGCAGCGGGCAGTGTCTATATTGGGATTCATGGCACATGCATATGTGTGGTCTCACCCCGAACCTTGTGATCACCTTCCAGTTCAGTTAGCCGAGCCACTGCTTCTTGTTAATGCTCGGTACGATCTGCCACCACTCTCGACGTTCGCGGGACTGTGCCTGTGGAATTTTCGCCAGTTGGTTGACGCTGACGAGGAGTTGACCAAGGACACCCGATCCAGCGAACCAGGTGCCCCAGAGACCGCTCCTCCACCACCCAATTGGCTGGACTGCCTAGCCACTTTGACCACATTCACTGGTGCTCTTGACGAGAGCTGGTTCTACCTGGTGAGCATAGCGATCGAGCGACAGGGTGCCCCCTCTATCAAGTACGGTCTCGAAGCGATCCAGGCTGCTCGTGATGATGATTGCGAGCGGGTCATTCGTTGTCTCGAGGGCATGGCCGAAAACATCGATGGGTTGAGCAGCCTGCTCATGCGAATGTATGAGATGTGTGATCCGCACTATTTCTACTTCAAAATGCGTCCCTACATGGCTGGGTGGTCAAACATGACCGAGGCGGGCCTGCCTCATGGTGTTCGTTACGGAAACGAAACAGAATACAGAGCCTATTCTGGCGGATCGAATGGCCAAAGCTCCTTGATCCAGACGCTAGATATCCTATTGAACGTCGAGCATCACCCCACTGGTGAGCGACGACCCCCAAGGATGCCAGGGTCCCGCGCTGAAGCGCCTGAGGGGATCAAGGCCTCGGGCAAAGGGAGTTACCTCCTCGCCATGCGCAAGTACATGCCTATCAAGCACCGCAAGTTTCTAGAGCATCTCGAGCGCGTGGCGGAGGTTCGTGAGTACGTTCTCGCAAACAAGGAAAAGAACAAAGAGCTCGTCACGGCGTATGACGCATGCTTGGCGACGCTCAAGGGCCTGAGAAGCAAGCACATCCAGATTGTTACTCGCTACATCATTATGAATGCCAGAGAATCCAGTGCGAGCAATACGAATGGGCTGGCGACTGGCGATGGCACTGTTGGTACTGGAGGAACCACGCTGCTCCCGTTCCTCAAGCAGGCTCGTGACGAAGTCGGTGATGTCGCTGCTGGCACATGGGGTCGTCGTTTGCTCACTCACAGAGATGGGCCTGATAAGGACGCTCCCCAGGAGCCCAGAGGTCTTGGAGGTTTATGGAAATAAGCTCGTCCCTACGGTAGCTCATTCAACATGCAGCTATCTGCTAAAAAAGTTCACGATAGTTTCTCACGAAAAGTATTATTTATTAGGTATATGAATTCCTGTGTACCACTAGGTGTAAGATCTCATGCATACCTGAGCGCGGGCTTTCCCCTCAGGAACATGTTGTACGTACCTGCTCAGAACATTCAAAGTAAACAGCGGAATGGAGTCGTTACCAGACTTTATTAGAACCGAAGCCCAGGACTTGGACGACGCATTAAGCTCATTAGTAGTGAGCATGACAGACTTCAAGCAAGTTGTGAATGCCGCAGTAAACATCTCAGATCTGGCCGGTGGTCTCATCTATGGAATCCAGGCCAACGCTGAGCTGGTAAACTTTGCCGAAGCCCCTCCCACTGAGAACTCCAGCTCTGAACCCACGCCAGATATATTCACGCGCTTCCAGCACAAGTCCAGATTGAAGCAGCCAACCATTTTCAAGACGCACTAAATCAGGTTCAGCTTGACGTCTGTGGCTTCGACTGTATAAATATATCGTTGAGCGACTACCTCGTCACTCGCATGTGGTCCACCAGATACAGTGAACATCCCGGTAGAAATAACGGAGCGGCCAGTCTTGAAGGCACTAATAGTTAGAATTAGACTTGACTCATGTAATAGCGTAATGAGGAATCGAGATGCCTGGCGACAAACTCCTAGCGTCGAACTGGCCATGTTCGGCTGCACACAGCACGAGATCACAACCTGGCAGGACTTAGAAATGGTGTTGATCCAGTCCACCAGTTCAGGAGCAGTCGCTGTCCCCGAGTAAATCAATATCTCGGGATGATCGAGGACGATTCTAGCTGGAGCGGCCGATTCAATCTCCTTTGCCAGTCCTTGAAGCGATATGCCAACGAATTTGCCATTTCGCAGGCTAAATAATGAGCTGCTCAAGTCAATCAGTGCCTTAGGCTTTAATTTAGACTTGAGGAACGGTTCTTGAAAGGTGACTACAACTGTTTCTGGAGTGACTAGTGACCGGGCAACCCATTGCGAGTTGAGCTCAGGAGAATTTTTTATGACCGTCAGGCTATTCGACTTGCCCAATAAATCTCCCTGACGATAGTACGATATATCTGCGACGCTCTGCATCACTAGATCAATCTGACTAACAAAGTTTTGTTCAGGAAATTTTTCAATGAGTAGAATTTCAGTGCAGTTGCCCGTTCTTTCAGGAGAAACAGGCTTCAAAAGCCTCGCTCCTTTCAGTGAGCCCGAGAGACGTCGTTGTGAGCCAGTTGGCCCCGGGTTCCTTGCTCACGCTCGTCGTACCCTCAGGGGACGCACCTGGTCGGAGGACGAGAAAATCGAGGCCCAGCGTAACATCAAGGACGTTGAGGACGAGGAGGAAGAATATGAGAGTGAGCCCGAGGACGAGGAGATGCTCCAGCATGATCCCAAGGACTGGAAGACTCAGGACCAGTACGCCGTTTTGGGGTTGTCCAAGTACCGTTGGCGTGCTACTGAGGACCAGATCCGCAAGGCCCATCGCCACAAGGTCCTGAAGCATCACCCCGATAAGAAGGCCGCCGAGGGCTCTGGTGATGAGGACGGCTTCTTCAAGTGCATTCAAAAGTCCTTTGAGGCACTGTTGGACCCTACTAAGCGTAGACAGTGGGACTCTGTGGACAAGAAGGCCGATGTTGCTCCCCCCAAGAACAGCACTGGTGACTTCTTTGACCGCTGGGGCAAGGTCTTTGAGGCAGAGGGCCGATTCTCTACCAAGCAGCCCGTTCCTTCTTTGGGCACTATCGATTCCCCCAAGGAGGAAGTAGACGCTTTCTACTCCTTCTTCTACAACTTTGACTCTTGGCGTACCTTCGAGTGGCTTGATGAGGACGTTCCCGACGACAGCTCGAACCGTGACCACAAGCGTTACATTGAGAAGAAAAACAAGGCTGCACGTCAAAAGCACAAGAAGGAGGATATCGCCCGCCTTCAAAAGCTGATTGACACTGCAATTGCCGAGGACCCTCGCATCAAGTTGTTCAAGGAGGCCGAGAAGAAGCGCAAAGCCCAGGCTAAATGGGAGAGAGAAGCTGGCTCTCGTGAAGCGGCCGAGAAGGCTAAGAAAGAGAAGGAGGAGGCCGAGAAGAAGGCCGCCGAGGCTGCTGCTGCCGCCAAAGCCAACAAGGAGAGCGCAAAGAAGAGCAAGGAGGCGGCAAAGAACGCTAAAAAGAAGAACAAGCGTGCGTTGCGCAACTCCGTCAAGGATGTCAAGTATTTCGGCGAAGAGGGTAATACCGCTGTTGTTGCCGACATCACTGTCGACGTTGATGCGCTCGTGGAGGCTCTCGACGATGAAGCGCTCGCCGATGCAGCCGCCAAGATCGCCAATGCGGATGCTGCCACTGTCACTGAGGTGTTCACTCAGGGCCTCAAGGACAAGGGCCTGTCTGCCAAGTACTTCAAGTAGATTAGCTACTGAGACCTCTGTAATTTACGCTAGCTATTTGCGACCCTCCTGCAGGCGGTATATTTTCGGGGCATTTCATCACGTGATGCAGTTGTTTGTCCAAACAGACTGATTGCAATGCAGGCACTGGAGCATCCGCCGGATCCGACGGAGTTCACGGATGTAATAGAATACAAATCCTCGACGCCCGTTACGTTTGCTCTAAACGAAGTCCCTGTCCTCATTCTGCAGGCCCCGGTGATCGTTTCTGGCTACCTCGAGGGCACTGCTGAGATATGGGTGACATCCAGCGCATTATTCTTGCTTTTCCCCGATAGAACTTACTCAATACAGTATCCTGGAATTTTGTTTCATGCAAAAGACTCTGAAAAGAAGGTAGTGTACCTCCAGGGCGAGTTTGGTACGTCACCGAACGACGAGCTTGCTGTGAAACCGCTAGACGGCCGAATTACTCGACTGTACGAGGCCATTGACGAAGCAGTGGAGATGCAGGCGGTGCAAGAGCACAGCGAGGACGATGGCTGTAGCATACACGAAGATTCTGTCGATTTGGAATCTGGTCAAGGAGACGACGAAATTATTGGCGGTGCAGCCCCGAGGCTGCCAGCGTCCGCAGCTGTCCAGATCCAGATTCTCGGCAAGCGGCGTCGGGATGATGATTGAGGAACCTCAATCTGCCATCCTCAACACTATTTATTGTTAGTATCAACTGCTAACTTAATTAATAATGTAGTAAGGTAGTATCAACGTTTTTTTCACCCGTTCATCAAAGTCCATTAGCAATCTTTTGCAGCTCAGCTTCTGATACCTTGTCTTCCTTGGCCCGCTTGATGCTGGAGTTGCGGTGCAGCGAGGAAGTGCGCTCCACCTCGTCTGGCGACGGAGGCATCTGTTCGTTTTCGAGATCGGCCTTCCTTGCGTCTTCGAACGATGCGATGGCGCCTCTGATACCTTCTGATCCCATCATAAGAGTACCCTTGGGCAGCTGAGTTCCAGCCACGCCTTTGAACTCGGTGATGGACTCGGACTCCTCACGCAAGATACTGAACATGCGGGATACACGGCCAATGGCGAGAACTTTGTTGCGGAACTTCTTGAGAGTCTCCTCGGACATCTTGGGGACCTCGCCGTCGCGATCACTGGGGCGGGTGATCTTCTCCAGGGTCTGGGCGTTGGCGTCCTGTCTGGTGTTGAGTTCCTCCTTGGTACAGGTGTTGAGGATCGCCAGGAGCATTTCGCTGACTTTCTCGCCCACGAACGGCAAGGACCAGGTGAAAATGTCCATAAAGTTGGGCAGCCAGTACGGGTGAGGGGAGTTGTTGAACGGGCGGATGTTGAGCACATTCTTCTCGTATCGCAGCACCGCTGCCTTGTTTCCGTACGCATCGAGGTAATTCGGGGCGGAGAAGATCGTCAGCACGCTGGGGAAGTCGGTGGTATTAGACTTGCGGTAGGTGCGGTAGCCAGCGTCCTGGGCCTCGTGAGCCCGGATTACTGATAGCAGCTTATTGCGCTCCAGGAATGCACAGACCGCTTTATAAGTATAAAAATACGAGCATCCGCGAACCTTGTTGTGGACGTAGTTCCCCACTCCCTCCGGCTCCTCGCCATAGTCCTCGTGGGGGTCGGACCACAGCATATCGCACATGATTCCGCGAGTAGGAGGCTCCCGGAAGCGATCGATGCGGTCGATGTCCTTGAGAGTGCGCAGCTCCGGGCTGAGACCGCCGTGTACAATGAAAAACTGGTTGTTCATTACTGCAGCCAATGGCAGGGCGTCGAAAGACGTCATGCAGGCGTTGTAGATGGTTTCCGATTTGAACTTGTGGATGCACTCCTTCTTGAACGTGAAGTAGTTGGTGAGATGCCGGCACTCGTGGTTGCCACGCAGCAAGAAGAACTTGTCGGGGTACCACATCTTGAGCGACCACAAGTAGAGCACGCACTCGATGCTGAAGTAGCCGCGATCGACGTAGTCGCCCATGAATAAATAAGTAGTCTCGCCAGGAGTCCCGCCTACCTCAAGGAGCTTCATCAGATCGTAGTACTGGCCGTGGATGTCACCGCACACCGTCACCGGAGACTGAACAGCGAGCAGATTCGGCTCCTTTTTCAGCAGTTCGGTACCTGAGTTGATGATAAAGAGTGCTTGCTCCTCCGTCAGCCTCCCCTCGTGAAATAAGTGATCTTTGAGATATTCGAGGCGCGGGAGTTTCTTGCCATTCGCGTGCTCAAAGAGCTCGTCGTCGCGGGGAAATCGTGCAGCGGGATAGGGCACGTCTTTACACCATCTTTCGACCGTTGAATGCTCCTTGCCGTCTGGAGTAACGTATATAGTCGGGTCCTTGGGCATATGAATAATGAAGGGTTAGATGGGGCTTAGAATTGGGGAGGCTATGCTGACAAAAGGCTTAGGAGATGAACAATTGCTAAAATTAAGATATCTATAGTGGGGGTGGTAGAATTTGGGTGTTCGAGATATTAGAGGCCTACAGCAGTTTCAGCCCCGTTGGCAATAGTGGCGATATAGGCTGCATATGCGGCCGGTGGTCAAACAAAGAACCAGCGTCCACGCAGGTGAGCGCGGATGTTGAAATAAGTTTACAAAATGCCCTCTCTCTTCAGGGTCTGAGCTGCATGTCCAACGGCCGCCAGCATGATATTACCTAAGCGAGATAATTTTGGTATCATGAAATTTCCAAACGCACCAGAGATAGTGTCAACCAAAGACAAGTATTTAGCATTTACAGATGCAAAGCAGCAAGCCAAGTTTGAGCTTGGCGTTTCTTGTGCGATCTTTCTGTGGAAAGATCTCGAGACCTGTGTAGATCAGAACTGGGGAGGACCCGATTCGGCGGAAAAGCGTGAGTGGATGGTGGGTACCATCATTGATCTATTTGAGTCTCAGGAGGTCAGCATAGAGGAGATTGAGTACCGGCTCTTGGGCATCATGGAGGACGAGTTTGAGGTCAATCTCGAGACCGGCACTGCGTATGAGGTAGCTCGCCAGGTCATGGGGGTGTACCAGGCGTGCAAGGACGAGAATTACGGCCCAATTGATGAGCTGTATCAAGAGTATGACAATTGGGAGAGGATGCACATCGCAACAAGGGTGAAAGTGCAAGACGATCTCCCAAGCTCTGGGGAGGAATCCGAACTGGAGAGTGAGGATGCAATGGAGGTAGATGCGGAGCCCACGCAGCAGGGCCCCATCATAGACGATGACGGGTTCGAGCTAGTCCAGAGAAGACGGCGTTGATTTCTTTTGGATCAGATCGACGATGAAATCGGCAACAGCGTCCACGGCGCCCTTTGGCTTACGCAGCGTGGGCTTGTCTGCGACGATCTCCACCTTGAAACGAGACACTGACGTCTGAACCCAGATATTGACGCACTGATAAGCCCGTGCCCACAGGACCGAACTATACCACTTGAGTTTCGCAGCGTTCCAGGAGAACTTGATCGGTGTAAATTCAATAGTGCTTTTAATAGGAGGCTTAAAGATTTGCTCTGCATTCTCAGGATTTGTGTCGTTGATGGCATTGAGGTAGCCGCTGAGCCAGGGATCCTGGAACTTTATCATGCGGATGTCGTAAATTAGCTGGTTGACAAATTTGCTGTCCTGCTGTAATAGTAGCTGGATACTCGGCGCACAGGACTCCAACAGCTGCTTGTTTTTCACAATGGAGAGGCTCTGGATGAACCCGGAAAAGTTCGTGACCTGGGCTTCGTCTGAGAGAGTCACGAATGGGGAGATGTTGTAGAGGATATCTAACAGGACAGGAAAGTGAATGCTCTCGCTGCTGAATGGAGTAAACACTTCAAATATACTCATAGCGTGTTCATAGCTCCAGCTCTCATTACTGCTCAGTGACAGCAGCACCAGCGACAGAATGCGTACGAGCTCGTCGTCGGCTTTGTCGAATCTTTTGTTGGACACTACGGTTATAACCGTTTGGCATAGCGTGCTGTCTCCGAGCACTCGCTCTCTAAAGTGGGGGTTAGCTTGTACGAGCTCCCAGAACATGGCGGCTATCTCCACGGTGGGCGTGGTGCCTCCGAGTTGTTTGGTGATCTTATCCTGGAGCAAGGCGAGATCCTCGGGGCGGTGGACTTTACTGAGGAGCTTGCGAAACACGTTTATTCCCTCCCGGGGGACGTAGATGGCGGCGATCACTACCGTCAACAAGCTCAGCTGGCCCAACTGTTGCGAGCGCTCATCCCAGAACTCCATGAGGGCGTTAATCTGGATCTGCAAGCTGGTGTTTATCAGCGAACAAAAGAGCGGCACCGCCTGTGTCATTGGGATTTTCGTAAAGTATTCCAGCCCATTCGCAGGCTGTTCGTACACTGGCTCGCTAATCAGGGCCATCAGCAGCTGCAAGAGCTCCAGTCGATTGAGCTGAAACTGCTTTGGCGGTTTGCTCCCGATTGGCTCGGCGATTCCTGGTGCCCATAGCTTCGAGCCGGTGTACACTGCGGGAAACGCAAACCCGTTACGCTCAGACAGCGCCAGGACGATCTCCAGCACGCTTGGACCGATACTATGGGCATCTTTCCATATGTTGGCCCTCAAATCGCTGTGCTTTGACTCGTAGATGAAGGGGAGTAGCCTCGTGAGGACTCGGACGCAGCTAAGAGCTTGGGCTTCGAGAATTGGCCCAAAAGACGCACTTTTCAGCAGCTGGCTCAGGTGCTCGGTAACGATTTGCACGAGCATTGCCAAGTTCTCGGGGTGGTCGTCGCGCACTCTGCGAATTTCGTTAGCGGAAATGAGATTGTTCACCTGGTTGCTGTCCGCCGGGGTTCCTATAAAGTAGTTCCATAGCCCATCGTCAGAGGGAATGTCCTGCCTCGAATAGAGCTCAGCGAATCGGTCCTTGAACTTGAGGGCTGATTCAGTATTACCCATTACCCAACTCTGTCTGGCAATCCCTACTTATGGGTCTTAATTACATAATGGAAACTCCTAGTCCTACCCAGCGATGCGCGACTCTGTCGCCGAGGAGCTTTCGCTGAAATTGAGCCCAGTGTATTTTGTAAAGAGCTCATTGAGCTCGTCGGAAGACTGGTACCGGCTGGAGCCGTCGACTTTGCAGTATCTCGCGGACCAAATATTCGGGGAGGACCAGTGGAGCCGCTCTGAGCGAGACCTCCGGCTCGAATCTGCGGAAAAAGATGGCGATGAGTACGTTGTGTGCATGTCCTGCATTGGCCGGGTGACGCTTGCGTCGGGAACCTTTCGCGAGGACGTAGGATTTGCCACATGCCGTAGTCGCGATCTCAACGAGGCCAGAGAGCGCTGTACCTCGTTTGTTCAGGCCAATTCCTTCGTGCGAGCCATGCGACTGTTTGGGGACTCGCTCGGCAACTGCCTGTACAACCGGGAGTTCATGAGCTACCTCAAGGAGCACTCGAGCCATGAATTTCGCGAGACATGAGAAAGTCGTATCAGATTACATATCATAACTATCATATAACTATTCTTGTGTAATGGTTTCAATTGCTTCATAGACATCATCAGGGGTGTCAACAACGCTATACCAAATCAAGAACCCAATACCCACAAACGCCATGAGGGTCGACATAGCCAAAGCGATGTAGCCCCTAGCAGTGAATCCGTCGGGTAGATACTTGGGTTGGAGGTATTGGCCCGCCAAGTCGAAGAAGTCCTTGTCGTTGGCGGCTGCATTGCCCTGAACAGGGATCCCGGCCTGCTTGCAGACATCAAGGTGATTTTGCGAGATCTTGACATTTTGGCGGATCTGGATGGGGGCCTCAACGAACTGGATAGCCAAGCCCTGCGTCAAGTGCCACTCCACATGGCAGTGGAAAATCCATACTCCAGGGTTGTCGGCCTTCCACCGGAGAACAGCGTGCGAATAGGGTTCCACTCGAACGACATCGCGACGAAGGGGGTGTTTTGCAAATTTGTGCGGCTTTTTGGGATTCCAGGGGTTATAATCATCCTCGGTCTCGCCGCCGTTGATGGAAGGTGCGCGAACGAGAACTTGGAACGCATGGCCGTGCAAATGGAATGGATGCGACCCGCCATCGAAGTTGTTGATAACCAACTGAACAATATCGTCATGTTCAACAACATATGTGTTGGTGTTGGTTCCATAGATGGTCTCATTGCTGGCGGTTTCGTCATCTGGAGCTGAGAGCACAGTGTACAGCGTCGGGACTTTGGGCTCGACATACGACATGTTGTTGAAGAATGCGTAGTTCTTGCCATCAATCAAGTTGGTCATTGTGATCTTGAGGGTGATCTCCCGGTCTGGATCTGGGAGCAGCTTCATGCGGTCGTATGGGACAAGATCCATGTCGTACATGGCCTCGATATCCTCGGAGCTAAAATGCTTGAGCTTGGCGTCTCCGTGGGGCACCGCGTTATAGATGTCCTCGACGCTAAGCTCCTCAAAATGCTTGTGGTCCTCAGAGGTATACAGCCAGCCGGTTTGGTTTAGTTTGAGGTCGCTGGGGATGTAGTCGTACAGGGTCACGTCCGCTACCTGGCCCATGCGGTAGACTGCGGTAGCGTTTTTGGGAGTCTTGAACAGAACCGAGTACCGCTGGCCGGCGTTTAGCAAGAGCGTCGACGCGGGATACGGGTCCACAAACACGCCATCTGCCTCGACAACCGTGAAATTCTGCCCCTCGATGAACCAGTAAAAGGCGCTGAATGCAGCGGTGTTGACGATCCTCAGCCGATACGTGGTATCGGGCTTGATTTGGGCCGCGAAGTTGGTGGTGTCATTCCACAAGAGCGAGTTTGGCACGGGCTCGGCTCCGGTTGGGTTATAAAGGCTCATAAACTCAGTGTCGCGGATGACAGCGTACAGCTGGTGATACCAATCGGCTAGGGTGAACGCGAGTTCCTCCTCGACCTGGTCCTCGAAGTAAGGCTCGTCATCCGTAACCAAAAACGCCTGGCGGTAGCCATCAGGATACAAATCGTCGACGTGAGCATGGTACCAGTACGTACCAGGCTGGTCGACCGTGAAATTGTACACAAAAGTGCTGTTTACGGGCTGGGGGCATTGGGCGAGTTGGATGGGGCCGTCCATATCTGGGGTTCCCTCCTGATAAATGCCGTGGAAATGTAGAGACACGTTTCGTTTTGGCTCGTCTAGCTGGTTGTCCAAATTGATAACGAGTCTGTCGCCTTTTGGGATGGAAATCACTGGCATCGGGAACTGGTCGTTTATGGCCACTACGGGGCGTTCGTGTAGCCCGTCCGGGTTTACCTTCTTCCATGACACTTTCCAGTCAAATGTGTGTGTTTTCTCTGCCGCAGCTAGTGCGCTAAACAGGCTCAACGCCAACGCGACGATACGCATGAGTGCAAAGAAATCGGTCGCTTATTAATCAGCCAAGCTCAGTAAAGAGTGGTCGGGTGCAAATTGAGGAAGTTGAATCTTCTATATAGACGTCAAAGATGTAAACTATTACTATTTTTATTTTTAGGCCGTTTACTGGCGGCGAGTGGCGAAAGCCTTGGTGACGACACGCTTGAGGTTAACCTCAGCCTTGCGGAGATCGTCAGCAGAGGCGTCCTTGACCTCAAGAGCGGACATGGCATCGGCGAGAGCGGACTCGACCTTCTCCTGGGCGTTACGCTTGAGCTTGGAAGCGACGGCAGGGTCGGTGACGCTGGACTCGATGCTCTGGATGTAAGACTCGAGGTGCTGCTTGGCCTCGTGGCGCTTAGCGAAAGCCTCGTCCTGGGCCTTGAAGTTCTCGGCATCAGAAATCATCTTGTCGATGTCCTCAGAGGTGAGCTTGCCAACAGCGTTAGAGATGGTGATGTTGGCAGAGCGGCCAGTGGACTTCTCGACGGCGGTGACCTTGAGGATACCGTTGGCGTCGACCTCGAAGATGGCCTCGAGCACGGGCTCACCGGCACGGAGGGGAGGAATACCGTTCAGGTCGAACTCACCGAGCAAAGTGTTCTCAGCGCAGTTAGTACGCTCACCCTGGTAAACGGGGAACTGGACAGTGGTCTGGTGGTCAGCGACGGTGGTGAAAGTACGACGCTTGAGGGTGGGGACGGTGGTGTTACGGGGAACAACAGGAGCGAAGATGTTACCCTCCATGGCAACACCGAGAGAAAGAGGAACAACGTCCAAAAGCAAAATGTCCTGAGCATCGTCGGTAGCCTGGCCAGTGAGGATAGCACCCTGGACAGCGGCACCGTAGGCAACAGCCTCATCGGGGTTGATGGACTTCTCAAGCTTCTTGCCGTCGAAGAAGTCAGAAAGCAACTTCTGGACCTTGGGGATACGGGTAGAACCACCAACAAGGACGACCTCGTCAACCTTGGACTTGTCAATGCTGGCATCCTTGAGGACCTGGAGAACAGGGTCAAGGGTGGACTTGAACAAGACGTCGTTAAGAGCCTCGAAACGGGCACGTGTGATGTTGAGAGAGAAGTCCTGGCCATCACCGAGAGAGTCGACCTCAACGGTGGTCTGAGTGGCAGAAGAAAGGGTACGCTTGGCACGCTCAGCAGCAGTGCGGAGACGACGAAGGGCACGGGCGTCCTCAGAGATGTCAACACCGGTCTTCTTCTTGAAGTCCTCCTGGAAGAAGTTCAAGAGGTTGGTGTCGAAATCCTGACCACCCAAGTGGGTGTCACCAGCAGTGGCCTTGACGGTGAAGACACCACCCTGGATCTGGAGGAGAGAGACATCGAAAGTACCACCACCCAAGTCGAAGATGAGGACGTGCTTCTCGTCGTCGGACTTGCCAGCACCGAGACCGTAGGCAATAGCGGCAGCGGTAGGCTCGTTGATGATACGGAGGACGTTGAGACCAGCAATGGAACCAGCATCCTTGGTGGCCTGACGCTGAGAGTCGTTGAAGTAGGCGGGGACAGTGATGACAGCCTTCTCAACCTTCTGTGCAAGCTTGGCCTCGGCGATCTCCTTCATCTTGACGAGGACCATGGAGGAAATCTCCTGGGGGGAGAACTGCTTCTTCTCACCGAGGTACTCGACCTCAATGTAAGGGTTGCCGTCACGGTCGACGACCTTGAAGGGCCAGGTCTTGATATCCTTCTGAACAGAAGACTCGTCGAAACGACGGCCAATAAGACGCTTGGCGTCGAAGACAGTGTTTCTGGGGTTAAGAGCGGCCTGGTTCTTAGCGGCATCACCGATCAAACGTTCCTTGTCGGTGAAGGCAACGAAGGAGGGAGTAACACGGTTTCCCTGCTCGTTGGCGATAATTTCAACATTGTTCTCGTAGGTAGCAACACATGAGTAAGTAGTTCCCAAATCAATACCAATGGCACCAGCGTAGGTACCTTCTCCAGCAGAAGCCATTTTTGGTTAGGAAAAAAATTGGGGGGTGAAAAATGCTTTTTTCATCATTTTGACTGACTAAGTGCATGGGCTAATTTTTAGGGTTTAGGGCCTGGCTATTATGGGGCGAAATCTCGTGCGCTAGAGCCATTTGTGGGCATATCTAACTGATTTTTATGGATTCACAGAGGAACAGCGCTGTTGAGTTTAGTAATACCCAGTTTCGTACATAGTAAAACCTCGTACTGGATGCATGCACGCTTATGCAGGTCCATGCATGGATCACACTAACCTGCAGGACCACAAAACTTTCGCACGACGCACAGCCGCAATTCCGTGCAGCAATTGGGATCGAAATAGCACTGGGCCACACCAGGGTTGGTATGCGGCTCTAGAATTACTATCCTCTCGAGCATCTCGCAGCATCTCGATGCACTTTTATTGCGCTGCTTGGCTCGCCATCCTGCCATTTACGTAGTTTTGTACGCCCCACGCTTCTCTTGGGTTAGAAGGCAGCACGATGTTGCCACATTGGCCCTTACCCTAAATTAGTTTATGTGAGCGTGCAACGCGTGGATTTTAATTGATGTCTAGTTTACGCGTTCTGAAGCTCGATCCACAAGCAAAGCTGCCCACTCGCGGGAGCTCTCTAGCTGCTGGCCATGATTTATATGCAGTTCAAGACACAATTTTAAAAGCTCGTGGTCGAGGAGTAGTCAAAACAGGTCTAGCCATCGCGATTCCCGCAGGAACATACGGTCGTGTAGCACCCAGAAGTGGTCTAGCGGTCAAGCACGGTATTGACACTGGTGCGGGAGTAATTGACCACGACTATCGTGGAGAAGTTGGAGTGGTACTCTTCAACCATTCTGACGAGGATTTCACAATCAGCAGGGGAGACCGTATTGCTCAACTAATTCTAGAGAAGATAGATATGGCTAAAGCCGAGGAGGTTGAGTCGCTCGACGAGACGGTTCGTGGGGCCGGTGGATTTGGTTCATCGGGAACTAACTAGAGTAGTTTTCTATCAAAAACAGCCAAAGTAGGTGCTCGTATTTTATTAGCAGATGCTTCTGATACTATAAATCTCCTTGTACACACATGCAGGATAGCACAACGGCTGTGGCTCACTTCTTTTCACTGGAAGCGACTGGCTCCTTTTCAGGAGAGGCCTTTTCAGGGGCCTTTTCAGAGCCCTGTTCAGAGGTCTGTTCAGGGGACGCCTTTTCAGAGCCGTTAGCTGCGGCATCGCCGTCGGTGGACTTGGGGTCGTTATCAGGATGTTCGGGGTTAGTATGGTTATGGTCGGGGTCTGAGCAACGAGGGGCATCGCAGTCGACGGTATCGTCAACCTTGATATTGGAGCCTGAATCCTCCTCTTCTTTGTTCTCGTCCTTGATAAGTTCCTCCTGCTCTTTGAGCATCTCGAGACGCTGCTCGTTGGTAACGGCGTCGTCCTTGATATCGACCTCTGTCTCATGATAAGCCTCTTCGGGCAACGCGCTCAAGGCAATGCTGATACCATCGTAGAAGGAGTCAAGATCGTGGTTGCCATAGGTGAACGCGGAGCTCAAAACAAGCAGCGTAGAGGGAACTTTATCACGCAGACGCAGTTGAACCCAGTTTGTCAGGTCCTCCCGGAGACGCCCGATTGAGACGTTGGAGGTGTTGAACCCTCTAGCACGGCACGCACTCTGGAGCTCGTAGGAGTTGAGGCTTTCGACACCCTCCTTGTCAATGATATAATCGTCCGTTTTGATTTGTCTCAGTCTGTGGCGAATCAGGTAGCGGAGAACCGTAGACGTACCCAGAGGCTGCATGCCCATGTAGCGAGCCATGGCCGAGAGCTGGGCCCGGTCGAAGTTGTCCAGCAACACATCATCGCGAAACAGGGTGCAGACCTGGAGAAGTAACTCTCGGGGGACATGGTCGCCGCGGTGGACGAGGGTGAGGAACTCGTCGAACTGCTTCTTCTGCTCCTCGGTATGGGGGGCGAGCTTGAAGGTGCTGCTATTGGACATGGTATTCCTCAAGTACTTTGAGACGTTCTGTCGAGTTGCGAACAGCTTGGCCCGCTTCTTCTCCTTGCTTGTGGTGCTCTCGTAGGTTGAGGGCAGCATGTTGGGGAACAGCTTGAGGGCCACTGGCAGCAGGAGCTCGGCGAAAGGCACAATTACAAACATCGAGAAAGGCACGATTCGGACGATGTCCTGCAGCGTGCGCTTCAATTGCCGATCCTCACGACGAGACAGCTTGTGGCCGGCAAACAGCTTGAGGGCCAGTTTCGTCGAGACTTTGACTTCGTAGCCGAGCAGTTTCGTACCGTCCCAGTAGTGCTTGGCCTCCTTCTTGACTTTTTGCCATAACGTCAATTTGGCAGGAGGGTTCTTGGCGTCTGGCACCACGGGTTTCTCGGTTTTCACATCAGGCACCTTGACCTCTGGTTTTTTCTCCTCAAATTGGACCCGTGAAGTCGAGAAAACTCGAACCGCACGCCCCGCTTCGGGGCCGACCTGGTGAAGGCCGGCCCATTGGAGCCGGTGAGGAGCCCTAGAAACCATCGCAACTCGAACAACATTCACTGCTCGAGCCGACTGCGATAGCCGGATTCCCTGCATCGAGGATCTGATTGTAGACAAAGCCGGACGCATGAATTGAAATGGAGACACGCAAACTGGCTATATGCACGCTTACTAATTAGTAATTGGTAGGGCATGTCCGTAGTCGCGGCTAAATGATACGTAGACGTAAATTCTTTGTTTGATTGTTTGAGAGTATATATTTGTTTAGTTCTCGAGCAAGTCTGCTTATAAACCGTTGCTGCAGCTTGCCGGTGTAGCCCTCAATCGAATGGCCAAGGCAGCTGGCGTGGTCAGGACACGCTACTCATGTGAAATTTGGCAAAGGCATTGGTGGCAGTGCGATTCCGCCGAGAAGCGTGATAGAAGCTACGGAGCCAGTGTTTTGCTGCAGTTTGATTCACGAGAGCCTGCTTGGGTCCCCAGAGTCAGTGCTGCATCGAGATGCATACGTATTGCAGATTCGGCAATTCATTGCCAGCCCCTTGACCCCAATTCCAGCAGCATCGCCTGAGGTAAAACAAGTTGATAGCAAATCGAGACGAGATTAGCGTGCCTAGCCATCCGCAGCGCGAAAACACTGCCTGATGACAAATTGGTGCTGCTGACCATACACAACCGACCATTTCGAGATAACATGAATTGGAGCTCAGTAGGCGAGCCGGCGAGCGCATTTCTGACGCAGATTTCAGCTTTGTCCCAACGGCGGTGCATAACGGGTGGTGCTCGAGGCATTGCTGATATCCTCGGGGGATTTACGCCAGCACCGCCTTATCCGCCCGCGACACCGACGCTTGCTCTGATAGTCGAGCGTCCACGCTGCAAGCAGTGCTGACAAAATCCAAACGGTCGCACCACAGCAGTTGAGCGCTGCGTTAGCTGATTTGTTACTAATCACTACTCGACGCCACACCTTAAAGTTTTCAGTGGCAATTTCAAGTTGATATGTCGACTGTGCTAGAAGACAGTTACAGTTTCACTGTTGAGCAGGACGGCAAGACCGTCCGCGTTACCCAGACCCTCAGGGAGGTCCCAGTGGAGCAGCTCGTTGCTGCGGATATCGCGGCCCGCCGCCAGTGGCCCAAGTACGGTGTCGAGAAAGGAGCCCCCCCTGGAGCATCCAAAAACACCACAGACGTCGAGGAGAACGAGGTCGTACTCCGGCTGTTCCCCAAGACCGCAAAACCCAGCAAGGACACCGAGCAGCAGGCCCCAGACAAGAAGCAGGCCGTCATGTCGACGATTGCCTGCCGCAACTGCGGTGGCCAGCATTTCTCGCACACATGTCCATTCAAGGACCGGATCGCAGGTGCTACTACCGAGGAGGAGCCTGTTCCCGAGAGCACAAATGGCAAATACGTTCCGCCTGGACGCAAAGGCGGTATTTTGCCTCGTGACGACCGTGACGAACTCAAGACCCTGCGTGTGTCCAATTTGCCCGAGGATATTGACGACCGGCAGCTCAGAGCGGCCTTCAACAAGCTCGGCAGTGTCACGCGGTGTCACGTTGTGCGGGAGAAGGATACAAACAAGTGCAGAGGCTTTGCGTTTATTTCTTTTGACACTCGTGAGGGTGCCGAGAGAGCGTATCAGCACTTGAATGGCAAAGCTATTGGCCACTTGGTTATGCGTGTGGAGTTCTCCAAAAAGAAGCCCACCTAGGTATGTATTTGATATGAGTATTCAGCTTAATTCTAGTTATGGACCGCATTTAGTCTGTAGTGTAGCATTCAGCCAATTGTGGACAGTCTCGTAGTGCAAGCATTTACTTTGTACCATCTGTATTGGTAGCATTCTGTGGACAGTCTCGTACACCAGGCGAATCATGCCAACGCAAGGTGTCCAGATATCTTGCGACTTTTCCTCTAATGGCCTAACTAGAATAAATTATGTGCTTGCAAAGCATTCAGCTCGTGAAGCCGCATCTGTCTAACCATAAGGTCGAGACATTAAACAATAATAAGTATAAATGCCAGGGCAACCCAGCAGCGGAATATATAGCCTAAGACTTCACCTTCTGAGACTTTTGCCGTGCGCTGGTGCCATGGAACATGAAAGAGAAATTTGAGCGGTGAAGCCCCTTGCGCCGTTGCGAGCTAGTGGACTCTGTGCTCGATTGCGACGTGGTCGACGACACCGAGTCTGACCTCTGGAACACGCTGCCCATTTCCACAGTTGCCCTGCGTTCGACGCGGGACGTGCGGTAATGCGAACGCACCAGCTGGGTGGCGACCTCTAGCTGGTCGTAAATGTAACCCAGCTGCTGAGCCCCCTGGACCATTTTGGGCCGCTGCATGCGCATGTATGAGACGACCGACAGGACCGGGTCGTCCTTGTTGTAACAGTGGAACACGTCTATGTTCTCCGGCCGTAGGCGGAGGCATTCCTCTGAGACCTTGGACGAGCGGGAGGTGGTACGCTTCTGCGGCATGCACACCGGCCCCGTTTTCGCCGAAGGGGCGATGACAGGGGGCGGAGCGTCGACGTTCTCGTCCGCTTCCTCCTGCAATGTCTGGGAGCCCTCGCTTTCCCAAGTTTTTAGTTTTCGGAGCTGCTCCAGGTGGCCGGTGGAGGCGCTTCCCGGGAGGCTCGACAATGCGTCCTCGTTGACACCATCCTGCAGCGCCTTTTCCTTGAGGGCGATAAGGATCTCCTCCTCCGAGAGCTCTTCGCGAGTGCCGTTGAACGGGTTGCGTTTGTCGACGTAGACGCTCTGGGGCCCTGCCCACACTGGGCAGTAGTCTGGGGCGATTGAGTCGCTGATCTCCTTGTCGACGCGGACGAGCAGGGCGTCGATGGCGATGAAGGTGCCGGTGCGGCCGATGCCGGCGCTGCAGTGGACGACCATTGGCGACGCGGGGTTCTTGAGCGTATTGTTGACGATGTGGATGAGGGCCCTGAGGTCGGCGTCGGTGTTGGGCTTGGTGTAGTCCATCCACGAGTGGTAGTAGATGTGGTGGACCACGCGACGGGGCCGGTCGTCGGTGGGGGTGAGGTGGAGCAGGGAGTAGTTGTAGTGGGCGTTCTTGGTGCACTTTTCAAACGTAATGTTGAGGCCAAACCCGAACCCCTCGTCGCTGACGCTGATGACGTCGTCGCGGCTCTCGGGCCAGTACTTTGCGCACTTCTCGACTCCCTGCTCGTGCAACGGCGTGAGCATGATGATCACGGCTGGATCACCGCCGTATGCGTAGATCATGTGCCAAAAGTGTCCGATGGTGCCTGGGAGCGGCCCCTGGGCCGCGATATACGCTCTGGTCCCGAGCTGGATCCAGGACGCATTGATATAGTCGTTGCCACCCTCCTGCACCGGCAGCAGCACCCTCGAGTGGTCCCAGGGGATGATGTTGCCGTAGCGGTTCCTCTCCTGGTTATCTTGACGCTGGGCGACCACGCGACTCCACTCCTCACCGCACTTTCCCTCCAGTCGAGCGTGCTCCTCGGCCCTCAGCACGTTGTACCGGAGTTCCAGCTCTTTTTCCGATACGCAGTGGCAGGGATCGGGGCCGCATCGCAAGTCGCTAGCGTCGGGAGGGAGGGCGCGAGTGCTCGGGGGCTTGGGACATGGCGAGCAAATGCTCGTGCTTGAGCTTTTCTTTCGGTTGATTCCCAGCACCATTTGGATCAGAGTGGTGGAGGCACGATGAGTAAGATCGACTTGGAGGTGATGCCGGCTATTTGAACTGCACCAGGGGAGAGGTGGAACATAAGCAGGTTGTGCAGATAGGGGTGCAGAGTAGTTGCGATAGCACTATTTTTACCGCACGAGGCTGATTTGATTCTAAACACTCGGGATTGTTTTTTTGATTCGTGCAAACTCTAGGCACGTGGAGGAGTAGCTCGAATTGGAATGCAGGCTGCACATTGGGCCGCATAATTACGTCACGGAAGTGGAGCAACGCTGGGTGCTCGGCAAAAGCGATTTTCAGGCGAAATTTTTTTTGATCGCTGCGGGGCCGGGTGCTTGGCAGGCCTAGCGGTATATTTGTTGTGGGCGGATGGCAGGTTGACACGCCAGGGCTGCCGGGAAACCCTCGCCCTGATCAGGAAGCAAGCTCAGACGAAAAACCAGCCCTGGCAGGGTGGCGGCTAATTTAGCGATTCTGGGTGATTTTGGTGTATTTTGGGCCCACGCGACCTCGATTTGCGTCACCATGCACGAGGTCCGCAGCTGATAATCAGCAGGTCGAGAGGCGATGGTGCAATAGTGACACAGTTACGGGCTTGCTAATCGCAGCCGGGTCAGGGCGGCGAAACAGCAGTGAGGGCTGCCTGGTGCCAAGAGACGTGCGAACGGTTGACCTGATGCGATGGCGTAAGTGCGCCAGCTCTTGGCGCCGAGTGGGATGCGCACCAATTTTTTCACTTGACTCAGTGTGGTTTGGATTGGCAATATCTCGTGCCGGCACCCATTGGCTGGCGAGCTGGCGATGGGGGATCACCAATGAGGCAGAGTTATTTTTGCCGCATGGTGATAGGTGCGGGGGTGCATGGCCGACGGTCAAGAAAAGGAATATAATTAGAGCAGACTATGAAGTAGCTATATATGATTTACTGTTGCTTGCACTCTGCAGGTGCGTCCTTTTTCTCGCCATCTTTTCCCTCCTCGTATTCGTCGTCGTCGTCGTCGTCGTCGTCTTCCTCAAAGTCTTCCTCGTCGTAGACGTCTTCGGGATCCTGTGTCAGGCCCTCGTACTCGAGGGCTTTGCCGGTGAACCAGTCGATGGCTCTGGGGATGAGCTTGACCTTGATGAGCTCGCCAATGTCAAAATCCATTTCGAGGCGGTCCTGGATGTCCTCGTCGTACTCGTCGTCGTCGTCGCCGGACGGGGGCTGGGGCGGGGAGAAGAAGGTGAAGAAGGACTCGACCGGGATGGAGCGCTCGACGGTGCGGGTAGCCTTGGTGTGCTTGTTGCGCTGCTTGCGCTTCTCGACCCTGACGGTGACGTTGGCCTCGGGGGAGGTCCACTTGATGTCTGAGCCCTCGGCGTGGTCGTAGACAAAGTCGCCGGTGGGCCCGATCTCGTCCTGGTAGATGTAGGTCTTGGTCAAAACTTTGTTGGTGAAGAACGGGTTGTCACCAAACACGAACTTGAGGGCGAATCCGGGGCGCTCGAGGTATGATAGTTGGATGTCGTTGAGGTAGCTCAGGACCTCGTCGTCGCGGTCGGTGATGGTCTCGGCCACGGCGCTGAGGTTCTTGAGCGCCACCAGCCAAAAGTCTGGGATGCCGCGGGTGTCGTCCTGCTCGGGCTCGGTCTTTTCTTCGCTGTCCTTGTCGTCCTTCTTGTCGTCCTCCTTGTCGTCCTCGTCGTCGTCGTCGACGTCGTCAAACAGCTCCTTCTCCTCCTCGAACGCCTCCTCGCCCTTGGTGACCTCGTCGTCGGTGGGCTCGACCTCGCCGGTGATGATCTTCTCGCGGCGCTGGTAGACCGGCAGCTGCTTGGTGTAGAACTTCTTTTCGAGCTCGAGCAGCTCGCGCTGGAACTCGGCCTCGATCTTTGCGTTCTCGAAGCTCAATCCCTTGAGCCCCGCGAGCCGGCGCCGCACCGATGGCGGCAGCGACTCAATGTACCCGGAGCTCTGTCCGGCGAGCGTCCCCAGGCGGCCCTGGATCATGCTCAGGAGCGCCGGGTTGGACGCGAGGGCCCCCAGGGCGTTGGACTCGTCAATCGACGCCAGCGACTGCTGGGCGCGGCGCTCGACGCTGCTGGGGACTCCGCTGCTGCCGGCGGGGGTGTTTTGTGGGGTTGGCGCCTCCATATCTCTTTGCTTGCGAATGGGTTCGGCCATTTTGGGGGTTGAAAAGTGAGTGGGGATACGGGGGGGGTTGCGAGTCTTGTGGGGTGTTGTTACCCGGCGGAGATGAGAGGGTAGAAGGTGCTAGAAATCGGCTAGATGAGGCCGGGGGAGTTTATTGTATAGAGTTGAGTTATAATTAGAAAGTTTGCTGCCAACTCTGGGGTCTGACTCGCGTAAGCGCGGGTGCGAGTGCGCGAGTGAACGCGCTGCAGCGGTGGGATTGGCTGATTGGCTCTGAGTGGCGAAACGGCAATGAGTTGCTGCCTGAGTGGCCGCCTGAGTGCTGCCTGAGTGCTTCCTGAGTTGGCTGCCGCCGACGTACTTGAGCGGTCGCGGTGGCGGCGTGGCGTAGGGATGCTCATTCCTCCAATTAATTTCAGCCTCGTTGCCGGCGAAATCTGGCGCAGCGGCCACCCCATCGAGCTCAACTACCCGTTTTTGGAAACGCTGAACCTCCGCACGATCGTCTACGTCGGGGACCGCTCGGAGGACGACAACACGCGGTACCGCGAGTGGGCAGAGAACCACCGCATCAACTTTGTGCACATAAAGATGCCGTCGGTCAAGGAGCCGTTCATTCTCAACGACCCCGTGCCGGTGCAGGAGTGCCTGGGCTACCTGCTGGACCAGGAGTGCTACCCCCTGCTGGTGCACTCCAACAAAGGCAAGCACCGGGTGGGCGTGCTGGTCGGGGTGCTGCGCAAGCTGCAGGGGTGGGCCCTGGCGAGCATCTACGAGGAGTACATTCGGTTCTCCAAGGGCAAGGCCGAGGCGGACCTGCTGTTCATTGAGCAGTACGACCTCGAGCTGGACGGGGCGGCGGCCCCCGAGTGGCTACGAGCGAGTGATTGATACTAACTAATTATTTCCAGAACCAGCCGCCGTTGTCGGAGGTCTCCTCGACGGTGGCGGTGTCGTCGTTGTAGTAGGTGACGACGCGCTTGCGGCTGACCGGGGCATTGTCCTCGTCCTTGGTGCTCTCGACGAACACGCTCTCGCCGACGACCTGCTTGCCCTTGGCCTCGTCGGCCGAGATCACGCGGGGCTTGCGGCTGCTGAGGGGCCACGGGGACCCGGCCGGGGCCGCGAGCTGCTGCTGCTTCTGCGACTCCTCCCAGGCCTTGCGCTTGAACTCGAGGAACTGCGTGTAGTCCGGGAAGAACTTATCGGGCCGGTCGGTGTTTGGGAACAGGCACCGCCACACGCCGCGCTGGTCCCAGCCGCTGTCGCCGCCCTGGGCCTTGCAATTGGCGTACTGCGACACCGTGGGCACCGGGTACGCCTTGTCGCGGGCGCCGCCGAGGCCCGGGATCATGTCGAACGACGACTTCCACAGGTCGCCGAACGAGGTGTCGCCGAGGCGCTCCTGGGCGTTGTAGAATATCTGGTTGGCCTGGTCGTAGGCCTTGAGGCTCCAGTCCTTGGCCTCGCGCACGGTTTCCTCCAAGTCTGTCCAATCTCCCTTAGCCATGGCGATTGCTGACCCCCGCGACCATTTATGCGGCCCGCGGTGGCGGCGGTGGCGGCGTCTAGAACTGTCGACAGCAACCTTGAGTCCGTAGCGCAGCTAGTACTCGTCGTCGCCGTAGAAGAGCCACCCGAACGTGACGATGGACCCGTAGATAATGAACCCCCCCGTGAGCGACATCCACATCGCGGCGTGCTCGATGAGGCCGTTGTGGGCGAACGTCAGCGGCAGCGCGATCCCGCTCACGAGAAAGAACCCCGTCATGAACCGGCCAAAGTCCGCCAGCAGGTCCGGGGCGTCGCTCATGAGGTCGTCGGCGTGGGTGTCGCCGCACAGCGAGTTCGGCAGCGGCGCGAGCAGGAACATCAGCACCACCGTCAGCGGCAGCCAGTTCTCGTACAGCGCCCCGCTGAGGATGATCAGAATGAATCCCAGCGCCAGCACGCACGACAGCGCGAAAATCTTCTGCACCTGAGTGAGCATGGATGACGAAGCAGGTCGACCTCACGACAAATGGTAAGTGCCGGCAATTGCGGACCCCCAGACACTAACTAGTTCCGGAACTCATATGATAACGAAAGCGTAACGTACTCGCCGACCGGGCGGCTGTTTCAGGTCGAGTACGCCCTGGAGGCGATCAAGCAGGGCTCGGCCGCGGTGGGCCTGGTGTCGAAAACCCACGCGGTGGTGGTGGCGCTCAAGCGCAACGCCGACGAGCTGGGGTCGTACCAAAAGAAGATAATCCGGGTCGACGACCACATGGGCGTCGCGCTGGCCGGGCTGGCCCCGGACGCCCGGTCGCTGTGCACGTACCTTCGGGGCCTCAGCATTCGCCAGCAGCTGCTGCTCGACACGCCGCTGCCGGTGTCGCGGGCGGTGGCCTCGATCGCCGACAAGGCCCAGGCCAACACCCAGCAGTACGGGCGGCGGCCGTACGGCGTCGGGCTGCTGGTGGTGGGCGTCGACGAGACGGGGCCGCACCTGTTTGAGTTCCTCCCGAGCGGCACGATGCTCGAGTACGTGGGGAGCGCCATCGGGGCCCGCTCGCAGGCCGCCCGCACCTACCTCGAGCGCAACATCGACGAGCTGGCGGGGTCCGACCTGTCGCAGCTCGTGGTGCACGGGCTCAAGGCCCTGCGCGACACCCTGGCCCAGGACAAGGAGCTGACGGTGCAGAACACGTCAATCGCCATCGTCGGCACCGACAAACAGTTTACCGTGCTCGAGGACGACGCAGTGGGCCCGTGGCTCGACAAGCTCGACTCCCGCGGCCGCGAGAGCCACGCCCTCCCCACCGACTCCCAGATCGACGAGTCCTAATGCATGTAGCCGAGCCCTAGAATAGTATTTATGCTACCGTGCTGCCGTTGCCTATTTGAGTCACCCTACCTATGGATCTAGTTACGTACGTTGCCAGTATAAATACCCCCCGAACCGGCCGCCCCGCATGCTCTGCCTCAGCGACCGAGACGCCCAGGCCCTCGCGGCCGTCCTCGGCCAGGAGCCGACGAGCGAGACGCACGTCGTCGACCTCTCGCTCCCCCCCGACCAGCACCTCGACACGCAGCTCGTGGCCGCGCTCGTCGACCAGGAGAGGACCGCAATCGACCTGTACGCCGCCGAGCACTACCAGGAGGCCCTCGACCTGCTGTCGGCCGTCATCCTCGCCCACCCGTCGTACGCCTCCGCCTACAACAACCGGGCCCAGGCGTACCGGGCCCTCGACCCCGTCGACCCCAGGGCGTCCGCCGACCTCCGCCAGGCAGTCGCCCTCGCGACGCCGCGCTCGCGGTTCCTGTCCAAGATGCAGGCCACCGTCCTCAAGAACGCCCACGCCCAGCTCGCCGCGATCTACACCGAGCTCGCCGCCCGCAGCGACGACCAGCTCAGCTGGGAGTACCGCGAAATGGCCAGCTCGCAGCTCGCCCTCGCCGGGTCCTACGGGGAGAAAACCCTCCAGGCCCTCGCAGTCCGCGTCAACCCGTACGCAAAGCTCTGCGGCGGCGTCATGGAGCAAGCCCTCAAGATGGACCGCGACCCTATGTAAGTTTAGCCTTTTTAGCCCTCGGCAGCTCCTTGAGCTCCGCAAACAGAGCGTTGAGCCGCGTGATGAACCGGTCCTCGCTCGCCTTGGACACCTCGATCACCAGCTTGTCGTGAGGCTCGTCGCACGTGTCCAGCAGCCGCAGCATGTCCAGCACGTTCGCGTCCTGTGTGTAGATGTTGTCCTCGGTGATCTTGAGGTCGAGCTGCGGCAGCGCAAACACCAGCTCCTGCGAGTCGGTGACGTCGTCAAACTCGCCCCGCAGCTTGCCAAACAGCCGCTCGAGCGTCAGCTCAGACGTGAGCGGCTCGTCAAGCAGGCTCGGGCCCTGCGGTGAGTACAGAGCGTACCGTTCGCCCCCGTACACCACCTCGACCGGCTTCACCAGGTACTCGGCAAAGTCCTCGTCGCTGTACTCGCTTGCGGCCTCCTCTCTTGCGGGCTCCTCCCCATTTGCGGGCTCCTCTCTATCTGCTGGCTCGTCGGCCTCCACTACCTGGATGATCTCGGCCTCCTCTCGGTCCTGATCCGCCTCCTGGTCCGCGTCTTTGGTTTCTTTGTCGTCGCCTGGCACGTCTGCGAGCGTGGGTGTGCCCTCGCTGTCTGAAGCGTCCAATATGATCGTTTCGGTCGCTATCGAGCTCCCGCCGTTACCTACCTTTTGCTGCTCGCGAATCTCCTCGAGATCGTACACTTCGATTACTTCTTCAACGGACTCTGCCATTCCAGGGGATTCTATCTATCTAACTAGTGCAGTCCGCGTCGTGCTGCTTGCTAAAATCCTCGGTGGCGCGGTGGCTAATGCGATGCCGCAAAATCTCAGAATACAGTTTGTACTTATATACGTGAATCTCAGCTAGATTTAGTTTGCTCGGCCCAAATCCGCTCCGCTTGGCGCAGGCACTGCTTGTTGGCGCCGGCCTTGTTCTCGGTCTCCTGGAACTCGGCGTCCGGATCACTGTCAAACACAATGCCTCCACCCGCTTGCAGGTACACTTTTCCGTCTTTGTACGTCATGGTGCGCAGAGCAATGCACGTGTCCATGGTTGACTTGTCGTAGCCCCAGTGCCCGACCGCACCAGCGTACACTCCCCGTCGCTCGCCCTCGAGCTCGGCTATGAGCTCCATGGCCTTGACCTTGGGGGCTCCACTTACTGTCCCAGCCGGGAAAATCGACCTCAAGGCGTCGAACCTCGTCTTGTCGTCCCGCAGCTTGCCGCTGCACTCACTCACAATGTGCGAAACGTGACTGAACCGCTCGATCTTCATGAAACTGTCGACCCGGCTTGTGGACGGCTTGCACACGCGGTTGATATCGTTGCGGGCGAGATCGACCAACATGACATGCTCTGCTCGCTCCTTCTCATCCTGCAAAAGCTGCTGGGCAAGCTCGTCGTCCTCCTCGGCAGTGGCTCCTCTCCTGATGGTTCCAGCAATGGGATGGTTGATGATGCGTCCGTCGGTGTCGATCTTGACGAGCAACTCGGGACTGGCACCAATAATCTGAAAGTCTAGCAGATCAAGGTAGAACATGTAGGGGCTCGGGTTCACCGTTCGTAGCTGCCGATAGATATTGAACGGATGTAGATCGGTGGGGTGCTCGATCCGCTGTGAAGGAACGGCCTGAATGATGTCCCCTTTTTTAATGTGCTCTTGCAACTTCCGAACATGGGCTTTGTAGCCATCCTTGCCGATATTTGACTTGAATGTTTCATTGGGAGTGACCGGACCCTGTACTGGAGTGTAGTCGGGGCCCTCGAGCTGCTCGACAATGTCACTGATGATGCCTTCAGCTTCAGTATACGCGGCCTTGAGATCGAAACCAGCAAGGGAACCTTCGACATGAATATTGTGAATAATGTGCACTCTTTGAAATACATTGTCAAACGCAACAATGGTATCAAAGAGCATAAGGACTGACTCGGGAATCTTGATTGGATCCTTCTGCTCTCGCGCAGTCTTGGGCTCGAAATAGCGCACGCAATCATATGAGACATAGCCTACGCTGCCACCAATAAAAGGTGGAAGCGAGAACGGTTTCGATACCGGCTCGTATTTATTCAATTCCTCCTCCAGAACAGTCAACGGATCAACCTCGCCGTAATCCTGCCCGGGGCCGCTAATAATGGTTTTCCGAGGCCTGGTTCCAATGAATGAGTATCTCTCAACCTGCTGGCCCTTGGTAGCGCTCTCCAAAAGGAAGCTGCGGGTAGCGGTCTCGGATCCTGGTTTCGCCAACTTGAGATAAGCCGAATGGGGGGTCAGATCATTGGCCAGGATGAGTCTATGAACCGGAAAAGTGTTAACTTTGGGGTTCTTTGCCGTCTCAGAAGCCACCTGCTCCTCAAAGGTCTCGAACTCTGGCTGCAGAGACATAATTAGTTAATGCAGAAAGAGTCATCTTGACGTGCAACTACGGAAGTACTGAGAAGAAACTAGCTCGAGGTACACAAATTAAAATTATACGTTGAAAAAATAGAGACCGGTCCCAAGTAAAAAACAGGCTGCAGCCCAAACGCGAATCTGGCAGCTCACCGACCACATTGGCAGCACTACCGGAGCACGTGTGCCTGTTATATACAAATCACGCCATAACTTTCTCTTTAGCTTTCTCTAGCTTAGCTTTGGCGAGTTTGACTATCTCGCTTATGTAATACATTAGGGCTTACGCACCGTCGAGAACGACTCTTAGCCCGTGACAGAGTGAACAATTTCAATTAACCAAATATGGCTCCAGTGGTACGTTAGCTCGCTTTGCTGTGCTCGTTACTGTTCCATTAACGCTTTCGCATTAATAGACAAACGTAGCGAGTCTGCAAGCGCAGTAGGCTGATGCTAACTAACCTAGAAATCTAAGAAAGCTTCTAAGCAGAACAAGAAGATCGTCCTCGACGCTTCCAACGCTAACGCTGAGACCAAGATCTTTGACGTTGATGCCTTTGGCAAATACCTCAAGGAGCACATCAAGGTCGACGGCCGCACCGGTCAGCTCGAGGACAAGGTCACCGTTACTACCTCTGGTAACAAGGTCACCATCGTCTCCACCGCCAAGTTCTCTGGCAAGTACGCCAAGTACTTGACCAAGCGTTTCCTCAAGAAGAACGAGCTCCGTGACTGGCTCCGTGTCGTCGCCGCCACCCGTGGTGTCTACGAGATCCGCTTCTTCAACATCGCCGCTGACGAGGCCGAGGAGGAAGAGGATGATGATGAGGATGACGAGTAAACTCGTACATAAAATAATTATTCATTTTTAATTCCTTACAAAACATTCAAGCCGAGTTGATACAGACTTACACTGATCCACACACCCAGAAATACTGTTTATCTACCGTGCGCAAGCTGCGATCGTTCGTACTCCTGTCGCTCATGCAAAGAAAGAATATTGTATTTAATTCTACTCACTATGGCTTAAACAACACCTTGCCGACCTTGTGGCCCAAGGCCTTCTGCATCGCTTCCTTGGCCTGTGCGAAAGAGTAAACACCGGCAGTCTCGAGAACAAGCTCTTTGCTAGCTACCAGCTTTACAATCTCTTGAATGTACTGCACGCGCTGCTCCTGAGAAAGGAGCTTGATCTGGTGACTGGTCCAGAACCCCACAACCGACTTCTGTCCGAAAATCATGTCGCCAGAAGAGATCTCCATAGGCTTACTGGTTAGGCTTCCGAAGGATACCAATCTGGCGTTGTCAGATAGGGCACGCAGGAGGTGCAAAGCAGTGATTCCTCCGACACTGTCGACGCCAGACACTACCTCAGCACCCTTGGTAATCTCCTGTACCTTCTTAGTATAGTCCTCGTCGTTGTCAGCAATGATCACGTTGTCGCCGAGTCCCAAGTCGTCGAGCTCCTTCTTGCCCTTCTCGCTGCGGACGACCTTGATCATGTTGAGGCCCTTGTTCTTAGACACAGCCGCCATCAACTTTCCAACAACGCCATTGGCGCAATTGTAGATGAAATAGTTGTCCTTGCTGACTTTAAGAAATTCCAACAACATCAGGGCACTGATGGGCATCGAGATCAGCTGCGCAGCAGCCTCATCAGGAATGGAATCGGGGATTGGCACGCAAAAAGAGGCCGAAGCAGTAAAGTACTCTGCCCAGGTGCCAGAGCTAGAAACAGAAGTCACGACTCTCTGACCCTTCTTGAAGTTCGTCACTCCTTCGCCGACCTCCTCAATGATGCCCACTCCTTCAGTACCGCCAGCAGCGGGCAATTGAGGCTTGTAGCCATAAGTTCCTCGAACAATCGAGACATTGTGGTTGTGCACGGCGCCCAAGATCGTCTTTACCAGCACTTCACCCTGTTTGGGTTTAGGAATTGGTAGCTCACCTTCATGCAAGACTTTTTCGGGCTCTCCGAATTCATTGAAAATAGCAGCTTTCATTTGGGTCATCTGAGTAAAGATCGGTCACTTCATCACCCACTTTATAATGCGAGTTAGCCGAGCGTCAGTAAATTCGATTATAAATCTTGGTAATATACCGAGGTTGAGCTCCGACAACCCGCAAGAATGTCTTGATCACTAATAAATATTTCAAAAGTACCGATCGCTGACCCTGCCGACAAATCCAGCTTAGCCACATAAGCTGAACGCTGATTGCTGGCGGTACCTGTCAGGATATCCTGTATGCAGAGGCCTGCATATCGCATCAGCAGTCGAGTGTAGTCGAAACTGACGACCTACGAGGCGTTCGTTCAATCGCTGGACGATTGAGCTGACCTGATAGAATTCGATCTCGCGGAAACTCTCCCCGAGATATCTCGGTGACCGTGGCTCGAGTGAGCACCGTAGTGGGGTACCACACAGCTACCGAGAACGGTCGCAGGGAGCGTCTCTCACTCAGTACGTACTCGTATTCTACATATCGTTACTACCAGTATTCCCCTGCGATGCACCACTGTGCCCGCAACGATACTGCATTGCCATCACGTGATCCTGGATAGGAAGGAGACAGTGTTGTGCCACCAGACGTCCAACCTCGCAATCCTATCGAAATGCTCGAATCCCTAGTTGCCACTGTCCTTAACCGGGTAGTAGGTGCGTACGTCGAGGACTTCGACGCAAAGCAACTCAACATTGGATTGCTCAGTGGAGATGTCAAGCTGAGGTCGCTCAAAATGAAGCGCTCTGCGCTCGATAAGCTACATCTGCCGATCAATGTTGTCGAGGGTCACATTGGCAGCCTAATTCTCCAGATTCCCTACTCGAATCTCAAGAATAAGCCCGTCAAGGTGCTGATCGAGGACGTATTTGTGCTCGCTCATCCCGACCTGAACTCGGACGATGACGTTGACTTTAAGCGGCGACAGCAACGGGCAAAGCTCGATCAATTGGAGCTCTGGGAGGTGACCCAGGCTGCCAAAGACTCGGAGCCTCAGGCCCAGAACACAGCCCAAACCTCGGGTTTTGTCGCCAAAATCATCGACAATCTGCAAGTCACTATCAAGAGCATCCATGTACGGTATGAGGATTCCGAATGTGTGCCGGATCATCCATTTGCAATGGGTTTTACACTCGGAGAACTGAGTGCAGTCTCCACCACAAAAGACTGGGAGCCTGCATTTATCTCCGAGATAACCCCAATCTCCCACAAGCTCGCGACGCTAGACTCGCTAGCACTGTACTGGGACACTGATGCCACACCCATGAAGACCACTGATCACGAGTTTCGTCGTAGAATCACTGATGCGTCTTCCACCAACCAGTATCTCCTTTGCCCCGTGAACGGCCAGGGCTTTGTGACTCTGGACAAGCAGCCGGCTAGCGAGAGCACTCCTCGTATCAACGCTGATCTACAATTTGAAGAGTTCGCAGTTGGACTCGACGGCGGTCAGTACAGAGACTTTATTGGCATGGCCGACCAGTACCAGCTCTACTTCAGAACTCGTGAGTATCGCCAATATCGGCCCAAAGAGTCTCCGTCAGAAGATCCCAAGGCGTGGTGGAGCTATGCCATTAACACCGTCCTCAAGAATGTCGAAGAAAAAACCCGGCCTTGGACATGGGAGTACCTCGTAACCCGCTTGGCCGACATGAAGGAGTACGGAAACCTATACAAGAAACAAAGCATAGAAGGATCCTTGGATGCTGATCAAAAAAGTCAGTTCAATGCCATCCAGGAAAAGTACTCATATGGGGATCTTGTGCTATTCCGCACCCTGGCGAAGTTCGAGTTGAAGAATCAGTCTGCCAAATCAAAGCTCGTCAATGACAGCAAAAAGGCTGTTTCCTCATGGTCTTCGTGGTTCTGGTCAAACCCCCCTCAAGGTCAGGACGATCCCACCGAGGCCCCAACTGAGAACAATGAGGACGGGCCGATCGAGATAACCGAAAAGCAGAAGCAGGAGCTCTACGATCTATTCGACTTGAACGACAATGGGAAGGGCCCTACACTGAACCAGATCCTATTCGCTACTGAGGTGTCACTGCAGTCGGGCAGCGTGAGACTTAGACAGGAACCCAATGACCATTCTGAAGTTGCGAGCTTGTTCTTCAATTGCTCAAAGGGTAAAATTATCAAGCGTAGCGACAACCTCTTGTTTGGTTTGAGTCTTGCCTCATTTGGAATCAAGGATCTTACCCAGGAAAGCAAGTTCCCAGACGTCGTTTCCCTGTATAAGCGGAGCTTGTCCCCGCCATCAACACCTACTCCGTTCTTTTGGTTGATGTATGAATATCACCCACTTGACGGAATCGCTGATAGCAGCCTAAGCATCAAGTCCAAGCCTGTGACCATCGTGTACAGCTCGCACTTCATTGATCAAATTATCAAATTCTTCACGCCACCCGAAGGAAGAAGTGAGGCTGTGGATGCCATTGTCTCCAGCGCCGCGCAAACGGTGGAAGAATTGCGTGAGCAAACACGTTTAGGTTTGGAGCATGCCTTGGAAGAACACAAGTCGCTGTCAGTTAAGCTAGACATCGATGCCCCTATTATTGTGTTGCCAGAAAATGCCCAGGTCAAGAACTCTCCTGTTTCTATCTTGGATGCCGGTCATCTAAGCCTCAACAGCGAGCTGGCAAGCCCACAAGTCATTGAAGAGGTCCGGTCGAAGCAAGCTCAGAAATATACCAAGGCTGACTGGCTTCGTTTGGAGAGTTTGATGTATGACAAGTTCAGAATCTCACTCACAGACGCGCAAATCTTGGTCGGGCCCGAGTATGAGAGTACCATGGCCCAACTCCACGGCGGAGGCATCTCAAATTTCCACATCCTGAACCGTGCTACCATTGAGTTTGTTTTGGAAATTTCCATTGTACCGAAAAACCCCTCACTCCCAAAATGTCGCATGAATATCAATCTACCCAGCCTGCACATGTCCTTTGCGGATGTACAGTACAAGCAAATCATGCAAACCATTCAGAATGCTGTCCCAACTACAGGCTCTTCAGAAGCCTCACAAACGAATACAGCTGTACTCGTACCACGCAATAATAATATTGACTTTGTGTTGGATGAGGACGGGCGAAGTACCAAGGTAACTAGGCACCCCTCTCGTAAGGATCAGGTAGTGTTTGAGCTCAAGTTCTCTATTGAACTTGCCGAATTAAAGGTCGTTCGCGGATGGGATAGTGTACCTTTGGTTGACATCAGCTTGAACATGTTCTCACTACATTTTGATATGAAAGATGGGCTCATGGGTGTACAGGTGGATGTTCAAGGCTTTCTCATTGAAGACTTTGTCAATACAAAGGCCCCCGCTGAGCTCCGAAAGTTTGTTGAGTCTGACGGCTATGGAGAGGAAAGAAGTAAAGAAAGTCTACTCAAAGTGAATTACTCGCGCAACGAGCGTGGAAAAGTTGTTGAGCAGAGCGTGGACGTGAGCCTAGCAACTATGCGGTTCATGTTGAATCCAGATACGCTGATAACTGTTTATGACTATATTATGAGTACTTTCACTTCACCAACGGATCCTCAGGTTGAATCTCAGGTAACTCAGTCTTCTGATGATGCTGCTAATGCGGAGGTCATCCATGTTAAGGTCTCCTTGCAAAGCATCGTAGGTAAGGTGGTCGATGATGGCATCGTTATCGATACGTTGGAATTGGCCAGCGCCAAGATTTTCGTGGATCTGCTTGGTACTAGCATGAAATTCCAGTGCGTTCTGGGTGCTGTCAGCATCGTTGACGAGCTGAATTCTGGAACCAATGCCGATTCTTTGGCTAGGCAGCTTGTTAGTATAGAGGGTGGCGGAGACCTTGCGGACATCCGTTACGAAACCTATGATCCCTCTACAGACCCAGATTATGATGCATTTGTATACTTTCGAACTGGTTCACTGAGACTAAGCGTTGTTGAGGAGCCAATAACCAGGCTGGTAAGGAGCCTTTCCAGGTTGGCCCAAATGAAGACACTTTACGATCAGGCTCGTATGATGGCTTTCGATCAAGCTATTCAGTTCGACCCACCCGAGAGAATTAAATTCGATATTGTCGTATCCGCTCCAATCATCGTGTACCCCAGGTTTTGTGAGCATCAGTCTTGTGAAAAGCTGACTGCAAACTTGGGTGAAATTTACCTCCAGAATGAATTTAAAGGTGATGTCAATGAAATCTCAGCGGGCATTCGCAACTGCAACCTTTCTTCAGAGATTGAGTTTGATGGTCAGATGCAGCAACTGCAAATACTTGAGGGAACAGATTTGACAGCTAACGCAAGCTGGACCAAGAATACTGCTCCGAGAAAGCCCAATGTAACTGGGCATGCGAGCCTTACTCCAATTGCTGTTAACATTACTGAGTTTCAGTTGCAGTTCTTCATGCAGTTTATCAATACGGTGAGCTCGATTGCTGCGAGCGGCGGAGGGCTCGATACCACTGAAGTAAGTCAACTTCAAGAAACTCTAGCCACGCAGAAGCATTTGGACCAAAACCAAACAAAGCAAGTTTGGAATCAGGAAGATTCAGGTGCAAAGGATCCAACGTCCGTAAAGTTCGACTTTGATGCCCCATCTTTTGCTGTTGCCTTATATACGGATACCTCGTTGGTCAAGTCAGCTGATGACCTTGAAAACAAGATCCTGTCAAAGTCTCTATTGGACCGCAGTGTTGTCAAGTTCCAAATGGATAAAAAAGGCAACATCAAAGCAGACCTTACCGTCAAAGCTTTCACTATGGAAGACAAGCGCACCATTCGTGAAAACAAATTTCCCCAAATTATTCCACCGGCATCTCATTCAGAACAACAATTGCTTTGCAGGTATACGCAGAGTACAAACCGAACGCCTAACTTAGATGTATCTCTTGATGGAATGAAAGCAATCTTGGCACTAGACTATCTATTTGCATTGCAAAACTTCATGGTCCAAGGCACTAATACAATTGACAAACACTCACATGGTCCTGTTGGGGACGATGGCAGCGATGATGAATCTCTTTCTGAAAGTGAGGAATCTGATGATGAGCAAGCCGGTAACGTACAGAGTTCTTCCGATAACGCGACTCAGTCTCAGTCCCTCCTCTTTGGAGAGCCTCCCATTACCGTGAGCGTAAGCATTGTTGATATGTATATTATGCTTCTCGCTGATGCTTCTAAGTGGGATAGCGAAGCAATCGTATTCAAGATTGAGCATGTTGTGCTCTCCTATAATCGCAATTCCTCTCTGGGAATCTCACGAATTGGAATGTACTTGACCAAAATGAATGACTTGGAAGAGAATCATCTTCGTATTCTGGATGACTTCAACATCACTGCCTCCACTGAGAATATGGAATCCAGTGAGGACTGCAACTTGGCTAGGATTAATGCCCACGTGGACCCATTAGTAGTTCGCGTTTCACTGAGAGAAGTACTTCTAGCTGTGGATATTTTCAACAAGGCATCTGCTCTCTGGAAAGATGACACGCCTTCGCAAGAAAAATCAGCTACCTCTAAGGTCCCAACTGTCTTCACAAATGATGGAAGCAAACCGTATTCAAGCGCTAAAAGCAGAAGATTGAGTCATGGGAGGAATACTTCAGTACAATCAACGCAGCAAAGCAGGCCCGGATCAAACGTTGCCAAGGTGTTTGCTGAACAGTTCGAGGCCGAGTTCTCTGGTTTTCGTATGGTTATCATAGATGCCGTTCACCAGCTACCTATGACCGACTTTTTTGTAAAACCTTTCACTTTCACGGCACATAACTGGACCTTTGACCTCTCAGCCAAGTCAAAGATTGATATATTTGCTAACGCTTACAGCTTTGCAAAATCTGCTTGGGAGCCTCTGATTGACAAAATCAATCTGCTAGTGTATATCTCCAAGCCATCACCAGAGATGCCTCTTTCGGTCAGCTTCCAGACGAAAGGAATCACCAATATCGACGTCACTCCCGATCTGATTAGCATGTACGAGGGTGTATTGTCCTACTTCAACGAGCCTCAGGACTTGGACTCTGTATTCTCGAAGGGAAGATTCGAGGGGTGCCCATACCGTATCGTTAATCAGACCGGTTTTCCAATCGAGGTATGGTCAGATTCATCTGAATGCCAAGAATCTAGTCGAACGCCATCAACCATCGAGAATAATGCAAAGGTCAAGTGGTCATTTTATGATTGGCGAAAGCTACGTGAAGACCTCTCTTCAATGTCGCAAGAAGTCAATCTGCATGTTGTTATCAAGGGTAGCGGCTTCCGGCCTTTGCATAATGTGAATGTGAATATTGTTGGGGAGCATCTCTATGAGCTAGTTTCAGAGGATTCTCACGACAAAGCTCCACACCGCCTTGTTTGTGAAATCTACGTCAAAGAGAATCTCAAGTATATTGTCATTCGATCTAGCGTCTCGCTGTGCAACGAGACGAAACTTCCTCTAGAAATTAAGCTCTCAGAGGAAGGTGGTGCCTATGATGGAGAGGTATTGACTCTTGAGCCTGGCAAATATCAAGCACTTCCTATTCCAGCAGTTGACTATGATATTTTTGTTCGCCCCAAAGTGGATGGCTACAACTGGTCCAATGAACCCCTGTTTTGGAAGAACCTAAGAAGAAACCCAGTCCATGCCGAATGTGACGGACAGGCAGATAAATTTTTCCTCTATGTGACCTCATTCATGTACCGTGAGGTTCCATTGCAAGCACATTACCCATACATGGTTATAAACTTCTGTGCACCTATTGAGATTATCAACAACCTTCCATTTGATTTCGACTATCGACTTTCTTGCAGCGAATTGAAGAAAACTTACGATTCTAATATCGCTCAGGGTGCTCGGAAGCAGATTCACGTTGTGTCCAGAAAACAGAACCTGATTATGAGTATTTTCAGCAAGGAATCTGGATACCAAACCAGTGATCGTGCACTGATCAATGTGTCGACCCCTGAGTTCACGAGGGATGATCGATTTACTCTCAAAGGGCCAGAAAATACTAAGCTTCATTTGGATCTAAAATATGTTGACCTGCCCGATAATAAAGGACAGGTTATTGTGATCCTGGCTCCGTACGTGATTCTCAACTTCACTGGATCCAAGGTGGTTGTTAGCACTCGTCTGAATCACGTTGTTTGCGGAGTCAGTGCCAACATTGACAAGGACTCAGTTCAGTCGGACCCGAAAATAAAATATCAGGGTAAGCCATCGATGTGGTCGTTCGAACGCCCAGATAAGAATAATAAAGCGGTAGTACGGGTTGATGACTCTAATTGGAGCAGTCCCGTCAGTTTCACGGCAATTGGAACCTCCTCAGAACTGGCTGTGCCATCGCGAGACAGGCAGAACGAAATGTATCTCGGTATTACTCTCGAAGAAGGTAGTGGTCGTTACAAACGTACGAATGTGGTCACTATTGCTCCTCGTTTTACGCTGTGCAATAGGCTAAATAAGCCTTTGAGATTCAAGGAACCTGGTGAGATTGATGCAATTGGAATACTCGATCCTCAAGAATTTCGTCCTGTCAGATTCGTATCGAGCATCAGCAATCGTCAAATGTGCCTGGGCTTATCAGGACCGAATGCTCGCTGGTCCAGTGCCTTTGTAATGTCCAATACTGGCACAACATATCTTCGGTTAATCGAGAAAGGTTCTCCAACGGTTTTGGTCAAGATTGATATCGTGATGGAAGGAGCTAGCTTGTTCATATACTTGCAAGATGCAGGTAAGAACTGGCCATATTCTATAAGGAATCTTACGGACCAGGAATTTGAATTTTATCAGGCAAATCCCTTTGTCGATGAGGACGGTGTTGAGAACCGCAAGTTCAACCCGATCAAGTATAGGTTACCTTCGATGAGCGCCATGCCTTATAGTTGGGATTTTCCTGCTGCAAAAATTAGGGAGATCGTTCTACAGTCTGGTGCAAAGCGAAGACGTATCACTCTGGCGGAAATCGGTGAGTTGGAACCTGCGAAGTTCCCAGATGCTCAAGGTAACATGCATGCAGTAGATCTGAACGTTGTTGCGAACGGGCCGGTGCAAGCTTTGGTGATAATCCCACACTCGTCCGAAAGTAGCAACTATGATCTTGTTAGGTCGACGACTCGTGCGACCTCCAAGTCCAATCAGAGTACTCAGATGACTACCAAATTCGAGCTGAATGAAGAAGATGACAGTAAATCTGCATTCCGCGTACAGGTCGACATTGAAGATATTGGTGTATCTTATGTCGATCAGCACCATCGCGAGCTTTGCTATGCTACGTTTAGAAACTTGGGTCTGATTTATCGTTTGTCGGACCTATTCGAGTATGTTGCGGTACGTTGTCAGTGGATACAGGTTGATAACTGCTTGAATGCTACCTCCGAATATCCTGTTATCCTCTATCCAACAGTAGTTCCACAAACTGAAATGGAAATGAAGCAACACCCCATCATATCGGCATCGGCAACTAGGTTAGTTGACGATGATTATGGGCTGATGTTTGTCAAACACGCGACGGCACTGCTCCAGGAGCTGACAATTGAGGTAGATGAGGACCTACTGGTTGCAGCACTTCAGATGATCAAACATCCGTCAGAGGGAGAGATCTTGCGCGAGGACCAGAGCGCGCTCTGTCCAACAATCCTCCACATTCCTACTCCACCAGCTGCCTATACGACTAACGATCTCTATTTTGAGCTACTACACCTCCAGCCTGTGCAGCTAAATCTTTCATTCATGCGAACTGGTGCTCTGACTGACAATGAGTTATTTGGTGACTTTAGCACTGGTCTGAACTATGTTCTAGACGCGCTGACAATGGCATTGGGTAACATCAACGATGCGCCACTACGTTTCAATGCTTTGCTGGTAGAGAACCTGCGTACGACTCCGGAGCAATTGCAGCTCTCTGTTACCACCCACTACCGCGAGGACGTTATCAAGCAGCTTTACAAGGTTGTTGGTAGCGTCGACATTTTCGGAAACCCAGTTGGTTTGTTTAATAACCTCAGTTCTGGTGTTGCGGATCTATTTTATGAGCCATACCTGGGATACACTAGCACCGATCGTCCTCAGGATCTGGGGCTCGGAATCGCGAAAGGTGGTATCAGTTTTGTGAAAAAGTCCGTTTTTGGTGTAAGTGACTCAGTCTCCAAAGTCACAGGATCGCTGTCCAAGGGTCTTGCAGCGTTCACGATGGACCCTGCCTTTCAGAGGCGGCGCAGGAGTGCAAATCTTCGCAATCACCCCTCTAACGCGTTCACTGGTATCAGCTATGGTGCTACCAATCTAGCAAACTCACTCGTGAGTGGTATCTCTGGACTGGCGCTGAATCCGTTGGAAGGCGCCACTACTGATGGTGTGCAAGGGTTCTTCCGCGGTTTGGGTAAAGGCCTTGTTGGGTTACCTACCAAGAGCGCTATTGGAATCCTAGATTTCGCATCGAATTTGTCTGAGGGAGTGCGGAATAACACTACGGTATTTGATACGAATGTCGTGTGTCGAGCTCGGCCTCCAAGAGTTGTGCAATTGGATGGTGTCATCAGACCATATTCCGAAAGGGATGCTATTGGGCAATCGATACTATTCACAGTACGTGGTGGCAGGTATGAGACCGACAGTTACATCGCGTACACTAGTATCTCGAGCGGAGAGGTCGTGATTGTGAGCTACGAGCGCATTTTGTGTGTTTCTGTGGAGGATGTGAGAGAGAAATGGCAAGTCACCTACTCGGAGCTTCGCAAGGTGATCTTGGAGAACACTGGTATCAGCCTGAAGCTTTCTCGGGGCATTCAGGGGCCGTTCATACCGTTGACTGATCCAGAATCCAGGAACTACATCAACACCTCCATTGCTACGGCTGTGGCTCACTACAATCTTGAGAAATCTACCGAATGCTAATTTTGATCATGTAATTTAGGTAACTATTTGTTTCAATCCTCGTGTATCCCTTTTTTCAAAGTATTCTAGGGCCGATTCTTCCTTAAAGCCTTCCACCAGTGCTCTTCGTGCCCCCAAATACTTGTCTGCGCACTTCACGCCCAGCACGTCGTCAAACTGCTTCAGCGTCCCTGGAGGTAAGTCATCTGTGTGGTCGATAATTGTGAAAGAGCTCAGAATAATTCGTACGACTCGTGGATTTTTCTTCTTTCTCACGAGTTGTTGCTCAAAGAACAACTTGCCCAGTGCATGGCCCTTGGCCAGCTCCTTGTCTGCGGTATTTGTGGTACTTATACGATGCTCATCCTTTCGGATTATGCTTGCCCATGATGGAGGATACGGAGAAGTGATGCCTTCTCCGAGGTAGAGCTTCTCTCTCAGGACTTGGGAAAGCCCTGAGGCACCGAGATCGCCAAGCTGGTCTCTCAATTCTGGGTATGTGGTTGAAGGCTCCAACTTGACTGGATACTGCCAGAGGATTTTACCACGGTCGAACTTTGTGGGGTGTAGAGTCTGCACTGAAACGCCAGTGTACGGGACCTGGGCCATTATAGCACGCTGCAAGGGTGCTGCTCCTCTGAAACTTGGTAGCAGGCTCGGGTGTACGTTGAGTCCCCCGTATTTCAGCGACTCGAGATAGAAAGCAGGAATGAGTTTCCCGTACGACACGGCGATTGCGAGGTTTGGGCTGTTCCCAGGGGATAAGAGGTCAGCAAACTCGTCTTTTTCCTCGACATTGAACACCTCCAAGTTGTTTCTGCGAGCAAAATCCATAATGGGCAGATCGACGATCTTAGTTTGGCCCCTCCCAGATGGTTTGGGTACTCTGCAAACCACCTGGAGCTTTTCAATGATCTCAGGGCTACCTCTGGCCAAACGGCAAACGGATGCGAGACTTTTTATTGAAAACAGGTCGCTACCAAAGAACTGGATTCGAAGTGCCATCACGTGAGAGGTTTGAGGTTGTGATGTTCGAGGATTGAATGGTGATAAAAGCTCAATCTGGCAGCCAATACGGGATCTCCAGGATTACTTTAGCGTTTTATAGGTTTTCTACGAAATATTACTCTTCCTCGCGTCTTAGTAAACGTACCGTGTCGGTTCCCCTGGCTTTAATTCTGGCTCATAATGTCGCTGTCGCTGTTGCCGTCGTGCTTTATGGTAGCACTAGGGTGCGGGACGCTCTATATCTATAGTGCGTTTGCCCCGCAGTTGAGTGACCGCCTGAAACTCAGTGCCACGCAGGTCTCTACGATTGGGATCATTGGCAACCTGAGCATGTCGATATCGGGCCCAATTGCTGGGCTTATCGTCGATAGGTACGGCTTTGTGGCTCCCATTGTTGCCAGTGCGGTCTGTAACCTCACGGGCTACTCTCTAGTGCGGATTCTATTTGTTAATGGCACTGCTTATGTGCCGTTGCTGGCTCTGGCGCTAGTTCTGATTGGCTTTAGTAGCACTTTTGCATTCAGTGCTTCTGTAAAGTGTGCAGCTGTCAATTGTGCCCAGTTTCGCGGGTTTGCCACCAGCGTCGTCATGGCCGGTTACGGGCTGTCGGCATTTGTGCTGTCGTATACAGCAAACAGAGTTGTGCCTGAGGACACCGAAGGCTTTCTATCTCTCCTGTCGTTCCTTCCCACTGCCCTGTTTATCATTTTCGGTCCCCAAGTGTGCAAGTTTGATCCCCTGCGGCACCCAGTAGGGAAAAAGCGTGACGACCCTGACGACGAGGTGATTGATCTGATGCCGTTGCAGCTGGCGCCGTCGGACGACCTAGTTGGCGTGCCCACGATGCAGCCTGGAACCAGGGGCTCGCTCGACCTCACCAGGGAGGCCATTATCGAGCAGGCCAAGGAGGTCAGCGTGCACTGGTCGGAGCTGATGAAGACGCCAGAGTTCTGGTGCTACAGTGCGCTGCTAGGTTTCCTGGCCGCGATGGGCCAGACGTACATTTACGGCTGCGGCTACATGGTCAAGGCTCTAACCATGACGAAAAACGAGCACGTGTGGCAGAGCCGTCAAGTGGCGATTCTGTCCATCTCGAACTTTGGAGGCCGTGTGCTTGCGGGGCTATTATCTGATTTCTTCAAGAATACCTGCGAGGCTCGTCGCGAGTGGGTTCTGCTTCCCGCGATTACGGTGTGCCTGATCACTCAAATTGTAGCGTTCCACACCGGGCACCTGTACACCCTGAGTTTCCTGAGCACGTCGACGGGGCTTTTCTACGGTCTCACGTTTGGGTCGTTCCCCGGGATCATTGGCGATGCGTACGGTATCAAGCATTTCTCGTCAAACTGGGGGATCATCGCCCTGAGCCCAATTCCTGTGTCGTACTACTTGACGAGGAAGTTGGCAAAAGTCTATGACGCGGGGTCGACGAATGGCGTGTGCATTGGGCCGTACTGCTTCCAAGCGGCCTTCAAGTTGACGATAATCCTGTCAGTGATGCTGTATGGCGTGCTGTTCTATTTGTTGATCAGGTATCGCAAATCGGTTAAAAAGCTGTCGAAATGACCAGTTAGACATTCTGTAACATATTTAATTACTCGCTGAGTTATGCGCTATGTTGACCTCCGCAATGTCTAGCGACGAATTGGAGAAGGCGAGGAAAAGACGCGAGCGGTTCGCCGCCACGCCGTCCGCACCCAAGGGCCTCGTCAGCCGAGGGAGCAAGGCACTAATCCCCCAAGAGTGCTCGCGTGAGCTCGCTCGGTTGCGGGCAATCCCAGCCGCCGAACGCAAGTGGTTCGACGTGCGTCGCTTGCGGGAATCGGTGGCGTCTGGTGGCGCAGATCTTGGGCCAGTGCTTGAGCTCGCGGTCGAGACATGCGTCGCGCAGGGTCTACCAGAGCTAGAGTCGATGGTGCGGGCGCTGCTCGACAAGGGCCAGCAGCTGGCGACGCCCCGGGCGGTGTGGGAGAAGATGCACGCTGTGATCCTACTCGAACTGGGCCTGATTAATGAGGCATTCAAGGCGACAGGTGCCGCAGCCGTGCTCGCTTACATGAAGGCGGTGGTCCAGAACGATCTGGTGGGCTGTGCCTTGGCCATCAAGGCTGAGGACAATGCACTGCTGCGCCAGGTGATGGTGGGCAGCTTGATTGGCCTGATCGAGAGCGCCAAAGCTGCAATCAAAAAATCGTTTAGGCCCGTAGGCGATCGCCTTGAATGGGTTCAGACTTTGCCCTACGCCATCATCGACGCCACCAATTCCAGTGTATAATCGAGCCAGACAAGTGCAAAACTGCCGCCAAATGCCTCCCAAAGGATGGAAGAAATACGCTGATGGTTTCAAACCGGCGACCTCTCAAGGCACGCCTGCGCAGGCCCGGCAGACCTTCAGTATCGAGGAGTTACAAATGCCCAGGTCTGCGGTTCTGAAACTGGCCAAAACCAGCACCACTGGGGCCCTTCCCAAGGACGGCGTGACAGCCCTGCAAAGGAGTGCCACGGTTTTCATCAATTATGTGTGCAACCAGGCCAACAAGGAGTGCCAGAAAAGCGGCCGCAAGATGCTGGCACCTCAGGACATTGAAGCGGCGCTGGAAAAGCTGGGGTTTGGCGGGTTCATCGGGCAGGTGAAGCTCGAAACGCAAAAGTTCGTCGATGACAAGGCCGCGAAGAAAAAGTCGTAGCTGCCGAATCGCTGAACTTTCAAATTCTTCTATACATATTTATGATAATAATGCCAACGTTCGTCAGTGCTGTGTCCGTGGATCCGCATACGTCAGTGGGGCGACGCAAGCGCTCTACTACGCGTTTGGGATCCAACTGACATCATAATTGCCCAGCTGCGCGGTTGACGCATCAGTGTGGAGGTGAGATTTATCAGGTTGGGAGATCGCACAAGCAGCTGGCATCCTGCGGTTGGGGACAGCCAGGGGCGGTACAGGGCCGTAATGCTGCAGGTGGGCTGACCCCGACGCCTACCGGCGCCTCATTGAGTGGCTCTGAAGCCAGATCCGCTCCACGATCGCCACGCCCAATGCTAGATGACGTCCCCATAACGTCATGTTCCGCGTCATTGTGCAGCGGGGTTGCTCGAGCTCTCCCGGCAGAGATGCTAGAGAAATATTAGCCGAATCTATAGGATTGTAGTAAAAATATATACGCGACTGGCCACTGTCTATTCGGGCAGGTTCACCAACCCGCAAAGATCTCCCTGCACCTATCAATTCCTGACGCACGGAGGCAAACTGCCGATGTCAACTACCGATGACATAACCGAAGTTCTTGTTTCTACCCTCTCACTCCCGCCCATTACAACATGCCGGTGTTTGAGAACCTTAGAAATTTTATCAGGCACGGCAAGCAAGCGCAGGAAGAGCGCAATTCTGCCCACGCGGCGGTAGCCAGCGCTGGGCGTAGGAGTCACAACGCTCCTGCTCGCGCCGCTGGGAATGGCGGGGAGTCCCAGAGCCTGCATGTCACTGCGACCAGGAGTTCGTCACTGGGAGCCATTCGCAGTGGGACGGCCAGTCCTGTCATGGTTGCTGCTCAAGAGCTGGTTCGGGAGGACCAGGAAAAGTCTAGACAGGTGCCTCGATACCCAGGACTAGAAGAATACGAACTAATGGACAAAATGGGCGATGGCGCCTTTAGCATTGTGTACAAGGCACGCCACCTGAAGAGCAACAGTGACGTTGCTATCAAGGTGGTCAAGAAGCATGGGCTCAGCAGTTCACAACGAGCTGCGGTGCTCAAAGAGGCGGCAATCATGCGTCAACTCAAGCATCCCAATATCGTGGAAATGAGGGCTTTCCACGAGACCCCAGAGTACTATTTCATCGTGCTCGAGCTGGTCCCCGGCGGCGAGCTCTTCCACCAGATTGTGCGCCTCACGTATTTCTCCGAGGACCTGTCGCGTCATGTAATTATTCAGGTCGCACATGCGATTCGATACCTCCATGAAGAGGCCGGCGTGGTGCATCGTGATATCAAACCAGAGAACCTGTTGTTTGTCCCGGTGCCCCACGTCCCCTCAAAGCGCAGGGTGTTGCGAGATAGTGACGACGAGAGTAAGGAGGACGAGGGCGTCTTCTATTCTGGAATTGGCGGCGGTGGAATTGGCCAAATCAAGCTGGCCGATTTCGGGCTGTCCAAGGTAATCTGGGACAATAAAACCATGACTCCATGCGGAACTGTTGGTTACACCGCGCCGGAAATTGTGAAGGATGAAAAGTACTCCAAGAATGTTGATATGTGGGCGCTTGGCTGCGTCCTCTATACCATTCTTTGCGGCTTCCCCCCATTCTACGACGAAAGCATAGACGTCCTAACAAGAAAAGTTGCAAAGGGTCAGTACACCTTTTTGAGCCCCTGGTGGGATGATATTAGCGCCGAAGCCAAGGACCTCGTCACTCAATTGCTGACCGTGGCCCCCGATAAACGCCTCACGATAGATCAGTTTTTGGCCCATCCTTGGATCACTAAGAATGGCTCCGAGCCCGTTCAGGATCTTTCTCAAACACAATCAGACGCGCAGGCCGACAAGAAGGCATCGTTCGCAGAGCGTCGCGCTCGCGACCCTGCTATTGGGGGAGTTATGCGCGAGGCATTCGACGTCTCGAACGCTGTCTATCGTATGGAGGAAGACACTCGCATGGCGGCAACAACCCCCTATGCAATTCTCGAGGAAGAGGAAGAGGAAGATACTGCAGAGCTCAAACGTGGAATCGCTGGATTGTCTGTGAAAAATAAGACGCCAGTTCGGGACCGGGAGGTTGCTCGTCATGCTGCTCCAGCACCTCCCCCAGTCTTTGATTTACACCTTGAAGGTGCCACGCTACTAGAGAGACGTCGTCAGGCCAAAAAAATGGCCACAGCTTGAGTTGTGCACCGCTCTCCTATCATATTTATGTCGGGCTTTTAACCCATGTAATAATCGGCCGGCTGCAGCAAGTAGTAATGGTCACATTTCGCACATTCTTATGGCACTGTTATCAGAATATATCCCTGTACTAGTTACCCCGGAGTAATGCTCAACTATTACAGTTAATGCTATGACTTTAGTATGTACTTTATATCACGTGATGCATGGAGTTAAGCTTCTATTTGTTTATATGTATCTATAATTACATATTAGACGTTATGGGCAGAAAACTGCCCATTCTACTATAGCCTTGAACTCTTTCATAGTCATTGTGCCTAGGTTTTCGATGTAGCATATGCATAACCATATTGTGGACAGAGGTTATAACTCCACGATGACTAGGTGCTTTGTATTCTGGCACTCACGTGGTAGCATCGTGAGTTTGGTGAGCCACTATTCTATACAATGACATTTATTATAGTCTCTTGCAGCAAAGGTCTTGCATCTCTAGTCCTCTAACATTTAGACGTGGACCGATTCTCTAGGTGATCTGTTGGGATATATGTCAATACCACGATCTTCTACACCAGTCGTCCTTGTCAATGGAGTCCGAAATCAGATATTGTAATGCATCACTATAGAACTAAACTGGCTCTCGTCGTGTTTTTCACGTGATTATTAAATGATGAAACATTAATAAAGAAGCTTTGTGCTAGCACTAATGTCTGTCACACACTGTATTGATTCAAATCAAAATATGCTGCAATATACATCTGTCAGTGTTGATAGAGGTTCTGCACTTCACAGCCTCAGTCCATTTCGTATATGGGGTAATTGCTACATTCTCACAAGTGCGACTTCCCCACATGCAGACTAGAATGGTCCTGCATAATTGTGCATAACACGTAGGGACCCACAACAACGGTGAGCTCTTGTGCATATAGACCGAAGGCGTCATACATGTACCGTGACAAACTTCCTAGAGCTGTATTCAAGTGTGCGGGCACTGAAAGCTAATATATCTATCCGCTCACAGAACCTAAATACAACATTATTGAAACTTACAGCGAATCGTCATGCTGCATCATTGAGCCAATAGCTGCGTCAGTAGAGAGTCCGTCAGACTCCTGTACATCACAAAGTGGCCGATGCACTTGCACTGAATTTATTGAATAAAGCATGTTTCTTGGCCGGCTGAGCGCTCAATCTTTCGTTCATACCAAATAAAAGATGTCGCATGTATACATTGTCATAGATTCTATGCGGGAATCTTGGTTCGAGAACACTTGCGTCGATGCGAGACTCTAGTTTGTTACATGCGCTTGAGATAATCATTCCCGCACCTGTGTTGCTACTTTAGACAACTTTAAGCCACTAAGCCTGCCCATACTGAGCTCTATTATGGTCTGGTCCACACTCTTCCCATGAACCTGCTTGCAATATGGCATCGTAGTCTAGTTGAGAGTTTATACTTAAGTCCGACCAGCGATATTGACCTACATACTATACTTTTGTTTCAACGCGTGGTTTTATCTTGCCATACATTGCTTTGGCTGTAGTATTCCAGCCTTCACCCTCTGTAAGCTTTTTGAGCGTTTCAGTCAGTTCGAAATTAGCCGTCGGAGGAACCACGCTATCATGCTTATAGTCAGGATGCTCTGTCACAAATTGACGTATCCACTTGGCAGCTGTCCAAAGCTCACCAGAGGCGCGCTTAGAGATAATGTCCAGATAATCATCCAAAGCACAGAGGGTAGCCATGTCTACATTCATAGACACCAAGTATCTCTTCATCAAGGGAATAAGACCAATGAAATCGGGACAGCCATTGAAGATCTCGTTCAGCGTCAACTCCTTGAATTCAGGATCGCTACTAGCTGTCTGATTCTCCACATTTGTGCGGAACCAGAACTTTTCACGACTTATTGCGTCCCGGCTATGCGCACGTTTCATGTTCTCGTCCACCTTTGAGATAGGGATATAAAAGCAGAGCTTGTACGAAAGAATTACTCTGGTCAAAAGGACCACAAACACACTTAGGGCGGCATTCTCAAAATCAGTGATTTGCACGTCCATAGACCGAAATTCTACACGCCATCCAGTATGGTCGTTGGGTGGTGGTTTGAACCTCATGGTTTGCCAGTTTGTAGACTGAATGTTCTCAAAGTGGTCCGTGGAAGTAGAGTCATCCTGGTCCAGCAATTCCTCGAAAATTACCAGGGGATCGCGGGTAAAAAGATAGGAGAAATGCTTCACAAGAGGCGCATCCATCTTATCCTTCAACATCCCCTGAACCTTTGTGTTGACAGTTAGTTCGAGGTCATTGTAGAGCTTCTCGTTCTTGCTGAAAACTTCGCCGTTGCCTATGTAGCAACTAACAGAGTCGTAGCGACTTTTACTCAGTCTTGGGCTCGTGTTATAAGGCGTTGTGGTTGTTTCGGCCCAATTCTCGGGGACTGGTTCCAAGCCGCGCTCGACTCTGGTACGATCATCGACGCTTGCGCTGATAACGTTCCAACGAACGTCCTGGTCACTTACATAGCCTCTGAAAAGCGGAGCGGCAGCGCTTATAGCCAGCATCAGTGGGGTTATTGGGGTCAACTGATCGTAGAGCTGCCTGGCCTCTATGATGTCAGTAGCCTGGAAAGTCAATTGAACACAGCAAGAGCCCATGCCGAATCCCATAGCATCCATATAGATATGGTTGTCTTGCGCACTTCCGTCACGTGCATTGGCATCCTCGGGATACAGGTCGCGATCCCATGGGATTCGTGGGTCGTGAAAAGGCCAGGGCGTTTGTTTATCCTTGAAGATAGGGATGTTAATAGCGACTTTCTCTCCCCTACGCTCCCTAATGTTCGCCGCCAAGTAAGGGAAACGAGGATGCGTGTTGATGATGTTGTCGGGCAGGAACAACGATCGAGAGACCGGTCCGTCTGGTTCAATCCATGGAGATGCAAATTTTCCCACTCCAAGGAGTGGATATGCGGTAATTGTTAGAGGATGTTCGTCATCCTTCATATGCTTTTTGGCAATCCGCCTCCGAACATACATGTTGTCTTCGACCTTGAGTAGATCCTCAAACTCGCCAGTGTAAGGTTCAGCCGGCGTAGCCTCAATCATATAACGGCCAAATTCCTGGTGATAAGTGACACCTTCGGCTAAAAGTGCACCTTCTTTATCAGCCTTGATTAGAGCGTCCAGAATCTCGTCTTGTCTAAGTGTGAGACGAGTAGACTTGTTTTCTTCATCTATTTCTACCACCATGTACTCTATCTCGTCTCCCCAAAGCAGTCTATCACGCTTACGATCCTTGTGACGATCATAGACAGCAAGCAATTGCAAGATGCCATGCGTACGCACATGTTCGGTGTATTTCTTGATATCTTTCCACTCCAAGGGAGTACCCAGAGACAGTAGTCCCATTACAAAGAGAAAAATGGCGTCATCACCACTTGGAGTGAATATGCACGATTTGTAATTTCGCTTATGCGACTGCGTACAGGCTCTATCGTCTCTGAAACGGGTTTAAGAATGCAATATAAGCGTAATCGAGAATATGTTGTGCATATCATCTGTAGATGCGCACCTTGGTACCATGCACCAAAGTCAGTCTTGCGGTGGTATCAGGGGCTTTGCAGCCATTAGATTGAGCATTTCGAATTATTCATGCCAGATATAGGCTAATTCGTATAACAAGCCCCTCAGAGAATTTAGGGGGATCCAAGTACTCGCTGCGACGAACTATGTGACATATATAATAGTCATAGGTGTGGCCCAACAGAAAGAGGTACAAAAAGGGAGCTCCATCAAAGGGGGATTCGAGGTACAGAATATGAAAACGGTATTAGACAGAACAATCAAATATAGATTAACTATAGAATAGTTCGCGTGCATGTCTTTGAGCTCGGGACTCCGGTGGGTTCGAAAAGTCCACCTTGCATCCTAGGGCTGGTGGTTGCAAAAGCTGCTTATATATGGCTGATATCACTGTCAAATCCAATATTTCACCTACTGCCCCTCGAGCTCACATAGTCCCAGTTCACAGACCGTCGCAACGTTATCCAGACATACTTAGACGAATTGAGGAATGTTTATGATACTAATCACAAAACAGATAGTAATGCCATGGTGTTCTTTCTATTTTCGATTGGGTTGAGTCAGGAGATCGCCTGCAGTTGACGTCATTGAGTGGACATCATTGGGAGTGAATGTTGTCCACGATAAAAATCAGCAGATCAGCTGAGTTCTACAATAATTAAATGCAAGTAGACGCCCTGAACGCCTAGCCTCGAGATTGAGCTTTATCTGGATGGAAAAGAAGCTGTAAATAGCACTAGCTGAGACAAGTACTACCAAAAGTTCAATGCGTGGATCGACGAGATTATCGTCGAGTCGAATATGCGAGGTTCGTCGCTGAGCCGAGCCCATCTTATGATATGGTCCATGAGGTTAGCTAAGTTAGCTAATGGAGAGTTTCATAGAAATCTAAAGTACTCCTCAGGTTGTGTGCGGGAAGCATGCTCATGACACGCACTTGGCTTGCAATTGCCACACGCACTTGTTTGCCATTTAGCTCTATTGAAGCCCAAGAAGTTGAGTGCCATACACTGAACCCACTTGTTGGCTCGGCGAATGCCATAAACCTCGGGGCCTCGGCACTGCACCCCACATACAGTGACCCTTACCCAGTGGAGTTATTTACTAGGTTAGATACCCCCTCTTCACATGGTCGACGTAAAGGTATCCCAAACAAAGCCCAAGGAATCCTTCTATCCCTCAGCTGAGCAGCCATTTTTCAACTCGGGGTTCTACTCTCCCTATTACAACGAGACTCACCTGGCCCTGCGTGAAGAGGTTCGTGCGTTCGTCGAGGAGTATATCGCTCCCTACGCCGATGAATGGGACGAGACGGGAGAAATCGACCCCAATCTCTACCTGGAGTTTGGCAAACGTGGGTACCTTTGTGCCATGGCTGGTGAGAAAAAATGGCCATCAGAGTACACTGATTTGAGGATCAAGAGCGTGCCCCCCGAGAAATTCGATGTGTTTCACGAGCAGATCATCGGTGCCGAGCTGGCACGTGGAGGTGCTCCAGTATGCTGGTTCCTGGTAGGTGGCTACAGCATTTCGGTCCCCGCTATTTTCAAGTATGGCTCCGAGGAGCTCAAGCGTCGCATTCTTCCTGATATCTTGGCGGGCAAGAAGAGATGCTGTCTGTCAATTACAGAGCCCGATGCAGGCTCCGATGTGGCTAATTTGAAGGCCGAAGCTGTCAAGAGCGAAGATGGAAAGTACTACTACGTTACCGGTACCAAGAAGTGGATCACCAATGGTATTTTCTCGGACTACTTTGTAGCTGCTGTGCGTACTGGAGGTCCTGGAATGGGTGGTATCTCTATGCTCGTGGTGGAGCGGTCAGAGGACGTCAGCACCCGCAAGATCATCGTAGGTGGTGTTAGAGGATCTGGAACCACTTTGCTGAACTACGAGGATGCCAAGGTTCCTGTGGGAAACCTGCTGTACAAGGAGAACCAGGGATTCAAGTGTGTTGTTAGCAACTTCAATCACGAGCGCCTCGGTATCTTATGGCAGGTCACTGAGCTCTGTCGGGTATTGATCGAGGAGTGCTTCAAGTGGTCCCTCCAGCGTGAGACTTTTGGACAGAAGCTGATCGAGCATGCAGTTATTCGCAACAAGATTGGCACAATGATGGGAAGAACCGAGGCGCTGTCCGCTTTGACCAACGACCTCACTTTCCAGTATAGCCTTATGTCTGATAAGCAAGCACAAGGAGCCTTGGGCGGCCCAATTGCTGCTGCCAAGGCCGTTGCCACACAGACACTGGAGTACTGTGCCAGAGAAGCTACCCAAATCTTTGGTGGTCTCGGCTACACCCGTGGTGGTAAGGGTGGTAAGGTGGAGCGTATCTACCGTGATGTTAGAGCTTATGCCATTCCCGGCGGTTCTGAAGAAATCATGATCGATCTCGCGGTCCGCCAGGGTCTCAAGTTCTCTGCTGCTTTGGGAGCCAATATTGGTGATGTAAAACTTTAAATATAGCTACGTATGATGATCAACTTTAGATACTCCGAGACAGATACTCTCCGAGAGATGTATTTGCCGAGACTCAAGGATTGCGCGCGCGTGAATCTACTCGTTCGCTCTAATAGAAATACATAAATTTTGGCTATCTCATCAATGATAGTAAGGTTCGAGCGCAAGTCTAGAGTTGCATCAGATTGGACCCGCGACCTCCATCATAGTCGAGCCGAACCGCTGCCCAAAGCATATCACTTACGCATAGAGTGACTGTGAGGGAAAACACCAGCGTGATAGCATAAAAGAAATTAGCGTTGCCACTTCCAACGTATATCCAAAGGTTGTAGAAGGTAGGAGATAGGGCCGTGACGTACAAAAGACCTAAGGCTACAACGACCTTGAACCTCATCAAGTTGACAACCCCACTGCACAGGGACAGCAAGCTCAGGAAGAAGCCCACGTCTCCAGCCTCGGGATAGGGCTTGAAAGTAGCGAGAATAGCCGCTACAGTAGAGATCACAAACAATGGGTCATCGGGAAAGCGCACGGAAAGAGGAAGAGCAAACGATGCAATAAACACCTGGAAACATCCAAAGAAAAACGGCCGGAAGAATTCAAACATTTCGATGAAAAAGTACCACCACAGTCCCAGGTTTGGTCTTGTCAAATCATGCAGAAATAGCTGGGTTCCGTAGACTCTGGGTATGAAATTCCACGACTGAACTGTCAAATAGCTCAATCCCAGCAGGATCCCAACGCTAGTTACAAAAGCACCCAAGGACTTTGCCAAGCTGAACCGGGAATAGGTGCTAGAGTTGGCTAGAATCAGCAAGGGAACCAAAAAATACAGTGGGTACCATCCCAAGACTGCCGCAACCGACAGGAGTACCATGGCCTGTATAGGGCGGCCAATTACTGCTGCACGGAGCGCTGCTATAGTCGCTGCGTTAGTGAATACGTTTGTAGACCGTGCACTACCACTCAAAAGAGAAAATGGGTTGAATAGGTAGAAAATCGCCACCGTATCCTCGGAGAATGAGCGCTTTGGTCTCGCTTTGGCAATACCTGCGAGGCAGTAGGCAGCGTACCCTTCAGCAGCGGCATAAATACAGTTTATTAAAAACCCCGACTTTAATGATACCAGCGAAAATAATGCAACTAGCAAGGGGCTGTTGTAGCACATATCTCCCGAGTAAGGCGAGACTCCATGATCATACAGGAATACGCCCTCTTTCAGCCGAGCGAAAGAGCTCACGGGGGTAGTACACTCGACACGCGCATCGAGAAACGGCCCGACTTGTGGAAAGAACGTTTGAAGTGCTACTTTTGCCAAGCTGGCGCTCAAGATCAACCCGAGCATAACTAAGCAGACAGTATGGAGTACCAGGTGCTGAACCAGAGATGTAGCTGGATATAGTTGGCGTAGATGGAAGTTATTTCTGGAAAGGTAGGTTACTGGTGACATTTTACCCGAGGTTTGGGGCGGGACATGTTTAGCACTTTTAGCCCTATAATGACAATACGACGACAAAACTATGTAATAATAAGTTCAGTTTTTCCAATTCCCATTGTGTGGTGTAGATTGGGCGTGTTCAAAACTCATTGTAGCCTCGGACTTTAGTCAACCCCACACCCATGCCGAACGACGAAGTGCTTGTAGCCAAGACCACACCAGCACTTAAATTCATTAGAAAGACGCTATTTGGCGAGAAAGACGAGATCCGTGTTTGGGCAAAAGATATTCATAGCCAGGACGAGCTAGTCAGGGCCTACATTGACGAGGAGGGCACCCCCACTGCTGTGTTCAAGATTCATGTTACCGAGAGTATGCGAAACGGATATGGGAACGCACATGGAGGAGCCATAAGTACGTACTTTGACTGGCTTACCAGCCTGGCTCTGGCCGTAGATCCCCGGTATTACCCCACAGATCGAGCTCCCAACGATAGCGACTACATGCAGATAGTTCGAGAGCTGGGAATCAGCAGACACCTCGAGGTGCGGTATACTAGACCGATGAATGTGGACGAGGACTATCTCATGATCGTCAAACTAATCTCAAACTCGAGCAATGGGTGCTATTATGAGGCCAAGATTGTGGATGATGCAGGCAAGATATACGCTGCGGGCATCCATGACAAGGTGAAGCTTTACAAAAAGGTGCAAAGCAAAGTATAGTAAATAAATAAACGTGCTCTAACGCTACTCAAATGTTTTGGCGAGGTATAGCAGCGGCTGCAGCAGGAGGAGCCCCATTCTGGTTCCTTCTCCGATTAGCAGCCATGAACCTTCTTCTGAAATAGATGAAAGTCACCAGTGCCGTGAATATAGCGAATACCAGCGAGAAATTCAGGTTGATCTCGATGGTTTCGATATCCTGGTTCTCGTTTTCTAGTAGCATCTCATTCTGAGCCTGCAGCTGTTCGAGCTTTTGACGGTAATGGCTCAGAACTTCGCGCCACGGCCGCTTTGGGGCCTGGTTTGCCACTTCACTAATCAGTTGTATTTTCGCACCGGTGATTTTAGCGATAAAGTTGAGAATACGCAGTTTGAAGAGCGATAATTTTATTGCCAGATATGCTTCTGGATTCTTGCCCTCAGGATTATCCCACAGTGCTCCGTCGTAGAACTGTCTCGCGACGTAGTAGGACTTTTTCACACCAAAACCATTTTGGGTCATCCACCCCAATGCCCAATAAGCAGGGTTGTATCTGAAGAACCGGACCATGAACCTATACAGTAACACGGCGGCCTGGTTGTTCTTCTCGCATCCCACGCCATCGAAATGATAATCTGCAGCCTTGTAGAGGGCATCTGGGCGGTCGCTCATACCTGCCAGAGTGAAATAATGCAATGCTAGTTCCTCGCGGGCACCCGGCTTTACGTAGCTGGGAACTGGCCAGGCACGGAGCCACCTGACTGGCAGAACTGAGTGGTGGACATCGAGGGCATCTGCGACATTGACCTGAGCTGTGGTGAGCCCGAGCTCGGCGGAAATAAGGAATCCCGCGAGCGCACCATCGAGGTTCGATCGGTACACTGCTTGAGACCATTGTAGTGGAGCGATGAAGTCCTCGGCTTTGGTGCAAACAGAGAACATGCGCTGGCTGGCCTTACTGAAAAGGCTAGTTTTCAGCTGGGGTGAGCTTATTTCGCTAGCTTTCGTAGCGTACAGATCACCCAGAAAGTATGATGCATTTTGACAGGTACGACTTGCCCTCTTCATCAGATACTCACTTTCGACAGGATGATTGTTGTCAAACAGATGGCGGGCAAAGTAGTAGCTGGCGACATCGTTGTGAAGATAAAACTCGAGATCCTTGTATTTGTCTGGGATTTTTGTGCCCTCCTCAAAGTAGTTTCGACCCTCTTCATAGAGCTTCTTGACAACCGCTTCGTCAGTTTCATTGAGCATCAGCTGCCACGAGATGATTCCGAGGCCCGTATTGCAAGCAATGCACGTATTTACGGTGGCGCCTTTGAAGACCACGGCCTGTTTTTTAGATTGTGGCACGTCCGGAGCAATTTCTAGGCCGATTTTGTACTCCTCGATCGCTTTCTCGAGGTTGAACTCGACTCCCTGGCCCCTACGATAGCAGTCTCCCAAAAAGCCGTGGGCCCAGCCAGCCAGCACCCGTTCGTTCTTGCGAAGGTTTGTGGTACCCAAGCGATCCAGCAATTCGTGGGCAAATTTGATTGCCTTCTCATAGTCAGGTTGACCGTTATCGGGTCCCCATTTATAGACTTGCGCGAGGTTCTTGAGGAATCTCGCCATGCCATCTTCGTAGGCACTGAACTCGAGGTACTGTATACCCTCCTCGATGCTGTCAAACTCGCTCAGGAGCAGACGCAATGGGGAGCGAGTGAGCATGTACTCAGGATATCTCATGGGTCCCATCATTCCCTTGTCGCTTTCGTCGGCGATAACGTAGTTATTGTAGGGGCCCTCGCGAACCCCCAAACCAGATGGGAAATCCTCCAGGTAGTCCATGGTCATGTCCGCTGCGACGCTCAGGTAGTCGTAAGCAAACTCGGGGTTTTCGGGCACATCGAGCCCAGCCATGTAGCGATAGCCAATAGCGATGGAACCTCTCGGAGACCCATTGAGAGCGGAGAAAGTGTAATACAGACAAGCCTTGGCAGTGTCTTTTTCCCAGTTACCAAACAGGCCAGTAGAGTAAGCCAGACCGACCATAAACTGGGCATCGGCGTGGCCAGCGTTGGCGGCTTGCTGGTAGAAACGCACGCTCTCGGTCAAGTTCTGGTAGCCCAAGAGGCCGTAGTAGAGCACCTCTCCGATTTTGAATGCATTCTCGGGAGTACCCTGCTTTGCCTCGACGAATTCGTCGGTGAGCTCTTTGGCTCGCTGTTTCCTATCGGACAAGCCGGAGGATTTCGACGACTGAAACAGGGAAAATGGTCTTTCCAGAGAAAAGCGGTTATAACCCCAACCTTTTTGAGAGTCGAGCAGCCGGTACGAGGGCATCAGCTCCAGCAATTGTTGGCTGCTAAGCCTGTCGTCGGGGGACGAGTCGAACCACAACTGAACTTTTCTAACGTACGGGTCATTTGCGGCCGCTTGATCCAGGAAACTCGATCCGTCGCAGAGGCCGACCTGCCAAATTGACATTAGAGCCACCAATATCACTGCCAGCATGTCGAGGTTGGTGATGTGAGGCGCCACCTCTCAGTGGTGGCAACAGTGATTAACCCATGCCGGTGCAATTTGGGCGAATAAAGTACTACTGCCCGTGCCGGGAGACGGAAAAACGGGATGATCCCGAGTTTTCCGAGGACGAGCAGTGCTTTTTCTCGCTCGAGGAGCTGTATTTTTGCCAGGACTGTGGGGCGACGAGGTGCTGCAATTGCATAGACGTTGAAGCGGTGAGTTGGTTCTGCCCCACGTGCTTTTTCGAGGTGTCTGCGAATGCGGCGCAGCACTCGTCCAACACCTGTCCTCGAAACTGTCTACTTTGCGGGCAGTGCGGTGCGAATACGGTCGTTGTTGCCGAGGACGGTGATCAGTACTCGGTGAAATGTGCGGTGTGCAGCTGGAAATTCTCAGGGCTCACCAAGAAGAGCACATTTGTATCTCAGGTTGCGGCGAAGCGGCCTGATGAGCAGAATTTCGAGCAGCTAGAGCGATTTTTCACCGGGAAACCGTCGAACTGGGTTGCACAGGAGCCTACCGAGGTGCTCCCCAGGCCGGTCAGGCTGCACTGCAAGTTCAAAAAGTACTGCCGGGCGTGCAGGGGCGTGCTGGTGCTCCCGGACCTCAAGGGCTCGAGTGCGAAGCTCGCCGTCAAGTCCATGGCGATCAGCCTGGTGCCCAACCTCGAGACCTACACCACTAGCGACAAGTGGATTCTCAAGATGATGAACCCGCTGCCGATCCCCGTGAAGCTGTCTTTTTCGACCCGGGACGCAATGTATTCCCGCACATCAGTGGTGCTCGGGCCCGTAGTCGACAAGCACGACGAGCTGTCGCTGGCCAAGCAGGTCCCCGAGTGCTTCATCGAGCGGGAGACCACTGCGAGCAGGCAGGCGTTCATGTCGGGGGTCCGCAAGAAGGAAGACGGGTACGAGGAGGGGCCGAACTGGGCGAGCGTGGCGATCGAGTCGACCAAGGGCAGCCCGGTGCTGACGTCGTTCACAATTCGCTACGAAACCTCGAGCGATTCTCGCCAGGTATATTTATGGGCACGGATATTCCGCTAGCTAATTATTTATTCAGTAGTCGACATAGTTGATTTCACGTAATCGATGAGGAAGGTCGGGCTGGCGGCGCTCGAACAGAGCCGTCTGAGCCGCGAGCAGTACCAAAACGTTGGGGGGACGCTGGCGAGCGAGGAGGCTGCGCAATTGAAGAAGCGGATCTCTGATCTGCAGGCTCTGTTGGAGGAATACGGCCAGCAGCGGTACCAGGAGATCAGGGAGTCTGCTGAACTGCGCAGCGAGTTTGGCAAGCTGTGTGCCCGGTTTGGAGTGCTCAACATCAAGAAGACAAAGAACAGTTTGGGCAGCATCATCAGCAGCAGCAGCGGGAGCAACAACTACGGGCTCGCGGTGCGGATAATCGAGATCTGCCGAGACTTGCGGGAGGAAACCGGGGGAATTGTGCCGCTGCGGAGGATTCAGACCGTGCTGCGGGAGGAGAATTCCATTGAGGTCTCGACTGGCAAGATCCAGCGGGTGATCCGCAAGCTCGAGGTGCTGGGGCCCGGGCTCGAGGTGGTGACGCTGGCGAACGGCGTCGAGGTGGTGCGGAGCGTGATGCACGAGCTCAATCTCGACCATGCCACGGTGCTGGTGGCGTGCGAGGCCCTGGGGTTCGTCTCGACCGAGCTGCTGGCGTCGAACCTGGGGTGGCCTGCCCTGCGGTGCCGGTACGTAATTGACGACATGGTCGGGGCAGGGCTGCTGTGGGTGGACGAGCAGGCTAAAACTAACGAGTACTGGTCTACGAGCTGTCTATGAAATTCTCGCCAAACTGGCTTACTCAACTTGACATGGTGTGGGCTAAAGTGGATTCCAATAACACCGTGTCGCTGGACCCCGCGAGCACCGAGGGCCTGAGCAAGCGGGAGCTCGCGGACGCCCAGGCCACCGTGGACCTCGTGAACCGGCTGGCGTCGGACCTGGGCTCGATCAAGGGCGACTTCCCCAAACCGGGCCAGCAGACGGCCAAGATCTCGAGCCAGGTGCAGTCGCAGATCAAGAGTGGCATGGACGCCCTGACTCGCGGCAAGTCGAACCCTGACGAGGCGATCACGCTGTTCAGCAAGGCCCTCGAGACGGCTCTGCGTCGCCCGCTGTGGGAGAACATGCAGCTCAGCTTGAGCGACGTGTGCCTGTGCCTGGGCCCCCGGTGCGACGCCTACATTGCGTCTGGTCGGTGGGCTGATGCGTACGCCGATGCGTGCATGCTGATGGTGCTCAACGCCGGCGACCCCAAGGCGTACTACCGCAAAGGGCTGTGCCTGCTCAATGCCCACAAAAAGGCCGAGGCCCGCATTCTACTGGAGCAGGCGGTGTCTCTTGCTCCCCAGGAGAAGCTGTTCAAGCAGGCCCTTGACCAGCTCGACGGGGACCTGAAGCCCGACGAGATTCCCCAGCTATACGACGTGGCGCTCCTGAGCACCAAAAATTAATGATATAAACTACATGTTAAATTCTAGTCGATGCACCGACAATATATAATGTGACCGTCACCTTTGCGCTCCGTCACAATTGCACTCATGAGCCCCGACGAGCTGCTGAGGTCGCTCGCGCGCCACGCGGCTGAGGTCCACCGCCATTCGCTGCAGAGCCTCCTGGGCCTGCCCGGCGATGCGAGCGGCGACCTGCGCGCGAACATCCTCGGGGCGTACGCGGGCGCCCTCAAGCTGGAGCGCGCGATCGTGCAGAGCCTCAACTCGGAAACCAGCGGCCCCGTCCCTCGCGACTCGCTGGGCCCCCGCGAAATCGCGACCCAGAGCCGAGTCGAGCCAGCCGCCTGCCAGGAGCTGGGCGAATGCGCGACGCCGCTGCCGAGCTCAGCAGTGGTAGTCAGGCAATTCCCCGCCCCAGCGCTCGCGACCCCCCGGGCGACCCCCGACCGCACAAAAAACTGCCAGTCGCTGATCCCGGTTTTCGAGAAGAGGATCGGGAAATCCGGGCTGAGATATCAGTGCCTCGAGTGCGTCAGGCAGAATTTACCCCACAAATACAAGAATGACCGCAAAGGCAACCTCAAGCGGCACCTCGAGTGCATCCATGGCATCAAGAATTACGAAGCCACTCAAGGGCGGTCGTGGCGAGTGGAGCGCGTGCAATCCCTAATATAACTATTTATTGCCAATATTTATATTTCTGGATATATTTCTCCTGAGCCCACACTGCGAATTACTAACATCCATCCATGGAGATAATAGACCTTTCGGACGGTTCCTCAGAGGAGCAGCCAAAGGTGACAATTGTGGAGGATCTCACCAAAGATGACACTCCTCCGCCTCCGGAATCGTCGGCAGCCCAAAACCCGCCGGTGAACAGGCCAAATCACATCACCAAACAGCGGCAGTTCAAGGGCAAGCGGGAACGGCAGAATGCCGCGTTCGAACAAGTCAAGCGTAGGCTGCCTCCCGAAGATCGCGCAATTGCTAACTCGTATATGAAGAAATTGCTGGCGTTCCGAAAAGCGTTTCACGAGTTCAAGGCTGAAGTCACCCAGAAAATGAAGGAGCTCAACGACATCCCGGATCTCCCGCCGTCGATAGCCATGCAGCAAGAGGGCCGCTACAATGAGCAGTGGAGAGACCTGCTTCTGCTGTTGGAGCACTGCTCAGCCGAGATAAACTCTCTTGCATACGGCAGAGACCTCGAGAACCTCGCCCAGCGTCAGTCGGACGGCATCGAAGTCGCTACAAGCGGCCTCATGAAGTATAACAAAGACAGCAAGCATGCTGCGATCGAGTTCTCGAACGCAAGAGAGGAGCTGCGGCTTCAGCACAGAAACGCTGAGCTGCACCGGCGACAGCGCGAGATGACCAGCCCGATCTATCCCATACAGGCTCGCCCTGACGGCACATTTATGGGTGGGGCAAGCCCTGGAAGCGGCGCTCTGGCGCCCCTATCCAACAGCGTGGACTACGAGGACTTGGTGGACCACGCACTAAAAGGCATCGAACCCATAGATTTCCCTTCCGAGCTGAACGCTACCCCTCTAATACACCAAAAGCAAGGGCTCGGTTGGCTGGTATCACAAGAGAAGTCAAAGCACGCTGGAGGCATTCTAGCCGACGACATGGGACTCGGAAAAACTGTGCAGACGATCGCGCTCACGTTCGCAAATAAACCTCCAGAGGGCGAAAAGAACCGACTCACCTTGGTCATCTGCCCTCTAAGCTTGCTGGACAACTGGCGCTCAGAGTTCGACTCAAAGGTTCACGCGGGTAGCAAACCGAGAGTCTACGTGCACCACGATAAGATTGGCGACGGCAAAAAGTACAAAACTGCCCAGGAAATCCAGGCCAACACAGATATTGTCCTAACGACCTATGAGTCCGTTGTCACAGAGTACAAGAACTCCGAGCAGGATCCGCGCAAACCACACCCTCTATTCAAGATAAGGTGGTGGAGGGTAGTGATAGACGAGGCGCACATAATCAAAAACTTCAGGTCTATCCGAGCTAGAGCCTGCGCGGCATTGAACGCAAAGTACCGCCTCTGCCTCACAGGAACCCCCATGCAAAATAAACTGGAGGAGCTCTGGCCGCTCCTACGATTCCTTCGCATCGAGCCCTACAGCGACCATAAAGACGAGTTTCTTGCGCTCCTGCCGAAAGAAAATGATCGGGGCGCATATTCCATGGCCAGGAATGAGGCTCGATGGAAAAAACTGCACATCTTGTTAGCCAACGTTCTGTTAAGACGGACTAAGGAGACAAAGATAGGGGGACAGCCCATTCTCGGCAGCCTTCCTCCAAAGACGCTCCGAAAAATCAGAGTCAAGATGCTTTCGCAAGAAAGACAAGTGTACGACTATTTGGAGAGCTCAGTACAGAGTGAGGTTGTCAAGGCCCTCAAAGTTGCAAGCACGAGTGCTTATTCGTGTATGTTGGTACAGCTTTTGCGACTTCGACAGGGTTGTCTTCATCCTTTGCTCAGCCGCATCACCCTCGAGGCCAGAACCAAAGTTCCGCCCACGCCCTCGCCAGGTGAGATTCGAGCTGCTAAAAGCATCCCTGCTCCGCTGGTGAGAATGTGCCTGAGTGGAGATGACCACATGCTGTCGCGTGACGAACAGATTGATCCTGCAGTGTTGAGGCTGTGCTGTGCATGCGGCAGCCTGGCTCCCACTGACACTGCTGTGGTCCTCTGCCCATGTGCCCACACGGTCTGCCAGGACTGCGCTGCATCGCTTGAACAAGACTACCCCGTCAATGAGGACTCTGATGAGTTGCTAGCCAGGTGTCCGACCTGCGAGGAGACTGTTGAAGCTAAAGTCTATTTTGCAGTTCTGCGCGTTGTTGATGAATATCGAGATCTGCAAATTCCCGAAATCATATCAAGATATGAGCAATGGAAGAAGCAAGCGTCACGATACCTTCAGAGCCGCAAGGAGGATTCCAGGAAAGCATTAGATCTACTTGTCAGAACATATGAGGATGAAGTATTCATGCAGATCACTGATGATGAGGAAGACATGGCTTCGTTCCAGCTACCGACTCCTAAGACCGAGTTATCGAGCCCGTTCAGGTTGTCGCCGGATAGAGCCGGAGACGATGGGAACACAGATGTTGAGGTCGTTTCTGAGCGGATGTCTGACGGGCCCAGTGCAGTCAAACCAGAGTACCAAGAGCCCAACCAAGTAGGTGAGGATGCAATGGAGATTAAAGAACCTGTGGGCAACTCTTTGACTCTTGCCCTCGAGCAAAAGCCTGATGATATGGCCGATAACGATAACGAGATGAAGGATACCCAAGAGAAGCCTGCACACAACGACATGCCGCGAATCACTGAAGTCGACGAAGTCATTGACTCGGAAGCGCGTCGCGATAGAGTGAACGAGTTTTACAAACTGAATATCGACAAGGTAGCGGCATGCTTTGAGCAGAAGGTGTTCCATAACGAATGGGTCCCCAGCTCCAAGACTAACGCAGCGTTGGAGTTGCTCATGGATATTTGGTCTGCCAACCCTACAGACAAGGTGATTGTGTTTTCTTTTTTCACCAGCTATTTGGATGTGTTGACCATTCCTCTAAACGCGGCTCGCATCGAGTACCTGCAATACACTGGTGCGATGCCTGCGAGGGAACGGACAAATGTTTTGAACGAGTTCAAGACTAATCCGCAGGTTAAGGTTCTACTTATTTCGTTAAAAGCAGGCAATGTTGGCCTGACTCTTACTGCGGCCAACAGGGTCATCATTATGGAGCCATTTTGGAACCCGTATGTGGAGGAGCAAGCTCGAGACCGTGTGCACCGCATTGGCCAGAGCAAGCCTGTTACAATTTACAATCTAGTAACAGACGAAAGCGTTGAGGATCGTATCATTCAGCTCCAGGACAAGAAGCGGTCGATGATCGAGGGAGCACTGTCAAAGGAGGGAGCGGCGCAGATCAAGAGCCTAAGCAAGACGGACCTGATGTTCGCCCTGGGTTTAAACAATAATGGAACCCGAATGATCACATCTTCTACATAACTATTTAATATTTATTCGCAGTATTCTAGCATGTGGCAAACGGTGGCACCAGATCTGGGTGGTTAGATAATCTCAGGAGCTCACCACAGTTGATAGATTGTCAAATGTCCGCGAGTGGTTGGTATGTATAAAATGACGGCAAAATTGTTGCTTGAAAGCCAGAACATGATCCTAACATAGGGTTTACCTTGTAGCAGTTGTTTTGAACGCCTTGAGCTTGTTCTTGGAGGTGTTCTTCACCATCATGTACAGTGATTTGGGTATGTATAGAGTGATCGGGTTTGGAACTGCGACAAACCTTGATATATTCAGGGCAAACTAACATAGAGGTGGATTACATCAACCCCATCGACCTGTGCTCCAGACTGAATCCATTTATTGGCCCCAAGATTATCCTGCACGGCGTCCTAAGCGTGCTCTTGCTGGTCACGGGCCATTGGATCACTTTCTTGCTGAACGTACCATTGCTTGCGTTTAATATCAATACTGTTATCAAGAACCAGTACACGTTGGATGCTACAGAGATATTCCGCACCTTGAACCGCCACAAGAAGGAGAGCTTTGCAAAGCTCGGTTTCCATCTGATTATTTTCTTTGTTTACCTCTACTGCATGATCGTGGCCATGCTTGGTGACAACTAAATAGATTTTGCAATTATACGTTCGTAAAAGTTAGCACCCAGTCGGGCTTTATACTATTTGTCATGAAGTGGAAGTTTTGGCAAAAGGACGACGGCGACATCAAAGAGAGCCTGTCTCCAGAGTTGCTGGACTATGTCAAGAAGGCACCGCAGGGAGACGACAGTGGCAATGCGGCAAACGATGGGCTCAGTCCTCCCAAGAAGCCGGTTATTTCGACTCAGGTTGGCCAGGGCAGAATGCAAAAATCGTTGCACCAGATTGCCATGGACAACTGTGTAGAGTATGAAAAGGCATTCAGTGACTGTCTATTAAGGGGAAGCTACTGGGACCGCTTCAACAGCTGTCAATCGCAAAAGGCAATGCAAGATCAATGCGTTAATTTACAGTCGATGGCACTAAACGTTCTACACTACGATGAGGCTGCAAATGACGAAGAGAGGGCTCAGATCAAGGCGAAGGCCGACGATATCATGATCGAGCACATTCCCAAGCTTGTGATCACAGAGCCGATGGTAGCATCATTCACTGAGGCGTTAAAGAAGCTGCAATGAACAAACATATTATAAAGTGTATATAGCGCCTTTTCCATTAAAAGCATCGTAAATCATCAAATTCTGGATCGGATCATCCTTACGGGTGATGAAGTTGATTGTGTCCTGGGCGAGGAAGCCGCCGATCACTGCGGCGATGGGCCCGAGTTCTGCCCCCAGCTCCTGGATAAATTTGTGCGGCCAGTCGTTGGCAAGTATGGTGTTTGGGAGTCCCACTGCGTGGGCTACTGATTCGACCTCTGTGGTGCTGAGGGAGCTGGACTCCCAGTACGCCAGTAGGCCGGGCAGGTACGGGCTGACCTTGAGTTTTTGTTTTTTGCGTAAAGAGCTACCGAACGGCGTTGTCTTTGCGTTGTGCACTGCGTCGGCAAGAGATGTGTATGTTTCCGACACCTTGAGGATGAGGCCCTTGTCGCTCTCGGTGACCGATATGATTTCGCGGGTTCCTGATACGCTTCCAATCTCGGGCTTGAATCCACTGTCTTCTTTGTCGACCCTAAACTCGTGCTTGACGAGGTCGGCGAAGATGTATCCTGCCCAGCCTAGAAGGCCTGACGCATAGAAGCCGATGTCTCGCTGGTGGCAGTGTCGATTGATGCGCACGAGCTGTTCGTACGGAGTCTCGGTGCAAATGACGACGTTGAAATCCTCAAAGAAGCTATCTGGGACGTCTTCGAGGGGCCTGTCGTCGCTCGTGAGCGCTACTCGAGTATTGAGCTGCTGCAAACGGCGAAGAGTTACGTGGGCACGATTCATGCCGACCTCATCTGCCCGAGCGAAGAAGTTATATGCCAGATCCTCGCTCTCGATCTTAGAATCATCCAAAAGGCAGACGGAGCCGACACCAGCGAGCACGATGTTCTTCAGGAGCTCGACGGCCACTGCTTTGATTCCGACCACAAGCACTCGCGAGGAACTGAGCCGCTGCTGGCCGTCCAAGCCCCAGAGTCTGATCTGCCTGTCGTACCGACTGATTTCATCTTTCGAGATCATGTGTAAGCTCGAGGTCGTCGAGTGAGCAAGCACTTGAGTAGTGGGGTAACGTAGATACTAAAAGACAATTACAAGTAAACTGACGCAGTCAGAAGATCTTGCCAGACCGGGCTGCAGTGGCCCGTGCACGGTGGAGTCGACGACAGGTGATTGCAGAAACATGCACATGAAATTTGACGTCGAGTCCGAGGTCATTTCGGTGCTCCTCGGCGGAGCGGGCGACATCTACATAGCTACGAATCTATTCTGAAAATCCTCGAGTAGCCCGAAAACGGCGAGGGTGCATTATGCATGTAGACCATTTCTCGAAATCCTCGCCTGATCTCGTGCTGAGTCAGAAAATCCCGATGGTGATCCAATCAACTGTCAGCCATCTCAACCTTTATCCATGTCTCTTGCACAGCGTTTCGTTCGTCCCATGGCCCGTGCTTCCAGCCGGTTTGCGGTCGCCCCTACAGCATTCCGCAGCGTGCGTATGTACTCTGATGACAGTCACACCGTCACCTACGAGGAGTTCACCAAGAAGTTCGAGAAGGAGTTTGACGAGGCCTACGACCTGTATGAGGTGCAAAGAGTGCTGAACAATGCGTTTTCGTACGATCTCGTTCCCGCCCCCACTGTTATTGAGCGGGCTTTGAAGGCTGCTCGCCGCGTTAATGACTATGCGACTGCCAGCCGTGTTTTCGAGGCCCTGCGCTACAAAGTTGACACTGTTTCTCAGTACGAGGCATACCTTGCTGAACTTAAAGACATTCGCGAGGAGCTAGGCATTACTCTCCACGAGGATCTCTTCAAGGAGGCTGAATAAAATTAGATAGCTATACTCTAAGTGATAAAATCGGGCTCGTTGGGAGCTTACTTGGTTAGTCATCCCAGAATTCTGTCCAGTGACCTTTCACCTATAACAATATGGCTGGTGGTTTGCGTAAAGATCCTGCGATTGAGCAGTTCGCCAAGATGCGGGAAGATCTTCCCAAGCATTTCCGTGTAAACAAGAAGAGTGGCCCGTTCCTGTTTGTGGTCGTCGGCCTGCTGCCGCTTGCTCTGGGGTACCTGAGCTACAGCACGCACGGGCAGATTCAGCTGGCTGCTTTGCGCCGGAACGAGCCATTCCGTCGGTCGTGGCCCACGAAGGCCGAGGCTGAGGCCGGCGACGCATAGGAGCATAGCATAGTATTGTAACTCGACTATAACTGAGACTAATCGAGCCTAACTCGAGATCTACCTCAAGACTAAATACTCAATACACTAACTAACAATTTTCTATACGCTCGAGACTACACTCGAGACACCCAAGACAAATGACTGAGACCCAGAGCAGATTGAGTTGTGAATACACTAGACTGGCTACATGTTAATATTTTATATCAGATACACGGCATAGCTCACTTTCTATACCACATGCGAGTGATTTGCTGGTTCCGCATCTTCTTCTGCAGCTGGAACACTCCGTACATTAGAGCCTCGGCGGTGGGAGGGCACCCAGGAACGTATACATCGACGGGAACGACGCGGTCGCAGCCACGGACCACGGAATATGAGTAGTGGTAGTATCCTCCACCGTTAGCGCACGAGCCCATCGAGATCACCCAGCGAGGCTCGGGCATTTGATCGTACACTTGGCGCAAGCACGGCGCCATTTTGTTGGTCAGGGTTCCGGCAACAATCATAATGTCCGACTGACGAGGAGAAGCACGGAAAATGATACCCAACCGATCCTGATCGTATCGGGGGGTCGAAACGTGCATCATTTCGACGGCACAGCAAGCCAGACCGAACGTCACCGGCCAGAACGAGCCTTGCCGGGCCCAGTTGGCGATAGCATCGAGCCCGGTGAGGGCATAGTCCATAGCGTTGCTCGGCTTTGTCTGACTCGGCAGAGGCAGGTCCGTGGGCATGTCGCTGCGGGTTTTGAACGATTCGACTGAGGTAGAATACCCGGTGGATGCCACGCGGGGCACCCATCTAGCGGTTTGAGAAAGGTTCACGGCCCGTCCAAACGATGGTCTAAGCATAGAATGGAGTGGTTGTGATTGGGCGACTAATGCCCTTCGCCACGTGGCGTCGCGGCCAATCGAGAGTGCCGATACGACGATATGGAATATAATCTACAGATTGTAGGTCATTAATAACTCAATAAATACAGATTAGACGTCAAAGAAGAACATTGGAAAGGACAGTGGATCCAGAGTTAGTTTTCATATCCGCTGATATCAAATTCAGGTTTTAAAAAACCGAGCATGTCCCATTGATCCTCAAACTCGGTACCAGCGTCGTGCCATTCGATCTTGAACTCGTCCATTCCGATGGACTTGTCCAGCTGGAGGCTGCCGGGGGGCACCTGGGCCGCTGGCGTGGGCGGGGTCTCTGTTTGACGCGCCTGAGAAGGCTGCGGTTTGAAAGAGGACCCCGACTCGAGCAGTGACCAAGGGGCGTCCCCGGCCGACGACGAACTGTTACCGGGAGCTGACTGGAGCGACGAGCTGCGAGACTCGGGAGGTGACGGCCGGGAGCCGCCAGCCATGGGAATAAACACGGGCGGGCTCAGTGACTTGGAGTCGAGGTCAGCAGAGCTGTAGTCGGAGCCCCCAAAAGGACTGATGTTCGAACTGAGCGATCCAGGACCAGGGCCGGCCATCACGGGGGTGTTTGGGGGACGGCTTCCACGAGGAGGCTGCATACGCGGCTGCTGCGCGCGTGCTGGGGGCTGCTGGCGATGGGGCTCCATCTGGGGGTGCATACGAGGATGCGATGACGGTCGTGGAAGCTGTTGCTGCTGCTGTTGTTGCTGTTGCTGCTGTTGTTGCTGCTGCTGCTGCATCATCACCGGATACCTCCACTGCTCTCCGTGCCCAGTCGACTGGCTGCGAGTGAATTGGGGCGGCTGGAGCGGCGGGTGTGATGAGGACGACTGAGTCTGCAAGTAGTACGGCTGGTTACCTGCTGGGGGGCGCTGGTGCATGGGCAGCGGGGCAATGTTATGCGCAGGCTGGCGCGAGCTGTGATGTGACGGACCCCGGGGGTTCTGGGCGACCGCAGCAGCTCTCGCAGCCATGGACGCATGCTGGACGACACTCGACGGCTGCATGTTCTTCTCAGGTGGCTTCGGCACCGAGATCGGCTGGGGATGTGCCGCGCTGGTGTTGAGCTGTACTTGGAACTGAGACATTGCAGAAGACATGTCGGGGATGGGCGGAGACTTTTTCGTGCGCTTCCTGTTGGTGGTCGGTGTTTGTTGTTGCGAGTTCTGCGACAGATTGCTGGATTGTGACGCAGACCGCTGCGGCCGACTGAACATGCCCTTGGCCGGAGAGTACTCCGAGGCAGGGGCCACGAGTTTTGAGTTTGAGTGCAGCCGCGTGACTGGCGTGGGCGACGGCATTATCGTTGGCCGCTGGCCGTTGCTGTGACGTACTGTGCTTGGGGCCCGAATGATGGTAGTCGGGGAACTAGAGATATCGTTTCTAATGGGCGTCATCGAGCCCAGCGCTGCAGCCGCGGCCGCAGGTGCCATTCCATACATGTCTTTGCGAGGGGTCGTCATGGGCTGACCGGAGAGCGGCGGCGCCGCCATGGGATGCTGCTGGACTCGGCTCGCGAGGTGGATCTGGTTGTGGGCCTGGGGGTGCTGCACAATCGGGGCTGATGCCATTGGGGGTGTGGTTTTGGTCCTCCTCTCGGCCGCCTCCAGCTGAGCAAGGCTGCGCCGCGATCTCAGGGAGGCACGGGAGCTCTTCTTAGTGATAGTCGGCTGAGAGTTCAGCCTGGTCCTGCGTGCTTCCGGCGATGGGCCCCTGCTCTCGGTGATGCCCAACCCCAGGGCACCTTTCGTATGCCCAGATGCCGACTGGGGTCGATCGAGATCGAGATCGGGGGTGAGAAGAACTTCATCGCTGACGCCAAATATTGAGTAGTAATCGAAATCTGTAGTAGAATCGAATGGGGGCATCGCACTGTCCTCAGGCCATTGGGGGATGCCAGCCATCTGCTCCGAGAAGTACTGTTGAGAGCCTGGGGACGGGGATATAGGCGGAGCGTCGGTGTACGGTGAGTACAAATGACCGTGGTTTGATCCAGTTAACATTTATCGTTCGCTTACGGTATTGAGCTGATATCCTGTTGGAATCAACGGAGACTGAATCAATGAACGAGTGGGCGTCCAGTCTTTATCTTCTATACAAGAGGATCGCGATATGTACCTTTTCTTGTGTTGTTTTTAGTGGATCGTCTTGCCAGGAGCCTGTTTACTATTCGTGCTGAACTAGAATAGGAGTTGTTAGAAGGCAGATTACCTCCGAGTTGCTGACATCGTGCACGCAATACTGGTTAGTAATATACCCAAACCCACGGTATGGCGCATCCTCATCAAAACAAACAGAGTGTCATGACCGGTACGCGAGCACGCGAGTGCAGACCAAGCGACTGGCTGATTGTGGATCTGCGCAACAGGCGTATAACATAAATATAAGCCGCGGATCCCAAACTGACTATATTTAGCCTACTTGACCCTAACCCCTTGGCAGGGCGCTCTCCCCGCACCTTATCAGATACTCACGCCACAATCTAGGCTGTGAGACAGTGCTACTGTACTGGGAGCTGGCTACGCTAACCTCGAATGTTAGTCGGCCGACGATCACTTGCGCTGGCCGCGGCGCCGTTGCGGATCTTGATGCGAACATGCTACACTAAACACCCATGCATGGGACTGCATAAGCGTCCAGGAGATGCTAGGACAGACCGCTCAGGACCAGTCTGGCTAGCCACCGTACCCGGTTGGGAGGAGTGGCGAAGCATCAAACAACGATCGCTCGAGTGAAGCAACAATTCCCGACCTGACGGTGCCGGCCAAGGGCTTCCCTACAAACATACATGTGTTCCGATCAGCGGCACCCTTAGAAATTAGCCGATGCTTCGTCACCTCTGCCTGAGGATCGAGACGAGTATGTTAGCTTGTAGAATAATTCAGCGGCATTGAAAATATCACATGCCTACAACATGGCGTTATTCGCCCTTTTCTATGTATATCTAAAGTGGCGCTGATTCAGATTCACCGGTGCAGCTCATCTCATTTGGAGGTCTATGTAGTCGAGAACCTGACTATTGCTTTCTTTTCCAACGAAAAATATTTTCTTGCTGTCATTCTTCCAAATAAGAGCCCCCATGTCTTGTGCATACCGAACAACCCTATTATATTCTTCGAGCGAAGGGAACTCGCGGTACAGGTAGCCTTCAGTAGCCTTGAACCGGTCCATTTCCAGTTGCCATAGTTTAATCTGATCAGAGACAGTAGGCGGCAATACGTGCTCGCTGTCTGATAGCCTCATTTGGTCATGGGCGTGCGTAGATAAATATTGAATGATCTGGGCTGCTGTGATACCCTTGGTCAATGCTCGGCGAATCGACTCTCGAGTGATTCGCCCCACTACCAGATTGACGAACCGCGACTTTAGGTTGCAAAACAGGTTGAGGATCGATATTTGTAGCGTGTTGTCTGTGTATGCATACAGTCGGTAATTTGTCTCGATGATAATGAACCCTTTCTCTTTATTGGACCCCGATGAATCGTTGCTGTCTTCAGAGGTGAGCATGGTCGCTAAAGACGTGGGCCAAAATGCATGCCCCATCTTCTTGGTGTGGTACACAATGCCTAGGTTGTTGAGATCCTCCAACAGGGTATACTGAGTCTGGCTCAGATTTGATAGTGTATATTGAGTTCCTAGTTCCAAGGACCCGAGCATAAAAATAAAGTTGAGCACATCTACCGGGTCCATGCCCAATGTGGTACTCTGATTGAGATAATGCAGGAGCAGTGTCCAGACCTGCGCATTTTCGTCCTGCAGGAGGAACTGAAAGCCGCTGCTAGTGATGCTCAGACTGTTGATATTGTATCCGCTCATTAAGCCGCTGTTTTTCAACAAATGCAGCACGCCGTCGCTTGGCTTTTTGGCTTTGCCACTGATGAGTCCACCCTCGGTGCCGACCATGTAGTGCAGAATGGACTCTCTTTTGTCAGTCGCATATTCTTTAAGGAACTCCTCTGATACGCGAGCATTTTTTTCTAGTGGGACCCCAAACGAGCTGTTACGGTCCCCAGAGGTCAGACCGCATCGAAGGCTCTGAGTAAACCCGGCATTGACAAGGATCGTTTTTGCACCATATCTCTCCTTGATAATATGCATGTGTCTCAGAATTTGTAGGGCCTCAATCTGCAGTCGGCGATGGCCAGGCTTGACAAATTTATCCAGCAAGTCCAGAGGGATAGGATCGTTGTTGAAAAGGATGAACAGCACTATTGACTTGGCCAAGGGTGGAAGTAGACGAAAGATGGCCAAGCAGGTCGAAGGAGACTGAAACAGACGGTTCAGTACCGCCTCTGGTAAACTTTCCAGATATCCCTGTACCCCCACGACCATGACAAATACACAGCCAGCTGGGTCCGATAAATATACACCATCTGCTAGGCTAAAGAGGAATTCAAAGTGCCGGAACTGCGCGAAGTAAGCTATATACTATACAATAATAATACTACAATAGAAATGCCTTATGCAAAAGGTGAGGTTGAAATAAAAAGAAAGTCGCTTGAGCCGCTTAGAAGCCGCATTGATTGGGATACCACCGGTCAGTAATAGGCTGAGGGAACAGTCCGTTATTGATCAACTGACGAATATCCCACTCTACGGTGTCCTCGGTCTTGTAAGTCCAAAAAATCCAGCCACCAGCTTGTTCGTATGCATCGAGCTGGGCCTCAACATAGCGACGAGTATCCTGCTTCTTCTGGTCAGACCATGTAGAGATATCATTGATACCCTCACAGCTACCCAAATAGGTGTCTGACTGGAAAGTGGCATCATATCGCGCACCGCGATAGACGCCGTTCAAAAGAGGGGTGCAGTCAGTGAGAGCAGAAGAGAACTCACCGACGACATGCCAAAGGTTCTCCTTGGCATAGTCTCTCCCAAGTTGACAGGCATACTCAACATGCTCGTCGATGCTACGCTGAAGCTCTCCAACACTGAACACTTGGTAGTGATGGTGATCCAAAACAACATTATAGGCCGGTAGCTGGAACCACTCATTAAAGAAGCCAATTTGCTGGAAAGCGTCGTGAGCAATATAGGCGTTGTAACCTTTATCGCGGACTTTGTTATAGGAGTCGGCATAATAGTCATGAATTTTGTCCATGGACAAAACAGTGCCCAGCGGCTCGTTGACAGCCTCGAGACCAGATATGACGTCCTCATAGTCTGAGCCACCATACTTGTCCACTATAGCTTTGAAGGCTGTTTTGCTGTCCTCGATATTCTCAGGGTACCGCTCATCTTGCCACAGCAAGACATCCCGGATACCAGAGTTGTCGAATCCGTTCTGACCACCGGGAACTCCATGCAGATCAACCCACACCTTCAACCCATAAGTGCGGGCCCACTCGATAGCCTTGTCCAGATACTCTTCCTGGCCCTGAACATAGGGATCCTGTGGACGATCGATAAAGGCCCAATATCCGATTGGAATACGCACAGTATTGAACCCGTACTCGGAAATTTGCTTAAAGTCCTCCTCAGTGATCCAGGTATTCCAGTGGTTAGAAAGAATCTCCTGGGCCTTTTCCTTGCCAAGTGACTTAGTGAAATGATACTCGTCCAAGGGAATATTAGCACTATCAAAATTTCCAGTAAACAGAGAGGGGGTAATAAATGGTTCTATAAGGAACCAGCCCCCCAAATTAAGACCGCGAACTTTATCATTCTGATAGTCAAATGCTGGGACGGTTTGCCGCTTGATAGGTTTGGCTGCCACAAGAGCTAACAACGCAGTGGAAACTGCTGTGAGGAACTTCATTATTCAGCTGTAGTGCAGTATCGAGGAAGCTGCGTTGCGACAGTGGTCACCTTTAAGTACGCTGGGTGGGTATGGACTACCTGCAATCCTCCTGCTGTGCAGGTAAATCATCTGCAAGATGACGCTGTTAATAAGCCAAGACGTGCTAATATGGTAGCTTCATCTATTGCTTCATGCGGCGTTCCTTCCTATTACGGTGGCGACATACGGGTTGGAAGATCTACGGGAGTGAGTCCGCAAAAAAATATCCGTGCCAGCAAGTTCCAACAAGTGGTTTCTCGGGACTTGCATCCTGGCGAGATGCAGGTAGAAGCGATTGCAGAGCTTGAAACTCTAACGTGCATAAAACAGCTTAATTTAATATGCAGGAGTTTACAAGGACTAATTGATTATTCCTACGTGTGGGTCTCTGGGATACAATGTCAAATAATTGCACCTATAATTTTCTTATTTAATAATAATCATACACGAGCTAAAATCGCATCGAGTTGGCTGGTTGCACTCCCAGATGGAATGCGAATCCTACGGCGTCGGGTATGGTATGCAGAGGGATGCGAGTAGCCAGCCCCCTGCATGATTGCAATGAAGGTTATAAAATGCTTCTTTGCTAGTGTACGGGACTAATATGAGTATCCCACCGTGTTTGACGGCTGAGACATTTCCTATAGATATAGATTCGCTCTACTGGGTGCCTATTGGAGGTGCTGCGGCCGCCAACGCGAAGTTTCACCTATTCTTAGCGGGGCGAGTCTCCTGTCTAGGGACGACGTCACATTGGAATTTATGTGAAAGAGCAAACTTTCAATTTGATTGAGATGAAAACGGCCAAGTTGGACCCTCAAAGTTTCCCCTCACGATCGACACCGTCTGCTCCGCGTCATATTCTCGCCCCACATCGAGAAACCTTAACTCCGCACTCGGGCATGGAATTGTCCTGGATCATTACTCCTATGCAGAAAATGCAAAAAAAGATACGAACCGTTAAAGATTTCCGTTACCTATCCATGCCGGATCGATGCCCCATTGTTTAACACTTACTGAAAGCATATATCACGTGACACGAAGAGGTTCCACCGTTGGCGGTGGAGCGGAAATCGGGGCATTGACTTGAATCAAGCTAGGCCTGAGCTGCGATATTCCTGATAATAATTTAGTCTTAGTATTAGAAGTCTGTGAGGTCTGGTCTGGTTAATTAAAGGGGCCCCTAACCCTATTAGTTAGCACATGCAAAGGGAGGCGGAGCCTTTAAATTGAACACAGTCGCTTAAGCATAATTGCAATCTTGTATGAGAAAATAACTATTTTATAGATATTTATAGATTCGTGGCTGGGACTGACGGTTTCATAATTGAACTGCAACGGTCGTTTCTGTTGCGACCGGGCAACCAACACTAAGGAGTTTGGGACCAATGCAACAAATGCACGTCATGCAACACAGCAAGCCTTCTTCATAGATCAAACGTGTCTCAATCCATGTGCCACCGAAGACCCGCAGAACACTTTGTACATGCAAGGCGTGGGTAACGTTGCATTGTAGAGACCCACGCCTTGTGGCACTACTCAGAAAGCCGTAGGCGGTCTGGGCAAAGTAATCAGCACGCCAAGTCTGGCGACATTGTCACAGGTTATCTACCCTCTTGCTTTGGTATGTATGCATTGTCTATATGGCTTAGGTTATCTCCTGGCATCCACGCTGTACGATTTTGTCAAAAATAGACGAGATTTCCACATAGCGATACTGCCTTGAGCTGTCTAATACACAGCAGAAGATTGCAGAACGTACGGCGTGGCTGCTTGCCAGTCTCAAACCTGTGTCAGATTGCGCTTTCCTACCAGCCACCAAGTCTCAGATGCACATAATCGGCTTATCGATCAACTTGCATGAGGGTCGAAATTCGGTGTTTGGCTAATAGTTCGTTTACCACCACAGCTTCGATAGAGACGCAGCCTCTCGCTTAGCACGCTCCTCTCTGGCGTTTTTGATTTTCTGGGTTACTACCGCACCCCAGCCAATACCTGCGAGGGCTCCAGCTAAATGGCCAGCATGGTCGAATCCAGTGTTTGCTCTGCGGACGACCTGGAATGCACTTGAAGCAACTGTGATCAGAAACACATACCACGCACCAATGGGCAAGGGGATGAACCACAGGGCCAATCTTGCATTTGGAGCCAGATAGCTAAACACACCAAATACACTATAGATAGCACCTGATGCACCAAGACTTGGGAAGAGCGATGTACCACGGAAAATGTAGGGTAGGCACAGAGATCCTAAGGATGACAATACTGCACCGTCGAGATATCCTTGAAGAAAGTCAGTTGCTCCGAGCCAGCGAGCCACTGGGATACCAAATTGGTAGAGCACAAACATATTGATACCCAAATGCCAAAATTCTTGATGGCTGAAAGCTGATCCGAGCATGCTCCAGGGCGTGAACGACCTAGGGTCCTTCTGCAACAGACCATATCTGGACATGAAACGGGAGGCTGCAGGAACTCTCCAGGCCATGAATCCTAAAAGGTTCAGAGCGATGAGACCGTACACGGCATACTCGGGGTTCCTTCTCAAGAAACGGAATGGACTGACAGCATACGGAAGAACGATATGGTTGAAAGCTAATGCACCAGCAGTAAACAAGAGCGGGACTCTCCACCTTTTCCAGAGGTCAGAGAACTTTCCACCGGGACCATTGGAGCCGTAATTTCCGCCTCTCCGCGACCACGCAGACTCCATATCGCGATGAGTTGCGTATCGACGAATAGATTCCAGGGAATTAGTCCAAAAATTCATCGGTCTAGATCTCGCGTTAGGGACGAAGAATCTCGACCGAGCACCATTGAAAGCTGGAATGCGTGCCGAAAGTAGTCGAAACATGAATGAAAGAAGCCGGATCCAGGAACTTTGTGTTCGGCTGATGTAATCTGGGGTCTAATTGCTGGCTTACTCACATAGTAATTTGGTGCTACATGGTTGCTGAGGAACAGGCACTTTGGGGCATCGCTCCTATGGACTTTCCATGCCACATGAGTCTGCTACCACGCAACAGCATGCTTGTTAGCTCGTATGGGACTGAGAAAATCTAGTTTGGTTGTGGACTGGTCCTGTTCGTATTTACGTTATGGAATTCTCCGATTATTGGCTTGCACTTCCAGGCACTTTGGCCGAGTGGTTAAGGCGCTTCCCTGCTAAGGAAGTGGGTTATGCCCGCGAGAGTTCGAATCTCTCAGGTGTCGTCAAATTTTTTCTCAGGCGCCACCGTCCTGCACGCTGATGCTCGAGGAAACCACGTATTTAAAAAAAATTTTTTGCACGCGTGAACTGAACCGCGACTCATGTTCCCTCTGCGACTGCCTGCATTGCAAGCAGAGCCTCCAATTAGTGCAGCACCAAAAGATTACGTAACCAAGATTAATTTCGACATGAGAGGTTGTGTTGTTCTCGGCGGGCGGTCTCATCCTGATCTGGTTGCTCGAATTTGCAGGCATATGGACGTTGAAGAGACCCCTGTCAACTGCGGCAACTTCAGCAATGGTGAGAGCAGCGTCGTTATTGGCGACAGTGTGAGAGAAAAGCACGTCTATGTGATCCAGAGTGCCTGTGGAGATGTTAATACCAGTTTTATAGAGCTTCTGATTATGGTGAGTGCTTGTAAGGCAGCATCAGCTCAGTCAGTCACTTTGGTATTACCACTCTTTCCATACAGTCGTCAGGTAAATCTTCACAACGCCATTCAGATTGCCGAGAAGCGCAAGAAAGATGGGATCTTTGAAAACACAAATGGTAATGTGCCACCAAGCCCCTCTAGACCAGGTATTAGCCGACAGGTGAGTTCTCTGAGCAGTGTCGGTGGTGACGACCAGTACAACTCTGGATACAAATACTGGATAGCTCAATCTGGAGCGCTGATTGCGAATTTGTTGATGTGCACTGGCATCGACAACGTGATTACTATGGACCTTCACGATCCTCAATACCAGGGATTCTTTGATTTGCCTATTGACAACTTGTATGGCCGCCCACTCCTACAACAATTCATCACCGAGTACATTCCCAACTACAAAGAGGCCGTCATTGTATCTCCTGATGCTGGTGGTGCGAAACGTGCGACTGCTATCGCAGATCGGCTTGGGCTGGGTTTCGCCCTTATTCACAAAGACCGACGCAACAACGCCACGATCCTGGTGGGAGACGTGGAGGAGCGGATCGCCATTATTGTCGATGATCTTGTTGACACTGCTCGCACGGTCGTCAGAGCTGCCAAGGTCTGCAAAGACAATGGTGCGACAACTATCTGGACAGTATGCACCCACGGCATTTTCAGCGGCGATGCACTTGACTATATCAAGAAGAGTCCCATCGATGAAGTAGTTACTACCAACAGCGTTCCCCAAGTCAACAGTGTGCGAAAGCTGGGTAGTCACCTGCACGTTGTAGACGTCTCGCAGATCTTTGCTGAAGCGATTAGACGGATTCACAATGGCGAGAGTATCAGTATGTTATTTGATCACGCTCTTGGAGTTTTGTAAGAAAAGCAAAATAAACGCATAAAAATACATGATTAGTACCTTGAGTGTAGTGGTGCATGCAAATTGGTTAATACGCAAGTTGAGCTAGTTATTAAATATCTACTGTTGAATAATTTCATGTTGCATGTCTTGGTGAAATCCTTCTGGCAGAACACTCATAACTTCTAGAGACTTGAACCAAGGATCATTCAAGATCTCAGGCATAGGGGCTCTCTTCTTGAAGTCTACTGTGAGAATTCGCGATATGAGTAAGCGCGACTGATGCGGCAACAATCTCAGCAGTCTCCATGGACCCTCAATTTGCTTTTTGTCTGCAACCTGTGGCTGGGCAGTTCCGTCAATGTTTGAGGGATTCAAACAGTACATATGGAATGATTGATCGGTCTCGGTAGCAATCTTCCAGGGGAAACGCCTTAATGCAAGGCAACAGTAGATGATACCGCAACTCCAGATATCACAGGGCCGAGGGTCGTAGGGCATTTTGGTAAGGATCTCCGGAGCCAGATAAGGATCTGAACCAACAATACCTTTAGCAAGAGTAATTTTAGTTTGGTGAGGGTACTGAAACACAACTGCTGAACCAAAGTCGATGAGCTTCAGAATTCCGTCCTGCGCGACCACACAGTTGTCGAGCTTCAAATCCCGATGGGCCAATCCCATGTCATGCAGATAAGCGACACCGTCAACGATTTGTTTGAATGCCGAGCCGATCTGGTCTCTGGTCATTTTACCGCTCATGACACAATTGAAGAAGTCATAGGGTCCGTACTCCATAATCTCGTAATACTTGGAGCCCTCTTTAACCAAATCAAGAGTCTCAATGATGTTGGGGTGATGGAGGGTAGCTCCGATACAGAACTCAGAAGTGACGTGCTTTGTGTATTCCTGCTTGGACTCATTAGGTCGTCTACTGCGGAATTCTTTTACGGCAAACAGCTTGGAATCTGCTCTCTCCATGATTCTGACGTTGCCGCCGGCCCCTGATCCCATGACCTTGCCCATTTTACCATATTTGGCGATGCCACTTTCCAAAAAGGGCTGGGCTCCCATGTGGGCGGCTCCAAGAGCGCTCTGTCGGGCTTTAGATGCCGCACTAGGGCCCACGCTCCCGATAGTCTGAGCGTGCGACGAGCTCGGGGTCAGGGAGAGGTGAGACAGCTCAGCAGCGGTCTTTGACATAGTCTCGCTCTCGCTTTCGCTGAAATCGGTGTCGGCATTCTCCTTATTCTTCTTTTTGCGGAAGCGGTCCTTGAAAGTGTCACCACGCAAGAAACGTCTCAGTTCCTGCATGTGGTGTTTGTGCTCACCTTTATGCTCAGATGAACCACGAATTGATGGGCTTTCGCCCGCCCCTACAGCTTCATGTTTTCCAGTCGGAGTGCTAGCGTTCTGGCCCGCACCGTTTGGCGTCGACGCCTGAGCTTTGCCTTCATAGGCATTAGTGGACGGCGCTGGTGAATGAGAACGCGACGACGGTTGCGGCGTCGTAGGTCTTTCGTGCCCAAACACATGAAGTCCCATAATAAGACGAACGGGAGATTGATTAGTGAGCGCCGACACTTTATGGAGCTTGCCCGCACGACGAATAGTTGCGCATCAACACGATGCGCATAGAATAGAACCCGTCTTTAATGTTGTACAACTAGCTGAATTACACCTATCAATTGACGAATAAACCGAGGCGGTTCTCGGGATCACGCCGTCTCGGTGCCCATTAGTCATGAACTCGAATCATTATGTCCGACTATCAACGCTGCACGGTTGACGATACTTTTATGATTCCGGTGTTTGACGATCTAGCTGAAAGAGTATACGGTATGGACGTGGACCAAATCGTAGATATAATTGAAGCAAACAGAACCGCAAACCGAGGCCAAATCTTGGTTTGTGCGGCCCCAGAGTGTGATGGGCACAATCCAGAAAGCTCTTAGTCACGGCCGCCAGAGGTCGACACGGCCAATTGGTTTGTGTCTTGTAGAATTACCTGGCGTCATTTGTTGAGAGGGAGCTGCAGGAGATTATCTTCACTTTGGCTTAGTCATCCAATAACCTGCACCCGCTGCACGGTAACTACCTTGGCAAGGATAAACGGCTAAACGAGCACGCTAATCGAGTTAGTAAAACATGCACCATGACGATTGAGGCGGCTGGGCATGGAGGGGGGGAATTCGATCAGTAAAAATCGTTTGTGCTCCTAGTACCAAGAGTACTCTGGGTGGAGTTGTTTTTGGCGAATTGGCCCCATATAGTACTAACCCTGTAGTTTCCTCATGCGGATCTCAATCTTGAGTGGACTCGTTAGTAAGGTTTGCGTTGCGTTGATTGACTACCCCACGGGGGCTGTTCTTCGGTAAGGCAGCCTGCATTACAAAAGCTGGGGTGCATACGAATATGTGGGTGAATGCAGAGCCAAGAATGCCAAACCTTTCACCAGAAGCGTTCATATCGCTCACTAGTAGGTAGGGACCACACCTGAGTGGCGAGAGCGATGTTTTATGGCTGTGAGACTACGGTAGGAGCTCAATTCGGCACAGCTTGGATGGATCCCCTCTTTAGATGCATGTGCCATGCATATTGGAACCCCAACCAGTTTGAGGCTCATAAGCGTATTTAAGTTGATACAAGTGATCAGATCCTTGTGATACTCTTACAATGTACAATAACGATGCGTTTGAGACTGTGAAGAACCATGAACACTATGCGGTTCTGGGAGGAGGTGTGCGAGTGCCATTGGAGGATGTGCTGAAGGTCAGTGCGGCATCGTTCAATATTGCTACGAATCGCCACAAGTTCGCCAATCCTGCAGCCCTCGGATTTTGCTGCTGGTTTTTGGGCTGCTTTGCCACTGGCATATTTTTGTTGGAACCTGCAGGAGTGCCCCTGATGGAACTGGTTGGGTGCTTTGCACTGCTACTTACTGGGGTTGGATCCTTCATCGTCGGTAACTGGGAGATCGTTTGTGAGAACGCCTTTGGAACGGTAGCAATGAGCACTTTTGGCATGTACTGGATGTCTTATGGAGCTATCTACATCCCCACATTTGGAATTCGTGAAGCGTACGCAGATGCCCCTGAGCAGTTTATCGACGCACTAGGTCTTTTCTTCATTGTATGGGCCATCCCGTTTGTTTTGCTCACTTGGTGTACTATTCGTTCAACGGTTCCGTTCTTCTCCATGTTCCTTACTTTCACGATCGCCGTCATACTGCAAGCAGCAGGCCAGTTTGCGCGGAGCACTGGCTGCAATAAGGCGGCTGGCATCTTCCACCTTATTTCCAGCGTGATTTCTATCGCCTGTGCTTATGGCGCTATGGCTACTCCTGAAACTACTTATTTCAGAGGAAAAACGATCCCCATGCCTTTCGCTATTAAAGGAAACGGCGATCCTTAATAAATACGTGTCTGTCCCTATATATTTAACCTAACGTGCACTATCTGATAAGACCCATGACGTGTAGTCCTGCCTCAATTCCGGTTCTGTTAACGGCCGTTTGGGCACTTTACCCTCCACAAGCTGATCGGCTAGAGGTTGCACGCTAATTATAGACTGTCTTTCGAGGTCTCCAAAGCCGTCGCCACCTTTGAATATGTCCGCTAAGGTGTCCACAGACGTCAGATGCATCGGCGACTCACGGAAAGATCGCAGGTACTTCCCAAACGCCTTTTTCTCTATAATGTTTTTTGAATTTTTGTGATAAGAATGCAGCTCGTCGGGCTTATCAGTGTGCTTGCCATCTTCCTTGAATACGTCGGCAGCGGTCAAATCGGTGGAAATTGTCGGTGCGTCAAATGGGCGGACAGTATAATTAGCTGGGCCCTTGATCCGCTCCACGAACAACGTCAACGACAGCAAACAGTTGATTCGAGAATTCTGTAAAAGAACCGTTACTGGCTCCTTGGGCCGATCTGCGAATTGGGCAATATCCAACGAGACCTCGCCAATGTCAACTTTGCTTTTTGTTCCCAGTGGGAACCACTCGACCTCAAGTTCGATAGGCGAGCTTCGTAGCATCTTGTCCGTATTAACTCCGATATTGTACTCAAATTCGGTCTCGAATTCCCATTTTGCCTGGTGTTCATGGATACGAGCTGCTGGAGTTCGACCCCGAGTTCCTGCTCGAGCCGAGTCACAAACATGCCAGCGTATTTGCACACTCCCACTCGACTGGGGAAGACGTGTGAGTGTGTGGATTTCGATCTGGACTTTGAACTTATTACGGGGAAAAAGCATCGTCTACAGGACGGAGTTGCTGCAACTACTGATTACCATAGCTACCTCACTGTAGAGAGTGGCGTAATGCATGGATGTGGCGTTAGATAGGTCGGAGCTATGAACGTCTGCAGACGCACCACCAGTTATCTTTTTCATATCCGCTGTCAATGATCTCTCCTCCAGCAGCTTTGACGTTTTGCTCTAACTCGCCTTTTTTGTACAGGTGATAATATCGGTACTGCACATTTGAAGGATCCTTGTTGTCTTTCCAGGGAACCATCTGGTCTTGATCCGCGCCCTCACTCCACCCGCGGCGGGATTTGGCTTGCTCGAGTGCCCACACGTATATTAGTGCAACTCCATTAGGTTTGAGGACATTAAGCACAGCTCTAACAGCTTCTATTCTTCTCTCCTCTACACTGAAATGGTGAATAACTGCGATAGAGATAGCGAAATCCATAACCGGTCGGAATGGTAGGCTCAATCCATCGCACCTCAGCACGTCGGGAGATTTGCCCTCGCAGCGTTCTTTCGCAGCTATTTTGCATAACTCGAGAGAACGGTCGCAGCCAATGAATTCCAAGTGTGGATAACGCATATACTTGCCATTCCCAGCTCCTACATCACACCCTATTGACCCCGCAGGGAGTGCATTTAGGAAGCTCTCTACTCGGCTCCATGGCTTATATCTAGTGTTTGAGAAATGCTGGGCAATCTTTTCGTAAACATCGTGCACATTTTGCTGCTCGTAATCACTCCCAGTCATGTCAATGTGATCCTCGAGCTGCAGATCGGGATCAACTGACAAACCGAATTTTTTTATTTGGGGATTAATGGGCAGAAAAGACACAAAAGCAGCGAAAGCAGCAAAGCATGCACGTGGCGTCGCAAAATCACGAAAAGCCGAGAAAAAAGCAGATGCTAAAAACAAGAAGCTCTCCGCAAAGCATGGTGACGAAGAGGGAATCGATATGGACGAGCTGCTGGAGGAGTTTGCTCGTCGACAGGCAGCTTTTGAAAAAGTCACGATTACCGTAGTCGATCGCCCCTCGAAGCGTCAAGGTGTTACTATGGTAGCCAGTCCTACTCACGGTAAGAACGAACTGTTCATGTTTGGCGGAGAGTCTGTAGAGGGAGGATACTCAAAGTTTTTCAACGATATGTTTGTATACTCCCTCGATAATGATATTTGGCGAAAAATTACCTCCCCCAATTCACCCATGCCTCGCAGTGGCCATGCCATGTGCGCTCATCCTAGCGGCATCATTCTAGTATTTGGGGGAGAATTCAGCAGCCCGAAGCAATCGACGTTTTACCACTATGGTGATACGTGGATCTTCGATACTCAAGAAAAGGACTGGACGAAGATCGAGTGCCGCAACACGCCTATTGCGAGGAGTGGACATCGAATGACTGTGTGGAAGAACTACATTTTGATGCATGGTGGATTCAGGGATTTGGCGACCTCAACAACTTATCTCAGTGATCTATGGGCGTTTGATATCAGAGACTACAAGTGGCACCAGCTTAACTTCCCTCAGTTTTTGAGTGTTCCCGATGCACGCAGCGGACACTCACTGCTTCCGTGCCCTGAAGGAGCTGTTCTATGGGGTGGCTACTCTAAGGTCAAGGCTACTAAGAACGGGCAACAGGTTGGGAAGGTTCACCAAGATGCATGGATGCTCCACATGAAGCCTGACCTCAAGGACGTAAAATGGGAGCGACGTAAAAAGCCCACATACGCCCCTTCCCCACGAATTGGCTGCTACATGGTTCCCCATCAGGGTCGAGGAGTCTTATTTGGGGGAGTTTACGACCTGAAAGAAACAGAAGAGTCACTGGAGTCGACATTCTACAATACATTGCATGCATATAGCATCGAGGGCAACCGCTGGTTCACGCTGAGTTTGAGGGCACCTCGCAAGCGGACGCAGGGACCAGTAACTGCTCGTCAAACTGCAGCATCAAAGAACGAGGACGACTTGCAGCAGAATCTGAGCCAGATTCTCAAGACTCTTAATATCAATGTCGACGAGATGCTAGAGTCTGATGAAGAGGACGGTGATGAGCGAAAGCCGCCGAAAGCCGAGAGCGGGGACGAGGAAGATCAGATATCAAAGAAGGAGTATGAGGTGGTGGGCCAACTCCCACACCCAAGGTTCAATTCTGCACTTGCTGTGGTGAATGATCAGCTATTTATTTTTGGGGGTCTTTGGGAGGACCAGCACGACCGCGAATATGCCTTTGACAGCTTTTATAGCATTGATCTGGGGAAATTGGACGGTCTGACAAAGTACTGGGAAGATCTTGGCCTAGACAAGCCCATCGGTAGCGATGACGAGGAGAGTGACGAGGACGACGATGACCAGGAACCTGGCTATGAGGAAGAAGAGTTAGAAGCATACGTGCCAGACAGTGAGGACGAAGAAGAGGTCAAGGAGGAAGAGGAGGCTGATCCAGATCAGAGACCTTGGCTGCCTCATCCGAAACCGTTCGAGACTCTGCATCAGTTCTACAAGGGTAACGTTGAGGCATTCGTCGAATGGGCGCTGAAACAAGCACCAAAAGCACGCGGAAAGGATCTCAGACGTCACGCATTCGAGCTCGCTGAAAGTCGGTTCTGGGAGAGACGAGAGGCCCTTCGCACTGCTGAAGATCAGTTTGACGAGATGGGTGGGGTAGACACCGTAATTGAACGCACTCAAGCTCGAACAACCAGAAGGTAAATTAATAGAGAGGGTCTACAACGGACGCTAGTCTTAATTCTGCATTTATTTAAATATCACCAGTCGAATACCGACATGCACCGCGAATGCACCTCGTCTGCCGAATAATTTGGTAAGCGCAGGAAATTGTGGGGTTAGCCCCCAACCCTATAAAGGCGGTAAATCTCTGATCTCCTACAAAACTTTGGTCAAGATTGGCTACACACTAAATATGTACTCTATCCCCAAGCCATTGCGCAGAATATGCGTCGCAAACCGAGGAGAAATTGTTGAAAGAGTATGCCGCACCGCCAACCGAATGGGTATCGAGACTACCTCAATCTACACCGAGCCAGACCACAATCTCGGATCTGCCCTCTACAATAGAGTCAATCTGTCGCTGGGCCCTTCTACCCAGGGCTACATTGATATTGACAAGGTTGTAAGAACTGCTAAACAAGCGGGATGCGACTCAATTCATCCTGGATACGGATTTTTGTCGGAAAATGTGCAGTTTGCGAAAAAAGTACGGGACGAAGGGCTGATTTTTATTGGGCCTCCTGTAACTGCTATCCAAGATATGGGTGCCAAGGATAAATCCAAGGAAATCATGGAGGCTGCTGGTGTTCCCTGCGTCCCTGGGTACCACGGGACCAACCAGGACCCTCAATTCCTGCTGGAGAAAGCCAAGGAGATCAAATTCCCTGTTCTCATTAAGGCTGTCCTCGGAGGAGGAGGCAAAGGCATGCGCATCGTCGATACCGAAAGCGATTTTCTGGACAAGCTCGAGAGCGCCAAGTCCGAAGCACAGGCATCTTTTGGAGACTCTAACGTCTTGATTGAGAAATATATTACCACTCCTCGCCACATCGAGGTCCAGGTATTCGCCGATAAGTTTGGAAATACCGTAGCGATTGGAGAGCGTGACTGCAGTGTGCAGCGTCGCCATCAGAAAGTCCTCGAGGAGTCACCCGCTCCGGGCCTGGATCCAAAAATCCGCCAAGACCTATGGGAGAAGGCTCGTGCTGCTGCTCGAGCCGTCAAGTACGAGGGTGCGGGCACCGTCGAGTTCATCTTTGACAATGACACGAACGAGTTCTTCTTCATGGAGATGAACACACGTCTCCAGGTTGAACACCCTGTCTCTGAGCAGGTCAGTAACGAGGATCTTGTAGAATGGCAACTCCTGATTGCAGCAGGATTCCCGCTACCCAAATCTCAGGAGGAGCTGGAGTTCACTGGGCATGCAATAGAGGCACGCATATATTGCGAGGATGCATTTAATGGGTTTTTACCGTCTTCAGGTAGAGTCTCCCACATGAGAATTCCCATAACGGGAAATCCTCGGTGTGACTTCAGCTTCATTGAGGGTGACGATATCACGGTCAACTATGACCCCATGATTGGCAAACTCATTGTCCACGGTCGTGATAGACAAGAAGCTCTCGCTAAAATGAACTTTGCTCTCGAGGAGTTGGAGATCGTGGGACCGATCACGAATATTGAATTCATAAAGCGTATTGTATCCCATCCAAATTTTGATGGGAATAACCCCGAGAATCTGGAGACTGGGTTTATCCCCAAGAATCCTGATCTTTTAGAGTCAAAGCCCGTTCCCGATAAAGTGCTTGCACAGGCCGCTATTGCCTCTATACTGAATGACGCGCCCGCGACACCTACAACCTTCAGGGCCATATCAGGATGGAATACTTTCGAAAGGACCATCGAATACTCTGTGGGGGACGAGCAGGTTCGCGTAACTGTAAGACCGAAGACTGGAGTAGACCAAAGTTATTGGGTCTATATCGGAGACGGCAAAGAGCCTTTGAATGTTCTCTCAGCAGAATACTCTAAAGGTGAGCACAAGCTCCAGGTACGCTTTGATAGCTCTCAAGCAATCAATTCTGCCGTTGTTTTGCCTACTAGCGTCCACATTTTTGATAACGGCACACACTACACTCTGGAAACTGCAAGACCAAAATGGCTGGAAGATGCACTTGGCGTCTCTGGGGCTGAGAACAGCGTTAGCGCACCAATGCCATGCACTGTGTCGAGGGTTCATGCTAGCGTTGGCGACGAGGTCAAAAAGGATCAAGAGCTCGTCGTTATTCTAAGTATGAAGATGGAGACAACAATAAGGAGCCCGGTGGATGGAAAAGTGAAACGCATATGTAAACCTGGAGACCAACTAAAGCAAGGCACCGTTATGGTTGAATTCGAAGAGGATTTTGAGACTTCGGAATAAGCAGATCTCATTAGGTTCTAAAACAGATAAAATCATGTTATATATATCGTTACAACTCTATTCGAAGGCATTTTCGTTAAGCAGCTTTACTGCAGTTTCACGAAGCTCCACTTTGCGAATCTTTCCGCTTGTGGTCTTTGGAAGTGTCAACTCAAAGCGAATATATTTGGGAACCATAAAATGGCCGAGGCTCTCCTTGATGAAGTCTCTCAACTCCTTAGCTGTGACCTCAGCGCTTTGTTTGAGAACGATAAATGCGCCGATCTCCTCACCATATTTCTCGTCCGGTACGGCGACAACCGAGGCCTCACTCACACTGGGATGTGAAAACAACAAGTTCTCGATATCTTGAGGGTTGATGTTCTCTCCTCCACGAATGATCAAATCCTTTATACGTCCAGTGACCGTTAGGTTGCCATCTTCGTCGAGGACTCCTTCGTCCCCAGTACGCATCCAGATCTTTCCATTTTGGTCTTTGACCATCGCCTCATCAGTCTTGACTGGATCCTCGTAGTAACACGTCTGAAGTGCGTAACCTGAGGTAATAACTTCACCTTTTGCGCCAATTGGAAGTGGCGTGAGACTGGAGTCTGAAGGATTGACTATTTTGCACTCGCTATTGGGAAGCAATTTTCCAATGCATCTTTGCCGAACCTCAGGAGAGTCATCGAGAGTTCCCATAAAAGTGAGAGGCGACGTTTCTGTCATACCATAGCCATTTATTGCCTCAAAGCCTCCCATCTCATTTCTGAGACGCTCCACAAGAGGAGGAGGCATGACGGCTCCCGCGACGATTCCGGTTCTCAAATACTTGAAACCATTTTTGGGGATAAGATATGGCTGAGAGAGCTCACTAACAAACATTGTAGGACTCCGCAAAGACCAGTGCAGTCGTAATTGCGAACGGCTTCGAGTATACGCACAGCATCAAATGCTTCACTAGCAAAAACCTCAGCTGTGCCTGTCGCGGCACAGAGGAGATTCGAAAGAACTAACCCAAAAGTATGGAACATTGGAACGGGGATACAGTAGTGGTCCTGACCGGTAGGATGATGTGATCCTTCAGCGCTGAAACCGAGACGCTTTCCTGCATAAATGGCGTTATTGACGAGATTTCTGTGCGTGAGACAACTAATTTTGGGAGCAGAAGTAGTTCCGGAGGTGAACTGCATGTTTACAACCTCGTTAGGGGATGTTTCAAACTTTCGGGTTTCTACAGGTTTGAAAAGTGACTCGCCCTCGAAGACGCCACGGGAAATCTTGAGACTGTCATTCTGACCATGGATGTGATGCGGCAGACTGAATATATCCATATCTGGCAGCTCCTTGCGCAGGTGTTTAACAATATCAATAGTATCCGCCGCACGTCGGCGATTGCCTTCGTACAAATATGATTGAATGATCAAACCTTTGGCCTGTGTTCTCGAGAGGGCACTAGCATGTTGTCCAGCTTTGAATGCCGGGTTTAGGGGTACCAGGATAGCGCCAAGTCTGGCAAGTGCCATCTGAAGAATTGGGTATTCCCAAATATTGCCAGCACAAACACCGATGCGATCACCCTTTCTCCAGCCAAATTCATACATGTTTGTAGCGACTTGTGACACTTTTTCATTATAGGTCTGCCAATCAAGCTTTGTATTTTGGTGGGCTGAAATAATGGCAGTGTGATTCGGATACCTTCGAGCAGTCCTCTCGACCAACTGACTTGTCGTCAGATCTTCGACTTGAGGTGTGGAGGGTCCGATTGCATGGCTCCATTGAAGCTTTTCTGTTGCTCCAGTATATGTGGGCTTCGCAGCTCGAGGAATTGAAGCAGCTGTCGCGACCGCTCGTCTCCAGAATGACATCTAACTGACGACTCACCTACGGCACCAGATCCAGTTGATATACCTAAAAAGTGACCCCAACACCCCGCATCCCCGCTAAGCTGTGCAGCTGCGAACCGTCCTGCATGTGAAGCTATCGACTCAGAATTCGTAGGAAAGGTAGCTTTAGATAAGAGCTGATCCTCCAACTTGCAAGTCATTTACTAGTAATCGACGATGATCGACCAATTGCCTCGAGTATTGCATGCTGGGAGGTCCACACCTGCACGTCACCTGTTCACGGCATGCACTCCGCACTGCGTGCCGAATTATGACGTTACTCGGATCCAACACAAATTGTAAAACTGTGGCGATGGCCACGATATAACTTACTCGTTTCTATATGAAATTGGGGTAGTATGTCTAGAATTCTCAAAGGGAGCGCTAGGCCAGAATACTCCTATAGACTCGATTAAACTCATTTAGACAGTTCTGCGGGATTTGCTCTTAGTCTTTGAGGAGCCGGTGGCAGTCGCGGAGTCGATTTGCTCGGCCGCAACGGCCTCTCTCTTGACGGCCTTTTTAGACTTGGGGGTTAGGTAGACCTTGATGTAGAAAGAGATGAACAACACCAGGTACGAGGTGAGAATCAGGCACCCGTTGAGGGCGGCGGCCTCCTCACCTGCGCAAGTGCCATTGTTGGGCAACCAGGGCCAGTACTTGCTCACAAAGTATGTGTAAGAGGCGAAGTAAACGAAGCCAAGATCAATGATGAACTGGATGATCTGGAACCGGGTGACCCAGTGCTTCCACCAGGGGCGGATACCGCAAGCACTGAGGAAGTAGTAAAAGTACATCACGACGTGGACGCCAAGGTTCAAAGTAATGGGGACCCATGAGACAGAAGTGCGGCCATTAAGCTGGGAGAAGCACAGCAACGCGGTGGCACCATGGTGGTAGGTGTGCAAGAACGTGAGGGGACGATGACGAAGGACGAGGAAAACTGTGTCCAGCAACTCGTAAAACTTTGTGAGGTAATTCAGGTAGTACAAAAGCTCGATTCTCTGGGTCCAGGAGTTGGGGTTGCAGATACCATAGAAGACACCGTGTTTGCCAACAATAGGAACCAGCTGCTCGGTCAACAGCAGCAACAGAGTCAAGCTCAGCAAAGTCAGAATGAGGTTGTGGAGCTTGAAGATGGGGTTGAGCCTGATCGGCCTGACCGATTTGAGCAGAAACTGGCCACCGAAGATCACCACGTAGTACAGGACGATAGCGGCCGAAACTGCCGGCACAGAAGACATGGGAACATCGGAATTGAACTTGTACTCGAACCTATCCACGTCCTTGCCCGCGACCTTGAGAATCGCCTCGCGGAAAAGCGGGTAGAGCTGAATTCCGAACGGGCGCTCGAGGGACGGGGTGGTGATTTCCCACAAATTAGGGGTGGATTTGACGAAATGGGGAATTTCTGCGACAATATCTTCCACTGCTTGTTGGACTACGGGTTCGGCCATCTTATTAAATGAGTGAAAGAGTAGAGTCTTGTGGAAAATGAGGGGTCTCGACGCGTTTTACTAAAGATTTTCCGCTTAGGTAATCGCCGTGCAGTGGAGAATTCCTTGATCACAAGCTAGAAATGTATAGCCCCCCATCGAGGGGGCTTGATACCGCCGTCAAAAACCGAGGCATCTTGCGCCGTTTGGAGGTGCGGCTTTTCTAGGCAATGCGGCAGTTGTGGCAGCGAAATCGCGGCCGTGAGAAAATTGGGCATGTTTGATCAGTTGGTCAAATTGACAAAGCTGTGGTCAATGCACAATGAGATGCAACGGAGCAAACAAGTTTGGTTGCTGTCAGGCTCGGTCAGCTGCTCAATATGTAGAACTCGCGGAAAATTTGTGGAGACTGCCGTGGAAGCGATACCATGACGGCACCAACTAGAATGTCCTCGCAGCTCTTTCACTGCAAGTTAAACGCACAGCAATGCAATTCAGCCGCAGGGTGCGATGCGGTATTGGCGGTAGCGGTTGAATACATTCTATGACTTTATTTGCAGTACCGACGCTCAGGACTCATGTGGATGCCACTAATCTAGCAATTGTGGCTGGCGAGGTCTTGGCGTTCCCGACACTACGATTTAGTGCGACTATTGGATGTCAAAGTGGTAACCCTAACCGCGATGCAGACGGAGTGGCCGACGAGGTTTTACTAATAAGTAAATTTCCATATGGAGCAAGCCTGTGATGAAAAAAAAAATTGATAGTGATTGCGGCGATGACGAAACTTGTACTGGAAGCTTTAATAGACAGCGACCCCCCTCACAGATATCACCCCATGGAGGCTCATGAGCATATTATTAGAAATTATACAGTGGGACGATGCTGTGAACTTTTGCTCCCGTCGCTTACTAACCCGGCACTGTCACACCAATGTAGACATCAGCAAACAAACAGGACGGAATCATCTAAATAAGGTCGCCTCGACACTGCCGTGGGGCTATACCCACTTGCCGCAGAGATACACTTCAACCGTGCGTCAAATTGCATTAAAGAATCTGGAGCAGCGACGTATCTGACATCTCAGCCCACAAGCAACCTGTTGCAGCATGCATGCAGACCTTTCACTGATGTGTAATGCTGCAGCATCAAACACCGACCGCATGGTTGTGGGGAACGCAACTAGCGGTCGAGAAACTACTGTAAAATATCAATTTATAACCTGCATGTAGTTATAGAATTGTGGTCAATTGAGCAACTAGGGTGGTTTTGATCGAAAGTTGCTCTTATTCTCTCGCTCACCTGCGCTCTCAGCCACATTCTCAGCCTCGCACCCACCAGTCGTGCAGCAAAAGAATATAAACGAGACGGCTGCTTCTGTGTTGATATACCCTCGCAGTAAGAACATGCACATGAAACCAGTCCTAATTGGACTACTAGCGTGCGCGTGCGCACATGAAGGAATGGATATGGATAGCGAAAATACTGCCGTCGCGCCAACCGCGGGATCGGAGGAGTCGACCGCATCACCTCACAACTCACACCACGACTCGAGCCCAGCGGATTCCTCACCAACTACCAATATTACGGCGTCTCCCAAGTCTATGCATGGCGGTCATTCACACGGGATGCCTATATTGGAGATGCCAAATCTGGAGCCTCAGCAACGTCTGTACTGGGAGCAGTACAACACAACCACCTACTTTAATGCAAAAGTTGGCTCCAAACCACTCTTATGGATGCATGCCGCGACCGCCGTCGTAGCATTTGCGGTTCTATTGCCATGTGCCAGCCTCATCAGCTTCTCATCGACCGCACAATGGATCTACGTGCCTCTGCAAACAGTGGTATTGATTGCCGGGATTGCTTCATTCGTATTCCTGTCTTTCTACAGTATCAGTCTCGGAGGCGCTGAGTTATACCCAAAAAATGTCTATGGACCCACCTCGGTTGTGCTACTGGCGACCTTGGTCATTCACTGGGTCTCGCTTATTTCCAAGAGCCTGACGCAGGGATTTGCGCCCATCGACGACGTGGAGTACCACAATCTCGAGGCGCTCGAGCGGGCCTCCCACGACTCTGGTAACGACTGTGGTCGCGAGTTTTCCATCGATGAGGACTTTGAGACGTCACTTCGCTGCCCGCGCAAGCCATCGGCGCTGGTTTCGAAGCTGGCACACTCGAGACTCGGATTCATTTTCGAGAAATTCCATCGATTCGCAAACTTCGTGTTCACCTTCACCACCGTCCCCCTGGCGCTCATGGGGTACGCATACCTGATGATCGGGCTGTTTGTCGGCAACCGCATGGGAATGGGCCACAATGTGTTTGGCCTCCTTGCTCATGGCATCAAGGGATCGGTGTTTTTCCTACTGGGATTCTTTGAGTTGGCGCGCTACTTTGGTGCGTTCGCTTCTCAAGGCATGGCCTGGAACACCGTCACGGTGCTCTCTAAAGACAACGCTCAGCCTCAACGCTGGTACCGTAGGATTTTCCCTCAGTACCCTACCATGGAGTTCTTCCAGTCTTTCTTGATCTTCTTTTATGGATCGACCAATATTTTCTTGGAGCACCTGGGTAGCACTGATGGCAAGTGGACCCCCAAGGACCTGCAGCACGCCTCTATCGCTTTCATGTTCCTTGGTGGCGGATTGTGCGGAATGGTCATCGAGTCCCAGGTTGTCAACCAGTTGATGGGCACTGCGTTCAAGTGCACTGGCCCCACCTCTGGAATTGCCACCCGCTCTTGGTCCTTGAACCCATTGCCAGCCTTGACTATTTTTTGGACTGGCGTTTTGATGTCGCAGCACCAACAAGAGACCGAGCTGGCTACTGCCATCCACGTCCAGTGGGGAACTCTTTTGTGCAGTGCTGCCGCCGTGCGCTTGCTGACCTACTTGATGCTATATATCAAGGCCCCGAGCAACACTGTCGATGCTGACTTGCCCCAGCGTCCGTTCACAGAGATCGTGGTGTCATTCTGTCTAATTTGCGGAGGCATGATCTTCGTTCTCAGTAACCGCGAAAGTGTGGAGTCGATGATCTACCAGGGTATCGGGTCGATGTTCACACTCAACGTAGGTGTCGGCATCTCGTCGTTGCTGGTGGTGGCTGCGGCTTTCGCATTCGCATTCAAGGGCTGGGCGTCGCGTTTGTAGAATTTCTTGACTGTGTGTCCTTTCTTTCAATCCACAGAAGTTCTGTTTAGTTTTTATTCTGCATACGATATGTTGTATATTCTACTCATTAATTTTATCATGACCAGGTAAAGGAGCATAAGTAGATGAATGGCCGGTCCAGAATCTCTCGAAGGGACGAATCAATAAATACTGTAGCTTCGCTCGTTTGGATCCTTTGGGGTAGCCGTTGTGGGCCCGCAAGTTGTTGAGTTGAACCAGCGTGCGAGCGTAACCAACAATCACAAGCATGAAATACAGTCTAACCACTAAAACAAACGTGGTGAGAACAATGGTAACCGCAAGTTCTTGTCCCACAGTGGCACTCTTGTTGAGTGCCTTTTTATCGTCCGCTCTCATCAGAATCTCGACCAGCCTTTTAACTGTTTCGTCCGGCACTTGGTTCGCCTTCTTTGCTCCTACCACGAACCAGTGGACAATAAAATAAATAGTGAATCCAGTGCACATGATAGCGTCCAGAACATAAAAATACGCATAGAATAAACTCGCGAGCGGGCTTTGGGAAGAGATCTTGTAGCCTCCCCAAATAAACACCGGGAGTTCAAAAACGGTGATTAGATTTACAACCCATTCCACTACTGTCAAAGGATGTGAGGTGAACAGCGCACCAACAGCGTAGAACGCCGACGCTTTGTTGAAAATGGCAAACCCAGAGATCACCTCAGCTCCAACCTGGATTGGGAGCCCGAAAAAGCTCCGAGGTATGATTCGGAAACTCGGGAGAAACTTCATGTCAAACGACTTGTCAGCGAACACCAAATATTACTTGTCAATAATGTAACTTCGTTTGAGCGTATGTTCATTTCTAGATACTTGTTGAGATATCTCTGGATCAATTCAGTAACTTTGTAAAGTTCGTGTGTCGATCCAGCACTTTGAGCTGCGAGCTACTAGGGCCGCAGCATTACATAATTTTTTTCCGAGCTAGATTTATGTACAATGGGTGAGATTGAGGAATTGTCAAAGATTTTGGATAAAACTAAGGTCACTAGCGATGACTTTTACAAAAAGGGGACACGGATGTCCAAGCTGAACGCAGGTTATGCTGCGGACAAGTCTGACCACTCTACAACTGAGCAGGTACTCGATGGTCGAACAAGAATGATCATTTTTCGCATGTTGAATAAGGGCATCTTCGATGATCTCAAAGGATGTATTAGTACTGGAAAGGAGGCAAATGTATACCGAGCAGTTCTCGACTCTGGCGAGCAAAAAGCTGTAAAAGTCTACAAGACCGCTATTCTGGCATTCAAGGACCGCGATAGATATGTTGCGGGCGAATATAGGTTCCGGTTCGGCTATTCAAAGCACAACCATCGGCTCATGGTAAAGCTTTGGGCCGAGAAAGAGACTCGTAACCTTAAAAGAATATATCGAGCAGGCATTCCTACGCCTAAACCGCTTAATCTAGTGAGCCACGTCCTGGTAATGGAATTCCTTGGTGACAAAGACGGCTACGCATCGCCAAAGCTCAAAGATGCCGACATTGATCTCGAGCAGTACCCAGCTTTGTACTGGCAGCTGGTCGCGTATATGAGAATAATGTACAAGCAATGCAGACTTGTCCACGCCGATCTTTCAGAGTATAATATCATTTACCACGAAGACAAGCTTTGGATTATTGATGTGTCGCAGTCTGTGGAGCATGATCATCCATCATCGCTAGATTTTCTGAGGATGGACATCAAAAATGTCAACGATTATTTCGAGCGTCAGGGGGTAAACACGTTTAGCGAAATTCAAATGTTCAAGTTTATTACAGGAGATGATGTACTGCCTGCTAATGAGCCCGAAACTGTGGACAACCTCACCGATGTGCTCTCCCATTTAACACCGGAGGAGAAAACGGAAGAATCTGCCAAAGCAGATGCCGTGTTCAGATCAATCTACATTCCTCGGAATTTGAATGAAGTGTTTGATGTCGATAGAGATACGGAGAGAGTGCGAGAAGGTGAAGAAGACTCCCTTATTTATAAAGACATGCTGAAACTACCGTCTAGTAAGACAGAGTCTGGATCAGATGCGTCGGAAGAATCTGACGAAGGGGATTCAGAAGAGGACAGCAGCAGCGATTCAGAGTCCGAGGATGAGAATGCAGTGTCCGATGTTTGGGACGAGAGGTGGCAACCAGAACGTAAATTTGCAGATCGTGAGGCCAACAAAGAGCGCAAGAAGCAGTTCAAAGAGGCTAAAAGAGAAAAGCGTGCCAACAAAATGAAAAAGAAAGACAAGAAGCGATTGGTGGCAGCGTCAAAAAGTCGAGGTAAGGCGAAAAAATAGTGATGGTTGTCATTATTGCTAAAATAAATTATTAATTAGGTAGTCCCACGATTGGCATCATATCTTCCTACAAGCCCAGCCATTTCCAGGAGTGCGCGGTCTTCTCCGAAATTCACATTCTGACGGCGCATGGCTTCACGCCTTTCCCACTCCCAATCGCGCTTTTGGGCATCCAGTATGTCTTTGCTTCCCATTCCCCATGCTTGGATTCCTGTTATTGAGAATCTGTCTTCGTAGGGGGTTTTCACGTCACGCATAGCATCGTCAATAGAGAAGGCTCCGTCGTCATCAATGCATCTGAAAACTCCGTATTCGAGGAATCGGTCGAGTATCAGTGAGATATTGGACTCGCGGGTGAAGCGGATCGTTTCAGTTTGCGGCGGCGCCAGGCCAAACCCCATTCCAATGGACGGAGCGAAATATGCAATGCCACTTTCGGTCCGTGGCTTTACTTTGAATATATTAAAGTTGGGGGATAGCTGATAGATGGTGGCATTTCTACCGCCGAATCCATGCTTTGCACTGACCCTCCAGGGAGTATCCAGATATATGGCAAACTTGACACGCTTCGATGTCCGCGACGACGAATCGGATAGCACTGGGATATGGCGCTCCAGGTCGTCAACACGCTTGGTCAGTCGTTTGCCTTTGATAATAAGTAGAGACGGGGCTTTCCAGTTGATGACTTTGGACTCAAACGCCCTCATGGAGAACCCGTCCTCCCTGGCGTCGTATAGCCGAATGCTCGATGATATTTTTGAACCCATTACCATGTACAGTTGACAGAGCACATCTGGGTCCATGTGATTTTGTGCTAGCATGAGTGCTGCGTGATTTTGATTTGCGGGAACGTCGCTGTGTGCGTCCTTCGGCTGGTCTTGTACTGGCGTGTCGTAAAGAAGCTGGTCCCAGATGATAGCAAAAGATCGGAGAATAGGCTGATACCGGAGAAGTATTAATGAGAATGTGTCAAAGTCGATGATGGGACCCTTGAATGGCTCCAGCATAAGAGCCACAGTGTCTTTTACGACCTTTCCTTGCTCGATGGTGAACTTCTCGGTGGGACGCTTGTCATACACTGCAACCAGGAGCTGAAACAGGTTATTCAGGTCGTCGTATGCGATGTAGTACTTTGAGACTTCCACGTCGCCAGGGCTAATGAACTCCTCGGCCTTGCTCACCGCCTGTACGGCAATACTCAGGAACAACACCTTGCGGACTTGGTCTTCGGTCAGTTTGAGGGCCTTGCTGAGTTTACCGTTGTAGAAACTAATTACTTTGGCGACATTGGGGCTAATTGAGTGCTGAGAGGTCATGCTCAGGGGATAAGAGGCGATAAACACTGCACTCCGCTTGAGAACGACCGATCCCACCGACCCGTTGATTCCTAGTTTGTCAAAGATCTGCTCATCGTCGAGATCTCTGATATGTTTCAATGCGAACTTGTCAATTTCAGGTAGGGCTCGATCCGCTACCGCGTTAACATGTGCCAGCTGCCTCTCGGCTGGCGATGACTTGGGCAGCTCGTTACTGATGCTCTGCCCCATAATGAGAGTGCCGGGGCTGACGGCTGTGGCTGAGTGCGAAGCGCCACTGTGCCGCAGTCGCCACTGCAGGCTAATTTGCATGGATCGAGATTGGCCAAGCCCCGCAGCTATCAGTTCGACCAGTTATACAGCTGGGACAAGTGCTTCAGTCTGAGCCAGTCTGGGGTTCATCCGGTTCGGCAAAACGTGATCCCGGCAATACAGAAAAATTTTGCCATTTGAGGGTTGCCCATGCAGATTTCGCCACGGTAGTGGGGGTGAATGCAGCAACAATTACGAAATTTAGAGAAATATATTCCGCCTTGAACACTCGTACGGTTTGGGGCAGAGTGTTTAGCCGTCTAAGGCTCACCCGTGCCCCGAGGTCCACGCAGAAATTATATGCTTGCTGTATATGCACTCTGCACGCGTCCGTTATTTAACCTAAGCGAAGCCATATCGTTTACGTCTCACATTCGAAACATAGAGATAGATTGGTTAATGGGTCCAGTATCAGTATCATGGCTAAGCTGTGGTATAATTCCTTCTACGCATAAGCACGGACATTTCCTTCGACGGCATTCATCACAACGGACTGATAGAGAAGACCGGCCAGATCACAAGCTAGAAAAGGATGCGATTCCTCCTGATCTCGGGCTGAAGAACGTAAGTTCTGTTGCAATTTTCAAGCCGCTGGACTCTCAGTCCGACTTGCTCAGCCAGTCGGGGCAAGAAGCGGGGATCGGGTTCGACACCAAGATTCCTCCGACAATTCTGCTGTAAATTTAAGAGCATTTTTGTATTTATCGTTTATAGCATTTGCATGTTGATAAGTTACCTGTTACATTGGCCACACCTTTAGCCACAGTACTCTTGATATGGTCAAGCCATTGTATCTGTTTGATCTGCCCGACAAGCTGTCGAGCTCGCTGGTGCCTTTTCGATTCCAGCAGGACTCTGAATCCGACAGCTCAGCTTCAGAGTCGGAATCAGAAGCGGACACTGACGAAGAGCTCGAGCCTCCACCACTCGCAAAAATTGCAGAAGAGCAAGACGAGGAGACGACCTGGAAGCTCCAGCGTCTGGCCCACATTGCCGGCCACCCCTATGTGTATTTCACCTCGCCCGTTCTCGACAATGATCAAGTACTGACCGTGTACAAGAGATGGTTGGACAAGGACAAGCTGCTGGACAAACCAGTGGAGGCGGTGCACGAGCTCGATGCCAGTGGCAAGAGTGCAGTGATTTTGGTCGGTGGTGGCCACTTCAGTGCCGCAATCATCGAGCACAAACCCAAAAGCAACCGACCGGACAGGAATAACCCGTTTGCCAACATTGTGACGGTTGTCTCCAAAAGTTTCCACCGTTACACCACACGACGGAAACAGGGCGGCGCTCAGAGTGCTAGTGATAATGCCCATGGCAAGGCAAACTCGGCTGGGTCTACTATTCGTCGTCAGAACGAGATGGAGCTCGAGAGGGAGATACACGAGCTCCTGGACCAGTGGGCCGCCGAGCTCGATGGATGCCAACGCATATTCTACCGCTCAGCAGGACGCACTAATAGGAAGCTACTCATGGGCTATTCCACCAAGGCACCCATCCAACCCACCGATCCTCGTCTGCGGTCCATCCCCATAACGACAAGACGACCAACTGCAGAGGAGGTCAAACGAGTCTGGACTGAGCTCACAAAAGTTCGCATCATCCCAAAGCCGGACCTACCGACGGTCCCCAAGGAGACCACGAAAACACCGACCCCAGCACCAGTCTCAAAGCCCGCTACTCCCGAGCCACTACCAGTCCTGAGTGAAGAGGAAAAGCTCTCCAAGAGCATTATTGAAGCCATCAACAAGTCACAGTTAACAACGCTTCGAGAGTTGCTAACAAGCTCCAATGAAGGCTATGACTTCATGTTGCAGCCGAAACCCAAATACAAAGCGAACCCCACCGCACTGGTCTATGCTGTCCGGAACGGGAAGCACCAGGTGGTTGCAAACCTGTTGCGTTGGGGAGCGGACCCTACAATTCGCGGAGGAAACCAAGTAATTGGCGACATCGCGAAGCAAAACAATAAGATCGCCGAAACTCTGCAGATTGCTAGAAAAGAACTGGGAGAGTCTCGATGGAATTGGGACGCCTGTCGTGTAGGACCACCAATGACTGCCGACGAGATCCAAGAGAAAAAGCGAGTTGACCAGAGGCAAAAACTCGAGCAGAAGAAGAAGCGAATCGAGATGGAAGAGAAGCAAGCGAAAGAGCAAAGACTGGAAAAGCTCATAGCTAAACACGGGTCTGGTCGTAAGGTTGGAGACTCACAAACTGGAATGACCGGATTGTCCGATGAGGAGAAACGTCATATTGAGCGCGAGAGGCGTGCACGAGCAGCAGAGGCGCGATTAGCTCGACTCCAAAATCACTGATAGCGCACTGGACCGTCGATTTGCACCCACCAATAATCACCCAACTAATTCGGACATGCACAATGTTGTGCACGTTACTTACAAGACATAAGCTGTTCCCATAGGTTGCAGGCTTGAGGATCAATTGGAGACCCACAAGCAATAAAACATTAATTTTTTCAACTCTATAATCGCATCACCTCTGTTGCTTCGCCACATTGATAACGCCACCACGGACCAGTGCCTCCCTCCGGTTACCCCCACGCATGGTCGAACTGCCTCGTTGTCCAGAGTACTTGGATAGCTCGGGCTTTTTGAATGCATGCGTTATACGGTTCATTCTTCATTGCATATGCATTCCGCTAGGGCTTTGTGCAGCTCTAAACTGTTATCTTCACACAAAACAGCCCAAGCAGTTATCGAAATGGTCAAATATGAGATCCGCAGCCACTATTCTCGGAGCATTCTACACTGTCCTGATGTTTGATCAAGTATACTTGGTGCCAGCCGCATTCCTAATATTCCTCAATCAGTACAGTGAGCTTGGCAGAACTGGTATCTGTGGGGGAGACATACTCTGGTTTTACCTGGTGAATGGAATTGGGGAAACATGTCTGGTAATTCATCCGGGCCCTACTGTACTCAGATGTACCAAGACCACGATAAGCTGGCTATGTTTTTTTTTGGAGTACTACGGCTCGAACACAGAGCCCCCAGGATTTGAGAACTCGACTATATTTGGAAAGATTGGATGTAATTTTCTAAGGAATATCCTAGTAATAGCACCTCGGCGTCAGATGCTTCGAGAGGATTTCCCAGGCCTACCAAGTGACCACAATTCAAGATACCTTTATACTCGCTTCAACAGTATATTACTGAAATATTCCCCCAAATGGAAATACCGAGTTATTTGGTCGGTCCTGGAAAACTCGAGTGGTAAAATCCTCTTGAGCATGGTCTTGGAAGTCGCAGGTGATATTTTCACCTATTCTCGACCGATGGTTCTTGCATTTTTTTTGCAAGCATTATCAAACTACCAAGACGGTACTGCAGCTACGCTTTACCCAGCCTATTATTTTGCTGCTCTCCTAGGAGCTACTCAATTGGCCTCCTCTTCGCTGTATAGCCTTCAGAGCACGGTGAATAATTTAGTGTTTGTCACGTCTAGAACAGCACTAATGGCTACAATATATCGCAAGGCGATTGCTTTGAGTGCCACTTCCAGAGTTGTTTACGATAGCTCCAAAATTATGAACCTTCTCAACGTCGATACCGCTATGCTACAGCTTGTTTACAGGTACATCCCCACATTGGTCTCAGCTCCTATCGGAGTAGTTTTATGCACTTGGCAGCTGTACCGGTTCATGGGGCTCCCGTCACTTGGGGCAATTCCTGTGTACGCACTATTCATACCTTATAGTAGCTGGTACACAAGGAAAATGTTCAAACGGTTTCCTGAGCTTATGAAGGCGAAAGACAAACGTACTAAGGCAATCTGGGGCATATTTCGTAACATCAAATCGCTCAAGCTCTACGCTTGGGAAGTGCCTTACGAGGCAGAAACTGCTAAATTCCGTGCTGAAGAGATTGGTGTCCAGGCGAAATATCTTCGTCTAAAATCTGCAATGAATAGCGTCTCCATCATGCTTGACGATTTTGTTGCCACTGCGATCTTTATCGCGTTTCTCTATTATACTGGGGGAGCCCTAACACCAGGAATCGTTTTTCCGACATTGAGCTTGTTAGGTTTTCTAAGCGATCCGTTCCTCGCATTTCCTCGTGCTGTTTCTGCAATCGGTCGAGCTATGACTGCACAAACTCGTATCAATGAATTTTTGGACCAGCCTGAGCACAACTCTCAGAACTTCATTCGAGCTGCGGAGTCTGTAGCATCAACTGACTTTGAAATGCCAACAGTCGAAGTAAAGAACGCGTGCTTCAGCTGGACTGAAGACAACAAGAACATCATTACTAAAAATTTCAGCTTGACACTTAAACGAGGTGACCTATGTTGTCTGATCGGCAAAGTAGGAACAGGAAAGACAGCCATACTTCGGGGCTTGAGTGATCAAATGCATATTGCATCCGGTTCGGTCAAAATTCGTGGGAGCATCGCTTACTGCAGTCAGGAACCTTGGCTTCAATACAAGTCCATCCGTGACAATGTTCTATTCGGTTTACAGTACGAAGAGGACTTTTACTTCAAAGTTTTGGAGTGCTGTCAGCTCACTACTGATATAGCTACTCTAGAGGAGGGTGATCTCACGGAGATTGGCGAAAAAGGCATCAGACTAAGTGGTGGACAAAAGGCCAGAGTAGCACTAGCCAGGGCTATCTATAGTCGGGCAGATGTATATCTACTCGATGACATTCTTTCTGCTGTGGATGAACACATTGGCAGAGAGTTGATTCAGCATGTGCTGAGTGCTTCAGGTATTCTCAGCTCCAAGACGATCATTCTTGCAACAAACTCGAAAAAAGTGCTCAGACATGCAAGTAGTATAGTTTCGTTGGATTCGGACGACCAATCTTTATTGATGGTACCTTGTGCAGATGCATCAATCAGTGATGATGAAAGTGGATACTCTTCAAGCATATCCATATCTTTGGATACGAGTCATGCATTGTCCCGCAAAGAAAAGCTGCATATTGACAATAATGTGAGCTCTCCTCGTGAGGATACGGAAATAGCCTCGAAGGCAGTTTTCACACAACAACTTCAGAATGAAGAAGATGATCAGAGAGCGAATGTTCTTCTGGTTTTCAGGCGGTACCTTTCTTCAGTGGGCCCATGGAGCACCGTGGTAGCTATTGTGTTCCTAGTTGGCAGCGTGCTTTTCAGCAATTTGATTGTGATATGGCTTACTGTGTGGTCCGATAAGGAGCTGAAAGGGTTGAAACAAGCACGTTTCTATGTACTGGTTTATCTTCTGTTGAGCCTTGCCGCAGGGACCAGTATCTTTTCAAGCAACTATTGGTTTTTGGGACACGTCGGCAACAAGGCGTCTGTAAAACTTCATGCAGCAATGGTGGACAGTGTGGTGAACTCACCGCTTGCCTTTTTCGATCAAACCCCCCTAGGCGCACTCATGAATAGGTTCACTGGAGACGTTTCCACACTTGACATGACTGTACCCACCATGCTGTATTTCTTCTTCCGTTCTGTTGTGAACACAATAATTAACTTTTCAATCATGATTTTTGGTGCACCATTTGTTATTTTTGCCTTGCCATTTATCTTCTACCTGTACAACTATTACCGAAGACTCTACATCCCGGTCTCACGCCAGATCCAGCGCATTGTTAGCGCAGCTCGATCTCCGATATTGAGCCATATTGAGGAGAGTGTTAAAGGAGTGAGTACCATCAAATCCTTCGCAAAGATCAGCCAGTTTATCGATATTTACGAGTTTCGCAATGACTATTGGGTGCATGCAGCGTTTCTCAAAAACTCGCTGAACAGGTGGCTAAGCTGGAGAATTAGCGCCTTGACAGTAATTATGACGTGGTGTTCAGCTCTCTGTATGATTGTCATTCTGCAATCCTACTCACGAATGCCTATAGGCATTGTTGGCGTGGTGCTTCATAGCACACAAAGGGGCGGCCAGCTTTTATCTCGCATCATCAAAAGTGTTGCAGACATAGAAGTCAGTGCTGTTGCTGTTGAGCGTGTATTTGAGTACTGTGACTTACCCCAGGAAGCACAGAAGACTTCACCTAGCGATCCACCGCCTGGCACTTGGCCCACCAATGGAGCGGTTGAGTTTTGCGATTATAGTGCAAGATATAGGCCAGAACTGCCAGACATCCTCAAAAAATTAAACCTCAGCATTACCTCAAAGGAAAAAATTGGCGTGGTTGGACGCTCGGGAGCGGGAAAGTCTAGTTTCTCATTAGCTATATTCAGAATTGTGGAGGCATCTCACGGTCACATCTCTATTGATGGTGCCGACACTTCCTTGTTGGGGCTGCGAACATTACGACAGAATCTGTCTATCATCCCACAGGATGCACAGATATTTGCCGGAACCGTAAGGTCTAACTTGGACCCCTTTGGAGAAGTTATGGACCAGAAGCTATGGGATGTCCTAAGGCTATGTCACCTGAGCGAACATTTCTCCAAGTTAGGAACTGGGCTTGATTCAGAATTGATAGAAGGCGGTGAAAATCTGAGTCGTGGTCAAGCACAGTTGATTTGCCTAGGACGAACTCTGTTGCACGACTCTCCTATCCTCGTACTGGATGAGGCGACCGCATCAGTGGATAACGAAACTGATGAAGTGGTTCAAAAGACGATAAGATCTGAATTCAGAGACAAGACTATTATAACAATTGCGCATCGCCTAAACACCATTATGGATTGTGACCGCATATTGGTATTAGATCATGGGGAGGCTCGAGAATTCGATGCACCCGACAAACTTCTCGAATCAAAGGGCATTTTTTGGTCGCTAGTTCAGACACCTGAAGAGCTCTAGCTACAAGTAGTTCCGTTTACGGCTGCAACTTCAAAACAGGTAGTTATACTGACGCTTCTTTCGAGTAGAGAACTGCATTACATACTATTTACAATAACTGAATGTGAAATGTTTGAAATAAAATTAGATTAGTTCTAGAATCACTAATGTCGGTGGAGCTCATTTTTAGCACCAGAAACGATAGGTACGGAAGAAAATGTTCTTTTGAGCGACCCGCTCCTTCTCCTCTCGGATTTCGGCTTTGACCTGCTCCATATTGAGGTTACGCATACCGGTGTCAAGGTCCATATCCTTAGCCCGGATGTAAAGTCCGGTCCTGAACCAAGCTTTGTGGCCCAACCAAAAGGCCAAGACGATGGGAACGGAAAGGTAAGCCTTGAAGAAGGATTGAGCTCTTGCTCCGCCAGTTGAGTCGTCATTCAGAGGCCAAACAGCAATCCAGAACTGCAAGCCAAGGATGGCCACATTAATACCGAATCCAACCCAAGCAGTATACCATCCACCGGGACAAGTATAAGCCATCTCGTCTAATGAGCGGCCCTGGACGGACATACCTCTGCGGAAACGGATGTGAGCCAAATTAATTGATCCCCAAGTGAAGATAGAGCTCAAACCACTCAAAGCAAGCAACCAATCGAAGACCTCAGCCTGTTTATCAGAAGCGGCGAGGAAACACAACAAACCGAAAATGAGGGTGAAGCAGACGGCAACCAATGGGCGTCCCTCGCGATCAATGTACGAGAAAATACGGGGTGCCTGTCCACAGGCTCCAAGTGCACAAAAAGTACGAGAGCATCCGTATACCGAAGAGTTTGCCACCGACAACACGGAGATAATGATAACAGTGTTGAAGATCGAGGGCAACGCATGGACACCAGAGTTTTGGATGGCAATGACGAACGGGGAGATACGACCATCCTTCTGTCCTTCGAAGGTGGGGTTATACTGTGGATCATCGTAAGGTACCAAGCATGCAACAATTGTGAGGGATACAATGTAGAACAAGCACACACGCCAGAACACCTGCTTAACTGCACGAGGAAGAGCCTTAGCAGGATTGTCAGTTTCAGCAGCAGCCAAACCACTAAGCTCGGTACCAGCGAAGGCAAACGCAGCGTTGACGAACACTGCAACAACACCTTTGAAACCATTAGGGAACGATCCGGGGTCATACCAGTAGTGAGTTCCTAAGTATTTATTGGTAGGAGGGCCGCCGGCTGCCTGAATGATACCGAAAATGCAGAATCCAATAACAGCCAGGACCTTGATAAGCGAGAAGATGAATTCAGCTTCTCCAAAGCCTCTTACACCGAAAATATTGATGAAACCAATTGCAAACCAGAACAGAGCAACCCATGCAGCTTTGTTGACCCGTGTTGCAGAGTTATTATCAGTATCCCAGTATCCTATGACCAATGCACCTGCAATCAATTCAAGAGGGTAAACAACGAGCCATTGAATTCCGTAGTTCCAACCCATTGCAAAACCCCAACTGGGATCAAGGAATCGAGAAGAAAACACCGCGAATGAACCAGAGACAGGATAACGAACAGCAAGCTCTCCGAGTGTATTCATGGTCGAGAAGAGCATAAGACCAACAAGGAAATAACCAATAACAACACCACCGGGGCCACCATTCTGGAAAGAGCCGGCTGAACCAATGAACAAACCGGTACCGATAGAGCCACCGATAGCCAACATGATTAGGATACGTTTGTTCAAATCTCTCTTAAGAGGTTGATTTGCGGTAAGAACAGCGGCAATTTCATCTTGGGTCATGCCTTCAGTGTTGATTTTGGTCATGTTGACGGGCTTGAAGCCATCGTAGAACCTCTTCCAGAAACCCCCTTCACGAGGGGGAGCCTCGAGAGAAGAGTCGGATTTCTCGGCGCCATGGATAGCGGCGTTCTTCTCAACGTCAGACATATTCTGACACGTTGTGCCTGAGCACTTACATTTATATGGATGACGAGCGTATGCAACCCCGTCTTATCATATGCACAAGCTGCAGATGCAGGGTTTTTTTAACCGCAAAAGTGTCCACGAGAGGTTCAGTTGACAGTCGCCAAGTACGTCCCCGAAGGCTCTAGAATCTATATTATGCTTGATGTTTTTAATTTAGACGTTACTTATTGAATGTATCCATAGGGCTTGAGGCAAGTATCACTGCATATGCAATGCACGGTGAGAGGTGGAGAGATAGTGCACCGCGCGATAGGTGGTCAGTATGCGAAAATCACGGCATGGAAAGAGTTACGACCGTTAGATGACAAGTTCCAATCGGGTAGAAGTGTGAGGTCTTGTAGGGCGTTTAGTTTCTAACCATTAATGCGTTATCTCGAACGGCTGACTACGTAATGCACGCAGCATGCCAAGGCAGGCGAGCAGAATACCTCAATGTCTGGCACACGCCACTCAAGTTACAGCGGCTAAAAATGAGATTGCGCTTGCAACATGCAAAAGTAACGACGATGTCTTTGAATAATACGGAAGAGGTGTGCATATCTAGCTAACCGAGGTGAGCCTCCTGCCAAGAGAATGTAGATTTTTGGGTTACTTTGTATCGTCCAGGGCTAGGGTATTCAATGGGGACCGTAACATCCATAAGGAATTACCGCAATGCCGCATTTTCCCCTTCGGATTCAAATAGACACACGAGTCCGGATTCGTGCAAAACATACTATTTTGTTTGCCTGGTGAGGTTTCGCTGGATAACGGGGCCTCGATCCGTTGTAGGTGCTGCATCACCCTTATCTTGCGTCACTTGAGGCACCACACACGGGTGCTGGAGAGCTGCCAATGCAAATTGGTTTGCGAGAAATTACCGATTGTTCCGAGAAAGCTGCAACATTCAGCGGATCCTCATTCATTCGCAGTCAAAATGTCGCAATTTCACCCACTTGCATAAGCCATGTTGCTTGTGATTGGCTGATAATGTACAATCTTGTCTGCAGTCTTGCTCAACCGACCATGCGACCTCGTCTGAAAGTTGCAAGTTGTTCACCACTGACACACTGAATTAGGATAAAGAGCCTTAAAACCCCTCGTGGTGTTGTTTGCGTGGAGCTCTATGATTTTGGGTCGACTTTCCATAGCGTAGAAGCCTGATCAGGGTAATGTGACCTATGCGAGATACTGTACGTTCTGCAGAGATTATATAATCACAGATAAGCCCCTCTAGGGCGAAGACCTGCCAAGGAAATTTCACGTTGGCAAATATCGATGAATACATAGTATCAGAGATCCGTGCGGTAGATTTGTCAGTTGAGTTGTTGTGGCGATAAACTCCAATTTCGAAGTGCGAATAAGATAGGCGGTAAATGCGAACCTTAATTGTCAATTCATGTTTATCACGGCCATCTAAGCTGTAAACTGGCTAACCACATCGTGTGACCACCGGTGGATATTACATAAGCGAGAGCGAATTTAATCTTCAGTTGGACCCACCAGAAATAGTATGGCCAATTTAGACGACGAAATTCTTGAGCAGGTCGGCGCTTTCCTGAAGGCAGTCGATCTCAAGAACACTGCTCGTGCGCTGAAGCGTGAGCGTCCGAACCTGGACTTTGATAAACACGACGTCGCAGAGTTTGTCAAGCGGTTCAAGGCCGAGCAGGCTAGCGACGAAGCGGAATCGTCAGACTCGTCCTCGAGCTCAGAGTCTAGTTCAGAGGCTTCCTCCGACTCAGAAGCTGATTCCAGCTCTAGCGAGTCTAGCTCTAGTGAGTCTAGCTCCAGTGACTCTGATTCCAGTGACTCTGACTCTAGTGACTCTAGCGACTCCGAGTCTGATGAGCCCGCCGAGGCATCTGAGAAAAAAGCCTCGAGCTCCAGTGAGTCTGACTCCAGTGATGCTAGCGACTCTGACTCTGAGTCCAGCTCGAGCGAGTCTTCCAGCGATGGCACTAGTGATTCAGACTCTAGCGAGTCTAGCTCTGACGACTCTTCCAGCGACAGTTCTGACGCAGAAGACGAAAAACCTGCAGCATCGACAGAAAACGCAAAGCCTGCAGATAGCTCTGAGAGCTCTGACTCTAGCTCTAGTTCCGAGGACTCGGAGGATTCGAGTTCCAGCTCAGAGTCTGATTCAGATGACTCCGGTTCTGACGAGTCGGACTCGAGCAGCGCTAGTGCTAACTCAAGCGGCAGCTCTGACTCGGGTGCGTCGGGCTCTGATTCGAGTTCCGACTCCGATTCAAGTTCTGATTCAAGTTCCGGCTCTGATTCGAGCTCCGACTCAGACTCGAGCTCCGATTCTGACTCGAGCTCCAGCTCGGACTCGAGCTCGGACTCCGAGACCTCTGGATCTAGTGAGCCAAATGCAAACGATGCGGAAATTAAAACCAAAAAGCTCACAGAGGTCGTGCCGGTACCAGCCCAGCAGACCCCCAAACAGCGCGAGTACTTCTCACGGATCGATCAATCAAAGATCCAGTTTGAAAACGAGAAACTCCGAGATAACTCTTACAAAGGAGCGGCCGGAACCTGGGGCCAAATCGCAAACGATAAGCTCAGCCAGGTAAAGGGCAAGCACTTCACCAAAGGAAAAAACAAAATGAAAAAGGGCAGCTATCGCGGTGGCACTATCCTAACCGATGCAGTGGGAAGCTATAAATTCAAAGACTAATATATATGGTAGATAAATTAATGCATCTGGAGTGGAGGGGGCGCTGTGGCGAAGTGCATATTAGCGGGTGAGTAACTGCCGCTGCCACTTGCGATTGCTGAGGTACGATGCCCTTTCTAGTATTGGGATATAAAGTTATGCTGGGGGCTGCACTGGCGGTCGGTGCTGCCACCGCTGTGCTCCAGCACCAAGAGGAGATCAAGGCCATCATTGAGAATTGGGATGAGATAGTCGAGGGGGTCAGAGCCAACATCAGGGAGGCAATTGACCGGAAGAATGGGAAAATCCCGACTGGCCCCGTTTCTGGAAGCGGAAGCGGCACCCTATTCGAGAACTACTCGACTTCCGACTCATCAGATAAGTCCGACACTGAGACCGAACAAACTCGGGCCACTTTGCGGCGTCGAATTGTGCGAGATAGAGCCAGGACTAGCTCCGAGGAGAACAGCGACTTTAATGGGTCGTTAGAAATGCCGTCTGGTCCCAATTACTCAGAATCGGATGTATTCAGAACTTGCACCTCGGACTCTGAGGCGTGCCTTAGCGACTTTAGCATCATTTCCCGCGAGCAGCACTGGGGAGAAGAAAGCTGGTCCGAAGGAACTAGTGATTTTTAGCACCATTCTTAAATTATACATATTTATAATTATTCCATGTATGTGAGTGCTCGTCGCCTTGGACGCACGAGGTTAGGGCAAATTAAGGATCCATATGCAGCCGAGCGGACCGACTAAACGGGGACCCTTTGCGGTCGAAAAACCGCCAGTTTATTGATCTGAGGCATTCCCAGTATGCTTCCTCGGATTCTCGACGCAGCCTCCAATTTTGTGACTGAGATGAAAAACATGTAAGCAGGAACTAACCATCTACCAAGACGCCTGGTGTTCTGCCGTGGAGCCGAGATGCGACCTCCATATGTCAGTATTCGAGCAAGATTCATAACGATATGCTTTGCACTACTAACCGTATCCACGGTGGTATTGGTCGCAGCGTCGTATTCAATGTCGCAGCGGATCCTCATCAAGATGAAAGAGGTCAACCTCGACTTGGTGACGACCATGAAGCAAGCTCAGGCCTCCGAGATGCTAGTGTCTATGTCGAAGCAGCTGATTCGAACCACAGTGTCGGACCCAATCCAGACTATTGTCCTGTACAACCTCACTACCATCGATTCCACCAAGGTATCGCTGCTGGAGGAAACGATGCAGTCACATGAAATGCTGGCCATAAAAATCTACAACAGGACGCTCCACGAACAGTACAGCCTGGCCTTGGATCCTATTCTGCCAGATTTCTCCAACGTGCCGGCCGGGGTTTTACCAGATACGGGTAACAATACCTACAGTGCTGTGTGGACGGACGTAAATGTCACGGGCATTTCAGTGGGAGGCCCTGCTCCTCTGGGAAGTACTAACGGCACTTATGTGATGTCGTTCTCCATCCCAGTCGTCAGCATCACAGCAGCGAATCTCGGGCTAGATACGCAGCCTCAGGATCTGATAGGACTGACTATTGTTGGATATGTTACAGTGATATATGACTGCTCCAGCCTGCAAACCTTCCTCAAGGAGACTCCACTCAACGATTCTAATGGACGCAGTGAAGCAGTCATTTGCTTGCTGGACGAAGACCAACCCCGGGTGCAGTTGATGCTCCCCTACTTGAGTGCCGGAGCTCCGCTTTGGTTTGAGTTCGGTGAATACGCAAACATACCACGCAGTATGTGGAGGACGCTTTTGAACGATAAGTCAGTCCTGGCTCAGAATAGCGGCTACAACAATGGCCTCGTGAGTATATCGACCTTGTCTTTTCAGTCGGGCTTGCGGTACGTCATTGCGTCCTGGCAACCAGGAAAGAGCGTGCGGGCAGATATCATTGCTTTCATGCATGACCTCATTATCGCCATTTGTGTCATCGAAGCAGTGATGTTTGTGGCATTCTTCCTCCTGCTACGATGGATTACCCGTAATCTACTAAGGCTCATATCAGCGACTTCCAAGCGTAAGCGGGCCCTGGATGTTTCTCAGGGCCGAAGAATCCCTACAATGAGTGAAACCTCTGATGATGATATTGATTCTAGTGGCACCGCGGTATCGACATCTTCGAACTGGAAAGCCTTCCACAAGGGCAGCACCTCGAAGCTTGGCTTTTGGCGTGGAATGAGGATGCTGAAATCGCAAGAGAAGAAGTCTGACGATACTGCTCCCTCTCTGAAACCTAATAATTCCCTCGTTGTCGATGTTGAAAAGCAGTCAACCAATACTATTGGGAATTTCGACAAAAGACACCCGTTATACTTTCAGCTTAGCGATGAATGCGTGGACATGGCCATACGTATTGACTCAATTTTCCAGGCTCTGAGTCGTCAATACAAAATTTTGGAAGAACGCGTGGAGATCCGCAAGAAAGAAATACAGGAAGCTCAGCGGAACGCTGATGAGGCAAATGCTGCAAAGACTCATTTCCTTGCTCGGGTCACCCATGAACTCCGTACGCCTCTAAACGGCATTTTGGGAACAGCAACGTTGTGCATGGATGAGGAAGATATTACAAGTGTACGAACATCCCTCAAAACGATCTACAAGTGTGGTGAGCTACTATTACATCTCCTCACTGATCTCCTCACATTTACAGAAAGTGAGCTGGAAACAGATGCTCTCGACGAACGTGAATTCATGCTGGACGAAGTGACTGTGCAGATATGGGCTATTTTCCGTGATCAGACAGAGAAGGCGAATATCAACCTGGATATCAGTATTGGCCCTGATAGCAAGGCTCTCATTGTGTATGGTGACTTGAATCGTATCTTACAAGTGGTGTTCAATCTCATGTCAAACAGTCTCAAGTTTACACCTGCTAATGGGCGTGTCGAGTTCAAGGTTACTTCTGAAGAAATAGAAGATGGAGCGGAGCGTCTCGTAACATTTGTAGTACGAGATAACGGCCCAGGAATTGCGCCACACCTTCAGGCCAGGGTATTTGAAGCGTTCGTTCAAGGTGAGATCGACAACACCAGGGTTCGTAAAGCTGGTGTTGGTCTTGGATTGAACATCTGTGAGGAACTAGCAAAGCGCATGGGAGGGTCGATTAGCTTAAAGTCTGAGCTTGGACATGGCGCGGAATTCACCTTCAAGTTGCCATTGAGATACGTTTCCACAAAGAGAAACAGCAGTCGCGGCATCACCAACGAGAATCAGAAGAATCTTTGGCCAGAATACGAACTGTACAATACTGACACAATCATGAAGAAGGCTGAAGCTGAACTCGGTGTCTCGAAAAAGATCTCGAGTGGAATCAATTCTGGCGTCACTACTCCCAAATCAGAGAAAAAGAGCTTCAATGCCGATCACTCGGATGCAGACACGAAAAAGGAAGAGTCGATACCTGATCTTCCTACTTTACACGGATTTGAAGGCAACAATGATGATCAAGCGAGACCCCCACTCAATAGAGCGCCAACTGCTTCGAGTGCTCCGGTAGACACCGCTTTGCGTGTTCTCGTGGCGGACGACAACAAGGTTAACCAAGAAATCATGAAACGAATGCTCAACCTTGAAGGTCTCGCCGACATCGAGGTTGCCGATGACGGATTAGAAGCCATTGAGAAAGCTAAGCTTGCTGCTGACGATGGAAAACTGTTTGATATTATTTTTATGGATGTGCAAATGCCTAATTGCGACGGTAAGAAGGCGACCCAGACATTACGTGAACTCAAATTTTCCGTGCCCATTATTGCAGTTTCTGCTTACGCTAATGAAGAGAATGTGGAAGCTTGTTTGAGCGCAGGTATGAACCTGTTTTTGGGTAAGCCCCTCAGGCGACCATCTCTCCACAAGCTGCTCCAGGGCCTGCATGAGTTCACGACGCGGGCATGATTATTTATTCAAAAATTTTTGCACCTCATGTATTTATTATAATGACTTTAATTGCATCTTAATTAATCGAGATTTGAATTACGTAATAGAATCTTATTAGTGAGCTCCATGTGAATGGATGATGTACACTAATGACTCGCACCACACTAACTACCGAGGACACACGCTCGCGGACTTTGAGCAAATTTGAGCCAGAAGAGTTACTGAAACTTCTAGAGGGGTTCAAGCCATTAGTTGGGGCGAATCCTGCTCAAGCTGAGGAGATCTTGTCGTCGAACCCTGATCTCACATATGCTATTGTGCAGTCCCTACTTTTGATGGGATTGGTAACGCAAAACGTCATTCATACTGTGACTACTAGCGCTGCTCAGCCCGCAAAAGTTGCCAGTCCACCTGTGGCTTCTCCCAAACCTCGCCCTGCAGATCCCGCACCCTCAGCTGCACCAGCTCCTGCACCAGCTCCAGTAGATAAATTCGCCGGTATGGAGCCCCAGCAAGTCGAAATGATTAAACAAATTCTGAATCTTACTGAGGAACAAATAAATGGATTCCCAGTAGACCAACAAGCGCAGATTCGCCAGCTTAAGCAGCAGTACAGCTAAGACCCCTGTCTTCTCGATCCGACCCAAAGAGTTTTAGAGCCTGTGCTGATGACAGTGGATCAATCCTTGGAGGATGATCTGCTCAACTATGAAAGAAAATGCTATAATGAGGGGTATGCAGAGGGCCTTTCCAAGGGAAGAGAACAAGGGTTCGTGGAGGGCCGCGAATTGGGTATTCAAACGGGGTTCCAGCGCTACTTATCTTTAGGTGTCTTGGCAGGCCGAGCAGAGCTCTGGAATCGAGACCGCAACAAGTTAGATGAAAAAGTGCTTGCTCGGCTGGACAAGTTATCTAGTTTGGTGGATGTGCAGGACTATACTAACAACCCTAGTACTGTCGAGAAAGTCGATTTCAATATCAAACAGGCACTCAATAAAGCGAGAAATGTTGCATCGGCCACAAAGTCACCAGCAGTGAACGCACACGAAATCAAGATCGCCTATCAAAGAGAAGACAACATTGAGGACTTGTGAATATTAATATTATGGCACTAAATTCTATAAAAATACATTTAGCATTAGACCTGTCAGTAGGACGTACAAAGTTTGCAACCAGCAGTTTATAACGAGTAGAGCAAGAGCTACCATTATGCGCAGCTCAAACTGGAAACTCCTCTATACGTTCGTAGCTCTCACATCGGTATGCCTCCTATTTCATATGTTAACCAGCTCCAAGCACGAATCGATCGAGTACTCTCGGAGTCCATTGTCTCTGAGAACATCGCCGCTCTCTTCTTCAAGTAAACCCCTCGAGTCGTGGCAGAGAGATACCCTTAGTGAATATGCCATCAGCCCTGAGTCGAGAAGTGCACTTGGAACGACGCCAGAAATACGAAGGTACTATCTCGAGATTTCTGACGGGGATGTAAACATCGATGGCATCAAAACAACACAGACATTGATAAACAATCAATATCCTGGGCCACTAATCCAGGCAAATATAGGAGATACGCTGATCGTTAATGTGCGCAATCGCGGCACGCATCCAGTTAGCTTGCACTTCCATGGGATGGATCAGAACAATACTAATTTTATGGACGGAGCTGCGGGTGTGACTCAATGCCCAATAAAAGCACACCAGAGCTTTGAATACAGCTTTGTTGTGCGATCAGCAGGGACGTACTGGTACCATAACCATATTGGGGTTGAATACGCACGAGGACTTGTTGGGCCAATGGTTGTGCACGATCCAAACCATCAGAGTGACTATGGAGACGATATAATCGTGCTACTGTCGGACGTATACCAGGACCTGGATGCAGCACTCACAGAGTATTTCGAACCGTATATAGGTGGGTCATTCCCGTTACCTGACAAGGTACTCATGCAAGGAACAAAGCAGCCCTCTGCTACTATAACCAGCTCCAAGAGAGCCAGAGTAAGGCTTATCAACGCGAGTAGTTGCCTGAATTTCCATTTCACTGTCGACGACCACAGCATCGAGGTGATTGAAGTGGATGGATTCCATGTAAAACCACGAGCAGTGTCAACAATACCCATCGCGACTGGTCAGCGCTACTCCTTTCTTCTTGACAATATCTCCGGGACATTGCAGGAACACTGGATGAGAGCCAGGGTAGATACCGCAGGTATCAAGGATGTTCCCGCGGCGTTGAAAGAGGAAAGTCGTGGAGTTTTGGTATACCCTGATTTTCATCAGGTTGGCCACGCGAACCTATTGAGACAGAATCCTAGCAAGCGATTTGTAGGTGCATTCAACGAATTTGACCTAGAGTTCGAGCCTCTGGATGTTGCTCCTCTGTCAGAGAGCGAAGCATCGTTAATACTACATGCGGATATGGGCCGTGACAGTTTTGGAGTGGTTATGGGGATGTTCAATAACACGCGCTATCACAGAGAAACCAGTGGAGCGCACTTAGATGCGTATCTTTTAAAGGCACGCAGACATCATCACCACAAACACGTGAGTACAATTCGGACATTTATGGAAGCTATTGAAGTCGATCTCGTACTGAAGAACCTGGACGATGCCCCGCATCCATTTCATATACATGGACACCAGTGTTGGGTCTTGGGGAGAGGCTCGCTAAAAGGGTATCCTGCACTAGAAATGGAGGCACGAATCCCTATAAAAAGAGACACGTTTTGGGTGGACTCCGAATCCTTCATCAAGCTACGATTGAGGACCGACAACCCGGGTCTGTGGCTCATTCATTGTCATAATATTTGGCATGCGCATGCCGGAATGGAGTTCGAGTTCGTGAGCCTACCTCAGCAGCTGAGCAAACAGCAAGCATCCTTCGATTGGATGAGGTTATGCTCCTGATTAAATCTGGCCGCGCAAAAGGACAGAGCATGGTCCTCTAAACTCGAGCTTCTCATGATGCGTATATTCGAAAGATTTGTCTTGCAACTCATCCCAAGCCCTCGAGCTGACAGTTTTCGCGGTTTGCCAATAATGTGGAAGCTGTGCAGGCAGCTTAGCCGACTCTGCTACCGGATTCAGTTCTTTGGATGCTGACTCGAGTGTGTTTGTTGTGTTCAGAGCCTTGGGCTGGGCCACATTATCTTTCACGACACTGCTGGTTTCGTTGATGCTGCTGATTTCCTTTATGCTGCTTGTCTCCGTGATACCTTGCTTGACACCGTCCTGAAGAGTTTTGTCGACACTCTCTTTTACCGGAGGGGCAATCGCCTTGACTGAGCGATTTTGGGGGAGCTTCTTAGCAGTCCACCGCACTGAGCGAGCAATATAGCTGTACAGGCCTGTGGTGACCAGCTTTGCACCCTGGTACACTCGCACCAAGCCGTCCCTAAACCACTCGAACCAGCCTCTCGCGACATCCAGAGATGTCTCTAGAAAGATTGAGGTTGGTGAGAGCCCGGTATAACCGACCAGGTACTGCGGATTGACCACTAGACTACTGGCTTCTGGTACATCAACCCTGTACACACCTCCAGGGGCGGCAAGAGCGAACTCCTGCGCTGCTGTTGCGACAAGATACTGGCTTCTGACAGCCCAGTTTTCGGTTTGTGATAGAATCGCTGCCTGTCTCCGCAGTCCGAGGATAGCAGTGACAGGCCCGGTGACCTGATTCTCGACTAGCTTCAAGTCAGGGATATCAGCAACCAACAAGCTGGCTGCCCCAGGAATGATCCGAGCAGACTGGCCCTGTTTTAGCGAGAGCTCGAGAGCGCTACTCTGCAGTCCGACAACTCTGAATGCCCCCGACTTTGCGATACTGCTCATTGGAAGTTCTCAGGTAAGCCGGTCGCTCGATCCAAGTATAAATGATGCTCTCTCAAGAACTAAGAAACAACTATATAACCAAATAATGAATACTGGATATAATCTGGTTGAAATGGTAATTTGGCAAATCTTGGTGAACCTGAAACTTGCTTCATCGAGAGACAATAGATAATTCTATAGTACTATTTCTCCTCTACTCACACGGCCACGAATATCGAGCACAGCTTGGCGCTGGTCAGGTGGAAAGGCCCGAATTTCGTCATCTGACAGGGCCATTACTTGTAGGAGCATCTGACGCTGGTCATCGGGCAATGTAGATGAGGATTGGGCGTTATTCGCAGCAGTCTCCATTGAAGGTACCGGCAGGTCCTGCTGCACTGTCTGCTGCACTGGTTGCGGGGTGTTGCGAGATCGGCTGTTTGATTTTGTTTTTCGAGATGGCTCGGGCAAAAGACTGTCAGCTTGGCTCTGACTGATTTTTCCCAGGCTGATGGATGCTTGCACCAGAGCCAGTGCGAGTTGCGGGTTTTTCTGCAATACTTCACGAGCCAGCACCTTGTCTTTTCGGATCAGGTCTTTGAAATCCCCTACGAGCTGTTCTTTTTCATCACCTTTCATTTCTTCCAACACATCAGCAACCAATTGTGCTACCTGGGAGGTAGTCTCGGAGTTACTATCGTTGCTATAATCTACTTTTAGTCTCTGCTGTCCGACCTGAAAGTTGTTCAGGTTGCGCACGGCGCTGGCCGCACTCTCTTTGTCACGATACTCAACAAAGGCAAAGCCTTTTGATTTACCGGTATCTTTGTCGAAAACCAGGCGGATCTCTTCAACAGGGCCCACTGAGCGAACGATGTCGCCAACTTGTTCTTCGGTATAGTCGAAAGGAATCCGACCGACATAAACAGTCTTTGAGGATTTAGACATCAGCTGTAGATTCTGCTGTTGCTAGCTCACTATTTCTGAGATGCGGACTGCTTGGAAGGATGTGAAGAGTCCACAAACGCTTACCAATGACAGTATTACCAACCTGTTCTGAATCTCTGACTAATTTACTACGGTGTGCCGGAGCCGCCTCGGCACGGGCGGCTCCAGCTTGTTCTCGAGCGGCGAAGCGGTAAGAGTAAGGGGCAAAAGCGATATATTTAGAAAACTAGTGCTTCTGCGTCTTCATGTGATCGACTCGAGAGAGAGCTCTCGGTGTTTAGTTATCGACGAATTTCTAGCGCCGATATTGAGTTCGAAAGATATAGAATTAAATGCAGTATTCTACTCTCCATTCTCAACCAAACCGGGATATCAGGGGCAGCATATACTTAGTAATTTGCATGAACGATGCGGAGGAGGAATTACTGACACGAGAGGTTCTCGAGCGACGAAAGAGCAGAAAAATGGGTTCGCAGTCACCGTCTGCCTCGAAAACGTATTACAGGGCTCCCGCGTTGCTCTCGAATAGCTCCAACCCAGGAATCAATGCCACCCTACTGGTAGCATCGCTGGTGGTGTCCATCTCGTCTCTGATGAAGATAGACGAATTTGCCTGGAAGTGTACGTTTGTGTGGACATTCTGTTTCGGAGTCGCCTACGTTTACGCTCCTGCTGACCGAAAGCCGACTCTTGAAACTGCTCTGATTCCGGTGATCACAGCTGGGGCATCGTTACAGTTCAAGCACGCATTTTTCAATTTGGTAATATCGCTTGCTTCTGCAGGACACCATGGACTATTTCTCGGAGACCTGCTAATGCTCTTGAGGGGGTTCCGGTTGGTGGATGCTACATGCCCCATAGTGTCGTGCATTGTCTCGGCGTTCCTCAGCCAAATTGCTGGAAACTCGCTCGACTACAATGAGAAGTTTTTACTTGGAGCGCGATTTACCAACTTCCTTTGGTTTGCAACTGCTTCCCCTGCGTATCCAGTGCTAATTGCAGGCGTTGCTGGTCTACTGGCCCCCTATACATGGATCCGCCAAGTTGTCAGGCATCTTCGAGACCTACGAAGGCACCGGGTTAATGATAGGCTCCTTAATAGCCTGGCAAAGCGAATTTATTTGACTTTTGTCGTGGCAACTGTTACTATCTTCTTGTCATTGGTGAGATTTTGTGGCCCAGTTCCGCTATCGTGGTATTTTGAAAGCATATACGAGAATCGCAAGACTATTGGGTACTGGTGCGCTTGTTTGATGGTGGCGTTTTCTCTCACGTGTTTCAAGTCTCAGGTGAGCCTTGACTCGAGAAGAAAACTTTGGCATCTATGTATAGTTTGTATGTTCCTTCCGGAGCACAATGTGGAATTCGTGCAATTCGCACTGGCAGTCGCGATTGTTGGCTTCTCCTTCATCGAACTCGTAAGAGCGATCGCGCTGCCACCTTATGGTCGGACTATTCATGAATATCTCAGACCATTCATCGATCTCCGTGATACTAAGGGCCCCTTAGTTATAAGCCACATCTACCTTCTTCTTGGGATTGCGGGTCCTTATTTTGCAGGTCATGGCTCACGAGCGGGCGTGATTTGTCTTGGAATGGGCGATACCGCTGCTTCTCAAATAGGAATGCGATTCGGACGCCACAAGTGGTTTGGCGATAAGTCACTTGAGGGAACAGTGGCATTTTTCGTGGCATGCTGGATTGGGCTGGTCATCACAGACACACCACTCAAAACAAGCGCCATCGTGGCTGCAGCATCTGCACTTTTAGAGGCGGTCAGCCCAGTTAACGATAACCTGATTTTACCAATGTACATGCTCGGGATGTCGAATGCAGTTCAGAATCTCTTGTCCTAAAATAATAGAATAAGGTGAATGGGCTTATTTATAAAGATAATATTGGGGATTCATTATATCTTCTAATTAGTACATAGCAAATTAATTTTAGATTCTTTAAATCGTGAGAATATCTAGTCGTAAATTTCCAAGGGCGTCATGCGATCCATCTGGAAGTTCCAATTGCCACTTTCAATCTCCTTTCTCAGCCACTCCGTGGGGAAAATTACCAGATTTCCTGTTACAGCAGTTAGTACTTCCTCAGCACTTTGCGCGCTCATGACCTCCTCAAAATGACGCCAGGGTCGCGTAGCGGTGAAATGACGTTGTGTATTAGTCGTATTAGTGCGAGCGCGTCCACGAGACTCGGTATTCGTTTCAGATTCGGTTTCTTCCTCCACCATAACAGGCTTTTTACGGTGATGGGAATGGGCTTCTCTGTTAGTAGCTTTAGAGCCATCTCTTTTCATTCCTTCAGAGTCAGCAGGGTGTGAGGGCTCGTGATCTTCGGGAAACTCGCTCTCGGAAGGGTCAAATTTCTCTTGATTACCTCCCCAAAGAGCAGCGAGCGAAGGAATACCAGGAAGAGCAGCAGCAGTACTTGACGTCGGCTTATTGGTGTAGTGATTCACATCATCGCTAGAGACGCTCGCACTGCTGGAGTCGTCGTTATCGAGTTTTTTGTCTTTTGGATCGTGATCAGGAGCATTCTGCGAAAGAGTAGCATCATTCTTGCGAGCCTCACCACGAGTATTCTCAGTATTTTTATTCGAAGACTTTTCTGGGGATCCTGACGAAGGAGGAGCACCATTCTCGGGAGCACCATTCTCGGGAGCACCATTCTCGGGAGTACCATTCTCGTGAGACTCACCGCCAGCATCTTCGGTATTTTTACTGGGAGATTTCTTTGGGGAACTCGCTGATCCGTTTACACCATTAACGCCATTCAAAATAGGGTGGTCAGAGACGTTATCCTTTTCAGTAGCCCATGAAGCATCCTTCGAGATCGGGTGATTGACAGAGAAATCTCCATCAGAAGCTTCACCTTTCCGATCCTTCTTCTTCTGGGAACTCCCCTCATTAACAGAAGGATGTTTACTGAGGTGTTCAGGGTTAGTACTATCAATTTCACCCTCCAGTACGTGATTATCAATGCGATCAGGAGCTCTGCTCTGCGCGGCATTTGATCTTTTGACTTCGGGGCCCCCTTCTTTCGCTTGCCTTTCATAAAACGTTGCCATATGAGCCTGACTCCTCTTGTACTCACGCCAAGATTCCACTAAATTATCAGGCTGGCAACGGAATACTTGCCGGTATATATCAGTATTTCTGTTGGCAATACCGACCCACTTATCAAAGAAGAACTGGTCACTCACAGGATCTTGGAAGCTCCACGGGTCAAGATAATACGACTCGTTCTCGTGAACATTCCCGTCCCGATCAACCACTGGTAGTGGCAGCATGCCAACAGTTTCCTCTCGGTCTAGGGGAACGCCACACCAAAGTTTATAGAAAGTGCGCTTAAACTCGATAAGGGAGGGAGGGTTATGTTTTTCCAGTACTTCGTTAAGGATGTTGATTGCATCATCCTTATCTTTTTGATCCATGGCTGGATTCAGACAATTGACCATATTTTCACGGTCAATCTCGTCACGGAATGCCATTTGATCGAATCCATAACCTTCCACGTCCCGACGGTGAGGCTCGCTATCGTGGATACGCCTATCTTGACTAAACTTTTTGTGATCGCGAACACCTGGATTGACCTCTGTGCCACCATAGTAGTTGAAGGAGTGCATCTCGCTTCCAGTGAAATCCTTGAATTCATCAAGAATGTTTTCACAATCAGCCTCGGGTACAGTGGATTCAGAGCCCCGGGTTTTCTTCGTCATTGGGTGCGAGTTCCTCTTGGCTTTTTGATTGGACTGACTCTGAGAGCTGTTATACGTCAAGAACTCAGTCAACTGCTCAATAGCATCCACCTTATCAATATCAATACCAAGATGCTCTCTCATTACGCGGAGACGCAGAGTGTAAGCGAATCTAGCTGCCTGGTACGGCTTTCCATCCATGACACTTTCGACAACCTGGGTATCTCTAACGCAAACGGCTACCTCGCTATCTCTGACGCCGCGCATGGATCGCTCATTGATGTTGGCACTTCCAATAATAACTGATCTATCATCGACCACCATCAGTTTAGCATGGATGTATAACTGCTCAGTGGTAAGTCTATGTTCAGGACCGATCTTACCCCACTTTCGAAGACTGCAAAAGGTGATATAGTTTTCTGGACGAATTCCTGCACTCTCCAGGCGGTAAAATATCGACTTGGTACCGCGACTGATAGAATTATACTGACATTGGCAAATGAGACGTACACTAGAAGCCTCAGCTGCATCGACCTGGGCTTCAAAACCTGGCATGAGCGGGATCACGATGTATGCCTTCCACTTCTCTTTGTTCTTTTCAGCACGCATGATTCTCTGTACCAAAGCGCTGCCAATTTGGTTCTCGATAAGAACTCCATCGACTTCAGTTGAGGTGACAAAGAACTGGTTTTCAATATAGACAAAGTGCTCAGATGTGTCGATAAGTTTGAGGTATGCATTCTGAATACTCTGTTCATGCTCTTTCAGACCAAGCGACCAATCGCAAGAAGACCGCAGCACTTGATACTCGCAGGTTCCAGTTAGATTCAGGCGCTCAAGTTCTTCCTTGGTAAAATCTGGTGGAGGAAGAAGTAAAGGTGTGGGGCGGGATGGTTGTTTCTGTCGGATCACGTAGTTCCAACGTTGTACAAAATGCCGGGCGAGGTCTCGAGCAGGCTGACCGAGGACGGTTTGGTGGACATCGTGCCAAGGCATTCTGGGAGTGACTTGGCGGTCATACATGTCCTCAAAAGGCTTATTCAATTCGAAGAAATCCTTGACTCGAGGGTTGCTATAATCCTTGCCCACCCAAGTCTGGACAGGGACGCGTTTCTCAGCAGTAGCATCTTTATTATTAGCATAGAAAGGCGTTCTAGCGTCATCCACGACAGAATGTTGGGGCGTATCCCATCTACCAAAGCACAAGTCAATACCTCCGCAAAAAGCGATAGTGTTATCAATGATGCACACTTTCTCGTGGTGAGCCCAGAATACTGCTTTCTTTTGTAGGAATTGGTTTGGTGAGCGTAGAATGTGAATATTCTTGTGGAGGTCTAGCAATGAATGCTTTGTCCAGAAGGAATCGATGGGAATTGAGATTTCGATATTACGATAGACAACGACGTAGATTTTGACTCCCGCCTCTGCGCGCCGCTTGAGAATGCGGTCCAGGCGCCACTTTTGATTACCCTCTGGAGGGCGTCGTAGGTATAGCTCCGGGCTGAGCCACCAATCTAGAATAAATATAGTATCGCGGGCGTTCTCCAGCGCTTCGCTAAGCACCCACATATAATCGCGGCCGTCCACGAACCACTCCGAGGCGACATTGGTTCGCACTGGGGCGAAAGAATCAAAACGGTGGGGTTGGCCCCAAGGGGTTTGTGCGACCATTGAGTTGATAGATCTAACCCATTGACGTAGATCATGCTCACCACGGGTGAGAAGTTTGAGGGACCTAGCGCTGTTTTCCATGTTGAGAACAAATGACTTGAGGTCAGAAGCCTTGGCTTCGAGTTTCTCCAGACCCTGGGCACCCTGGTGCTTCCCGATAGTGGTTTTGATGGAGAACTTTGGATCCACTAGGAACACGTCCTGGATCTCGCAGCTGTTGAGCCCTTTGACAAGCAAGATGAACGATTCGCACACCAAGGTCCACTTTGCCGTGTGGCGTCTGACCATGGCGTTCACATCCTGGGGCTGCCAGTGCCGGACTCTCCAGCCTTGCTCAGAAGCCCTGGTGTAGACGTACATGTTTCCCTGCTTGCCGTGGAACGCATATTCTGGGAACAGGGTGAGCGACATCAGTGACAGCTCGATGAATGCGAGCAGGCGATTCGAGTCGTGGAATCTGAATCTTGTGAATATCTTCTCGAGGTAGTTCTCCATCGCGGACTCCAAGGTGGCGAAGCGGGGACCCGAGGTACTGCCGATACTGGAGTTATCATCTTCCTGCTCCCCGTTCTCGTTCTTGCTTCTGCGGCCGTAGTCCTTGAGGCGAGGCAGGTGGGGCGGTTTGGGCTCTGAGCTGCCGTGCCAGACCTGGTTCTTGACGAGGTGGCCATGCAAAAACATAAAGTCGCGGTACGACCTCACTAGCTCCCACTTCATCTGCGACGCGCCTCCGCCGTACTGGAGGTTGATCTGGAACAGGTTCTTCTGGCCCTTCTTCTCGAACGGCTTCACGTGCACGGTAATCTGCTCCAGCAGCACGGGCACTCGACTCTCGTGCGACCCGTCCAAGTTGATTGATGAGGCAAAAATAATCAACATTGGGGTGGCGACGAACGCTTCCATGAACAGAACTCGCGACTTTTCCACATCCTCGAGGGTCAGCTCGTCGTTTTGCACTCGACGTTTGGCGGCTGCGTTACGACTATAGAGGTTTCTCCACCCTAACCGCGCCACTGTGCTGGGGCGAGCTCCTCCTGATTCTGACTGCTCGCGGCCCTTCCACCGTCTCGATAATCTCCAAGCGGTTTGAGCTCTGTGGCCTAGCTTTGGCTTGGCCTGTTGCTCTTGCATGTTGAGATACTAAGTAAGCTAAGGAATTTCGCGACAAAACCGATGCGGGGACCCCTCCACAGGAATGAATAGTTGAAAACGCTGAATCAATGCAAAATGCTGGTAATGCCTGTTTTCGTCTCGGTGACGCACTTGGGGCTGCTGCAGGTATGCGCATAGCCTCATGCACGTGCGACACACGCAGTTGAGCCCCCTCAGGGGCGATTAGCGGCGAGATATCCGGCACCCGGGGCCCTATGCACGAGTTGGCGGACTGGTATGTCGTGGCACGATGGCATCTTGCATTCCCCCAGCCACGAGGACGCCACCTCCATTCCCAATCGCTGCACATGTCGTCCATCGGCCACACCATATCCTGGCCAGATGAGCGCAGAAGAGATGTGATACGACACAAGCACCAGACGCTGCTGCAGCAGTCGGTTGAGTGGTTTTCTCAGTGGGGCCTCCTGCTGTCCTCGAGCATCATCAGTGCCATTCTCGCCACATCCATTGAGACCTGTGCCAATCTGTTCCAGTCGCTACGAACGGGGCATTGTGCCGATGTGTGGTACGTCCCAAAGTCGATCTGTTGCATGGGGTTCGCCGACGAGAGGTGCCAGGACTGGGTGTTTTGGCGACCCCTGGTGATTGTTTATATTACTCTTACGTGTATTTTGGCTTTCTTGAGTGCTCTGGTAGTGTGGTTCAGTCCTCAGACTTTCATGTCGGGGATCCCTGAGCTCAAGGCCTACTTCGAGGGCTACCAGATGCCGGGGTTTCTGGGACAGGGCCCGTTTATTGTGAAAACTATAGGATTGGCGCTGTCCCTGTCCTCAGGATTGTGGATCGGCCTCGAAGGGCCATTGGTGCACCTTTGTTGTCTGTGCACGAACTCTCTGGCCCCCTTCTTTCTGGGCTACTCGCTGAGCGAGGCCATGAAGCGTGATCTCCTGCTGGCAGCAGCCGCCAGTGGGGTATGCCTCTCGTTCAATGCACCAATTGGGGGGCTTTTGTTTGCTTTTGAGGTCTTTGGCATCACAGAAAAAAACGTCCTGTGGAGAGGGTTCGTGTGTGCAATGGTGTCGTCCGTAGTGTACGAGGCTGAGGACCCAATGCGCACCGGCAAGTTGATTATGTATCAGGTTTCCTATGACCGCGTGTGGCATGCTGTCGAGCTGTTTTTCTTCGCATTTCTAGGGGTGGCCTGCGGGCTTCTAGGGACGCTGTTGACGCGGCTCAACCTCTCGTTCCAGTCTTGGAGAGAGAGGCGGCTCTCATGGTGCTCTCCCCTTATCCAGGTTGCCATAGTTGCTCTCATCACCGCCATTCTGACATACCCAGTGGACTTCCTGGCGTACATGACCCCTGAAGACTGGCTTCATGCCCTATTCCAGGAATGCAAATTCACTACCATTCATGGGTTCTGTGGAAAGGATTCGACCAAGATTGCTCTCAAGCTTGCCTATTCTGTTCTAGTCTCGTGCTTTCTGATCCCAATAACCTATGGTCTCCCAATCCCAGCGGGTATTATTTTGCCCTGTCTTATGACTGGTGGCTTGCTTGGGCGACTCTACGGCATGGCAGTGAAGAATTTGGCTAATGAATGGGAGCGTCTGCTGAGCACCTCGTTTTGCCCAGCAGACAAGGATTGCATCACCCCAGGTGTTTATGCATTAGTTGGTGCCGCAGCAATGCTAACTGGCACAACCAAAATAACTGTCACCTCTGTGGTGTTGGTCTGCGAGATGACTGGTGCGCTATCATATGTAGTTCCCATCATGACGGGTGTGATGGTCTCCAAATGGGTCTCAGATTCCTTGGGCACAGGTGGTATATATGATCTTTGGGTTCAACGCTCAAAGTATCCATTACAAAAGCTTAGAGGAGGCCGCCCGATTCCGAATCTTACTGGCGACGACATTTTGAAGCCTGTGGCTAAGCTTCATATTGCCCACACCAGCGACTCAGTTGCACAGCTCAAAGGTTTGCTAAAAGAGAATGTTCACGGGTTTCCCGTACTTGAAAACAATACCCTCATCGGTTACGTGACGCGACTGCAGTTAGAACGTGCTCTACCAGAGGATTCGGCCGACCAGTTCGAGTTACGAGATATATTGGACAGTTTCGAGATGCACTGCTTAAGCTCTCACGCATCTCTGCTCACGATATCAAACTACCTTCGAAACCTCAAAGTGCATACTCTACTCCTTGTGGACAAAGGAGAACTACAGGGTCTTGTAACACAGCAGGATTTATGGAGACTTTTGACGAACACCAAAGGGATCCCTCTTCTCCGAAGGGAGGTCAGCTACAGGCAAAGCTTAGAGCGTGAGCTGCCTGATTTATGATTTATGCTATCTTATACAGAGCGTCTTCTGGAGATGCACTCTGCCAGAGTATATATACAAAATTCTTCAGAGGTAAAGCAGCTTTTTTCCGCTTGTGCTCCTCATTCCTTGGTTATCATGCCATGTATTATTGAACTTGGTAACAAGATCATCGATGGGAATGGGACACTGTCGACGAATCCTCACTGCCTCCCCTGATTTATGATTTTGACATGTTCGTAAAGTCTTCACAACGCCATCACTAACGGCTTTATTCGAGATCAAGTTTTTCTTCTTCATGGTCGCAAACAACTCCATAATGTTCCACGGTTTTGTGGGGTGTTTCACAAGTGCAGTCCAGGCAATCGCTGCAGCAACTTGACCTGATATTACTGGCACATTATTGTCGCTGAGAGAGGCTTCCTTCCTAAAAACTTCGTTCTGGTGCTCAGCCAGAACATCGAAAAGTCTTTCGTAAAAAAATAAGAGTTCCTTGTATCTGTAATTGCAATGACCGCTTGCCAAGTGGTATATCAATTCAGCAATTGTCCGCTGGCTCAAAATACAATTCCAGCTAAGAACCGTCTCAATCCTCTCCAGCAGAACAGTGAGGTCTGATACACTGATAAGCAGCAGCTGCTTAATTACAGGAGCACTTGGGGCCAGTTTTTTCTTCTGCATCTCCAAAGCCATGTTCCATGCCTCCGAGTTTCTAGTTTTCGCGAGGGACATAACACCTTCATTCCAGAGGTACTCCGTCCTCGTGGCCTTGATATCTCCAACATACTCGGCCAATAAGCCCCAGTTCTCTGTACTTACCAGACCGCGTACTATGCCCGATAACAGAACCCGTTTTCTACCATTCTGCCCTATTTTTCCGAGTGTTTGATTGCAGTCCTCAAGTGCAAGCTTCCAGTAGTGGTGCAGATCATGAGGAGAGTCGCGAGCACAGCAGAATAGTAGTTTGCTATAGAGACGAGAAATTGTCCTTGGCATCTGAATCCGGGCAACAAATATACTGCGATAGCACTCGTCAACTGTGTTCTTCCGTAGGGCTAGAGCGATCTGCTGAGCTCTTCGAGAATGTTTGAGTTCCACCTGTAAATTACCAAACCTGTCGTAGATCTCTGTCCACACTGTAGCATTAAGAGCATGTCTCTTTCCCTTGAGTGGTTTTGAGTCATCTAAATGCTTCAAGAATGATTTTAGAGCACTGAGATCTTCATCCCTCAACTTTGCAGGAAGCATCCTCAGCAATATGGCACAGAGACGTGAGGACAATGCACCGGTGTTTGGACTATGACTCAAAAAAGCAGTAACGTTCCTCATGTATGCGACTGGATCTCGGATGTTATATCTTAAAGTCATCATAGTTGCGTTGCTTTGAGGGAACACACCTCGCAATGCGAGATACATTAATAGTTCATCCACACTTGTTGATTCGGCAGCAATACGGCTCCAGGCTAGAAGGTGCTTCTCTAGGATATCTCTCACAATATGATCAGGTACTTTGTCTAGAAACTTGAACAGCTCATGAGATTTATCCTTAGTTGTGAGATGTGCCCCAATCAATCCTGCAATTGCAGGTGCCGGGGGCTCGCCCAATTTTCTGAAGAGTGTCGAATGCACCTCCTTGAGAGAACGCATATGATGGGGTATGCAAGCGATAAGCCCTGCACGCCATATTGCCAGAGCATTTACTGTATGTTGTGGTCTGAGTTCCTCGAATAACAGTTTTCTTTCTTTGTAAGAACGCAGGGCTTTTCGTATTGTACTCTGTAGCTTTTGTTCAGATTTTTCATCCAAGTCCCCCTCAATCAACGCTCGAAATCTTAGAGGAGTTGATTCAGGTTGGCTGATCTCCAGAGAACTCCATAGTTGTGAATACGGGTCCACGCTATAATATCTTACATGCAGGGAAAAGAACGAAAGCACTCTCAGACGTGAAAGTCCTCCTGATGCGCACAAACGCATGCAAATTAAATTTCAAAACTTGAACGTATATGTGGCAATTGAGGCGAATGCGAATCCACTGATGATTGACGACTAATTCCCAGACAGGCATTGAAGCTGAGTATATCTATATTAATTGCGCTCGAATTCTATGCCCGCTTAGTTATGAGATTGGATCAGGCAGCAACTCTATGAATGCCTGAGCATTTTGAAGGTACCGCCTCACAGCTAGACTTGTGACATCGGCATTACATGTTACAGGCTGATTAAAATAAATAATGTAGATAATTAATCTGGTATCCCATAGACGACAAGAGCTGCGCCTGTCGTGCTCATAATAGCGGCGTTTCGGGCTTTCCGAATTGACTGAAAAATATCTGTCCCTTTATCAAAGTGCTCTTCTAGAAGCTCTTGCGCAACACGATTTGTATCCTTGTCAGGAACGCTCCAGAGAAAGCCTAGAGTGAAAGGGGCATTGGCGATAGCGTAGTCAACAACTGGACCCCCTAGAGTTGTGCACTCGGCCGATCGACACCCCAGCAGCATTATCGGACAGCACCGCTGTATGTGGCGTAACTGGCTCGGCCTGACGAGCTCATGTCCTGATCCATGACCCATGTATACATAGCACCTGGACGTTTTCAAATGTCTAAGAATTTCTTCAGGAGAAGGCTTTCTTCCCGAGATGCCGTCCCAACCTCTTGCGCGCAAGCTGGTGGCAAAGTTATTTTCGAGATTCTCTAGGTTGTTTCGGTGGTTCAGCACATAAAAGACCTCAGAGCCATATCTGGCTTCATTTTCGCCCAAATTTTCCTTCTGATTATAAGGTGAGCTTGCAGGATCCGAGGCTTTTAATGAGAAAAGTCTTTGAAAATGGTTCATAGACACACACCTGCTGACGCTGGCTTTACGGAGAATCTGCAATGACTCCCACGGAATGACTGCTAGCTGTGGCTCAGGTATTAAAACGACATGGATGTCTTCGTAGTCATTCGGGGCTATATTGATATTAGCCAGTCGTTGAGCTAGCCTTTGTGTCGGGAAGGTATCTGTCGCAAGTCTCGGGTCTCTAGCAATAATGATCGTTCGCATAAAGCTGCATAACTCCAGAATACTGGTCTCATTGCTCTTGAACCTTAGGGTGTTGGCTATGAGCTCGATGAGGCAATCATCCAGGCTTTCTGCGTCATGACCCAGAACCTTGGTTACTGAAGATTTCACCATATCCAGGACTCTTGAAGAAGGTTTTACTGGACTAATAATGCCCAGAAAACCGCCGAAGCACTGATTCTCAATTTGGTCAAGGAAGTCTGCAAGCTCCTTTTCGATCGCTCTTTGTTCCTTCCACCACTCTCTAGGGTCCGTCGTTTTTATCAGCTCACGTTTCCGGATAATAAAGGTTGTTAAATGCAACAGCTCATTCAAGCTGAAGGCATTCAAATTTTGTACGCTGTTTCTTTGAATGGGAAACTCTACGGTGATGTGGCCATGCGATGTCGTTCTCGATACCAAAATATTCGCTCCTACAACGTTGAGAGAAACCACTGCCATATTCGGGCCAATCGCTGGACACGGGTTTACTCCGCTAAGATAGTGATATTTCGAGCACTCGCATGCATCTATGACGGATTGCAATGGAAGAGCAGGTCCAAGTGCGGATAGTGGAGGAGCTATCTGCAGTATTCTCTTCGACCTGCGCCATAAACTAGTGAAATCCATTCCGGCGGTCTCAATTTGGAGCGTTTTCGAGCTTGAGCACATATTTGGCAAAAGTACAGAAGTATTGACAAGGAGATTGGGGCCCAACCGATCTTCGAGCTTTTTCGCTTCCTTTTCAAGTATTTCGTCGTCGGCAACAGATGTATTAATAGGAAAAAAGCCATCTAAGAAGGCAATCTTCGCTGCAACATTCTCTCTTGGGAGATCATCCGACTGTGGCTTTTCTGCATCAACCTTGACTAGAGGGTGTCTCTCAGCAAGCTCTAAGAAAATGCTCTTCCATGCAGAACTGTGAAGTGTAGCCGCACGCTTGTAGCCGGTGTTGATAGCTTGGTTTGCAGCAGAGAGATATCCAATGTAGAGGCAGGCGATATAATTCAGCGCACACAAATCCAAGAAATTGCAGCAATGTTTTGCAAATGTGCTTTCATCTTCTGTTGCTAGTTTATCTGCAGTAAGCATGAGGTCCTCTAGTGCATTCACGGTGGATAAGTCTATACTTTGTGAAAGCGTTTGTTTCAACAACTTGTATAGTTCAGTTCTTGGTCCTCGAAGAGCAGACTGCAGTGATTGAGACAGGATAACGCCATCGAATGCCGGCAGGTCGTGATATTTGTTCGAGAACCCGTAGAGCCCAAAGAAATCCTCCAGCCTGTCGTTCTCAATATTGTATCGTTGAGCCATTCGAGCTAATGACTTTATCATTGGGCTTGTCGTTCCAGCCTTGATAATTTTCTCCAAGCAGTCGACTGCACTAGCGACATCATTACATGTCAAGAGTGTCTCATCCATGAATGACGTATAGTACCATTGCAAGAGGACTACCGAAGCACGGTTCAGAAAATGTGTTTGGTGCATAATTTCTTGGATTATCACAGCGTTTGGCTTTCTTGCCTGAAACATGATAGCTAGCAGTAGCATCTCTTGGCCGCGAAATAGCAAGAGCGCATCCTGTAGCCAGTTTGCAATATAATTTTGAGCCACTGTTAATGGTATTCTCCAGTTTTTATCAAACTTAAAAGGGTAGGCAGGTGCGAGTGTTTTGACCGCGAGGATTAAGAGGTCCACGTCCACTGGTTTCTGCGCGACATACTGTTCGGTTACAAATTGCGTTGATCCTTCTTTGAGAGATTTCAACAATTGCCAGTTCTTTGGAGTGAATTGGCCCACCAGATCCCAGAGTTGATTGTCGTTGCAAGTCAGTAGTGAGGCCATGGCTTTTGGACTCAGCTTTTCGACATTGTCGAACTTGGAGCAAGAAACCTCTGCTAAAATGCGGAAATCCGCCAGCTTTCCATTGCGTTTGAGCGTTTGAGGGCATTGTTTGTATAAGCTGAGCACTTCGGGAACCATCATGAGATTCAACTTCTTCGCGTATAGAAGGACGTACAATTGATGTTGTGGGCTCTGTGACGTAGTTGCAGTTTGTGCTAGTAGAACTGGATCATAATAGCAGTGTGATCTGGGCAGATTGAGCAGAACCAAAGTATGGATTTTTGGAGCGTACACTGGAGGTATCTCCGAGAGTATACATGATAAATCCAGTGGCGTGCGATCTTCTTGAACTTTAGATGATAAATTGCAGTAAATCCCGTACAGATATTGATCGATTGATTGCCGATCAGCTATTCGAGCTGCAGCAAGCTTTATGGCGCGATCAAAAGACGCTCTTGTAAATTTCTTGGTGAATAATGCGTCAATGTCTTCCCCGACGCCCTTATTACCCGAGGGTAGCGAGGAAACCTCCATTGTTTACTACTGGAATTGTTTATCCTCGTGGCGCAGGATCGCGGCGCGTGTTAGTAAGTATGGAGCGTTAGCACGATATCTGTGGCGCGATAGTGGCGAAGTTTTACTAGTCGGCCAAAATCTTGAGAATGTTTAAAAGATTTTTACATAGCCCCAAAGGCCTCACAAGGGTTCCCATCCCAAAGGAGGTGAACAAAATCAGTGAAATCGGAAAATATGTCGAGATCCCTCAATCTGCTGAGCTGCCACACACCACCGGTCTGGAAAAGGTTTTACCTTCACAAGTGAGCGTAGATGCTCTAAAAACTCAAATCCCAAGCGAATCAAAAGTGTGGTATTTTGTTGAACGTACCAAAAGCGGGAATTTGCCTGTGTATACTGACTACAATAACGCAGGTGGTGTATGGACCGAAGTACGAAAAATTCAGGGAAATGCAGGAGCATTGCGAAATGACCTGAAGGCTGTGCTCGACCTGTCCAAGCGGGAAATTTGGGTTCAGGATACGTCCAATCGAGTAATTATTAAGGGAAATCACTCTCAGGCTGTCAAAGAGTTTCTTGGCCAAGCGTTTTAAACAATGTACATACATGATATAATGTAAAAGATCAGTAGCAGCATTAGGTTTCTCGATTACTTGGGATCTCTATACAGTCAGAGGTGCTGTACACCCGATGTCCAGACATGAAGTTATAGCAGTGCGCATGAGCTTGACGGCAGGGTTCTGCACACAATTCGAGTGCTACTTACAGGAACTCGCTAAATTGACTGACATCTCTAGAAGTTTTATATAGCGTATACAATCAGGTTGAGGTAACCAAACTGAACTGGCGTACGATGCCAGGGCCGTACTCGTCGTAGTCTTGCTTTGTGTAGCAGTAGCTCTTAAATTCGGGAGTCTGTGCAAGCAACGAGCCGCCAAACCACACTGCATTGCGCTGGCGCTTGTGGCTGATGACTTGCACCTCAACACCGGAGGATTTGGAGCCAGAGAGCTGTTCGGACTTTTGGATGCGGGCGTCCACCAAATGCTTGATGTCACGCTGGAGACGGCGGCCGAAATCACGGAACATGGTTGATCCACCACTGAGGACGATGTTCTTGTAGAGTCCCTTGCGGACATCCATGGGCGACGACTGCACCACCTGATCGACGACCACTGGGAGAGGGGTGAGGAACTCAGAGGTAGCGATCTCAGGGGAGAAGAAGATCTCAGGGGCCATGAAGCGCTCGTAGCCGACGTCGACGCGGACGGTGCGGCCGGTGGAAAGCTCGCTCTCGTATTTCTTGAACCGCTCGGGCTCCTGGTCGAACTTTTGGAACTCCTTGACGATGTTGGGGCTGGTGTAGCAGAACTCCTGTTTGATGCGTTCTGCGGTGCGCAGGGAGGTGTCGGGCTCGCCTCTATCGCGGAGCATGCCCTGAATGAACGAGGTGATATCGCGACCGGCGATGGGGATGTGCTTGATGTTGGAGCCGATAACGTATCCCTCGGCCACGGCGATGACGTGGGTGACACCGTCACCGCTATCGATCACGGTTCCAGTGAGGGGCTGGCCCACGACCTTCGAGGAGGTCCAGGACGCTGCGAGAGCCAGCACGGCCTGGACGGCAATGTAGAGGCCGGCACAATTGAAGGTCTCAAACATGATCTCGGCCGTCATCTCGCGGTTCTCGGGGGCGTTGAGAGGGGGCTCAGTGAGCAAGAACCGGTGGTCCTCGGGCTCGCACCGCAGGTACTTGAAGATCGAGGCCTCCCAGAACCGCTCCATCTGGTCCCAGTTCTCGATCTGGCCGTGGCGAATCGGGTAGCTGAGGCTGTACTGTGCGCTATCGGCCTTGGGGATCGCCTCGTCGCCGATGAGGTACGACGGCATTGAGGAGCGGCGGCCGGGCTGGGCAGCCTGGGTGGCAATGGCGGTGGGGAAGACGAACGATGGCGAATCGTTGCCCGCGAAGCCCAGCTTCGTCAGGCCCGTGCCGTTGTCCATCACTACTGCTGGAGCGTCCATAGGTGTTACGCCACGTCGGTGGCGGGATGGCGGTGAAGTGCAGTCGAGTGAATGATGGCTGAGGGAAAGAGAGTCTACAATGGTGGCGGGGAATGTACAGTTAAATAGTCTACAGAATGCTGGTGCGAGGATTAGGAGAATTTCCATCTATTTCCGCAGTTTTCGCATGTGCAAAATGTCGTGAGCGGTTCGTCGGCGCTGCGGGTCTGCATTTGGTAGTACGATACCTTCTTGTGCTTGCATTTTCCGCACGTGAACCGGTCGGTGGTGGCTCGCTGCTCCTTGGCCCCCTGGGCGTTGAACAGGTTCTGCTTCTCGATCTCTTCCATCTCCTTGCGCAGCTCGGTGGGTGCCATCTCCTGGGGCGACATCTGCCGCAGCCGGTCGGCTGATACGTCGCCCGACACCACTCGCTGCCGCAGTTCGGGGTTCTTGGGGTCCTTGAGGTTCATGTACAGCGACCGCATCTTGGTGCGGTACGCGGGGCCCGTGCCCTTCTCGGCCGTGAACACTGCGGCCTCGACCTTCTTGGCCGCTGAGAGAATTGTCTGTGGTTGCTCGGTGCTATCGACGCACAGCCCGTTGTAGGTGACCTCGACGCAGCTGTTGCGGACCTTGTCGCCGTAGATCTCGGTCGAGACCCCGTCTTTTTTGGCACTGCGGGGCCCGTCGGCCTTGTACGCGGGCGACTTTGACGTCGAGGGGGCTGTGGACGGGGCCGGGGCCGGTTTTGACGGTTGCTTCTTCTTGTCGCGATTGGCCCGTTCCTGGGCCTTCTGGGCCTGCACCTGCTCCTTCCACCGCGTGATCATCTTCTCCACCAGCGAGCTCACTCGCTCGTCGGGGCTGTGCTTGAGTTTGTTCACGGCGACGCCGACTTTGGTGTCTCGAAGCAGCTTCTCCGTGGGTTTGAACTCCTTGTCGAGCTTGGTGAGCGCACTGAGCTGCACGTCTGCGTCCTGGGCGTTTTCCAGCTCCTTCATGGTGTCCTTAACCGCCGCCGCGTCCATGGTGCTGATTAGAAATTCCTAGAATGTTACCAACCGCTAGACGACTCTCGGGCTCTTTTTGCCACGCCCTAGCCCTGACGCCACAGGTATGCAGACGGTAATATATTACCGCGAGCTGCGACGGTGCCACCAGGGATACATGTGGAGGTTAGCTCGCCAGTTGCCCTATAGTGGCACCCAGTTTATACGTACCATTCCGAGGAGCCCGGCCACACGGGTGAGCTCACGTAGCTTCTTCAACTTTTGGGGGGTCAACCGTCGCCTCAAGACGCTCGAGGGCCGAGCAAACAAGATGCTCAAGGATCCGGTGATGCAGGCGACGTTTTACCGGGACCTGCTCAAGGCTGGCCGTGGAGATGTCGTGATCGAGCGGTTCAAGACCCCGGGGGTCGCCCAGAACGACGATTGCAAGGCCATGTATGCTCGGGCCCTGCGAGAAACAGGGACGACCGACGACGCTTTTGTCGCCAGCAATCCTCAGCTCGCCAGTGGCGACAGCATGCTCGGCCAGGGCTCTGAGACCCGGCCGATTCACGTAGTGGTTTCACGGTCCAAGGGGTGGGCTCTGTTCTGGGCCCTGTTCTTTGCCGGCAACGTGGTGTTCATTTTCTACTTTGGCTCGAGGCTCGTGTCGATGGTCCGTGAAGTCGGGCCGGATCTCGGGGCCAAAGCGGACAAAATCAAGGTCGAGACGTCTGACGTGCGGTTCAGCGACGTGCTGGGCGCGGACGAGGCTCGCGAGGAGCTCGAGGAGATCGTCGAGTTCTTGCGGGACCCTGCCCGGTTCACTGGCCTCGGTGGCAAGCTGCCCAAGGGTGTGCTGCTCACCGGTCCCCCGGGCACAGGAAAGACCCTGCTGGCCCGGGCTGTGGCCGGCGAGGCCGGAGTCCCGTTCTATTTCATGAGCGGCAGTGAATTTGACGAGATCTACGTCGGCGTGGGAGCCAAGCGTCTGCGGGAGCTGTTTGACTCTGCTCGCAAGAACGCCCCCGCCATCGTGTTCATCGACGAGCTCGACGCCATTGGAGGCAAGCGTGACACCAAGGACCAGGCGTACGCTCGCCAGACTCTCAACCAGCTTCTGGTCGAGCTCGACGGGTTCCACCAGAACTCGAACGTCATCTTTATTGCTGCTACGAACTTTCCCGAGATGCTCGACAAGGCTCTCACCCGTCCTGGCCGCTTCGACAAGCGCGTCAACGTAGATCTTCCCGACGTCCGCGGCCGCAGCGCGATCCTCAAGCACCACATGAAGAAGGTCGAGGTTGGCCCCGATGTCAACGTCATGAACCTGGCTCGGGGCACCCCTGGCTTCAGCGGTGCCGACCTCATGAATCTCGTGAACCAGGCTGCTATATATGCGTCGCAGAAGCACGCGTTCCGCGTCGACATGTCGCATTTTGAATGGGCCAAGGACAAGATCCTGCTCGGCGCTGAGCGCCGCACCATGGTGATGACCGAGGAGACTCGCCGCAACACCGCTTTCCACGAGGCCGGCCACGCCATTATGGCCCTGTACACTCCCGGGGCCACGCCCCTGTACAAAGCGACAATTTTGCCCCGCGGCTCGGCGCTGGGCGTCACGTTCCAGCTCCCTGAGCTCGACAAGTACGACCAGACCAAGCGCGAGCTGCTCGCACGTCTCGATGTGTGCATGGGCGGCCGGATCGCCGAGGAGCTGATCCACGGCCCGGAGAACGTCACCAGTGGCTGCAGCAGCGACCTCAAAAACGCAACTGGAGTGGCCAAGGCAATGGTGACGTCGTTTGGCATGTCGGACAAGATCGGCCCCGTGGACCTCAGCCAGGACTGGAGCGGGTGGTCGTCGCAGACCCGCAACCTCGCGGAGCAGGAGATCAGGGATCTGCTGCTGCAGTCTGAGGATCGCACTCGCTCGATGCTCAAGAACAAGTCCACCGAGCTCGAGCGCCTCGCGATGGGGCTCCTGGAGTTCGAGACCCTGGACAAGGAGGAGATAGAGAACGTGGTCAAGGGCGCTCGCATCACTCGCGACCCCAAGTGCACCAACACTGTAGTAAAGAGCGACGACATTCGGGACAAGCGCCGCGTGGGCGCGCTCGCCGCCGACGCCGCGACCTAACTGTAGCCGTATCTTGGTGACGCATCTGGTGCTGGGGCTCTTGAGTGCTGTCTAATTTATTGCATAAGATATCTTTAATGTTGTATATATACTAGATTTACGGCCATTCCGCCTCTGCTCGCTGGCTGAGGCTATTCGCCCAATTAGGAAATGGGGGATCGATCATGCATATGCAGATACGAGGCTGCGCGCTGAATTAGGGCCAAACGCGGCGTAAACCACACATCGTCGGCGGATATGATATTTTGCGCCCCACCGTCGGTTTCGCGCCCGCTTGGCCCCACCGCGCGCAGTTCTCTCGTGACGTGTCAAGTGTCACGTGACGACCTGGCATGGGTTTTAAAAGCTCCCCAAACGCGCTCGGTAGATCCCCCCCTACAAACTAGCCAAATGAGCGCAAGACCCGAGAATATTGGCATCAAAGCCATGGAAGTCTACATTCCTTCCCAGTACGTCGACCAGGCAGAGTTGGAGAAATTCGACAACATCCCAACCGGAAAGTACACCATCGGGCTGGGCCAAACTAAGATGGGATTCGTCAACGACCGCGAGGACACATACTCCATGGCGCTGACGGTGGTGTCCCAGCTGTTGAAGGAGAACAACATCGATCCCAATTCGATCGGTCGCCTCGAGGTCGGCACCGAGACGCTATTGGACAAATCCAAGAGTGCGAAGTCGGTGCTGATGCAATTGTTTGGCGACAACGGCGATATCGAGGGCATTGACACCTACAATGCATGCTACGGTGGCACCTCCGCGCTCTTTAACTCCATCAACTGGGTAGAGTCGAGCTCGTGGGACGGCCGCCTGGCCATTGTGGTGACTGGCGATATCGCTATCTACGCCAAGGGTGCTGCGCGCCCCACTGGCGGTGCTGGTATGGTCGCAATGCTCATCGGTCCCGACGCTCCATTGGTGGTGGACCCCCATCACGGTACATACATGGAGAACGCGTACGACTTCTACAAACCCGATTTCACTAGCGAATACCCCGTGGTTGATGGGCACTTCAGTTTGACCTGCTACACACGCGCGCTTGACCAGGCCTACAAGACCTGGAAGAAGAAGTCCAAGAACACCAAGGGTGTCGAGTCTTTTGACGCGTGCGCATTCCACGTCCCCACCTGTAAGCTGGTCACCAAGTCTTTTGCCCGCTTGCATTACGACGACTACCTGGACGGCGCCGAGTTTGACGTCCCCGCTGAGATCAAGTCAGTCAGCTATGAGGATAGCTTGACCGACCGCAACATCGAGAAGGCGTTCTTGCAGGTCTCAAAAGAAGTGGCCAAGACCAAGCTGAGCCCCAGCTTGCAAGCTTCGACTAATGTCGGCAACATCTACACCGGTAGCGTGTACTTGTCACTGGCCTCGCTGCTCACATTTGGCAACGTCAAGAAGGGTGATGTCATCTCATTGTTCTCGTACGGCAGTGGCTTGGCGGCATCTTTCTTCACTATCCGTGTGAACGGGGATATCTCGAAGCTCGTGGAAAATATCGGGCTCAAGAAGCTGCTCGATGATCGCGAGGAATTGACCCCCCAGCAGTACGAGGAGTCCCTCGGCCTTCGTGAGAAAGCCCATCTTCAAAAGGGTTTCAAGCCCTCGGGTGATACCAAGCACTTGCGCAAGGGTACTTATTATTTGACTGAGGTCGACGACAAGTTCCGCCGCAGCTATGGAATTGCTTAATCTAATCTAATGCATTGCTATAAAAGAGTTAATTTTCCCGTAATTTTATCTGTTGCTCTATTAACGTGCGCGTGATTCGCTGTCTGTTCCTGCTGCCCAAGTCCGGGGTTACCTCGTCTGCCATGGGGTTGAGTCATCAGCCCCATGCCTGCATAAGCACTGTTCCTGAAATGTTCCGTAAACGTTGCAACTGGTCTAATAAACCTATGCTATTTCTCGAACTGGTCACGCGTACCGCACTTTGGGTTCCGATGCATGCAAAATTTTTCAGCAACTGCCCGATGATGCCCAGCCTGCAGCACATCGCAGTTGTGGAGGTGCTGTGCGGACAAGTCAGCGAGGCAAATTCTACGCAGCCGACTTATCAATAGGGTGTGCTACTTTTGTACAGCTTTTAACATATATTCCGATTCTCACCCGAACAATGGGCCGCTGCGATCCTGACTACCGCCTGCATATGGTAAATGCACACCCCCATATACTCCGTGTTAAGCGAATAAATAAGAAATTCATTGATTATTTGACTATTCCCAGGAATTATGTATCAAAACGGATTTATTAATGTTCCGATTATTATCGCCCAAATTATTTATAAGTGCGTATTATCGGTCGAGCTGCATAAGTACATACTCGACTTCTGACATACAGATCAGGGATGCTGTTCAACAAGTACGCCCCGTTTGCCAGAGGTGCATCGGCAGCAAAGGCTCTATGGACGTCGTCATCGCCAGGATTCTTTGTTTCCACCCCTCAGTTTCAACGTCAAAGCCGCCAGGCGACGCTTTACAGTAACGCCGAAGCTCGTCGCGGAACTTATGGACTCGACACGAGTCACTGCGTGGCATCCTACTCGACTCAGGGCTATAATGGTGCCGCTGGGGCATTGGACGATGAGGAAGAGCGTAAAGAAGCCCGGACAATCGTGCGTCCTGGTGAGGTAGCTCCCGTCAAGAATTCTAGTCCGGTCAATGCTGTTGGCGTTAAAGAAGAGTCCTTGGCCGAGGAAGAGGCTATCAAGGCTGCCGAATCTGAGATTGAAGCGGAGAGCGTTAATGATGCCAAGCCCGATCTGCTCAGTTTACTGCATGCTGGGAAGCATCAAGAGGTTATTGAAGAGTTTCTCCGCATTGAAAGCCATGCCAGCGTAGAGCAGTACAACATTGCCCTGGCCTCGTTCGCCCAATTGTCCCTCGAGACCCTTGATGCGACGCCGCTGCTGTCTTCGTTCGAGCGGTTGCTCCAGACCGTGACCCCTACATCAGAGACTTACTGCATAGTTGTCACAGCGTTGTCGCATTTTGCCGAACGCTTGACTCTTCGTGAGAGTGAGCTGTTTGCTCTGGTCGGTCCTCCCGACTCCCGCCTGGAGTCTGTCGATGAAGTCCTGGACTCTGTTGGAATTTCTGATCATTTGCAGATCGCTGTTGCTTTGGCAAGAACAGCGGTTGAGACGAAGAAGCTGCCGCAATCGGCTTTAGATACCCTTCTTGTGCAGTGTACCCGTAATGGAATTGACGTCGGTGATTTACTGCCTCTGGCAAGCCGCGACGCTCTTCCTGCCCTCTTATTGTCCGCTAACACTATTGAGGAACTTAAGAATTTGATGCCTCAAGATGCTGATATGCCAGCAGCACAGGCCTACGCCAAACGGGCCTTCCAACTTGGTCGACCTGACTTGGCAGTAGCGAGGTGTCAGTTGATTCCTGGTCTGAAGTCTGATGTTGCTGTTCTCTTCGCCCAATCAGACTATTTTGCAACTGCTTGGAGAATGGTTAGGGAGAACACCTTCGATTTCGCCACAGAGTGCACCGTCCTACAAACTATATGTGATCGGGATTGCGCATTATCTACTGCCAGTCTTTTGTATGACTATCTCATTGCAAAGAAGCAGAGTGCGTCTAACGACTTCCGTGCCGCAAGAGGTTCGTACTTGAGACTTTGTGCTAGAAAGCGCAACCACGAACTTCTAGGCAAGGGAGTTCAGGAGTCGCACATCCGCGGGGCCGTTTGGGGACCTTCAACAATCCTAACAGTCTTTGATGCACTGGTTGAGGTTGACGTCAACCTCGCTACCCAGATGTTCGCTCACCAGACTTCGTTACTCGCTGAAGCATGGTCGCACCACGATTTCAGCTGCTTTGTCGATCGTGAAATGATCAAGTACGTTCTCACTGCAGTCAAAGTCGACTTGCAGACTGCCTTGAACCTTGCGAGCTCGCCATTTGTACTGAGCTCCTTCGAAGCACGCACCGTGGTTCTCGAACAAATCTGGAACGCCCGTGTCAACGGAGCCCCAGAATACCTGAAATACCTTTCTGAGAATCCACACACAGCTTTGACACTGCTTCATGTTCATACCCGGTGGATTCTTTCTTGCGAATCTCACAATGGCATTAGTCTGCCACTTGGCGTATTGAAGCCACTAAAGACATTTTATTCACTGATTGCGTCGGACGTCATGGAGAATATGCTCTTTGTTAGCGAAGCTGATGCCGAGATGGTAACCAAATGCCTTGGACTCTTGGGTCTAAATTCTAAGCCGTGGCTGGAGTACAGAGCATCCACAGTCGCCACTGAAGCTTCAAGCGATATCAACGCAACTATTGAAGCCTATGCAAAGACCGAGAATGGTGTTGTTCAGGCAATAGAGCATGCGCGCCGTCAATTCATGCTAAGACACTATCCGTCAATCGGTGCTGTTACTGCCATTCTCAATGCTGCAAAAGGCCCCCTGCTCGCAGAGTTTGTTGAATTCTTACAAGTGTACATACGCGATCAGCCCAAGGCCGTTCAGATTGCTTATCTTCGAGCGCTATCTGTCGCTCCCACTGAGGATGTAGAGCTCATCAGGTGGTGCCACGACGAGTTAGAATCATTAGGCTCTCACCTAACAAGCGACGGTTACGCCAAGCTTATCCACAACAGTAGTAACGCTGATAGCTGCGTGCTGCTTTTCAGCGAGGCTAAGGCCAGACTTACCCCGAACACAACCCTTTATAATGCCATGTTGGGGCGTCTTGCTAATGCCGGGCGTAGTCTTGGAGAACTCTATGATGAGGTTCCCTCCCCCAATGAGGAAACCTTCAGGATCACGCTCTCAGGAGCCCTTCGTCAACATGATGAGACTCTGGCTACACGTGTTTTTGACTGTCTAATCAACTCGAAGACCGGTTATGAACTCAAATCAGCACCATATAATGCAATGGTGGAGTATTACGTTCATGTGAAGAAGGATAGAAAGGCCGCGCTTCGTATGTTCAGACTCATGAACAAGCACAACGTTCTACTCGGCACTCACTCATACAAGCTACTAATTGATACCTGGTTGCTGAATCCTATTAATTTGCCCAAGGCTGACCAGGTACTTGAGACTATGCGTCGCGACGACACTTTGGCCAATAGTATTCACTTCTCCTCCCTCCTGAAAGCGCGAGGGGTTCTGAAGAAGGACTTGGATAGTGCTCAGGATTTCTATTGTGGACTGGTGAAGAACAGCCGTGTTGCTCCGGATGCGCATATTTTTGCCGCGTTGGTGATGTCCTACGTTGCAAATGGACGATCCAATGAAATACCTAAGGTACTAGACGAAATGAGAAAGTACCACGTCAAGATTGACACCGTCGCATCCGAAATCCTTGCGTTGCATCATCAATATTCAAAGGATCCGGAACTAGGCCCCGAGTTCCTAGTACCACAGCAGGAGCAGCCACAACTCTAGTGCTGTCTCTCAAGTTTATTTAATTTTCTTTTTCTATTTATGCAGTTAGATCGATGCCGAATGAAACTATCCTCTTTAAATATTATGTACAATAGAGTCCCTGTGCTCATACCTACTCGTCTTCGTCGGTTGAGGGAGGGGGTCGCTCGTCCATTCTCATATATGTCTCAATAGCAGTAGAGAATGCCGCAAAAGCTCCACATCCAAAGAGGACTCCTTGAGGTCCTGACTTGATCGCCAGGCCACCGCCAGTGATGCAGCCTGCCGAGACACTGTTGTAGATATCGTTCTTTGCTCTCAGGGACTCGATACAGCACTCGACGAACGAGTAAACACCGCCGATATAACCAAAATTCTTTGCACTCGAGTACGAGCGGCGTCCCATGTCTGAGAACTGAATCTTCATCTGCTGTTTGAAGGGCAAGTGGGCGATTTTAGCAGCCTCACTGGCACCTGCCTGATAATCCCAGCTCATACTAGACATAAACAGTCCAAATACACCACCGAGGGCGAAACCTGTGACACCTGCGAATACCATCTTACCCGGGCAGCTGCTCATGAATTTCATCATGTGCTCTGCACCAACTTGAGCTTGTTCTTCTGGCGTCATGTCATAGTATGATTTATTCTGGGGGGGTTGCCCCATGGGTCCGCTCATTGACATTTTTTCAGCGTGAAAACTTTGCCACAGGCGCCACTGGAGGTAGAAGTAGCGTGAGGCAATTGTGGGTAGGCATGGGGAAATCGCACCCGCGCCGCATTTCAGCCACTGTTCGGATAGGACCAGTGCAAGGTGTGGAGCGAGAGTTTAGAAATGCCCCCCATTGGCCATGTATCGTTACATTCATGGTAGTTCCGTTGGATTGCTCGGGGGATTAAATGGCTGCGTTTGCGTATTCATTGCTTGAGCTTGACACCGCAACCTGCAGGGCAAAGGTGCATATGCAGCACGTCTATATAACTGACATCTTGTCTAGATTTGCGAGTAGAGACTATGCGTTTTACACTTGTTTTGACAGCACTTGCTTGTGCCAACGCGGGATTCTTCAGCCAGGGCTCCGTAGCAGACTTGAAGGCTAAATTCGAAAAAATTGGCTACGACGTTACCGAGAAGGGCCACTTGCGGGAGGACCTTTTCGACAGCTGGAGCACGCCTGAGCTCAAGAGCTGGCTTGAATACCACAACATTGACTTCGGCAAGTCCGATAGCAACAGTGTGCTGCTTGCCAAAGCCAAGGAGAACACCAACACTCTTTTGGCCGACTTGCGTGAGCTGTTTGATGCTCCTCCTCCTAGCGAGAAAATCATCAGTAAAGGTAAGGAATACTACGATCAGGCCAAGGACGCTCTTTTGAACTCTTGGAGCGACTCGAAGCTAGCCGAATTCCTCAAGGCCCGTCAGGTCGAATTGCCCGCAGCCCCTACCCACGAGCAACTCGTTGCACTTGCTGAGACTTCTCGCCAGAAGCTCGTCGACACTAAGAACAGTGTCTCTCGATTCTGGTTCGATTCGTGGTCTTATGATGACCTCAAGAACCAATTGGAGAAGCTCCAGCAGAGCACTGAGGGATCTCGTCAAGTATTGGCCGATCGTTTGAGTTCAGAGTACGAGAATCTCAAGGATGCGTGGGCTAAAGGCAAGACCGAGGGAAACAAGCAGGCTCAGGAGTTCCTCGACTCTGCCGCCAAATGGCGCGATGCTACCTTTGACAATTGGTCCACCGACGACTTGAAGGAGTACCTCAAAGGCTTTGGCCCCGAGGAGCCCACCACCACCGACAAGCTGATTGCAGATGCAAAGTCCAAGTGGAACTATTTCGTGTACGGTGAGCCTCCCACCGCTCAAGAACAGGTAGCGGCCAAGATCAAAAAGACTGCGTACAGCATCAAGGGTGTAGAGGAGTCCCTGTTTGGAAGATTCGTGCGCTACGTTGCTGGCTACAAGGATCGTTTCTTCAATAAAGAGGAGTTGTAAACGCTAACAGTTTTTAACTATATAGTACGATCAATATAAGAATATCGGTGTAGAGTATCCTAGTGCGAATCAATTATCTATAAGAATATTGCGGTTGTGAATCGAGGGCATGTGGTGACTAAGAGGAATTCCCTGCACGCTGGAGAGCTCTAAAGTGTGGCGACGGGCCCAGTTCGCCACTTCTCATGGCTCGCCCTTGGTATATTCAAGCGATGGACGCTTCCCATCGTTTGACGGTGTTAGGTATTCTTGGATTCTCGGGATATCTTACTTTTATTGCGTTTAAGGGTATTGAGGCCAACGCTATGCGTAAGGCGCACAAGAAACTCGAGGAGCCCGTCGAGGCACCGCAAAGTTGAGCGATGGCCACAGCCCCAACTAAATGTTAATATGGCTTAGTGTATATAGTTGATTTCTTATCTTTTCTCTTCTTTAGAGGTTGCAGATTATGGGCGAATCCCTTTTCTCTCAGCCGGTCAACCCGTGATTTTTGTTTTGAGAAATCCTCGTTTTCCGCATTCAAAACTACAAATTCCTCGAAGATTGTATGGCAAACGGGACACTCTTTGTCCTCGAGCACTAAACAACTACAGACGTGCCCACATTCAGGGACGTATGCGAACTTTGTATTCCAGTGCTCCTTCATGATATCCTTGTGCTCGATTGGGCATATCCAACGGCCATTTTCGAGAGTTGGTTTGAGACAAACGATATCTCTGAGGCCCTTGACCCCGTCAATCTTTTTCTTCTCGAGAAGAGACTCTAGAACTGCCTCTTTGTTGTAGATTCGCCCTCGGTAGTCACTGACGATTGCATGGAAATCCAGTGGCTTCTTTGTGAGGAAGCAGAGTTCGAACAGCTGATCTCGGTCGAATTCCCGTTTGAGTGCTAAATCTGATGCTGATTCTTTTTGTTTTTGTTTGGCAAGCTCGCTGCGAGTAGGTATTGATCCGCCATCGGCTCCCATAACCTGCTAATTACTCATCTGGAAAATTATGGATAATTGTACATTCTACTTGAAAATTGGAACATGCCGGCACGGGGATAAATGTTCAAAAAAGCACATAAAGCCAACTGCATCACGGGTATTATATCTTCCGAATATGTACCCGGGTTCTGACATCGAGGGCTACCTTACGGATGTAATCGCTGTCATAGGACAAATAGCCCCTATAAATGAACTAATGCTGAGCGGTAACACTAACGAACACCTCAAGGGTAGCTTATATCTCAAGTTTCGTAACGAAGCCGATGCTCAGAAAGTGTGTGATAAGATCTCAGATCGATGGTACGCTGGTCGCCCTCTCCTCTGCGAACTTTCTCCTATAAACGAGCTTTCGAGCGCTTGCTGCCGCCAATCGGTAACCAACGAGTGCGATCGAGGATCGAACTGCAATTATGTGCACCCTATGGATCTCCCCAGTGATCTTGTTCGCAGATTATTTGAAAGTCAGGCCAACACCTGGATCAGCAGCGCTTCGACGTGAAAAAAAAAAAAAACTTTCAGAACTAGAGCTATAGCTTAATTATTTATAGATGATGATACTAGTCCTTTGTCTTATCTTCCTTCAAGGTGACGATCCGGTTCAGAACGATCTTGTCGTCCGTACTGTCTTTATCCATGCAAAAATAGCCAACACGTAAAGCTTGGAACCGTACAGCTTCCGGCGCACCCTTCTCGTCGTTTCCAGAAAGTATTTCCTCCTCTTTCGAGCTAGCTTTGATCTTCCAGGGGGATTTTTCGCGCACTTCATTGAACCCAGTTTCAATGAGAGCGTTCTTGAATACATGCTCACTATTGGGGTTGATGTCAGCCAGGTAGCCGTCAGGATGGGCGCTGGGGTTATCTGACTTGAACAGACGTTCAAACTCTCGTACCTCGGCAAGTTTGACGGGCGAGTTATCTTTGGGGCTGTCGGCAACCCATTGAATGAAGGTTTTCGGCTTCTTCATGGGTCCATCATTCTCATAGTGTGCATGAATCTCAACGACTTTATCGCCTTCTTTCTTGTAGTCGGTGACTCGGATAGTATGAGGAACTTTGAGCAAGCCGACACTTTTACCAGGTGCAAGTCGGAAATAGTTGTCACTAGGTTCCTCCCGGAAATCGCTGCGGTCAATGTAAACCTTGCGGGTGAATGGCACCTTGTGTTCGCCCATTTCGGGGTTCCCTGGCTTGAAAGGAAGGGTGATCCACTCGTGGTGATCCTCGGGCAGATTATCGATTATTACAGGAATGGGGTCTGGGATCATCATGAGTCGAGGCACCGTATTCTCAAGGTACTTCCGGATAGCACCCTCAAAGCGGTCGGCCTCGATTTGAGACGTGGTTGTGGTAACGCCAAGCTCGCTGATGAAAGACAAGATGGCTCCAGGGGGCACTCCGCGCCGGCGAAGAGCGACCAAGGTGAAGAGCCTAGGATCATCCCAGTCACGAACGTAGCCTTTTTCGACTAGTTGGAGGATCTTGCGCTTTGACATTACAGTTCCTACCAAGTTCAGCCGGCCAAATTCTCGCTGAGCAGGTTTGTAGACCTTAACTGCATCGCAAAGCCATTCGTACGATTCTCTAGAAAGTACAAACTCCAATGTACAAAGCGAGTGGCTGATGTTCTCCATGGAATCGACCAGGCAGTGGGTGAAATCATAGGTGGGGTAGATCTTCCATTTTGTACCAGTGCGGTGATGGGGTGCGTCCATGACACGATATGCGACAAGGTCCCACATTTGGGGGTTCGGATTGCTAAGGTCTTGCTTCATACGCAGAGTGGCCTCGCCTTTCTTGAATTTGCCGTCGCGCATCTCTCTGAAAAGCTTGAGATTCTCTTCGGGAGATCTCGAACGGTCTGCGCAAGGAGTGCGCTCGCCACCCTTGGAGCCGTCTTCCTTGATACCTCGGTGCTGCTTGACTTGTTCTGGAGTGCAGAAGCAAACATAAGCGCCATCGTTCTTGATCAGGGTTTCGGCCAAGTCATAGAGCTCGTCGAAATAATCCGACGACCAGGTGATCTTGAAGGGCTTGAAACCCAACCAGGTAATGATGTCTTGGATCGACTTGGCAAAGCGATCGTCTTCGGCCTCTGGGTTGGTGTCGTCAAAACGGAGGTAGCACTTTCCCTTGTGATATTCCGCAAACCCAAAGTCCACTGCAATGGCTTTTGCATGGCCAATGTGGAGGAATCCATTGGGCTCTGGAGGGAATCGTGTGAAGACATTTCCTTTGGTGAATGCAAGATGCTTTTCCATGAGCTTGGGGTCCACTTGGGGATTTCCACCAGGCTTGTGTAGATTCGCTAAGAACCCCTCCTCGAACATACTAGTTTGCTCAACAGGCGCCACTGCAGCCTTGGTCGAAGACTTTTTGGTTGCCTCTTTGGCGGCCTTAGCCTTCTTCTTGGGGTCGTCACGCTCGTCCTTCGGTCCCAGAACGGCCAGGAACTCAGCGTCGATAGCAGGCTTGAAAAACGCGGGGTTCGCCCACTTGAGCTCGGGCTGTTTCTTGATGGCCCCGACCACTGAGCCGAGCATTGCGTACCGCTTGGTGACGATTTCGTCCTTGTGGGCCTCGATATACTTGTGAACGGCGTCTCTGACCTCCTGCTCGCTCACTTCAATGCCCACACCCGACTCTCGCTCCATGGTCTCCTCGGAGGGTGAGCTTGTCGAGCTCACGTAGCGCCAGGCGGCGTCAATTTGAAGTGGCGTCTTCAATCGACCATCAGCAATGGCCTGGCTCACCAGTTTACGGTTTGCCTTCTGCTCAGCGGTCGCCGACCGAGAGGCTTGGGCCAAATGGTGCAGGAGATTGGGCTTGTTGGCGTAATTCGACTCCTCTGCGATCTCGCCCAGAGCCGATGCGACTTTAGAATTCTTGAGGATTTCTTTTGTTTTCGGTTCGTCGAATCCCAGACGCGACAGAGCCGCACTCAGATTCTCCATTATCAGTTTGATGAGTCAAAGATCCAGAAGGAAATATATAGAGGATGCTAGTAAGCCGGATAAGCTGGGTGGATAGCTAAGCTAGCCGTAAACAATTACATACACAACATTTAAATTGTAATACCAGCTAGACGCCGAGACCCAGAATGTACCTGAGGCTTCTCAGTGGCGAAAACGTCAATGCATGGTAAAACTAGCAAATTACCACAGGACGCATTGGTGGGATCGTCTGAATAATTTATATAGCCCTAAAAGATTATGCATTCGCTAGTGCCTCAGCGTCGTTATACAACACAGATCATTTGTCTTTTGTAATCAATGGGCCCTAAGCGGAAAATAGCTATTTCACGAAAAAAGATCAAGAGCACAAATAAAGTCCAGAAATCTCAGAAACAAAGGGATATTCTAGAGAGAGAGCGCAAATCTTTGGCAGGCAAATCTAATTTCTCCTCTCGCGCTAACTTTAGTGGATATGCTATTCCAGAGGCCTCGAAACTCGTCCCTGGCGAGGGGATTTTGAGCTATTCAAACGGCGCAAAACCCGCACAAGCTAAAAAAGTGGAGCACAGGCCGGAGCCCGCACTGAAAAAGTCAATACCGAGTGAGCCACCTAAGCCTAGACAGAATACTGAGAGCAGTAGCGACAGCGATTCGTCCGCTAAGGGCACAACGCAAATTCACGACAATTTTATGTCGTTCGACCTTGACGATGACGAGGCTGATGCCGATCTGCAGACCCAATTCAGCCAGTATGAAAAAGAACAGGAGCAGGAGGAGGAGAATGCAAAATCGTATATCAGTGCTCGCAGCGCAACGCTCCCGATTCCCAAGTACCCTCATCCCTGGAACAAGGAGGTCTTCAAGTGTGACACCATGGGTGAGCATTTGACTCAAGAAATCAAAAACTATGTCGCTTTTGTAAGTCCGACGAAACTCGAGATTCGGACCCGAGATGAGCTAGTGCGTCGCAATCAGAGAGCTATCCAGTCCACGCTTAGAGGGTGCAAGGTACACTTGTTTGGTTCCAGTGCTACAGGTATGTACTTGCCTGGAGCTGATGTCGATATGGTGGTCGAATTGTCGCCCCAGACTCCTACTCGCAATCTCAAGAGCCTGCTATACAAACTCTCTAACCGCATGCGAGATTGGGCACAGAATATTCAGGTCATTTCCCGCGCCCGAGTACCAATTGTAAAGTACGTCGATAAGGAAACCAAATTGAACGTGGACATCTCGCTAGGGGAGTCGGGAGCCAAAACCGGGGGAATGGGCGGTGTCACTGCAATCAAAACTGTTTTAGCTTGGAAGAAAAAGTACCCTGCTCTCTCTCCCCTCGTGCTAGTAATAAAACAATTTTTGAGGAGGCGGCAGTTTTCGGAGGTCTATCTTGGCGGCCTCGGTGGATTCGCCGTTATTTGCATGGTGGTCTCGTTTCTTGAGAACCACCCGCTCTTGCAGGAGCGGAAAATTGATGCCCTGGAGAACCTGGGCATTTTGCTACTGGAGTTCTTTGAGTTCTATGGTAAGACTTTTAATACCCAGGATATGGCCCTGAGAATGACTGGCTCTATGAATCGCATATACAAGCGTCACAACTCGAACTTGATCTCTAATAATCCTGTTCTGCTGGCTATTGAGGATCCTAACGACTCAGCCAATAATATCACACGTGCTTCACACCAATGGGTTCGAATCCAGCGAGAGTTTGGCCATGCATCTGACTTGCTCAAGCGTCTCTTCTTTGAATATTCTAATCTTCCCGAAGAGGAACGGTACAAACGCTCGTTCTTGGGAATACTGCTGAAAAATACAGACGCTGGCGGAGGACGTCATTCCCTCCAAGACATGAGAGCCAAACTGCAGCGTCTAAATGGTGTGCCCCTGAAGAACGACAACAACAAGGCTGTTTCACACGTTGACGAGCAGTCGAAAGACGGCAAAGATGATGCTAAAAAGACTTCCAAGACAAAGAAGAAGAAAAAGAAGTCAAAAGAATCTAAAAAGGCAGCTGCGGCTCAAAAGCAGGATAGTCCTCAAGCCGGTGATGCTTCTGAATCATTGAAACGAAGGCTTGATATCGTGGATTTGACCGACTCGCCAAAGAGTCCAAACAAAAGAAAGCTCCTTGGGTCTGTTTTCGAGGCCGCATCAAGTTCAGACTCGAATCCAGAAAACCCATCTGATATTCCGGGCAAAACGGAGGTTATTGATGTGTCCTCCGATACTGATGAAGACAAGAGCCCAATAAGCCGCACAAAAGCTGCCGTAAACGAACGACGAGCGTACTGGAACAAAAAAGCCCAGCCCCTTGTATAGCTAAAATTATTTATTGCTTGATACAGTACTAGAGTTCTACATACGGTCAAGACTACAACCTCAAGTATCACGTGCCATATGCACCCCCGGTATTATACGTCTAGCGTGCATGATCTGATGTTTTAATAATGTCCTTGACGATTGCTCCTCGTAAGGGACTGGTAATGTAAGTTGACATAAATTGTATTTGGTCCAGCTAACTAACTTAGTCGTCGAGTAGACGAAAAGCAGGTGGTGGTCTTCAATCCTGTGGGTAATCAGGTTGCGGTGGTCGCATCTCCTACAGCTTCGGTAGATCATGGTAGTTCGGCGAGGATATGCCCCCAATGCGGTCAATTGATTGACAACTATTTCGAGTATCTTGACCAATTCAACCGAGTGACCTCTGTGCCACCTTCGAGAGAATCAACTCCGGGGCAGTCTCCAATGGAGAAGGAAATCTCCGAGCTTAGCATGAGCCAGGGGTATTTTGATCATTTCTTCAAGGAGCTTGGGTTATTAGGTCGAGGATCACGGGCTGCCGTGTATAAGGTGGAACATATTCTCGAGGGAGTATCGATAGGAGTGTATGCATTGAAGAAGATCCCCATCGGCTACAACCATGACTGGCTGAATAAAGTGTTGACGGAAGTGAATCTCTTGAGGAGTCTCTCGCATAAGAATCTCGTTCATTACAACCACGTGTGGTTAGAGGTGAGCTCGCTCTCCAAGTTTGGACCGCCGGTTCCCTGTGCATACATGCTCCAGGAATATTGTGATGGCGGAAATCTGGAGGATTACGTGTTTGAGCGGGAGAATACTGATCAAAAGTATCTCTCGTACACCGAGATTGTGTCCATGATGACGGATATCTGCAGCGGGATGGACTATCTGCACAGCAAAGGGTTTGTTCATTGTGATCTCAAACCTTCAAACTGCTTATTGAAATCTCGCGGTGACAGCATACCAGAAGTGCTCGTATCCGACTTTGGCGAGTCGCAGTTTGAGGGAAGTCGAAGAGTCGGCACTGGTACCACGGGCACGCTAGAATATTGTGCACCAGAGGTTCTGAACAAAGATGTCGCATTTAGCTATTCATCAGATATGTACAGTGTTGGAATGACGCTGCACTTCCTTTGTTTTAGCAAGCTGCCGTATTCCAATGCGTGGGAAGAAGAAGGGGATCTCCATAAGTTACGAACAGAAATTCAAGGGTTTACGTTTGACTATGACACTAGCAATAAAATTGGTCGCACCGACTTGGATATCCTTGAGCCTCTTTTAAATCGGCTATTGGGTCCTCCATCGGACCGGCCGAACGCTGAGGAGACCTTGCATGCTTTGCGTCCACGGAAGCGGAAGCGTAGGGAGGATCACACAAGAACCAAGAAGGTCCAACGACTGGAGTGGGATACGGCAAATAATTTACGGCTCTTGAAGCTCACAAGCGTTTATTTACTTACTCCTAGTGCTGCGACTCTAAAGATACTCGCAGCGATTTCAGCGTGTGAGCTAATATTTGGCTACCCAAGGGCATTCTTCTATGCTCACTTTGGTATCCTGATCATCGGTTTATACTTCAAATTATAGCATAATGCGCTAGAGGTAAGAGAAAGCATCTCCAATATAAATAAACAAAAGCACTCTATGAGCACGTGCCGGTGGACATACTTCGCGAGCGGCGCTCGAGCATTGATATTTGTTCAGCAATTCCGGTCTTGTCGTTGAGCATTGCCGTTCGCGCCAAGTCATAGTCTGCTCGGAGGTCGCGGGAGCTGTACTGGATTGCCGCTCCATTTGAGCCGCACTGAATCGCCGTCTTCACAACCTCTCGGTCGGAGCGAAGCGCGGGTGAAGCATACTGGAGCGCTTTACCGCTAGCATCTGCTTTCAGTGCTTCCATGACAAGAGTTTTGTCGTTCCGTAGACGTTCAGAAACAAATCTGAGGCTTTCGCCGTTGGTTCGGACAGCAGTGGATGCTACCTCGCGATCGTCCTGTAGCTCTGGTGAGAGCATTTCCAGAGCATTGCCATTTTTACGCACCGCCAGCAGTGCGACTCCCTTATCTCCCCTAACATCCTTCGCAGCATATTGCAGCGATTTCCAGCTGTGTTGCAAGACTTGTTTAACGAAACTTTTGCTGCATTTGAGTCGCTTGTCGGCGAATGCAAACATCATGTCCGAGGAGTCATTTTTTACTGCAGTAAGGACCAGCTCTTCATCAAGCATAAATGCAGGGTTTGCGTGCCCTAACTGGCGCCCGTCCAGCTGTACAGCGCTCAAAACAACGTCCCTGTCCTCCTTGAGCTCGGGTGACGCACCGGCTAGCGCTCGTGCATCATTGCGGCAAGCTGCCAACACGATCTCCCGATTGCGTCTGAGCTCCTTTGATGCATAGGGGAGGATTTCGCCGCTATTTTGAATAGCAGCCCAAACAATATCGCGATCGTCTCGGAACTGCGCCACTTCTTTGAGGATTGCTCCCGAAAAGTGTGCAGCAGCAAGCACAAAGTTGCGGTCTCGCAAAGCTGCACCCACCTCTGGGTGATGGAGCACACTGTCGCCGACCACAACCTTTGCTAGCACCCAAGGCAGCCAGAGGTCAAAGTTTTCCTCATCCGCCTCAAACTGATGCAGCTGTATTTGTTTACCTTCTTGAATTTCATACGGATTCCAGGCAATGTTCTGTAGATATTTCCATAGTCTAAGAAGCCAAAGCCTTTGTAGTGGGTCCAGTTTTGCGATCCTACTCCGGAACCTGTCGGATAAGTTCACATCGATATCGTAGGGGGTGATTTCTTTCCACTTTTCATCGCTATTGAACACTAGCCTCGAGGCCCTGTTGACACCACTTAAGTTTTGATATGTGAGTGGATTTGGCCTGACATACTCTGCGATGATCTTCCAGACGTCTGGTGTGGCCATAACTGGTGATCGATGTCCCTTTACCCCGGTTATAATCCCTACAATAACCCTAATCCTGATGCATGCAAGGTGGCGAACCGTTGTGGAGTGAGAGTGTTGAAATTACCGGTGGGTTGCAAGTGTGGAGATGGGAGCATCTCCAGGGACTATTTGGTGGAGATTTCGTGCATAAAGTGGGGCAGCGCTTTTGGGTGCTGCATCCCGACTACAAACTAGTTCATTAGTTTCTCTCTGTTTAATTTGGGAGCTTGTGGTGATTGAATCTCGAGATACTTTTTAGATCTTGCGCTTGCTTAAAAGGTTCCTGCATATAGATCTGTATGGCCAAGCTAACCGCTACATTACTAAGTGCCCAACAGCAGCGCGAAAAGTGGGGGTTCGCGTCTGTTGCGTGAAAAATCTTAGATGATCGAGGTGCTCAGGAGCCACGCTGGCTTGCCTACACGTCAAAAAGTTTGACATGTCGCATAGGCGAATGGGCGATCAGTGCTTGCGAAGATCCTTCTTACGTAACCAGAGCGTGCAGTCAATTTGACGTCGCGAAAGAGGCGCAATGCAGGACCCTGCAGGCTCGTGTTACCTGGTTAGGCTTGCTTCCTCATCGCCAAGTGTACTGGATTGACTCAGAGCCAGGGCCTATCGAAGATGTTGTCTCGAGGGAGGAGGACCTAACAGGATTTAAGAGTCTCGTCTGTACGTATAAATCGTAAATTGTATCTTGAAAGCTGGGTTAGATAAGAAGATAGAAGCCCGCAATAGTAGAGTAGCATTGCGGTTAGCGAGTTTTCCGACAGCGTGGCACAATTGCCCACAGCATCCCTTCCGTTCTATTCTTGCTCTGCTAGCTTGCACCAATAACAGCCCTTAGGTCACTAATAACAGCCTCAGGGAACGATGTACCAGCACAATTTGCGTTGGCTGAACATCCACGGCTGTTTAACGCAAGCAAAATTAATATCTATAGACTGAAGTCATTGCTTGAGATAAATACATAGGAATAGATAATGGCCGAGGATCAACTCAGCATGAACACCCCGTCTGCTGGGCCCGGTTCAAGTCGATCTGGCGACGCTCCTCACGCTCGTGACGCTCCCGCTCTCGAAGAGCATCCTCCAACGGCATCCGCTCGGCCAGGGCCTTGAAAATAGCATTGACATTCTCGCCCGTCTTGGCAGATGCCTCGAAATACAACAGCCCTGCCTCGGTAGCATAGCTCTCAGCGGTCTCCCTAGGCACCTGGCGATTGTCCAAATCCAGCTTGTTGCCCACGAGAGCAATTACGATCTGTTCGCTGGCTTGGAGCTGCAGCTCCTTGATCCACGACTTTGCTCGCCCCAGAGAGCTCGGGCTGGTCAGGTCGAACACCACGACGGCGGCGTTGGCATTCCTGTAATACATTGGTGCTAGTGATTTGTACCGCTCCTGTCCAGCAGTATCCCAGATCTCGAATTTAACCGTGGTATCGTTGTCGAGTCGCACGCTCTGAGTGAGGAATGCGGCCCCAATAGTGGACTCCCTGAACTCGTCGAACTTATTCTTGGAGAACCGGGACACCAACGAGGACTTGCCCACGGCAGATTCCCCTAAAAGGACCAGCTTGAACTGCGCAAACCGTCCCTCTGCCATGACTAACCAGAGTCCGATAGGCGGCCATCGATAGTAATAACAATAGATAGACAAAAAAGTGAATTCAATTGGGGGCTAAGTTTCTATCTACAGTGCGTTTTTCGGGTATGGAGAACAGCATTGAGCCGTCAAAGTTCAGTCTTCCTTGGTGGACACTGCTGATGCCCGCTTCGAGAACGCCTCCACCATTCGTTTGGCGACCAGCGAGCCAGCTTGTGACGCCACCATGTCGTAAATTGGGTTCTTGAACTGGAATTGCAGATCGAGCTCCGCCAGGCACCTCTGGTCGTTGACTTCCTTGACGGTCCACTTGCACATGAGCTTGCTGAACAGCGAGTTGTACTCAGATGCGGTAGCGGTCACCGAGTCGGGGCTGTATTTCAAAACGCTCTCGAAGCTGTCGGTGATATTGTTCCAGCCGATCTGGAGCACCGCTTTGGATGGCTGGCCCTCGTGGAACTCTGTAATGTCCGAGGAATTGCAGTAGGGCACGAACTTCGAGTACTCGCTCACATTGCCCACGACCTCCATCATCACCGGTTTAGACACCGGCAGGGTGCGCTTGATCCGGTATTCAGATTTTAGTCGCTTGAAAATTACGCTGGACCGCCTGGCCCAGGCTCTATTATGTATCGTGATCATATTAAGAGAGTGACAAAATAGCAGTGCAATGACGGAAGGTGATCTGGCGCTAGCACCTCAAGGCTGACACTCAAAAACGAGAAAGCTGAATTACGTAGTCTCGCAGATATCGTAGCGAGCACAAGCTAGCGGCAGGTGCACTATAGCTGCATACTTGGGCTGGCAGACTTTGTAAACATAGATTGTACGGCTGTTGCAATTGTAAAAAAGATCACTCCGATTCCTCGGAAAAATTATAGCATAAAAAATCTCGGCAACGGGGAATTGAACCCCGGTCCCCCGCGTGCTACACAAGTGCTGACAGGCGGAAATTCTAGCCACTAAACTATTGCCGACTCGATGAAGAGCTTGGTGTTCGTAATGTCTTATTGCCATGTCTCACATCTCAAAGTTTGTCACAGATAGCGCAACTTTCATCAAGCCAGTATATAGAATAAACAAAAGTTTAGCAATAATACACTACTAATTCTAGCTCAATAAAAACTACTTCTTAACCAAAGACGCGATCGTGTCCAGGTCTCCGCTCTTCTCGCAAAGCTTGTAAAACATGCCTGCTTTATTCTTGAGCAACTCAACAGGCTTTCCATACTGCGAAACTCGTCCTTGATCCAAAACCAGAACCAGGTCGTAGTCAGCGATTGTCCTCAGACGATGGGCGATAGTCAGAATGGTGACACTTGCAAATTCTTCGCGAATCGTTTTCTGAATCATGGCATCTGTCTCGTAGTCAATCGAGGCGGTAGCCTCATCCAATAGCAAAATCTTGGGAGACCGCAGCAATGACCGTGCCAAACACAAAAGTTGCCGTTGGCCCTGGCTCAGGTTGCTACCTCCTTCAGTTACTTCCGACTCCAATTCTAGGAACTGATTTTTGTTCTCCAAATTCGTATTAGCCTCCTGCTCTTCGAGAAGACGCTTTGCTAATTTGGAGTCTGTGCCCTCAGGAACTAACTCTACACGGGACAAAGCAGAGAAGAGCTGATCGTCCGTGTAATCACCATAAAGGTCAAGATTTGATCGTAGTGTTCCAGTGAATAGGGTAGGATCTTGAGGAATGATGGCTAGGGCACTCCGCAAATCACGAAGACCAATTGTGGAGATGTCCAAGCCATCGATTTGGACCGATCCCGAGACGGGTTCCAGAATACGGAAGAGCGCACTAAGAATTGTTGACTTGCCCGCACCGGTGGGACCAATTACGCCGACTTTCTGACCACCGTCAACTTCAAATGAAACATCCTTGATGACAAGAGGCCCGTTATCACTGTAACTGAGTGATAGCTTGTTGAATTCAATCGATCCCTTCTGAGGCCAATTCTTAGGTGGACGGCTCTCTGGGATAACAGACGGTGCTTCATGATCTATGCTCACGTACTCCTCAATACGTTCAATGGAGTTCATGTGGATCTCGACTTGCGCGTACATACGAACAATCCAGAGAATAGCGTCTCCAAACATCATGGAGTACGAAAGAGACACACCCGCGAAACCAGGACCAATCACTTCAGCTTTCCATACCACAAACGCAGATGCGAACACCACTACTGCCATCGACATGAAACTACTCCAGTAAGCCAGCCAACGGTTTGCCAGCCATAAATTGAAATAGGGTCGGTGGGAGTCGTCGACGAGGTTCTCATTGTGCGTGCTGAAGCGAACTACATCGCCATATGCACGGATACAGACTGCCCCAACAAGAGTCTCGCCGAATTGTTGGAAAATTGGTGATCTCGTAGTGCTCTCCAATCGCTTGAGTTCTCTGGAGGCATTGAGATAGTACCTGCCGATAAACGCGTAAGCAACACAGATCAAAATACCCGCAGGAATAAACCCTGGAGTAACATAGCTGATTACTATCGTAGTGGTTAGTGCATCTAGGATGCAACGGCAGAACAGCCAGAGCTCAGGCATTAACTCTTGGTCAATGTCTTCAATATCCTTGGAGAAGCGATTGATGATACGGCCCAAAGGAGTAGTATCAAAGAAGGCAATCCTTGCCGAGAGAATTGAGCGTAACAGATCTTCAAATAGAATCTTGGAGCTGCGAATTGAGCCTCTGTAGGCAACAAGCTCGTTAGCAGTGCATACCGTAGCGTAAATCAGCCCTGTCAGAATATATATGCTTCCGTAGAAAACCACACCCTTCGCAGCATCCTCACTGAGGTTAGCATCCATAAGAATCAGAATGAATCTCTCCTGGATACGTGCAATAGTGTCTCTATAGGATGACGTCCAGTACTTGAGCCACCAAGCTTCCATGTACTGACTTATCGGGCTCAACAACATCAAGATCGTCAATACAATCCACCACATAGGAGTTCCCAAGGTACCGGCATAGCGCTTGTAAACTGTAAGCGGAATGCTTCCCAGGCCACGGGTTTCTTCGGCCAGCACATTATCAGGTTCAACAACACTTCCTCTTCTCTCAATATCACGGCAGAGTTGGGAATCGAGTGTTTCCTGAGCATCACCATGAGGGGCATGCTCTGGGGGAGGGCCGGGGTTGGCAACCATCTCAGAAAGACCGATACCTGAATTGGCACGACTGATCATGGACTCACGGGCGCTCTTGAGTACAAGTTCGTCAGTACCAAGTTTCCCCTGCTCAACAAGTTCATTTGGTGTACCTTGAGACTCAACTCTGCCATTACGCATGACCACGACCAACGAAGCCTGAGAGACGGTGAGCGCAACATTGTGCGAAACCAGGATAATCGTGCGGTCGCGGGCGATAGATCCAGTCAAGGCATTGCGATAAATTCCATCTGCAGTGTGAGAATCGACAGCACTCAGACAATCGTCAAGAATAAGGTGACGAGAGTTCGAGTACATGGCACGAGCGAGAGACACACGCTGTTTCTGGCCACCACTAAGGGAGATGCCTTTATCACCAATCAATGTCTGGTCGCCATCCGACAAGATCTCCAAATCGCGTTCGAGTTCACAAGCTTTGAGAACCCTTTTGTACCTCTGGTGATCATACGGTGCTGCAAATAGAATGTTGTTGCGAACAGTGTCATTAACCATCCATGCTTGCTGGGGACAATAAGCCACTGTCTCAGCAAGTCCATTTGCATCTACAGGACACTTTCTTCGGTTAGCCGAATGGGGTAAGAAGACACGGCCCTTTGTGATGAACATTTCACCCAACAAAGCCATAAGCAATGAAGTTTTGCCTGAACCTGTGGGCCCAATGATCACATTTAGATCGTTCTCATGGAACTTGATATCGATATCGCGTAATTTGAAGACTGAACCATCGTCAGATTTTCTCGACCACGAGAAAGAAGCATTTTGGAAACCAATTTTGGGAGCATCTGGCCCGATAGGCTGAGCGGACTCTTTCTCCTCTTGCTCGTACTTTGGAGTTTCATCGATATTCAAATACGTCTTGATACGGTCAATACTGACCTTGCAAGACATGAAACGGCTCACGTTGTTAGCGATATCGTCTAGTGGATATTTGAGAATGTTGAAGACGGCCAGAGCTGTAAACGCAATTGAGCTGGTAAGCGGCTTGTGCTCAACTTTGACGTAACATATGAACGAGGCGGCAGTAATGAAAGGAGGAATCAAGTAGAACAGAAGCCCCGCAAAAGACCACCACAAATAGCGTCGATATAGCAAGTCGAGCTCCTTGCCCCGCAACTTCAGGATTCCATCAGCAAAGAATTGCTCCCATGCGAAATACTTGATGATGCGCACGGCATTGAGCGCTTCATTCGTTTTGTCTACGCGTTTGTCGGTGACGGCCATATTCTGATCCTGCAAGGATGCGAATTTCTTGGCAACCAGATAGTTCAGCGGGATGGTAATGCACATGATTCCCACACCCGCGAGCGAACTCCAACCAAGTACCGTGTAAAGGTAGGCTACGCCGGCAACAACCATCAAAGGTGATGCAATCAGATAATGCAAGTACGAGGCGAACTCGGCAACCTTGAAAGCATCCACGCTCATCAAGTTGATGACTGCACCAGTATTGTTTGGATCAAAGGTCTGATCGGTATCATTGTCCTTCTTGGGTTCTTCTGAGGCAGCACTTTCTTCCTCGTCTTCATCACTTTCTTTCTTCTGTACCGACACCTGGCTAAGCAGCGCCTTTTGGTAGATTTCGGCAATGATAATTGCCCTCATAGCAACGCTGAGCCGTCTGCCATGATAGAACGCCTGGTTGTTGACAGTTTGTTCTAACAGCAGAGCCGCGCCGATGCCGAGCACATAAAGCCATGCCACTACCCTAGGTGTTGAGGCGATATCTTCAGTATACTTAAGAATCTTGTTGACGAAGATTGTCGGGACCAGAGCCAGGAACGAGGCAGTACAGCCAAATATCAGGTTTCCAGCCGACATTGCCTTGAAACACAGCAGGAGCATAATCAACGGGTTCCTGGTTTTGTGTGTTCGCTTGTATTGGTGCCACTTTTCCAGTAGCTCATAACTGTGGGCGGACTCCTCAAGGTCCCATACGTCGTTGGGGTCTAATTTTCCCTTCTCGGTGGCATAAAAAATGAGTCCAGAATTCCAGCAGCACCCCATGGCTCTGATCAAGCTGCAAATTGGCCGAATGCTGGGAGGGATGTGCGGGGTTTTGTAGATGCGGGCTGCACCATCTCCGAGGGGGCTCGAAAATAGTAGCAGCCACTTCATGAGTGCAACTCCAACCACACAGTAGAGAATAATATCCGAGACCTCGCTCAGGTATGATACCCACAAACAATACGAGGTGACAAAGTAGACCACCAGCTGCACTGAGTATAAATAGGCACACTGATCATACGGAGCGCCAGGCAAGGGATCGATAGAGTTCCAGCCAGCGATTCGGTAAATCACCAAAAGCCATGTGTATGTGGCGGTGAAAACCACCATTATTATTGCGTTGGGACAGTACCGAGCGTACGAGTTTCTGAATGCGTCGTTAGCCCAGAGCAGCACGCACAAAGCTAATTCCGTGGTGCAGAGCACCAATTCAAGCACCAACCGTAGCCTATCTGCAATAGACTTTGTACGGATAATAACAAATGCTTTCTTGTTTGACCTATTGGCTGGCCGTTCAATGAGCTCTTTCGAGGTGACGACTTCCTCATCGGTTGTATCCGAGGCCAATAATGGAGTCTGATTATTTCTTTTCCTCCACCAGCCTGGAATATTTCTTATTAGTGCTGGGATGCATCTGAGCAAACTATAAGCGACGCACACAGCTAGGGCAAGTATTAATGGTAAGAATTCAAAGTATCTCTGCCTGTGGCATGTCTCTACTTTATCGCCGTCCCACCACTGTGTAGGGCACTCGCTTCCAGCACTCCACCACATAATAGGAGTTGGAGATATTTCTTCCTATCGCAATGACTAAAACTGGGTACATGCATGTGACTGATAATTCGAGACATAATAATTATTGGTCTAAATATTAATTAGATCTGTATCTACTACGGTTACTTACCCCGAGAAGTATGGAATAAGTTGCGGCATTTTGTTGGAGCTGTGGCTGGCGGGCGACCTGCATGACGGCGAGCACTAGATCTGTCACCATGCTGTGGCGAAAAACGTGATAGCGCACAGTGGCGGCCGTATCAGGCGATATTCCGTATCACTATATTGGACAATGCCTGACAAGTTGAAAGTTACAGTGTTTTCTGCCAAGAAGTATGACAAAAAGTACCTCGAGGAGGCCAACAGCATCAAGAACGAGTTCGAATTCATCTGGTATGACGCCATCTTAGGCGAGCACATATCCAAGGTCATTGAGCCGACTGATGCAGTATGTGTGTTTGTGAACGATACGCTTGATCGGCCTGTTCTCACTGATCTCAAGGACAAGGGGGTCAAATACATTGCTTTACGGTGTGCTGGATATAACAAGGTTGACACTGACGCTGCCAAAGAGCTCGGGTTGCGGGTGGTGCGAGTTCCTGCCTACAGTCCCGAGGCGGTCGCAGAACATGCGTGGGCTCTCTTGATGACCCTCAATCGTAAGGTGCACAAGGCTCATTTGCGGGTGCGCGACTATAACTTCAACCTCGAGGGGCTCGTCGGCATGAACATTCATGGCAAGACCATCGGAGTGGTGGGAACTGGAAACATTGGCAAGGCTTTTTGCAACATCGCTAATGGCTTTGGCGCCAAGGTTATCGCCTATGACCTCTATCCTGACAAGGAGTTGAAGTGCGAGTATGTCGAGTACGACAAGCTGCTGGCAGAGAGTGACATTATCTCTCTCCACTGTCCTCTCAACAAGGACAGTCACCACATGATCAACAAGGAGTCAATCGCCAAGATGAAGGATGGAGTCTTTCTTGTCAACACCAGCCGTGGAGCCCTTATCGACACCAATGCCATCTCGCATGCTTTGGAGTCGGGCAAGATCGGCCAGCTAGCCATTGACGTTTACGAGCAGGAGGACAAGCTCTTTTTCCGTGACTGGAGCGATGTTCTTATCCACGATAGGTCGTTCCAGATCTTGCAGAGCTACCAGAATGTATTAGTGACCTCGCACCAGGCGTTCTTTACGGATGAGGCGCTGAGCCAGATCGCTCGGGTCACGATTGGGAATCTCGCAGGCCTGCGAGATGACACGGAGATTCCTGACAAGAGAGGCTATGTAGTCTGATGGCTTTCTACGGTAAGAAGGATATATAAATAGTGAATAAATAAATGAACAGATCGTAGACCGTAAAATAGTCGATGGTATTGACGCCACCTTCCGTCCATTCGGCTTTGTTGCCTGGTTCGGCTGCGATCACTGCAGTTATGGACCCTCAAGAGCCAAGTGCACTGATCGCTCGGAGGTTTGCAGCCGCAGAGGTAAAACTCAAATCGCACCAGTACATTATGGCCCACTACACGGCTGGCGAGTTTTGGGGCCCATTGCCGTGCTGCATGATTGCGTAACAGTGACCTATTTCGTGTAATACGTCTGCATGACACCTGCATGCATGACTAGAGTCTAAACAATGGATCCGCAAGAGCAGCTCAGGGTGACCACGTCCTATCTGAAATTTGAACTCAGCAGCATGCGATCCAGTTCCTCGCCGGCTCGAAGGTCCCCCCGGCGATAAACAGAGTCTTATTAAGACATCAATACGCGTGTGTGTCAGCCACCCTTTCTCGCGTTTATGACCTCAGTAGTTAACGGTAAGTTGTCGCTCGGAGGAGGGCCTGCGACACGGGAAGACTCGGCTGCGACGCAACCTGATCTGCCGTCGTCCCCAAAGCACGACGCAGGGATGGCATCTTCATCAACCCGGACCCAGGGAGTGGTGTATCTAGCGACCTACGCAGACGTACAAGTGTTTGAACTCGAGGTCCAGGGTATGCCAGTGATGCGCAGAGTCAAGGACAGCGCCCTGAACGCCACACAAATCCTCAAATTGGCCGGCGTCGACAAAGCTAAACGTACAAAAAGTCTCGAACTGATTGGAGACCACGAAAAAGTCCAGGGCGGCTACGGCCCTTTCCAGGGGACATGGGTGCCATTCGAGACTGGGGTCAAGCTGGCTCAGCAGTACAACGTGTATAACCTCTTATACCCGCTGTTTTACCATGACTCGAATCTGCGAGACACCCCCTCGAAGGATCTTGCCCGAGCTCTTGCTGAGCGTGCACCACACATACAGGAGGCACTGCCGCCAATTGACCAGGCAAATCCACTTTTTGATCGCAGTCGTCAGGTGGTGACGGATATTTTCCTGAATCAGGAGAATCCCAACCTGGACGAGTTGCTGGTCAATCAGAGTGGGCCGGTAGAGATGGACGTGCCGTTCGATGATGCGGGCCACACTGCTCTCCACTGGGCGGCAGCGTTGGGATCAATACAGCTAGTGAAGGAGCTGGTGAGGCACGGGTCTCAGCCAACAAGAGGCAACTACCAGGGCGAGACTGCTCTGATCAGGTCGGTCCTAGTCACAAATAACTCCGATCTCTGCACGTTTTCCGAGCTGCTAGAGTATCTTGGCGAGGCCCTGTTTGTAAAAGACCACAACGGTCGCACAGTTCTACATCACATCTCACTCACAGCCGGCATTCGGGGCAGGTCTGATGCGTCCCGCTACTATTTGGAGACGCTCATGGAGTACGCGGTCAGCACGAATCAGTTTGAAGCCTTTAATGCCACCCTAATTAATGCCCAAGATTACAACGGAGACACAGCCCTAAACATCGCCGCCCGAGTCGGCAACCGCTGCATTGCCCGCCATTTCGTCGATGTCGGTGCCGACACGCTGATCCCGAATCGTGCTGGTCTTCGGCCGGTGGACTTTGGGATCGAGAGCGACCAGTCCCGCCAACCGGCCGCATCGGCCCCAGTCCTGAATGGCAACGGAATCACTGGCACGGAAAAGCGCAAGCAGCTGTTTGACGCCGTCATCTCTACCTTGCAGTCTTTAGAGTCTAACTTTGAGCGTGAGTTGGACGAGAAGCAAGCGCTAATCTCTAGAGTGCACACTCAGCTGCGCGACGCTACCACGACCCTTGACCAGTACCGCAGCCAAGCAAACCATCTCAGCGACCTGGCCACCCAGCTCAATGACTTCCAGCGCGGGTCGGCATCCCTTGATGCAGCAATTTCCCAGGAGGATGGCCGATTCAGACGCGAGGAGATCCAAGCCGGTAGGGAGCCGATTGGAATCGATAATGAATTCGATCCCGATGAGCCGTTCAGAGTGAGCCAAGCCGATGTCACCAAAATCCCCCCGGTTATTTGGGAGGCCCGTATTGCCGCATACAAAGAGAACATGCGGAGCCTCGAAGGGTTTCGGGATGATCTTCGGCGCCGTAGCGCACAATTAGAGTCGAAATTCCGGCGGGTCGTCAGTCTGAGCACGGGTGTTCCCGAGTCGGAGATTGACGGCATGCTGGATGGATTCGTCCAAGCAGTGGAATCAGACGGCGCTGCTGTCGACCTCGCAAGAATATCGAGCTTCCTGCAAAAAATCAACACCTAAACCCCTGGTATGTAGGTGCCCCGTGCCGCGCTCGGCTATAAGTCTATTTATGGTCTTGAGCAGGATGCGTTTTTACTTTGTTTAAACGCAGTGGGCTATAGCAAATTTTGCAATGTTGAGTGCGCTTGCCTGTTATGAGGTCCGCGCAATTTTATTTGCAAACAGTTATTTATATTTATGGTAATGTATCTATCTATCTGTGGTAAGCATAGCGTGACTGGACAGTCATAGACGATCCATGATGGTCGAATAGTCTCCTTGATCCTTTTTTATTTGGTCTACGTGATATTAAATAGTCATAAATTCGTAACGTAACTCTAGAATTCCTCGTCAAAAGCAAACGCATCCTCGTTCTTCTGTTTCGTCATGACGCCAGCCTTCTGGTAGTCTGAAACACGCTTCTCGAAGAAGTTAGTCTTGCCAGCCAGAGAGATATTCTCCATGAAATCAAAGGGGTTGGTGGCGTTGTACACCTTCTTGTTACCCAAAGAAACGAGAAGACGATCAGCGACAAACTCAATGTACTGACGCATGAGGGTAGCATTCATTCCAAGTAGAGACACAGGCAATGCATCGGTGAGGAACTCCTGCTCGATATTCACTGCCTCGACGATGATTCTCTCGACAATTTTGGGACTGGGGCGGTGTTCGAGATGAGAGAACAGCAAGCAGGCAAAGTCTGTGTGCATGCCCTCATCACGGCTGATAAGCTCGTTGGAGAATGTAAGGCCAGGCATGAGGCCGCGCTTCTTGAGCCAGAAGATAGAGGCGAAAGAGCCGGAGAAGAAGATGCCCTCGACAGCAGCAAACGCAACAAGGCGCTCGGCGAAAGTAGAGTTGCGATCTGAGATCCACTTGAGGGCCCACTGAGCCTTTTTGCGAATGCACGGGATGGTCTCAATAGCGTTGAAAAGCAGATCAGCTTCCTTGGGGTCCTTGATATAGGTGTCGATCAAGAGGGAGTAAGTCTCAGAGTGGATGTTCTCCATCATGATCTGGAAGCCGTAGAAACACTTGGCCTCGGCGATACCGACCTCACCACTGAAGCGCTCCACAAGGTTCTCATTAACGATACCATCAGAGGCAGCGAAAAATGCCAACACGCGGGAGATGAAGAACCGCTCGTCATCATTCATACGCTTCTCCCAGTCGTGCAAGTCCTTGCCCAAGTCGATCTCCTCGGCAGTCCAGAAAGAGGCCTCAGCCCGCTTGTAGGCTTGCCAGATCTCGTTGTACTTGATAGGGAACAGAACGAAGCGGTTGGGGTTCTCCTTCAGAATAGGCTCGGTCTTCTCTAGCTCCAACAACTTGAGACGCTCAGCGTGGTGCTCATCGTCGATGTGCTCGCTCTTAGGGGTAGGTGTGACGGGCTCAGAGGCCTTCTTCGCCTCCATACGCTTTGTGAGCTCAGCGTGGAGGTCGACGACATCGTCGTCGGTGAGGTCGAGCTTCATTAAGTCACGAGCAGCAGTTTTTGATGGGGTAGGAGTTGCGGTCGCCATATTGTCTTTCAGGCTGGAGATTTAGCAGTCTTTAAGTAGTGAAGACACGCTGACTCATATGACGCAAGCGGCTGGAAGGCCCCTGCAAAATTCTACGAGATAACGGCGGGCAAGAGCGCTCAAAAAAATTCTATTCGGTATAACGCAGTAAATTGTAGTAGTGTACGGATTTTTTCCGAGGATCTGTGCCGCTCACAGGCTAAATCGCGTCCTGTATGCAGTTAGTCAACTGGAGCGCGTTGTGTTGTGACAACGCATTGATAGGTGCATATAATTAGGATGTTTCCAAATATAATTATTCAAATATTGTTATAGAGTTGTCATTTCAGCTCATTGCTTGGGTTTTCTCGTTGGAGGAACGCGTCGCGACTATAACATTTTATGCAGGCAAATTGCTCAGGACAATCTTACGCGTCAAAGGCTCGGAGAAGGTCGCCCCGGCGGCCTTCAAGCTCTGAAATGGTGCCTATAACTTTCAGGTATTTATTGAGTATTGTGTTTAGAGAGTGCCGGCCGTGGCATCAGTGCCGTGCCAAGTTGCACGCAGGCGTTCATTTACCGTGCATCGTTGCTGGAGTAATATCAATTTGATGCGTAAGTATTACTGGTGTGATGGTGAGTATACAGCAAGAAAACTGAGGTTAAATTACTGCTCAGTACTTTTATTAGCAGTCAGTGTTGTCCGCAGTTATCCGTATGCAGTGGAGTTATTTAGATATGGCGCATTGCGCTCGTCCAGTTTACGAATGCTCTTGGTAATCCTTTGACGATCAAGCCAAACAGGGTCTTTTTTGTGCTTGTACTAGTTATGCTGCTGTGCGTTAGATGGCACAATGCAATACTTTAGAGAAAAATTTACAAAAAAAGCTTGAATGTCATGTGGTATCGCATTGCTCCAGCCAAAGGCAGCGTGCCAACTTGACATCTGGTGCATTGGGTACGTTTATAAGTTAGACTACGCAACTGGCTAATGTGAGCATGTGCGACAGTTTGCCACGAGTGAACTAAGATTGGTATCATGGGTAAAATTATCAGTATATTAGATTAATTCAGTAAAATGTTCTGAAACCTTTAGCTCCACGTAACGTCATCATGCATAAGCGAGATCGTATGCAGTCTGACGTGACCAATTTCACAGAAAGGTAGCGTCGATCAACACGTGAAATAGCTTGGAATACTGTACGAAATGACAATTAATATTATTATAACTTATGCAGGAATGCGTATTTTACAGACGATCAAGGAGTGTCAATAAATCATATAAATTAAACTTGAATGCGATCCCATTCGGCGCGGAGGGTCTGTCGCTTTTCCATCATCTTTCGCCAGGCCTCATCGTCATCTTCGTCGTCCTCGTCCTCTACAGCCCGCATCCGCCGGGGCATATTAGTTTCGGGCATCGAGAACCGCCCCATATCACCAGAAAATGTTGGTGTGTGCGGAGTGGCTACGTGAGGGTTGTACGATCGGAGCGACGCAGGACGACTAGTGTATGGCATGCCATACATGGACTGCTGTCCGAAAAAGTTGGACTGGGATCGCGACATTGGGGGTGCACCGGTGAGCTGAGAATAAAGCTGGAACTGCATCTCGTTCATTTGCTGGATCTGAGCCTGCAGTTCTCTCAGCTGGTTTTGCCCGAGTCCTCCATTCGGTACACTCTGTGTTTGCTGCGGCTGATACTCGCCCTGCATCAACCCATTCATAGAGCTGGGGGTAATAGAGCGAGCATCGTCAAACCGTGGTTCATTGAGTGCCAGAAGAGTGGAAGAGTTTCGCAATTGACGCTGTCGCTTGGCCTCTTCCTCGCGGGCGATCTCCGCTACTAAGCCCCGTCCGGTAACCTGTTTGTCTCCGAACACTGGAGGGAGCGGAGGCTTCGCGGAGCCAGATGATGGTGGGCCATAAGGATCGGCACCACCACTTCCGGCACTCATGGGGGTTATTTCGGCACTGGCTCTGGGCGGAGACGGTTGAGGCTTTCGAAGAGTTTTGGGAAAGCCGTGAGCTCGAAGAATACTTAGTGGTACGTCCTCCATGATATCGTCATCATCAGCTTCGATCGCATCTAGAGTGGTGGTATTCTGAACTTGGTTTCCGGTCATTTTATTCATTTTCTGCCGATGGACGGCGAGGTGCGCCTCTTGCTGTTGACGGGCTAGCGCAAGGGCCTTCTTACGATTCCGCTCGTCCAATTCCTCCTCGTTTTCTTCGTCCTCGCTTTCTCCCTCGTCGACTTTGCTCACCACGGAGTTTTGTCGGTTCACCATTTCGAGCGAGCTGAGACTTTTGCGGTAGTTTTCAAACTTCTCGTTTGACATTACGATGCCCGTGCGAATCTCTGGAAGTAAACTGCGAACCCGGCCTCTTGATGCCATCTGTCGGGTTGCGGCAAACGGTAGTGATTCGTCGTCGACGCTCGCCTGGCGGTTCAGTTCAAAGTTGCCTCGGCCATGCGTATCGTTGCGGCTTGTAGTTGAGCGCTCAGCGAATGAAGGCGGTCGGTTGAATTTGATGGTGTCGCCTTGCTGCGACTGCCGCCTCAGCGAGCCCTTGCTCGGCTTAGTGACTAGGGACGGAGCCTGATATCCAGTAGGAGGCCCCTGCGGTGCATGTTCCAGCTGCTCTGCGAACGACCCGCGCATGAAATTAGTTTTCTTATTGTCAAAGTTGGGGGCGTCGAAACGGTAGGTGTCGACTTCAGGGCTGTTCTGAATACTATCATTATCACTTTCGAGCAACTGGTCACCGTGGGTAGTATCGTGGAGGTTCACTCGTTGCATGTTGACAAGTGAGGTGTGTTTACCTTCATATAGGTCATTCATCCAGGGGTCTTGTTGGAAATCAAGGGGTGCTAACGTAGGGGCGGCAGCGCCACCGGCATGCAGGACACCTTTGCTACTACCAGCTGAGCCCGTGTCGTCGGTGAGGCTAGGAGCAGGACTGGGGCTGGAGTTGCGCTTCTTGCGACGTAGTGTAAACATTTGCGTAACAGGATTTTACAGTCAAGTAGACGGTTGTGCTCAGGTCCCGGTTTCTATAAATAACCAATTCGGGGTGTATCCTAGTCAAAGGAATTGCGGCTGCCGGTGATGTGTAACAACGAGTTTGTGACCGGGAGGCGTTTTCGGGCGTGTCAATAAGGTTCAGTATTTATATGATGAAGTCAGCGTTGGAATTCCAGCCTGCAGCCTGCAAACCCTAACACAGGTGGCACATGCATATGAGCTCATTTCCAGAATAGGAAGCATGACACAGTCTTTTCGGGGCTCCACTCGATTGCTGGTAATTGCGGTTTGAGCTATATTAACGCCGATAGTATCCGAAAGCACGTGCTCTTGCTTGCTTTCTGGCGGTGTCTGCATAGGACTGCATGCCAACGCAGGACCTGGAATATAACCTGTCAAGCTCGCGCAGCGGTGGCAAGCAGCAGGGGCCCTTTTCGCTGCGTTCGAACCCGGCGACAAACTATCTAATGCTGTAATCCGTAGATATGCTGGTTAGTTTGAGGTTCGCCTGCAGGTCATCTTGCGTCTATCTCGATACAGTGATCCATAATGGACATATGCATGTGTTCTATACATATATTGCTTTACGTATGATCTACTTGGCGCGTCAGATCCAGGAATTCGGTGCTTTGGCAGAGAAATTGATTCCGAATCAGCTGCATCTTCTCGTTGTACGTCTGAACGTGTACGCCAAGACCCCTGCATGAATGTCGAAAGCATTCTCACCGGTTTCAAATCACCTAATCTATGAATGCGCAAGGCGAGCGTGTCGGTCGGGGATTAGGGTTGGTGTGGAATTCATATGGGCCTTATATATGATGTAGACTGCAATGGCTCGCCACTTGTGGCCCCCTACGGAGGGCCTGTTCTGGTACCACGAGGTGCCTGCATGCAGGAAAAGAAAATCTGGAGGGAACGGCGAAGTGCGCATGGCTGGCCAGTCACGGAGGAGGCAAATGCTAATTGATTGTTTATACCGTCAGGCTGTTTGCGGCTAGTTTAATTTATGTCTATGCTGGCTGGTGCAGGCCGTATCCATTAGTCACAGCGTCCATGTACGGCAAAGGCTTGCCTCCGCCACATTCATGCGTAGTTCGCCTCGGTTAAAAGCAGGTACGCCTATGAGGGTTCAGGTCTAGGCACAGGTTTGACCCGTAATGCGAAACAGTCAGAGTTAGCAATCATCGCTGATTGTACGCACCCCCAGGCTGGGCGGCGACAGCACGCCTTAGTGCTTCAGGCCCATTTACACTACCAACAGGAATGATCAGGTATGAGCGGACAGCATTGGTTCAACACTTGTTCTAGTATAAAGCGGTCGCAATAGTGTCTCGCAGTTGCTTATCAACTTCGCCGGTGATTAGCTTACATGAGTGTTTCATAGTGATAACTGGGGTTTCAGACTGCCAAGATTTTTAATGGATTGTCTACTAGCTAGCTAGTTGGTACTTAGAGCTGGTCCTTGGTGTGGAAGATACCGAGGTTCTCAGTGATCTTCTTGGACATGGACTTCTCACCCTCACGGACCCAGACGCGGGGATCGTAGTACTTCTTGTTGGGCTTGTCCTCGCCTTCGGGGTTACCGACAGAAGTCATGAGGTAATCCTTCTTGGCCAAGATGTAGTCACGGACGCCGGACAAGTAAGCCCACTGGCAGTCAGTGTCGACGTTGACCTTGACGACGCCGAACTTGATAGCAGTGTCAAAGTCCTTCTGGTCGGAACCGGAGCCACCGTGGAAGACCAAGTACAAGGGGAAGGGGTTGTCGGTCTTGAGCTGCTCGCGGGCGTACTCCTGGTGCTTGCCCAACAGCTCGGGGTGGAGTCTGACGTTGCCGGGCTTGTAGACACCGTGAACGTTGCCAAAGGCGGCGGCGATGGAGAAGTTCGGGGAGATCTTGCTGAGTCTCTCGTAGACGCGGAACACGTCCTCGGGCTGGGTATAGAGGCGCGAGCTCTCGACGCCGGTGTTGTCGACACCGTCCTCCTCGCCACCGGTGATACCGATCTCCATCTCGATCCACTGGTTCATCTTGGCGGCGCGCTCAAAGTACTTGGCGGTGACCTCGATGTTCTCCTCGTGCGACTCCTCAGACAAGTCGATCATGTGCGAGGAGAAGAGGGGCTCACCGTGGAGCTTGTAGTAGGCCTCGTCGGCCTCGAGCATGCCGTCGAACCACGGGAGCAGCTTCTTGGCGCAGTGGTCAGAGTGCAGCACCACGGGGATCTCGTACACGGGAGCAATGGAGCGGATGTAGTGGGCGGCGGCGACCGCGCCAGCAATGGACGCCTTCTGGTCCTTGTTGTCAACGCCTTTGCCAGCAAAGTACGCAGCACCGCCCTGGCTGGTCTGGAGAATGATGGGAGCCTTTGCGTCGCGCGCGGCCTCCAGGGCAGCAACGACGGTGGAGGAGGAGGTGACATTAATAGCGGGGATTGCAAAGTGGTGCTTCTGAGCGTAGTCGAACAGAGCACGAACATCGTCGCCGACGATGACACCGGTCTTGCGCTTGAGAACTTCTTCGACACCCATTGTAGTTTGGGGGATAAGGCCAAGTGTGAGTGTATTTAAGCTGATAGCGAACCCTAGCCCTGCCCCCAGGTCGGGTCACGTTAGCGTGGATTGCGGTGTTGGCGAGAAAAAGTCGCGGAGATTTTACACCCCCAGGGCGCAGGGCGGGCGACAACGCTGGCGCCCGCAATTTTTCGGCTGTTGTATGGCGCCAGCGGCAATTGCCAGTAGCAGGCCTGCTTCGACCCTAGCCCTGACCAATTGTCGTGCGGTGGTTGGGGCGCACTGGGGGTCAGTGGACAGGTGGCCCCTAGCGCGGCCGCGATCAGGGGTTTTCACGAGCGCGGCGTGGCTGCGAGCGGCGCCAACAGATTCGGCCGGGGCGGCGAAACTTCGTCAGGCAGAGGTTGGTGTCTGGACCCACATTCCTGCAGAAGCTCGGTGGTGAACCATGGCATATGCACAGGTTTTTCCTCGCTGACTGTCACTGGTGCCACTGAAGCGATTACTCAGGCCGCCACTTTTTGTAGATGCTCGTGCTACCGCATGATTTGTCGCGGGGAGCCATTCAGCGCATGGGAGGTGCCAAGCCCGGGTGAAAATCTTGCAGCAGGATCAGAACGGCGCTATCGACTGCAATTGCTTTTTCAACAGCTCATATTACTTTTTGCGATTGGCTTGCTAAGTGGCTTCGACGCACGATGACGTATGCGTAGTTGAGCAAACCGCGACCCGATCACCAGGGATAATTCGCGCGTGCCAGGGACAAAACTGGCGTTTAGCTCTGCGGCCGCGCCTCGAGCACCGGAGTGGTGGCGGTCCTGGTCGCTGCCAAGCCGGCGATACATGCACGCTTAATTTGGCCAGCCCCCAACCCAGGGCAAACACCAAATACACCCGGGCAAAATCGCCCAATTTTTACTGACTATATCATTGTGCTCTATTGAACCTTACATGGGTGGCATAAATCAGCTCCCCCGCTTTTTGCATGTTTTTATGTGTGTATTTTGAGTGCACTGCAGCACCGTTACTAATCGCGGAGTTTTTAACTGTAGCGGCTGCCGACCTTATCACCACATGCCTCGTCTATTTCACTCGAGGCAGCATTCTGATCGAGGCTCTGTGTATTCAGGCAACTCCAGCACAGGCTCCCCTGCTGGTTCAGAGCTTCAGCACAATGTGGACACTTTCCAGCAATTCGACGATGTTTCGGCACCTCCAGCCGTCGAGGGCCCTCGTCCTAAGGCGACTCCACGAGCCAATGTTCGGCTGCCCGAGCCGAGCGAGGACACGCCTAGGGAGATGATCCCCATTCTCAGCCTGCTCACGGCCCACAGCGCAAGAAATTATCACGAGGGCTATTTTATGATGCTCTACGACCTTAATAACGACGGCGAGCCCGCCCCCAATCGGCGGTGGTGCGAGGTGTTTGGGATCCTCACCGGCAGCGTAGTGACGTGCTGGGACACTGAGGCCCTCGACGCTGGAATCGAGCCTCCCCCTATTTATATCAACATTATGGATGCATCATTCAAGTGCCTGCCAGCGCTGCCCACTCAGCATGGCCAGCTCCAGAACATAGTAGTGATCAGCACCACAATGCGCAACCGATTCTTGCTGCAGTTCTCCAATCCCAAGGCCTTCTCAGAGTGGAGCGCTGCGCTGCGCCTCAGCCAGTTCGAGTACACGTCGCTGCAGGAGGCCTACACCGGAGCGCTGCTGTCGTCGAGAGGGTCTCGCCTCAACGGCATTCGCCCCCTGCTCGGCGAAACGAAGACGAAGCGTGGGGACTGGTGCAACGTGCGCATTGGCCCTGGAGGCCCGTACCGTCGCATGTGGTATGTGCTCACGCCCGCGAACCTGCTCAAGGACAGGTCGCGCAAGAAGCTGGGGTTCGGCCAGATCGCCTTTTACGATAACCCAAAGGCAGTGAAGAAGCCGCCCCTGGCGGTCATGACCAGAGCGTGGGCTGCCTACGCAGTGTTCCCTGAGCGGGCGGTGCTGGTGAACCACTCGACTCTCATCAAGGCTGAAGGTCTGCTGCGATACTCTAAAGAGAAAACCGAATACGAGTCGCAGGTGTTTCTGATGCCCGAGCAGCACGCCGGAATCCAAGGGTTCGAGACGCTCATCCGGTTCATGATCCCATTCCTGGACGTGTTCCAGCTGTATGGCCGCCCCAAGAGACTCAACGCCGACAAGCAGGATATGCGCTCGCTGCTGTTTGCCATGCCAACCCTGCCCTGCGCGTACTACCTCGACGTCACTGATCTCATCATGCTGGTTTCACTCCCAGATAGCGGTCAGTGGTCAGTGCGGGAGTGGAATCTCAAGATCAAGGAGATGCTGGCTCGCAAACTCGGAAGCGGGTTCAAAGGATTGGGCAATATCCATGAGATTATTTCCAGAGCACGGGCCCAGGAAAAGGCCCAGAAGCTATCTCAGTACGAAAAGGCCAATGTGGACGGACTCTCTTTGGACGGTTTGCAGCTCTCTACTCAGCGAACAGAATCTCGAGGAGCGGAACCTGGCACCCCAGTGGCGGAGTCCATTGTAGCAGAGCCCACGCAGAAAAGTTCAGAGATTGCATCTGAGTTCCGGAGTGACTTTGCCAGCAGCGAGTATTCTTCGTCTTTCAAAGATGAGTTCAGCCAAAGCCAGTTCAGCTTTGGCGGCCCATCTCTCAACAACTCTACCACAAGATTGCAGGGACCCGGTACCCGCGACATGAGAGCTCTCAGTCAACCGGGGCCTTTCCAGCAGGGCAGCAGGCCACCAGCAAGCAGCAACTATGCCAATGAGCTTCCTCTACCCCCGGTAACTCACGAACGCAGTGCTTCCGAAGGGCAAGACCCAAACAACTTGCTCCTAAACGTAGCCACAACTCCCAACTTGGACCAGTCTCCACGCTCTGCCCACAGCCCCTACTATACTCCCGGACAGCAACGCCCAGGCCAGGGAAGATTCGACAACTCCAATACCAGTCTTGTCGCGCCCGTGGCGAAACGCACACCCAATGGCTCGAACGGGAGCCTGCCCATCAGTGGCTACCAGCCGTCGGAATCCCCACCTAGTAGTGGCTCTTCTGTGGATCGCCAGAATGCTCATTTCTCGTATGCTGAGTATTCAGAGTATATGCGCAACTACCTTGCAAATACGATAGACGAGTCAAACGATTTCCAAACCTCCACGTTGGAGAGCGCGTTTGATGAAGGTTTCGGAAAGGCCAAGTCTAGCGATACCCGGCGGAGTCCTCCCCGCAGCCCTCAAAAAGTTTCAGGCCCTCGCCCAATGAACGGGAGCACGCCCAGCGTCAACTCAGACTATCGATCTGGCGCAAAGCAAGTGCAGCCAGTGCCTCAGCGGCCAGACCCCTCCAAGTACGAGTACAAGCGGGCTGATCCATCGCTCTATGAGGCGCAGAGAATCGCTCCATCTCCCCACGCGCAGGTGCCATCCCAGCAGCAGCCAACCTATCAAAGAGGGCCACCTAGGCCAAAGCAGCAAATGAACGCACAGCCCATGCATGGCGCACCATCATTGAACCCACCCCAGAACGGTTACAGGCCCAGCCCTCAAGGATCGCCTCGACAAAACTATCCCCCTGCATCGAATCAGGGACCGCCGCAGGGGATGCGTCAAAACTACCCCTATCAAAGTGGACAAAACTCGCCTAGACCAGCCTATCAAAATCACATTCCTGCACCTGGGACGCATCCTCACCGGCGCCCAGTTCATGAAGACGGTAGACAAGGCTCACCGCATCAGCATGTCGACGTTCGGCAGCCCCCGCCCATGAAGCCCGTGGCCAATCCCTACGCACAGAACGGAGGATATCCAGCATTTCCTCAGCAGGCCCGTAAGGTTCAAGGCGGGCGGCCTATGCCTGGTATTTAATGAGTCACGCTAAAGAGTTACATAGTTATGATTATGATAAATAAGGTAATTTCCGGTTCACCACCATCTCTTCTTGGTTTGAGCACCAGTGGGAGTTGGGACATCCACTACGTCATAGCCGTCCTTATCAGTTTCGTTACGAGCCTTATCTAACGAGGTGAGCATCTCCAAAAGGCGAGTGCGTTGCTCGTTGATCTGCTCGTTTGAGGCAGGGATGGACCAGGACGACATGAGCGCCCCCAGAGTGTATTCTTGGGGCACCGCCTGGCGGAAGCGACTGAAAAGGGCCCCAGACACTGATGCGGGTGGCGCTGCTGCAGGTGCACTGGCGGCGCGGGGTGTGGCGTCTGCATTGTCGGCGGCTCCACCAAGTTGGGGAAATCGATCGATTACAAATTGTTTGAGACGAGTGTACACTGACGCAATGACGGAGTCGATGTCTGTTTCATGAGCTTCAATCCACGGATCAACGTGAGCGCTGTACACCTGAACGGCACCCTGGGTAGTGGGGGACACCAGCCAAAATAGCACACCAATGCGGATGGTAGAGTAGAACGGGATCCAATTGAGGAATGGCTTCAGAAACGATTCCGCGCTAGTGCCTAGCCCCAAAACCACCCAGTACATGATCCAGGGTCGGAGCAGGCTGAGGTCATTAGCTCGCAGGGCTTTGTAGGTAGCTAGCGTGGGGAACCCCACTGACAGTAGCGAAGCGATACACTGATTGAGTAAACCAAACATGGATGGGACAAAGCAAAAGGCCTGATCGGTTATTAAGGAAATTATTAGGGTAAGGGCGTATGCAGCTCCAGGTGATAACTAAGGCCACCCAAAACAGCCGTCGCAGACCGGTGAGGATACCACATTTGTACTAATTCAATTCCCCCGCTGGTCCCCTGCTGACACCGTGGCAGTGCATGTGCCAGGTCACCAAGTCGGCGAGCGCTACCAGTCAGCTATCGTGAGCCCCACAGCGCCCAATTTGTCATCCCACGTCTGATCCAGTCGCTGGTTGAGCCATTTTCCGACTGATGCGGCAGGTCTCACAAGCGGATCACCTTGGCAATGTGTAGATATTTCTGCGATATCGCAGGTCCGGGGTACTAGTGTAGCGTAACTAGGTATGACATGATCGGGCGTGACACCTGCGAGTTTGGAGACCGCTCGTCAGTCCGTATCGGGCATGCGTAGCTCTAGAGAATCTCGCGTCAATCTGGCATCGACACTCGCACGTGCATTTCATTAATATTGTGGCGCGGTGGCGAAATAAAATCAGCAGGTGAACGCGACGCGATGGTGCTTGATTTGGATGATTACGAGCTTCCAGACTCTACGGGCCAAAATAGAGAGAATTCAAACAAGAGACCCCTGGCAGATGACGAAATCCCCGAGTTGGAGGATCTGGGAGTCGACAAGGAACCGGTGGAAGTCACGGCGCCAAAGCTGCGGAGAAAGCTCGTTTTAGACGAGGAAAACTTGCTCAGCGACAAAGGGCTCCCTCGAATTCGTAACATGGACGTCAAGTTTCGCAAGGGTGACGAAAAGCGATACCTCACCAAGCTGGTAGGGAACTACCAACTGTGGGCCCACAAGCTGTTTCCGAAAGCTAATTTTGAAAATTTCCTGGAAATGTGCGAGAGAGCCGGGAACAAGCCGAGTGTAAAGCGGTACAGGCTCGAGGTCGTCAATGAAGACAAGTACAAACTCCGTGACGCGGTCTTCAACCCCTCGACTCCCGAGGAACCCCCAGCTAAATTCTTCAACTCTGATGAGCCAAACTACGACCAGCCTGAGGTAGGTGCATTCGACGCCCAGAACGCAGTTTTGAACCACAAGTTGCCTGCACTGGAGGACGACAGGGTCCAAGACACGATCGAGGGCTCATCTCCGCGGGAGCTTTCGTCCCAGAGAGACCTCGATTCCCAGCCTTCTGAACAGGGATCAAGAGACGAAGGAGGCTCCCAGTTTCGAGACTTTAACTCCGATAATGAGCAACCAGGCAGCGAGGCCCCTAATGACTGGAGTATCTATGACGATCTTGGTTTTTGATCAAAGTGAGCATGCATTGGTTGAGTTATTCATGTTTTGATTTTGTCCACGAAAGTGAAGGATGCATTAACTGACTTATGATGAACGATGAATAGCTATTGATCTTATTATTGGCTTACTCGTCGAGGTAAAGCAGGAGCTCGTCTAGGATTTCGACCGTCTCCCTGGGGTTTGCGATCCAAACAGTGCAGGCTGCGAGCCTGGCCTTGAAATCGTTGGCCCCAATGGACGCGAACTGGTCTCCCACATGCAGGGTCTTGGACGACGGGATGTTCCCCAAGAAACGCTGCAGTGACAGCACGCCATATCGCTTGTCGCCGATATCGACCCAGACGTCTGCACCACCGTTGAAAGCGCAAAAGTAGACCCGGCGGGCAACGTCGAGCGAGCTCAAGGTGTGCTGGCAGTTGAGCACGATCTCCTCGAGGCTTTCGCGCGGGATCACACAGTGCTCGAGCGGGATCAACCCCACCGCGCGATCCTTTCGGTAGATCCTGGAGATATTATTCAGTTGCAGCGTATCCAGCTCCTTCACCATGAGCTTTTGCGCCTGATCTAGCAGCTCTTCGGCATCTCTGTCGCTCCACTCTAGCAACTGAGGAAGTGCCCACAGTTCCTTTTCGACGTACTCGAGCTTGCCCTCCCCATTGAGGCGGAATAGATAGTTGCACTCGCCCCCCATAATAAGTAGATTGGACTTGTACTCGTCCTTGATAGTGCGGTCTTTAGCAATTGCCTCGAACAGAGCCCCGAGTCGCTGGTAGTACATTTTGCCTGATTTTTCGGGGTACCCAGCTGCCGTGACGATGCCAACGTAGATCCCTTGTCGAATGAGGTCCGTCAGGCGGTGTATCACCGGGTCCCCGTGCTCAAGATTGTGGCCGTCCTCGTACAGAGTGACGTCACCGTCAAACGTCACGAGCCTAACCTCGTCTGGAGGCTGGGCGACTGCCATTGCCTGAGCAGTGTTGAGAATCAGACGGATATCGTTGAACGATGGAGCGACCATGCGGCGTTTGCTGATTGCCCTTTTGCTGTCCTGCACGAAGAAAGCCCGCTCAAGGGGCAGCTCTGTGAAGAAAGTCCCCACTGTGGGCACTAGCTGTTTGAGACGGCCGAATTGAGCCCGATCGTGGCTCTGGGCGTCGATCTGATTTGAGACCATCTTCTCCACGTCCCTGAAGATCTCTGCGTACTTGCGACAGGCCTCGATCTGGAACCTCTCGGCGTCCCCGACGAGGAAGTTATTCCCCGAGCCAGCGTGGAGCACGAATGGAACTGCCGTCAGCCCTTTGATCCATTCGATGAACTCGTCCCTTCGGTGGCTCTTGAGGGCGTATTCTACTCTGTATCTACTTGTCATTATGCGTGAGCGGTCGCACGTTGACAAAGCTTATCGATGGAGGAACCTCGAGGCACACTGGAGCCAGCGTCGAGCCCGTCCTATTCTATCCTCGGCCCAAATATAAAAACTGTTATGCTATTTTCTCTTAAACTCTAGTGCTAATTACGGACAAACTGCTTGGCCAAGTCACCGAGCTCTTCGATGGTCTGTGAGAGAGGACGGCGGTGAACCAGGTCCCAGAAGCCCTGTTTGGGGTGCTCGTCGTCGAGAACAACCTGCTTGGTCTCACCTCCCCGCAGGGACTCAGTGCGGCCACGGTTGAAGCCCCAGTCGAAAGTGGCGGCAGCGAACCCCAGAATCAGTGCTCCACCAATGCTCTTGGCCACTGAACGCTGGAGAGACGCACCAATAATCGTACCAGCGGCCGCTCCACCGGCGAAAGCGTTTGCGGCGGTATTTTGCTCACGCAGGTTGGCAGAAATCGCCTCAGCGCCGCAGTAGGCAGCACCAACAAGAGAGTACACCGCAACGGCGCCCATCTTGCCCCTGAGGCCGCCAGCGAATGTGCGAGAGGCGCTGAGGGAGTTGCGGATCAGGACGACGTTAAGGCCGAACAGCGCACCAACGGCGGCTCCTTTCGACGCATTCTCCAGAGTCTGCCGGGGCTCGAACTTGGGAATTGCCCGCTCACCCGCTAATGAAGGATAGACAATATGTTCACTCATTAGCCAATGATACTTTCGGCGATTGGTAATAAGGTAATGAAATCGCTGACTACTCGCGCGTGTGTCGCTAAGTCATGATTCTCGGTTAGGTAATATAGTCACCGGCCAATGCCTTATTGGGTGGGCACGGGGTTTCGCCGCAACGGTGGCACGGCCAAGGGCGTCATTGAGTGCCTGCACACAAGGGTCTCAATGCGTATTACCGGGGAGTCCACTCCTATAGTAATTGCGGATCAGTTGTAGCACGTGCCGAATCAACACCTCTGCGCGTTGGCCGGACAGGATTTATTAACTGCAGTGAATACGACGTCTACGTGAAGGATGTTATGAGGGCTTGGTACCGTCATTATTCGATCGCTGGTAGTATTCCTGTTCAGGCGCTGCGTCTCCAAGCACCCCCTGAATTTATGCATCATACCTGCATCAGTCAACTCCCTGGCGCAAGAAAATTTTGTTGCACAGCGGGGAAATGCGTCTCGAGAAAGCAATTCGTCAACCCTTGTACTCTAGTGCGGCATTCCCAACACCTGGGAAAAAATCGCCTGCTTACGTTCGGGCATGTCCATAACGGTCAGGCCGCAGAAGTAATCTGCAAGGTTCGCGCAACAATGCTGTGGCTTTGAGCTCCTGTATAGCCTCCCCTTTCTGATTGTTTAGCCCGGTCAACGAAATATGCCCGCCAACGGACCCCGTTTTTCTTATCTATCGGAATCAACCGACTAATGGCAGGGGCTGCATGCATATGCATCTAGGTGCATACCGAGCTATATCTTTCAAGGTTTGCCCGCAGATCGTGATCAAGGGATAGATCTAATGAGGAGCATTAACTTGCTTTGCGTCGGTGCTGCTTTGGCAGTGCCCCTTGATTTCAATGTTGTAAAGTCAGTGCTCAGTTTTGGAGACGAGCCAGAGCTCTCCTTCCCTCAAGAAGAGGAAGTGACCCTCAAGTGGAACAAGGATTTGGAGAACGCTCCTTTCGTGCTCCAGCAACCGAGCAGCAGACTCCCACCAGTGCAACACATTCGCTCCTTGCAATGGGGCGACGTAAATTTTTTGCACACCACTGACACTCACAGCTGGCTGGGTGGTCACCTTTTGGAGCCCCAGTTCAGTGCAGACTGGGGTGATTTGGTCTCTTTCACCCAGCACCTGTCGCATCTTGCCAAGGATAAGGAGAGTGACCTAGTCATCGTGGACACTGGTGATCGTTACGATGGTAACGGTCTAGGAGATGCCACCAAGAACAAGGGAAAGTACGTCCGCGAGTTATTCCCCAAGATTCCCTATGACCTTATCACGGTGGGAAATCACGAGCTTTACGACGGCCATGTCTCAGTACATGAATACGAACAGCTATTCCCTGAGTTTGGATCAAGCTATGTTTCCTCCAACGTTGAGATCAAGTCCAAGAAGGTCAAGAGCATTGCCACATACGATGCCGTCGAGTATCTACCGGAAGCTGAGAATGTCTTTAAGCATAAATGGGTTCCTATGGGCAACAAGTACAAGCTGTGGAAGACAAAACAGGGTGTGAAGCTTCTCGGCTTGGGTTTCGTGTTTGACTTCCAGCAGAATGATGATCACTATACCAAAGTAACCAAGGTTGGGAAAGAAATCGAGAAAGCTTGGTTCAAGAGCCTCCTGCACCACGAAGTCAAGAAGGGTAAGGTCGACGCTATAGTAATTGCAGGCCATATCCCCGTCCGCGACTCCCCTGAGTTTGAAGCACTGGTCAAGTCTATTCGCAAGGTCAATGAGAGCATTCCTATTGTCATGTTTGGCGGACATTCTCACATTCGTGATACCAAAGTTTATGACAACAGGGCTTATGCATTGGAATCAGGTCGCTATTTGGAAACCATTGGCTGGGCATCCATCACTTTCCCCCACAAGCACCATAAACACCCTCACCACCCTCCTCACTGTCCTCACCACCCTCATCATCCTCCTCATCATCCTGGCGGTCCCCATCACCCTGGCGGACCTCATCATCCCGGTGGACCTAACGGAACACACCCCGGCCATCCAAAGCACCCAGGACATGGACCTAATGGAACTCATCCCCATCCTGGCCACCCCAATGGAACTCATCCTCACCCTGGTCACCCCAATGGGACCCATCCTAACAGTACGCATCCTAATGTTTCCGAGTTTACTGACTTTGAGTATTCTCGCACATACATTGACTTCAATCGCCGCTCCCTGGTGGTGCATTCTGAGACCGACGATTTCGATACTAGCGAGGGTATTTCTATCAGCCACGAAATTGCCCGCATTCGCAAGGACCTCGAGCTCGACGAAAAGTTGGGATGTGTGCCAAGGACGTATTTTACAAACAGGGCTCCCTTCCCTAGCAAGAACTCTCTGTTCTCACTTCTTCAAGATGATATTTTGCCTCTAATTGAGAGCCATCGCCGTCACGGACGCTCCTCTTATGTTCTATTCAACACTGGAGCTGCCCGCTACGACTTGGTTAAAGGAAAGTACACCAAGGACTCTGGCTATATCGTTACGCCTTATTCCAAGAAATGGCTCTACATCGAAGAAATCCCGCGGGACATTGCAGACGAAGTCGTGTCATATTTGAACGGACTTGACAGTGTCTATGAGCAAATTGGTTATATTAGTCCTCAGCCTGAGGTTCCTGAGGTTCACAATGCTACGTTGATTCCTGGGTATGTCACATACGATGACCTCGGAGACAACGGCGATGATACAGAGCATAAGCCTTGGTCCTTCTACAAGGTGCCCAACGTGATCAAGTCAGAGAGACATATCCATCATGACACTGACGAGGTTGACTTGATCTTTGAGGAGTTCATGACCCATTTCGTCGTTAAGGCGTTGGTTGAGATGCGCAAGTATCGTTGGATTCGACCAAGATTTTATGAATACAAACCCTTGAATGACTACATTGCCGAGTACCTGCACACTGTAGGTGCTGAATGTTAGTATTGTTACCTAATTATTTAATGTAAATTAATATTTTGTTTAACCACCTTAACAGAAATCTTGCATTGCATGCTAGCCCTGTTGGTGCTGGGTAGATCTTATCAGGACATCCCTCTGACGTAGTATTACGTAAATGGAAGATGCATCTTGGATGTGTTCTTTCAAGTATTAGGCATTTCAGGGTCATATCGAGAATCGAGGTTCTTGCAATTGCCATACTTCTTGACTCTGCACAGCTATTTGCTAACTTAATGACTCTGCTGTGAGTACCCAGCACGCCATAACCTATACAATCTGCATGCTATTGCTCATGCATTTGCTTTTCTTGGGAAATGTCGACGAGTATAATATGAACCTAAGATCCACAAAACTTCACAACAGCAAAACCAAGAACAGCAGGTATTGACGCAAAATTTTCTCAGACTGAAAACGGTCATATGTATATGCATGATAAGAAATATCCAATGAGGTGCAGTGCTGAATTAATTGTATGTAGCAATATGAAATCGACCCATAGGCATTCTGTACACTGTGTTTGGAATATTCTCCAGTTTAAGTCGTGATCGAGACGCCCAGTGTGGAGCAGTTTGCATGCGGCTGCAAGGACGAAGGGCGTGTGCAGGCACCCATTGAAAATCTCCACGGAGATGACCGAGAAAGATAACAGTCGAGAGCAAGTGTACCCGAGCAACATCATTCAAGTGTTAGGGCTGTTTCATAAGTATTGATGGCATTACTAGAATTTGAACAAACTGCATCGATGTAGCCTAAACTGGAAATCCCTGCAATGCAGAGAGTCATGTAATCACTATATATATATGAATGCTGACTGCTAAATCTATCAGAAAATGAAGGTGGTCAATTTGTTAGCTCTTAGCGCAGTGTATGCTGCACCTCTCAACGTCTTAGACCAAATTTTTGGCTTTTCTGGTGAAATAGATGTTGTTTCTGAGGAGAAGCAGGAAGTGCCCGTGTGGTCTATGCAGCAGCCTAGCTCTAAAGATCCCAAGAATCAAAAGCATGGCAAACTCACATGGGGTGACATCAACATTCTTCAGACCACTGATATTCACGGTTGGTTCCCTGGACATTTGTTGGAGCCTGATTTTGGTGCCGATTTTGGTGATTTTATCTCCTTTGCTCATCACCTGCATAACATCTCCAACACCACTGGCGTCGACTTGCTGCTTGTCGATTCTGGTGATCGCTCTGATGGCAATGGACTCAGTGACGCTAGTGATCCCAAAAATCTCTACTCTAGTCCTGTTTTCCAGGCTGGTGGGTATGATCTAGTTACTCCTGGTGCTACTGAGCTCTACAACAAGACTTTGCTGGCAGCTGAGGCTGACCTGGCAAAAGCCCTGGGTGACGCCTATGTTTCATCCAACGTCGATGTCGCCATCACGTCAAAGAAGCCCTCCCCTCTCGGAAACCAGTACCGCTTGTGGAACACCACTAACCAACAGCTCCGTACTCTTGGTCTTGGCTTCAGTTCTAACACCACGGCTGTTCTCAAGAACACGAAGGTCACTGTCAAGGGCATCGATACTGTTATCCTTGAGCCTTGGTTCCAGACTCTTTTGAACGAGACTATCAATGCTACTGTGAACGCTCTTGATCTCATTGTCGTTGCTGGCCATCTCCCTGTGCGTGGCTCCGCTGGTTTCTCTCAGCTTTTGGCTGCCATCCGTGGTGTCAACCCCGATATTCCAGTGTTCTTCCTCGGTGGCGCCTCTCATGTCCGCGATTTCAAAGTGTTTGATGCCCATGCTGTTGGTTTGCAATCTGGACGTTTCTTGGAGACTGTTGGCTTCACTTCCCTCAACCTGACTACTTCCAAATACGACCGCAGTTACATTGATTTCAATCGCCCTGCTCTGATCTCCCATTCCAATGTTACTGAGGCCGAATTTGACACTCCTGAAGGTACTACTGTTTCCGCTGAGATCAACACTGATCGTGAGATTCTCGCGCTCGACACCGTTATCAGCTGCGTCCCTGAGACCTACTTTGTCGACCGTGTTCCCGTCGATGCACCCAACAGTATCTACACTATTCTCAAGGATGACGTTCTGCCCTTGTTGAGCAACCCTCTGCGCATTGGTTTGCCTACTTACATTACCCTCGGTACCGATGCCATTACCTACGATGCTGTCAAGGGTAACTGGACTATCGATTCCGAATATATCGTGGCACCAGGTACGAACGTCTTCTTGTACATTGCCGACTTGCCAAAGACTGTTGCTGATTCGCTGTTGACTGTCATTAACACTGCTCCATCTGAGCTTGGTGTCTCTCGGTTTGTTGAGGAGACTGTTGCCTCCAACAAGACCTACACCACTCCAGGATACAGCACTCACGATGATCTTGGATCCAGCGGTGATGATACTCCTCACAAGGGTTGGACTTTCTATCCTTTGCCTCGTGCTATTCAGGCTGAGAAGAACGTTACTGTTGGTGCTGTCACCGTTGACTTCGTCTTCGATACTGCACTTTCTCACTATGTCTTCAAGGGCCTTGTTCAGCTTGGTGTCCCTTGGCTTATCAAGCCCAAGCTTTACAGCGCTGAGCATGTCAAGGATCTCATTCCCCAGTATTTGAACACTCTTCCTAATACATGTATCCCTACCCCTGAGTAAACGACAACTCAGGTGCAATGCAAGTAAATTTAAATGTATTATTGAATCACTCGTGATACGGTGTGATAACTCTTGAATAGATTCTAAACGCTCCTTTTCCCCAGCGGCAGATTTGCAGTCTCATTGCTATTCCCTACAGATGTACAACTAAGAAAAAATTGAGTAAGTCTAATACTCTAGACTTCCCAACCAGGGGTCGAACCTGGAATCTTTCGGTTCGTAGCCGAACGCCTTGCCATTGGGCCATTGGGAACTATTACATGGGCATTACATGGAAGTAGTTATGTAACATTAGTGGGATACTCTAAATAGGTATTTCTTGTCTATGTCGGCTACTGCAGAATACAGCAATGAATACCAATTAGATTGATGGTCACTGAGGACGCCTACTTCAGTAAGGCATGGATTTGAGAAGTCACCTCGGATAACCTGAGGACATTACTGAGACCACCACACTTCGGCATAGTACATGGAGGTGACACAAATTCTGCGGGGATCCAGTTAGCCCAGAGTCAAAGAAATTCTATTCACGAGGGAGAACTTTGACGTCGGAAAATATCACCCCGCTCGCACTCTTTGAAATTGTACGCTACGCCCGTCAAGACGTAGGCATACACCAGTGCATCGACAGTAAATTAACCTCTCGGTTTTGCAATTAGTTGGCCAAAGCCTTCAGCATCGCCCCCCACCATCCCACTCTGCGCCACATCACGCAAGTGCGCAACACTGCTATGACTGCCGTGACTTGCGTAAACAGTTTAGTGGAGAAAATTGATATGACGAGGAATTTTGCATTTACACAGGCCAAAAATACGAAGGTATAAACAACTGTAGATTGATTAAAAGAACTCTACCCAACTAGGTACGTAGGTGCATACATCCGATGACTCCTCGGACGAAAGACACACAGGTGCATAACCCACAACGCTAGGACTTGCGCCAATTTTATGGAGTATTCTTATGGGATCAATACACATCTAAGATCATCTGAGGTATTGCCAAAAACTGCCACGTAGGAATATGAACTTCTCGATACCTCGTCAAATCCGAGATCCAATGGTATGTATCCATTGAAGTAATATTGTCAGAGCAACTGCAAGAATTTTTGCTAGCCTCCAGGCTACCTCAAGCACAGGATCAATCCATTCATAGAATGCAGATCCTCGCTTGACTAATACCGCAAGAGTACTTAAACTGGGGGAGGGCTCAAGTGGGACCTGCATGTCTCTTCCCAAATTCTTTACTTTGAACACTGGAGCTAAAATTCCAACGGTCGCGTTCGGCACCTATGGAGCTGGCGACAAAGAGATTTACGATGCTGTTTCTACAGCACTCAAAGTAGGGTACCGCCATATCGATGCGGCATACTATTATCAAAATGAAAAGCCAGTTGGTAAGGCCATTCGTGACTCCAAGATCCCTCGTGAAGATATCTTCGTTACTACAAAGTGCTGGCCTACACAAATGCAAGATCCTGCAAAGGCTCTCAACGTGAGCCTCGAGAATCTTGGCCTCGAGTATGTCGATCTCTATCTCATGCACTGGCCTGTAGCCACAATCCCGGATCCTGAGAAGGAGTTCAGTTGGGGTCTTGGGCTCGACAAGAGCATCGATTATATTGATATCTGGGAGAAATTTCAGCAGCTTCCAAAAGAGAAAGTGAGGGCCATCGGTGTCTCGAATTTCACTGTCAATAAGCTCGAGAAGTTGCTGGCTTCTGAGCGTACTAGCACTGTTCCTGCTACTAATCAATGTGAGTTTCACCCCAATCTACCCCAGACCAAGCTAGTCAATTTTTGTCTCGACCACAAGATTGTTCCCGAGGCTTTTTGCCCATTGGCTAGGGGCCAGGTAGATGATCCTGTTGTGAAAAAGATTGCTGATGAGCACGGTGTCACCCCTGGGCAAGTGGTGTTGAGCTGGAATGTTGAGCGTGGTGTCGTGGTTTTACCTAAGTCTGTGACGCCTTCACGCATTGAGAGCAATCTTAAGACAGTGAAACTTTCCGACAAGAATATGGAAGATCTGGCTGAACTGGGCAAAAACCCTCATCGTTTGATCAAGCAGTCTGTTGACGGTATCGATATCTTCGAAGGAGACGTCGACTCTCACTAGAGTGTCTAGAGACTACACAAACAGTTTGCTATCATATGTTTCGTAATATTAATCTCTTCTCGATCAGTGTAATTTTTCTCGACCAGTGTAATTTTGCGTTTTGCAAGGGTTGGAGTTTGCATATCCTCCTGAGTCAGCGGCTCTCTGCGGCTCCAAGAGTAGACGGTGAGGCCGTTATGCCAAGCATGCGTAGTCTGCGTTACTTCGGGAATTTTACCGGCTCGTTCCGTAAATGTAAACGCATATATTATATTTTGGAAGCAGCTCTTGCGAAGATGCCCTGAGTACATGCATGAGTCACAGATGGTCATGTTCCAAGAATCCTATATACTGGCAATTTACCATAAATATTTATTGTTCGAAATCGGTCTCTGTAGACGAAATCGGTCTCTGTAGATCGTCACTATCGAGAGAAACTAGGTTATTCATGCCGATCAGTTAATACCTCAATTCTCAAGGCGACTATGTAGGTGTGCTAAGTAGAGATCATAGGTCTCGCACGTAGATTACTTCGCCCTATATGATAGTCGATATAATAGCAAAAAGAACTGATTGTGCTTTGGATTCTTGTCAGAGTTCTGAACTTCCTTTCTTCTCGAAGAGCACATGAGAGTGTGGAATGCCGAAATCACAAACCATATGAGCAGCTGGATATTCAATGAGATGGGCGTTGGACATATGAGTACTTACAGATCCAGATCAAACAAAGCAGGGACCAATAGGGTGAGTTTCCGGGCTTCCTCGATATAGTAGTAGGCAGCATGAAGTCATTCTTATAGCATCAAATCCAACCAAACCGTTTTTAGAACAATTAACACAATATAGGACACAATCAACGCTTCTATTGTGCTGTTCGAGAATTTTCGTAGCGCCGAACCGCCTCAGTCGCATAGCCATGCATGAGCGCCGGTCCCGGTGGTACCAGACCTGAGGCTGGTGGTTCCAAATCTGAGGGTACAGATTTTCTATCCATACACTCACGGGGGTCATCACTTGAATGGAAGGAAAACTCGCACAGGTATCATGAAATAAAAACGAACGGTTGTAAGCGGTTCGATAGCCCATGTATGCCGCACAAACTGTTATTCAGAAATCTCGAGACATTTGAAGAGAAGAACAAGTTGCAAATTAAGACGCTGTATCTTTCAAGAATGTCCATCAACTGGTAGAACCTAGGGCGTCTATGGGCGGGACATGCAGACCCAAAATGCTAATGCCGAGTCCTCTGCAAGCAGTATGCAAATGCCATGCAACAGCCGAATGTAGGAGTTGAGCGAGTTGCTAACGCGACGTGCAGGGAGTGAAATCAGAATGAGGATGTCAGGTCTAACCAACAATCAATTCCGTACCTGGGCTCTCACTCGATATAAGGATGATGGTGATCATACTTATAAACTCAAGTGAAACTGCGATGTCCTGAGCTGGCGGCTTGAGGTATTTCTTCTTCACGAGCACTGTAGGGATAATGGTAAGTGGCTCACGTATCCATACCCTACCGTATTATGTCGAGTCTACCTCTATAAAATGTCAGAAATATGTAGTAGTATAACAAGCAGTATCGAACTCAGGATTGATTAGAGACATCTAAATTATGGCATGTTACGGGTGCGTACTAGCCACCCGATGAATATGCTCACACCCTGCATACTCGACGCGATGCATTAGCTCTGCAGTAGCGATATCGTCTAGCCAAATGAAATAAGTCGTACTAAAACCAACCGGAAGGTGTCAATGTGGCTAATACTCATTCAGTAATAAGATTTAACCAATAATCGCTCGGAGACCCTTGTATAGACGGATACACGTACATTCTAGCCGAGGTGTCCCATCCCCCTGCATCCATTTCGCAATTCCTTAGCCGTGTGAGATCACTCCGCCTAAAGAAAACCTCCAAACTTCACATATTGGGAAATCCAGAGTGGGCATGGGGAATTCATTATTTAATTGTCAAATTAAGAGAATATTGATCATTAAACTACTGCTACGGCAATACATCTGATCCGAGGGCGTTAGCGTTCACCAATAGAAACTATCTCTAGGCATTCTATCCAGTCCTGCTTTGGCCATTGAAGTTGTGCACTCACGAAAGAGCGTCCCTCTCTACTGAACTAGGATGTCAGAACAGTAATACATACACATCACCGGTTGCACTCGATACATATGAATAAAGATGAGCGCAAAAGGACTGAGAAGCATGTCATCCAGCCTGCAGACGAGAGTTCGCTCAATTCCAAGCGTCATTACTGCAATCCTGCATTCCCAATTATAGAGGCAAGGCGTACATACATGTGCTTGACGGATGCATGATTAGGCTAGTTGGACAACCAGCTATTACAACATGTAAATATGGTTAGTTGAGTTACTGCAACACATAAAACAGGTAGTCGAAGTTCATGTATCAACATATCATCTCTCGCGTCTTATGCAATGTGCGCGGTTATGCAACTTCACAGGCGTGGTGCATGCCTGCACCCTCAGAGGAACCGCCCGAGTAACGCATACGCAAATGCCACTGTAGTTACCATTTATAGAGAGTCCATGTCCCAATACGAGGCAATCGCTTCGCAACCACCATGCGTCACTGCTTCATTACATCCACACTATTAGCAGCCGCATTGGCACAATCGGGTATATGTCGTCTGCGGCCTAGTAGTTCGTCGGCGCTCTCATCGGAAACTATGAGTTGGTGTCTGCCACAGCTACAGGAAGATCGTCTCAAGCCGACGAAAGCAACGCTTCTGGTGCTACAAGTGAAACAACTGTGAGCGTATCTAGCACACTCACAGCTAAGTCAGGAGAATCATCACAGTCCTCAATTGCCGAGGGGCCCTCTGGCGCGGGTTCTAACGCAGGAACCGGGCTCAGTAGGACCATAAGTTCTCAATCTGTTACCTCCCACGACACTGGATACTACAGTACCTCTACTACATACTCGAGCAATGCTGGTGGAGCATCTTCAGCTTCCGGAGTAGGCAGCTCTACCTCCAGTTTCGCTTCTGAATCTGATACCAATGGCGGCGTGCCTGCTAGCAGAAGCAAGAGTTCTGAGGGCAGCGTCTCGTCGCAATCCCAGTTATCTAGCTCTGGAGGCTCTATTCCCAAACCCAGCGAGTCAACCTCTACGTCCGAATCTGCATCAGGTTCACAGGGCTCCGCGTCGAGTATTCATTCATCAAACTCTGGAACCCCATCGGGAACCGCTAATAGCAGGTCTATAAGCAGCGAATCTGGATCGTCAGCCACAAGTCAAAGTATCTCTCCTCAGGTATCAGGCAGCAACACAGCTAGGAGTTCTAGCAGTTTCTCCGGATATTTCAACACAAGTTCCACCCTAAGCTCCACAAGTGCTTCGGGTGCTAGCTCCGAAGCTGCCTCCTCGAGTGGTGCAGTTTCATCTGGTGCCAGCTCCTCAGGTGCTTCGAGTGTCGTAATCTCTCCAGCAGCTTCGTCCCGCGCATCTGAATCTTCAGGTGCCTCTGCCTCGGCTGGTGCTAGCTCGTCTGGTGCGTCTGGTGCCCCTTCAAGTGGTGTAGTTCCTTCAGGAGCTAGCTCGTCCGGTGCTGAATCTTCAGGTGCCTCTGCCTCAGCTGGTGCCAGTTCATCTGGTGCTTCTGGTGCCTCGTCTGGTGCAGCCTCTTCGAGTGTCATAGTCTCTCCAGCAGCTTCATCCCGCGCATCTGAATCTTCAGGTGCCTCTGCCTCATCTGGTGCTAGCTCGTCTGGTGCTTCTGGTGCCTCTTCAAGTGGTGTAGTTCCTTCAGGAGCTAGCTCGTCTGGTGCTGAATCTTCAGGTGCCTCTGCCTCGGCTGGTGCTAGCTCGTCTGGTGCTTCTGGTGCCTCTTCAAGTGGTGTAGTTCCTTCAGGAGCTAGCTCGTCTGGTGCTG